>JARHVA010002167.1:42500-1242500 GCA_037957365.1 Torreya grandis | reverse complement strand
GATCTAATCTCAACTTGGAATCTAAAAATTGATTTGACTCTGTAACATAAGTACCACTAACATCGTGATGGCCTGGAGTATCTTGTGTATGTGTGTATGAAATACCAACTACCCCATATTTTTATATTAGATTTTATGATTTCTCTTGTGTGATATGTATAATATCATTTGTCTCTACTATCATTTTGTTAATTTTATTTATAAACTAGCTGACAATGTTTTCTTTTTGCTACTCTTGCTCTAAATAGGTTCTATCTTGTCTTGAAGTTGTAATCACTTTAATATTAAAATGTGACATGGTTATGATATTTACCTATTATTTCCCCCATTAAAATTATCCATGATATTCCTAGTTCAATTTTTTATTAGGCCAAACTAGGACATATGTGAAATACTATTGAACATGTTTTTAGACCAACTATGAAAGTTAGCTCAATCGGTTTGAGAAATGATTTATATACAATAGTCTTACTCAAATGTTCATTATCATGTCCAAAGAATTTTAGGAGTGTCATTATATAAATAATCATTTCAATAGTGTTATGGACCACAAATTATTACTTTGATTGCCATATATGAGGGGGTTAAGAAGCAAAATATCTAGAAATGATGAGTGATTTTGAGTTGATACCATTAAAACCACACTTGTACAAATATATTTTTTAGGCATATCTTAATTTTTAACCTATTTTGTTAAAAAACATTTCTTAAAGATACTTTATTTCTTAGGTTTCACTTGTTTTTTCAACTTTTGTTCTTTGTCTTTTTTTAACATTACCTTTGTGATACGTTCCTTTCATAATTGCTATTTTTCATATTATTCCTATTATAATCTTTCATATTCTAATTTAGTCTCTTTAATTTTTTCTTACTCTAATTATTCCATTTTAAACTATTTTTGCTTTGAATTATACTTTTGTATTCATACTTGTTGTCTTTGGTCTTTTTATACTAATTTGATTTTTCCACTTGTCCTACTTGCATGTGTTCCTTAAGAGATGGAATAATAATGTGTTTGGGTTGATTTATTTATTTATATATTATAAAATCACCACTATCAATGATACTTTGTATTTTATTATTTAAAACCAAAAATCTATTTATATTATGTAAAATTGGATCAGATCATCGATACATTGGTTATATCACATCAGTCAAATTTACAACAACCTTAACAAACCCTTAGAACAACATAGTCTTAATTCTAATATAGTGCACCATAAATTAATTACTAATACTAAATTGAGGTCTAAAGTATTTTTATCAAAGGAGAAAATGTATAAGTTTGATGGAAAGGATCCACTCAATTTAGCTAAATGGAGTTTTTTTTTAAGATACATCAGGTTCCTTATGGGCATAAGGTTACATTGACATCCTTGTATTTGGAACATGAGAAATTCATTTTATATTATTGGATTCATGATCAAAATAAAATTAAGACTCTCAATGTCACCTAATTTATCTTCACAGAAGAGATACAAGAATATTAAAATAGAAGTTTAATAGACAAATAATTTAGACAACTAGCCAAGTTATGATAAACAAGTTTAATTAAAGGTTATAATCAACAACTTCAACCCCTATCCTCAATATTGGACAAGGTTATAAGGAGAGCATGAATTAACTATTATTAGGAAGTCTTAAGGAAAAAATTTAGCATGAGGTGCACATATTTAATCTACACATTATATGTGAGTTTATTATCTTGGCCTGTAAAGTGGAAGAATTTTTTTTGGTAAATAGGACCCTTGCATTTTATATCATCATAAATCATAGCAACCTCTTGCCATCATTCCTCCAAACCAATAGATTAACTACTCAACAAATTAAATAATAAAGGAAAAATGGTTATGTTTTGAATATGATATCAAATATTTAATGAAGGGCATAAATATGTATAAAATAAATAATTTTACATTTAAGGCATCATAGAAGAAGAGGAACATAAAGTTTGGATAATAGAGGAGCTAGACGAAAAGACATAAAATAGGCCCACCAATATGTTTTATAAATTTCAAGATTAAAATATTTTAATATTAATTAGATAAATAACTGCATAAAATAAGAATAAATTAAGCATTTCTAATTTGGAACTTGCTAAATATAGAAATATGCTAAAAAGGGAAAGTATCAAAGAGGAATAACTTAGCTAGATATAGAACATGTAAAACTATGAATATGATGGAAATTAATTGTGTGGCTCTAAGGGGTCACTATGAATTGGGAACAAAATCTCACATCCACTTGGGATAAGGCCACACTATATGGATGAAGTTAACATATGTTCATGTCTATATGGAGTGTGGCATCGAGTAGGGTTTTAGATCTCTATTTAAACTTGAATTGGTGATACTTCACTTGTAATTCCATTATGCATGATTAGATCTATGCAATTCACTAAAGAATTTGTTATATGCCTCTTCTTCAATTAGAACAATATCCTTCTTATTCACTTAGAATAATATATCAATAAAAAATGAGGAACATAGAAAATAAATGAGAAAATTGGGTTAGTAGTTGAAGCTGTAGTTTACCTCCATACCAACTATGTTGAGTGCTACCTACATACCAATACTTCAAAGAAGGATCAAAATCCATGTATTTATCCCATTTTATAGTTGTGTGTGAAATATTGGTGTAATGTTAGATGTTGGTGTAATCCAAGTGTAATTATGTGCTTTAACAATGCCTTGTGAATTTTGAGGTTTATCTAGACTTAGCTTAAGGCCACTAGGGCTAGGTGGTCTAAAAATTAGAAAGAATATATACTTTCCTCTCAATGTGTAGTTATATGTTCTAGTGTTTTTCCATCATGTCTCTAGTAATAAAATGGTTAGAAAATATAGCTTTATATTGATAATTTTTGAAGTTACTTAGATGAGACTTATGAAATATACATAACAACCTACTAAGTGAATTTTAATTTAATAAAATTGATGTTATTTGGTGGGAGGATACATTCAATAGATTCAAACACTACTAGAAAGTGGGATAGTCTTAAAGGAACAACCTTATATAAGAAGCAAAAAAAACTAAACTATAAGTGTGGATCAGTCTGATAGTGAGTTTAGGTTGATTAGGATGGTGAATATGAATATATAGAATTAGAATTTTATTTGAGGTGAGGGTCATCCACATAAAAATAGAGGAATAAAAACTTAGATATATTAAATTGGGCATGAGATAAGTGTATACAAAAGGATGGTCACAATTGTATTGTTTTAGCTGCAAATGTTAATTTTAGTTAAGATTGGATAATGCAATAGACTAATTCTATTATAATATTATTTATATCAAGTGCATGAACAAATTAGATATGATAAACCTAATTTAAGGATATCCTACCACACAACACCATAGGAGAGAGTTTCAAAGCCTCAAAGAAAATTATAATATACAATAAACCTAGATAGGTCTAAGTACATAAAATAAAACTAACATAGTGCTCAACAAAGCTTGTGGAATAAATGAGGATAATTAAACACAAATAAATAAATAAGGGATCATGGTAGGCATATGGAGGAATATATCACCTAAAGTGGAAAATTGCAAGCAAAGGAAACCTTATATCTACACTAAGTTTAAGCATAGAGGTAATCTAATCAAGGATTTATACATTCAACAAATATTATGTATACAATATCTATCTATAAAATAAAATAGAAAGAGTTATGAATACTTATCTTAGGTAAACATGTCGAGTCTTAATCTCTCCCTTGGCCTATGGTGATTTTCAAGAGGTTGTTGTGGATTTGTAAGGATCATACTATATAAATCAAATCTAAGATAAAAGACTCTTACTTTTCATCCAACACTTCCCATAAGACAAGAAATATTATATGTGAGGCAAACCCTAAGTAATGGCTCCTTCAAATGTATATTTAGAAAAATTATGAACTATAATGATGTGAATATAAATGTTTCTCTCTATTTGACTGAAATGAGACCTATATTTATAAAAATGGATAAGCCTTAACTCTTCCAAAAATTTAGCTGATAAGATCATCTAACTTAATATAATCAGTTAGAAAGAGTTAACATTAGGTTTTGAACTAAGTCATCCAGGCTAATTTAGTTCCATAATGTGTGCCTAATAATTTATAACAAGATTAACCTAGCTAACTTAGTATGAAAATAGGATGTTTATTTAGTTATGGAATATTTAAAAGGATAAATGATTAGGTAAATGTGTAAATTACATTTAGATTATTTGAGGAGTTAGATAACTAGGATTTTTAATGGATTTAGGTAATGGTAGAGTTAACCAATAGTATTTCAAAGCACGAATGGTCTGCCCACCCATTTCTCAGTGCACCCTTTAAGGAATGCACTTAAAAAGATAAAATATTGATCAGTTTCTCCAATAAAGAAAGAACTAGCAAATGATAAAGTTAAAAAATATTGTGTGTGTATATATACCCCACTCAAAGCTCATCACATGCTACATAGGTGTCACATGGGATGGTGCTTCAAGAAATAACATAACAACAAACAATGTTGAGCTAATAAATTATAGTTAAAGAAAAAAATAAATGAATGTTAATAATTGATAGATGCATAACTTCATGTACCTTATTACTATTAAATAAGAACTACATTAGAAATAGATGGAAGAGGCATATATTATGTAAAATAATAGGTGGACTTGAAAAATGATATAAAATTTAAAAATAAAAATAAAAAATATGTGGTTAGTGTTATAACCAAAATTTTCACACTAGGAGAAGGTTTTTCAGACCTCTCCAGATTTGGTTAAACATGGGATTACCCCTAGACTTGTGGGTTGTCTATAATAAGGTTAAACCTATAGATTAAAAAGATAGATCCTCTTGATGAGTCATTTAGACTCACTTTCACTACTATATCACTTGCTTGATTTGAAAAGGGTAAGTAAGAATTGAAATAAACCTAACTATAATGGTGATGCACCAAACTTTGTTGACCACTACCACACATTGCATACTACATGAAGATGTATAAGACAATATGAACATACACACATCCTAGAATGAACCTATTACATCAATGCTTTATAGAATGGTAATGCATTATAAGGCTAAGAGGGAATAATAATTTCATTTAAAACCCCATAATATACCCCTAATAACACCAAGTACAACTTATAATAGGGAAAATAACCACATGAGGCAAGACGAATAAGACACAAACAAGGTGATGTACATCTCCACTTGATAAGATCAACCACTTAGATATTTATCACTACATGTAGCCATATAATTAAGTAAACATCAATTATTTTATTAATCATAGGTATACAAAATGAGTAGGGATTTGCCATACCTAGGTGGAGGATACATTTCAAGTCAAAAGTGGATACTTATATAAAGAAAGTGAATGAGAAGAGACTTTTTTGAGAGAGAGAGAGAGAGAGAGAGAGAGAGAGAGAGAGAGAGAGAGAGAGAGAGAGAGAGAGAGAGAGAGAGAGAGAGAGTATAAAAGTGTCAATATGAGTTAAAAATAAGAGAGGAGTTAGGGAACTAACTCAATAGGACCTATATGACATGTGTTTCTCCTTTCCAAATGCTTTTTTAAGAGAGAGAGAGAGAGAGAGAGAGAGAGAGAGAGAGAGAGAGAGAGAGAGAGAGAGAGAGAGTATAATGAGTTAAAAATAAGAGAGGAGTTAGGGAACTAACTCAATAGGACCTATATGACATGTGTTTCTCCTTTTCAAATGCTCTAAATATCTAGAATGAACATATTACATCAATGCTTTGTAGAAGGGTAATGCATTATAAGGCTAAGAGGGAATAATAATTCCACTTAAAACTCCATAATATACCCCTAATAACACTAAGTACAACTTACAATAGGTAAAATAACCACATGAGGCAAGACAAATAAGACACAAACAAGGTGATGTACATCTACACTTGATAAGATCAACCACTTAGAGATTTATCACTGCATGTAGACATATAATGAAGTAAACATCAATTATTTTATTAATCATAGGTATACAAAATGATTAGGGATTTTCCATACCTAGGTGGAGGATACGTTTCAAGTCAAAAGTGGCTACTTATATAGAGAAAGTGAAGTAAAAGAGAAGTTTATTGAGAGAGAGAGAGAGATTATAAAAGTGTCAATATGACTTAAAAATAAGAGAGGATTTAGGGAAATAACTCAATAAGACCTATATGACATGTTTTTCTCCTTTTCAGATGCTCTAACTCTCTAAGTGGTGTGGCAGGTTGAAATGCATGTTTGACACCTTGTCTAGCTTCTTAAAACTCTCATTATTCATAACATGTTGAATTATAAGTGGAATTATTGGTGGTCATATAATTTTATCCTAATTTTTTTATATGATCTTGACACCTCTCAACTAACCCCAATAGGTTCTCTTTGACTCATCACCCCATTATCTTGCAAGGTGTCTAGAATGTTCTTCATCTCTTTAGGCTTATTTTACACACAAGTGTCAAAAATTGGTTTCAGTTACTTTATCTCATAAAAAATTCATGGATTTACTATTTAAACCATATTTAACCTTAAAAAATTCATGTTTAGGTCTCAAACTAGCCCCAACAGGTCACTCTCTACCAAAATCCCTAATTAGGCCTCATTCCTTGTAGTTTTTTTCCCTATTTTTATCCTTGTGTGTGAGTTTTATGGATTATATTGAAAAAATAAATGAATATTATAGGAACCTCTATCTATTTATAGTTCCATTTCAAATTTAATGAGTTAAAGCCAAGTAGAAGTCTACTTTTTTAGCCCATCTCTTATGCCAATTAGGCCTCTAGGCCCAGAAAGTAAATTTTGGCTCTAAACACTTGATTAACTTGTGAAACCTATAGGAAGTGTGAAGTTAACCAATTTAAAATAAAATATCTATGTCAATTTTGGGATTATATAATAATGTGCTTATAGCCAAACCATGAAATTGCCAAAAATAAGCCCTTCACAAGCCTATTCAGACTGCCTTGAAAAATGGAGTTTGTTTGGTCACTTACAAGGGTCAATAATAAAATTTATTGATTTTTAGAGATAAAATAATTTCCATATTACCTCATAAAATTATTTTAAAGAATCCATCTCTCCAAAATCCCTAAAAAACACCAAAAAACACATAAAATAAGGTATTTCTATAAATCCATACAATAGTCTATATAGATCAAGTAAATGTGAATAACCTCATTATATTCCTAAAAAATATAAAGTAGGTTTTGGGATCAAGTTATGGCATTTTGGGTGATTTATAACTCCATATCTGCAAACTAGTCATTATAGCTTTCTTAGGTAGCTTGAAGGTGCCTTAACTTCTTAAGGATGGTTCATAAATCTAGGTGTATTAATATTCCAACCAATTAAACAAAAGAGAAGTAAATTATGGTATTAAAATTTACATAAAATCTTAGGTTACCATGCATATTATTTTATTCATACCAAGAAATAAAATTTAGCCTTTTGGGTCAGTAGTGAGCATTCTTAGAGGTCTGAGAGAAAATTGAGTTAGTAGGTGCATTTCCTAAGATTAGTTTGAGTTCCAATGGAATAAATTAGGCTTTATATTTCCAAATATTTCTATTAAAATTTCTATCTTATCACCATAATTCATCAAGTCTTCTCAACATTCTCATTGTTCTAGCCTAGGGTTCTTGTGCCAAATTGACTATTGTACCATAGCTCACTATATTATCCTCTTTCATTCATTATAATATTTTTATAACATCATGGAATTTTTATTTGTGATCTTATAAATATATTCAGGGTCTCAAATTTTCCACTCAATTCCACCTTATTCACTTCATCTCCAATTAACTATTGACTATAGGTGTTTAAGACTATGTTTACAAGGTTATGACCCTTGTTTTAGTTTTCTCCTTAGACTCTTGTATATAAACCCTTTAGTGTTTCTTGAGTTTGGGATAAAATATATTTATAAAAAAAAATTAAATACTCACCTTTAATCTAACTAACCTCACTTCACCACTGATTGATAAAAAGTCTGTTTATACACTTAAGCTTGTGTATGATTGAACAGGGTCATCAACCTTTATTTGACTATTAATTTTAGTATTGTAAGTCTAACTTAATGTATTTTTTGTATATACCTTTTACCACATATTTAATTCTTCGATTTCATCTCAATGTCTATACTTCACTTCAATTATCCACTCTTAGGATGGAATGTCCAGTAGGACTATGTAGGGGTTTGAGTTTATATTCACTATTGCTTGTCCTTGAGGTTTTGATAGGCTATGTTTTCTAAAGATAAAAACATAAATATCACTTTACTTTTATTATATACCCTAAATTCCTCTTCAATTTCTCTAAAAAAACATATACTTTCAAAATGTATGCAAATTATATGGATGTAGTTATCTTAGCCCTTGTTTGCCCTTTTTCTCTCTCCCCTGTTTAGGTTCCCAATGAACTAAAATGACTTAAGATACATAAGTATCACAATTTCATCATTAAAACACTCTTTTTATAATTTTTATCTTAGGTGTTGAGAGAATCCTTTAGTTTTTTACACATACTTGCAAGTGATTATGTGCTCATTAGAACCATGTGTACTCATTTGATATAGTTTGAAAACTAATGTTCTAAGAGTCCTTGAAGCATTGGAACCTTATATAAACTTTTTAATGGATATTTATAACTAATTTATTTCTTTGAAAAATTGAAATTCTATACCTATGACTAAAATTACCACTAAGGACAAGATCTTCCAATAGATGGCTAGTTTTAGATGGTGTTTTTAGAGAGTTGACTACATAAGAGGCCTTTTAGGTCTAAAAATAACCCTCAAAATTTTCTAATGGATGAATACAATGTTTCTATAGTGTCCTGAGAACTTCTTAATGCCATGAAGATTCAAATATGATCAACTATCATCATTTCAAAACTAATTCTCATATCAAGTTGTAAGTGGTAACTAGGGACTACTTGACTTTCTTAAGTCTTCACAAAAAATACATGAGATATTAAAAGTATCTAATTAAAATTATACTATTTAGGCATCCTATCCATGCCTTGAAACTTTGCATTCCACTATTATTATCTATTCTTACTATCAACCCATAGAGTCATGTAGGTAGTGTTTTAAGGATAGTTAGCTTAGTTATTCAAATATCACTTGGATCAGTTTCTCTTTAATTTAATAATATGATACATTACCTTTAATATCTAATCAATACCATTGAAGATACTTGGGCAATCTTCACAACACATGGATAACATGAATCTTTCTAAATTTGTAGACCTAAAAGTTGCATAAAGTAATGATTGTGTTTGTGCTTGAAAGCTTAGAAAAGTGCCACCATATGACTATCAATATTGAAAAATAATTTACACAATTATATCAACACATCAAAAATTAATAACAACTTACAGTATCTTTAAAGAACATATTCCAAAACACTCAGATCACCTTGTATGCAGAAACACATAGAACATAGTCCAAGATGGTGAATGGATATATGACTATCTATTTAAACTTATACCTTCATGGAAAGATTGAAATAGACTTTAGAAGCCTTTATAGGATTTTTTAATAATCATACAAACTTTATTCCTCACAAAAAGTTCCACCATTCTGTCTGGAAAGCTCAAGAAAGACCCCTATCCCAATTGACTAGTAAATTTTAGACCCTTAACTTCTTAATGATTATTCATAGAGATAAGGGAATTAATTTGAGAACCAATGCCCAAAGTTTTAATCTGATCAAGAATAAAATCAATTCCCAAAGTTTGAAACTTACCAAGACTATAATCAATGCCCAAAGTTTTAGGCTCCTACCTTCTCTCTCTTGATCATACCATCTTCTTCAATTTTGTTTATATGATATTGTAAAGGGAGTGATGGAGGAGAGAAGTGATTTTATTCAAATTTTGGATATAAAACTTCATTATAATATTTTTTATAACCTATGGGAGATGAATGGACACCTTTGAAACTTTTTCACTTGCACTTGACTTTAATAAGTCCATATAACTTCCTTTAACTTCTTAAACTAGGATTGAAGTACAAGATTCTAGATTTATCTAATAAGTTGATAGTTTTTTAAATTGATTAACTAATCCAAGATATTTTTAATGTGTCTTTTATATATTTTGAAGTTATGAAAATTTGAAAAACATAAATACTAGCCAAAATCACTTTTTATATGCATTTTAAACACCTTAGAGTTAGCAAATGATCTTTAAACTTTAAAAAACTTCATGAAAGATTTTGAAAAGTTGTTTGACACACGAAATGACTTTAATAATCTCATAATCACCTATGAAACATCTTTCAAAGAACCAAAAATGGCTCTTTTGACCCTTTTTTACTTAGGAGACCCAAATAGACCAAAATATATAAAAGAGACTTACCTTAATCTTTCTAAATTTACCATAATAAATGTTAATAAGGTATTAAATAGGACCTATTATATCACATAATATTAATTTTTTTTAATATATGGATCCTATTTTAACCTAAGGATCAAAATTGTATAACAAATTGGTGACTCATAGGGGTAGCATGCATGTTATGTTGATGATTTAACCTTTTTTGGGGAATAATAGAGTTTTATTCCTATTTTAGTTAAGATTTTGGATTAATAAATTAGTAAATAATATTTCAGTAATTACATTCTTGATTTGTATAATTTAGGTGTCTTTTTTACATTTCTAAAAATATTAATAAATAAGGGAAAATATAACTTAGCTTGAAACTAGACTAAAATGGATGAAACATAGGTTAAAACTAGTTGTGTAGGACTAAGATAGTGTCATCAACCTGAATTTGGATTTCATTTGGAAAAATGATAGGAGCACCAAAAATAAGACACTTCAAGGTTCAACATTTTTTTCCATTCCTACCATTGTTGTCAAAACTTGTCACAGAGACCTAATTTTTTTAGTTTCTTTGCATTATTCCTATGTGAGCCTACCTGTGAAATCTCAAGTGTTGAATGTCGATGGAGCTCGTTATAGAGAGGATTTAATCTTAAACCATAACCCTCCATCATATATGATAAATAGGATTTTAATTACTTAAAAAGTGGGGGTTAGTGTGTGTAAGATGCATTGAACATGTGATCCACACCCCTTGTGTGGGCACACTACCTACATACCAATACTCCAAAGAGGGATCAAACCATATGTATTTCTCCCACCTAATGTGCTTTATGAAATAGTGGTATGTGGATGCAAAAATATCAAATTTAGAATGCTTTAGGTGGCTAGGGACTAATATGAGGGTTTGATTATGTCTGTAGCTATGTTAGGCGACTGTATGTAGAGAATAGGAAATTTTGCCTTAGTGTTTTATTTGTATTCTTTCTTGATTTGTAAGATTGTGTCACCTCCTTTTGTAAATGAGCTTTGGATGGGATTTTATAGGAAATTATTGGTCATGGGTTAGATGTATTCACACTAGGTTGACATAATTAAGAATAAGGATCAGATGAAAATGATCATTTGGGCTCAAAATATAAATGGATAGGAGCACTAAAAATGGGACACCCTAAGGTCTGGCACTATAGTCCAAGTTTGGTGATCTTATCCTATAGTTTCAAGACCAAGGGGATAGGATTGTTCTGGGAAATAGAGCTTGGTTAAGCTAAAATCAGGGTTTAGAAGGTTCCAAATGATTTTTAATGAGTAAGGTGTTTATAAGGGTCACAAGAGCATGCAAAAAGGACCTATGGATAGGATGTCACAATCCATACTCAAACTACCAATTTGGATATTTTATATGACTACAAATTCCTCCCCTTTATTCTAGTGATTAAACAAATGAAATAATAAGATAAAAGAAAAGAAAAGTAGAAATCATACCAAAACTTACTTTCAAGGGTGAATTACATAAATATATGTGATGTTGAGTGATGATAAGTGATGTTGGGTATGTTTTGTACTAAGAGTAATATTACGAATGGAGCTGAGTGCTCAATTACTCAAGAGTGGCTCAAGAATAAAAATCCTAGACCTTTGGCTCCATCATCACCCATTAAGTTAAAATATATGTGACCATGCATGTGTTAATCAATTTTTGAACTATGTGTCCAATCCCTCTAAGTAGGTGGCTCAAGAATACAAAGGCTAACTAGTCCTTTGGCTCCATTATTATCCATTAAGTGAATCTATGAACTGATACTAGTATGAATGTGTGCTATATGAGATGGATCTTAAAGCTCATGAATGCTTTGTAATTTGATAATGTAGTATGGATATCTAAATTTGTATTGAGAACTAGGCCAATCTTGGCCACTTTGAAAGGTGGAGATTAGGCTTGTATGAAAGCCACTCTAAAACTAAGAACTAGGATTATATGAAAGCCACTCTAAAACTAAGAACTAGGATTATATGAAAGCCACTCTAAAACTAAGAACTAGCATTATATGAAAGCCACTCCAAAATGATTCCAACCACCTATAGATGTAATAAGGCACACAAATACTAAGAATACTTGGGAAATAAAATTAACTAAAAATAAAATAAGGAAAATGTGTTATGCACATTGTCTCTAATCATTGGAGTCTATAACATGGATTTTAATATGAAAGTTGTACCAATTGCCCAATCTAAAACTAGAAGTGAGAGCCATCATACAATGCATAATGCCCCCTATATCTAGATACTCTAAGTAAACATGTACTAAAACTACCTAATTTGAACTGTAGCTAAAAAAATTATAACTAATCTTACCTTTTGTCTATTTATATAAAATTTGGGTTTTCTACTATTTGGACATGAGCACCAAAAATAGGACACTCCGGTATCTAGTGTTATAGTCCAAGTATGGTGCTCTTGTATTTTACTATTTTTGAACACTATCTTATATTCTTCACTATCTTTATGGTTTATTCTACTTAGTTTGAATTTTGATTACTATTTTGAGTGTTTTAAAAATTGATCTTTGACTAGTAGAAGGCTTTGATCTCTATGACAAAACCCCTATTTATTACCCCCTCTTTTGAGGGTAGGAATGAATACCATACAATAAATATCCTCAAAATAAAAATCCTTTCAAGTGTGTTACTATATAAAATACATGATATATTAATGATAATCTAAAATATGTCTCAATATATAGCATAGTTGGTATTGGATATTGTTAGATCAATAGGGGTATGTCTAGATAGATGTAACAATGTAATAGCATGTGTAGTATATTGAACTAAAACTATAAATATAGTTAGTTTCTAAGGAGGGATGGAGCATGATGTCCATCATGGTATCCAAGAAGTCAATATAATGCATGATGTGGATCATGTCATTACAAACAACTTAGAAGTAAATAAGAAAATAAACACACAAGACAATAAGCATATAAAAGAGGCCAAGGGGCCAAGAAAACAAGGAGCATGGGCATATGTCACTCAAACTAGGAAAGCAATCATACAAAGCATGTTCAAATTTCTAAATACACATATAATTAAAAATAAGCAAAGGACATTCAAAAATTTCCTAAGGCACACACAAGAGTACAAGTAAAGGACATTGGCAAATGTCCTAAGACACACAAGTAAACAAATAAGAAATGATAAATGGAATCACATATAGTTACTCAAAGAAAGAAAAGAAGGAATGTAAATGCTAGAAATACAATCACATCTAACTAATCAGAGCAAGTGAAAGTATGCAAAGCATGTAGTATAAGACTAGGTAGATGCTAAGAAATACACAAGTGTTATATGCTAGTGAGTGTTGATAGAATAATATATGGAAGATAATAAGTAATGTACATCAATATGATAACTAGAGTGTGTGGTGTAATATTGACATAACCTAGATGGTTTAGTCATGTAGAAGATGCCCCTAGTGGGTAGATATGTTGAAGTATGTCTTGAATATAAAAGTGGGATGCCCCCTCAATGGGTAGAGTGAAGCAATCAAGGATTTTGGTGTCATTTCACACACTAAAATAAGATCAAGTGAAACATGGTAATGTAGATAGATTAACAAAAAAATAAAATAGAATAATAAAATGTAAGTCTAGCATGGTAGTAGAAATGTAAAGCATGGATACTGCATATAATTAAAAAGTGTTTGGTGTTTTGATTTATTTGAATGTTTTTGTATTTTTAAATGTTATATTCTTTTTGGTATTTTGAAATATTGTGTGTACAAGTAATCATAAGGAAACTGTATACAAATAAGTTGAGAAATTATGTACAAATAAGTTGAGTAAAAATGATACTAACCGATGAGTCTTGAAAGAGACTCCCCATCATGGTGTCCTGTATCAAACAAAGGAATCATGCATGATTGTGAATTATGAGGGAATGGCTATGAATATGACTCTGAATATTAGGATTCATTATCAATATCTTGGAAATCATAATAAATTGTATTGTTCCACTCATCATTATCATCTTGATTTTGAACCAATGGAATGTTATTGTTGATTTTTGTTGTATTTAAAGATTTTCCTTTGATAAATTGTTTATATGAATGATTTACCTTAGTATATTCAATAAATACTAAAGTTTGGTGACAAACATTATCATCTGCTAGAATAGGAGTAGTGATGCCTTGAGCATGCTTTCCCAACCCTTGACCTTGATAATTAAACTATTGTAGATATTTTTCTACCAAATCCATACTATTTTGAAAGTTTAATATCATTTTGGAGAGGTATATTTGCATTTTTTTCATGATTTATCTATGCTTGTGGTATTATTTCTTGCTTTGATTTTTATTTTTTATCCTTTTAATGTTCTAAGTTATGCTTTGGTAACCACTTTTATACTATTTCTGAATTTGACCCTTTGTGAATGTGTTCATGTGTCACTATAGATTGCTTGATTTATTTACCTTATATAGGGTCCTCATTATAAATTATCTATTATATATGTTTTTTCAATTTCAAACATGAATCTGTATGATGCCCATGCATTCTATGATATGCACAATAATATTTGAATCCTCTCACTAGATGTAGAAGAGGTAGTTTGATCAACTTAGATTTAATCATTTCCCTTAGTAACTTAGTTTAACTCTTATTTTATCTTTGAATGTTTTTCAAATCACTAGTTGTAGAGTTACTTTGTTGTGATTTATTTTTTTGATATGTAACATTGCTTGCAATCAAATGACTAGGTGAAGGTGCATATACATGATTGGCACTAGGGTGCCTTTGAGGATTATGTATTATAATTTAATTTTTAAATTTTTTGATATTTTCATGTAATATCTGATTTTTAATTTTTAAATATGAAATTAACTTGCTCATACTGGTGATTTAATCCCTTAGAGACTCACAAGTGCAAACTCTAGTTACTTTTGATTGAACATGTAAGCACATATGTTGAAGAGGGTTTGAAGAAGTTATATGTTGAATGTATGCATTAGGAAAAATATTACAGGTTTCCTCACATTTTATAGGGGTGATAGCATGGACCTAGTTAGAGGGAAAGTAGTTATCACCCTCTTGGGGAAGAGGAGGAGAAGGAAATTCTTTCTTGTGTAACTTGGCAGGTGGTTGTTAGCTTATGAAATGGATCCTCTAAGTATATAATTATTTTATTATTAATTTAATTACACATAATAGAGAGATAACATGTTAAATAAGTAATTAAATATGACATATATTTGAATTGATCTTAAAATAACATGTACATATGTACTTATGTCATTTTTGAATTCATGCCAAATGAAAGGAAATAAGCATGCAATGGAATATATAAAAAATTACATAAGAAAATAATGATTAATAAAATTGGAATATTCAACCTAATGTGAAAAAATCAAAATTTTAATTTTGAAACCCTAGGCTAGGGTTTGAAAAAACTAGGACCTGGTATAGATAACTAGGGTTTGAAATAAATAATTTTAAAACTTACTATGGTAAATTTTAAAATTTAAATGTGAAAATATAATTTATATATTCAATACAAATTTTAAAAATACCAATAAAATCAACAAAGAATTTTCCTAGGGTTTCTAGGGTTTTTGTGCACAAATGAAGTAAGTCAGGTTCACCAAATTATTTAACTTTTTTTGGAAATAATGGATTTTTATTCTTAATTTATTTAAGGGTCTAGATTAATAAACTAGTAAATAATATTACAATACTAATTTGTATAATTTAGGTGTCTTTTTTGCCTTTCTAAAAATAGTACTAAATAAGGAGAAATATAACTTAGCTTGGAACTAAACTAAAATGGATGAAATAGAGTCTAGAACTAGTTATGCAAGATTTGTTGTCAACCTAAATCTAGATTTCATTTGACAAAAGGATAGGAGTGCCAAAAAAAAATCTTTGGGGTCTGATGTTTTTATCCACTCCTACAACTATTATCCAAATTGGTCACAAAGACCTAAACTTTTTGGGTTCTTTGTGATGTTCTTGTGTGAGCCTACCTATGAAATCTCAAGTGTTGAATGTTGATGGAGCTTGATATAGAGAGGATTTAATTTTAAACCCTAACCCTCCATCATTATTAATAAATGGGATTTGAATCACTTGAAAGGGAGGGGTTAGTGTGTGTAATATGCATTAAACATGTGATCCACACCCCTTGTGTGGGCATGTTGCCTACATATCAATACTCTGAAGAGGGATCAAGCCATATGTAGTTATTTCACCTAATGTGCTTTGTGAAATAATGTGATGTAGATATAAAAATGATAAATTGAGACTCTTTGAGGTGGTTAGGGATTTTTATGAGTGTTTGAGTTTGTTTGTAGATGTGTTGGGTGACAAGAAAATTTGCTTTAGTGCTTTGATTGTATTCTTGCTTTATTTTTAATATTTTGTCACCTCCCTTTATAAATGATCTTGGGATATGATTTTATAGGTAACTATTGGTCATGGGTTAGATGTATTCACATTAGACTAACATAATGAAGAATATGAATTTGATGAAAATGACCATTTGGTATCAAAATGCAAATGGAAAAGGGCACCAAAAATGGGACACCCTAGGATTTGGCACTATATTCAAAGTATGTTTCTCATGTCCCATAGGTTTAGGACCTAAGGGGATAAGATTGGCCTATGAAATAGAGTTTGGTTGAGCTAAAATCAAGGTTCAGAAGGTTCTAGATGACTGGTAATGAGCAAAAATGTGTTTATAAGGGTCATAAGATCATGCAAAAAGGACCTAAGGATATGGTGTCATAATACATAATCAAAATACTAATTTGAAAATTTTATATGACTATAATTAACTAGACTAGTAGCCTAGTCCTTTCATTAGGATATGGAGTCAATTCCATGCTAAAATAACAATATCTAGAACTTGATGTATGAATGACAAGATAACTTGATTACCTCAATAACATAAAAAAGAAAGACACACATAAAAGGAAAGAAAAGAATACACACACATGTGATAATAAACACTTAGATAACACAATAGAGAACACAAAAAGAACTTAATAAAACTAAACTATACATAAACTAACTTGAAATAAATTGTCTCCTCCTAGATCAAAGGGGAAACTTGTACCATCTTTTGATCTAGGAGATGAAGGATTACATGAAGCAAGTTTCCTTGTGAGATTTGGTTTTCATGTAAGCAACTCCTTAATTATTGCCACCCTCTTTGGCATGATCTTTAATGCAATAACAACTGAAAACATATCACCTATAAAGTTGAATTCCTCTTGTGACTCAACCATATTCTCATGTTAATATTTATATTAAAATTGACCCAATGATGCTTCATCTAGTCATGATTAATTTTCCTTCATGGCATATTGAATGAGAAGAAAATTCTTATCAATTACAATCTCATCAAGCTCCTCAAAGAGATTTACATACTTAACCCCATCTTATTCATTTTATTTAACTTGAAAAACATGAAGTGTAGGCTTTTGAAAGGCCTAAAATTATCCACATATCTCATTTAATCTTTTCCATGAGTCATATTTTTCCATGGAAGTAAAAACAACTCCATCTTCTATTATATATTTAGATTCAACTTATTGATCATTCTCATGAATATAAAGTAACTTAGTTGATGTGATATCCTTCTCAATTACCTCCTCTCTCATGTATATATCAAGCTCTTTGTGAACAACTACAACATGATCTAGATATTTTATTTCTTCACTCAAGAAATTTGACTTGTACTTGTCTTTACCAAGGGGAGTTCCTATAGTGAACTCTTCATCATACACACTTGATTCATATTCTTGATAAAATAAAAATTTAGCTTGATATTCTTTACTTGTCTCCCATTAGATGGGTTCTCCTCAAATAAAGGATGTTGTGGGAGGGTGGTGAACAAGTTCATGGGTTGGAGAGGTAGTTTGAGGTGTGGTGGATTGCTCATGAATGGGAATGGGTATGGAGGAAGTAATCTTGCATTTTGGGGTCTTGGAAATGTGAGAGTTTTGAAATAATTCTTAAAGGGAAATCAAGTTAAATTGGGATATATACATTTCATTTTCTTGTAAAATCACTTCGCCTTTCCCATAGCCTTTTTGATGCTCTTCAATAAATGCAACTTTATCTTCCACCTTCTCAACTAAGGATTATTTTTTACATTGAAAATATTCTTGGATAAAATTATAAGATGTAAAATCTATAGGATCTTTAGGATAAGGTAATGGGGATTAAACAAACACAAGGATTTATTTCTTGATGTCAACTTCTTGGTCCTCATTCTCTTCATCTTTGTTTTTCCAAAACTTTACTACTTGGTTCCAAGTTTAAAAGTTTAAGCTAATAGGCTATTTTAAAGATTTTAATGACTCTCTTAGAGGATCCTATTTATTATAATGAATTATTTCATAAGGAACATAATAAAATTGATATGGAAAATAAATGCACTCTTGAGGATTAATAGGTATAGCTTGGGGAAGACTGCCTCCAAGAATATGCCTCTTTAGAGCTTGGACTTCTTCTTCAAGAGTCTTGATCACATCTTCTTCTTCATGAAAAAATTATTCATAGGATTATTCATAAGTATGCTCAAAAAAATTATTATCATATGCATAAGAAATAGGATGACCATAGGGATACCATGGCTCATATGGTTGGTAACAACATTAATATGGCTATTGAAGAACATAGTATGGGTCATGCTAAGGTTTATAGGGGGTGTATAGTAGAAATTCTCATAATATCCATCCATTCCAACTTCATTAGTCAAATTAAACATAATATTTTTAGCAAATTCTTTTACAATAAGTACTTGGGCACTTATAACTAGCTAATTGCACTTAGATTATAACTAGCTAATTTCACTTAGATTTTCCATTAGTGTTTGTTTGAATGCTTCCAAAAAGTTGATAAGAGGAATAAAACACCAAAGTTTGTTTCAATTTTTTAGACCTTAAGCCCCACTAGGCATGCCATAACTATTATAACCAATTTTTTCACCCTGTGAGAAGGTTCTTTAGACCTCTCCAAATTTGGTTAAACATGGGATTACCTGTAGACCTGTGGGTTGTCTATAACAAGGGTAAACCTCTAGATTGAAGGGATAGCTCCCCTTAATGAATCACTTAGGCTCATTTTCACTACTTTATCACTTAAATTATTTAAAAGGGGTAAGGAATAACTATAATAAATCTAAAAAAAATGGTGATGTACCAAACTTTGTTGACCACTACCACACATTTCAAAATACACTAAGACCTAAAAGACAACATGAACATACACACATCCTAGAATGAAACTATTGCATCAATGATTTATATAAGGGTAAGGAATTTTAAGGCTAATAAACAAGAATAATTCCACTTAAAAACCCACAAGAGACCTTTTATGACACCAAATAAAACTTGTAATAGATAAAATAACCACATGAGGCAAGATAAATAGGACACAAATAAGGTGATGTACATATACACTTGATAAGATCAACCATTTATATATTTATCACTACATGTAGCCATAGAATGAGGTAAACATAATTTTTTTTTGTTGATTAGATGTAGAATAAATGATCAAGGCTTCACCATACCTATGTGGAGGATAAATTTCAAGCCAAAAGTGGTTGTTTATATATAGAAAGTGAAGGAGAAGAGAAGTGTGTAGGAGAGAGAGAGAGTAAACAAGTGTAAATATGAGTTACAAATAAGAGAAGGGTTATGGATATACCTTTATAGGCCCTATATTACATGTTTTGATCCTTTTCAGATGCTCTAATTCTCTAGGTGGTATGGGAGGTTGAAATGCATGTTTGACACCTTGACTAGCTTCTTGAAACTCTCCTTCTTGACATGTTAAATCACAAGTGGCCTTCTTGGTGGTCAGATCAATTTCTCCTAAATGTTTTCTCTACTCTTGAAACCTCTCATCTAACCCCAATAGGTTCTCTTGGATAATACCATGATTTACATTACTACACTTATTTTACCTTCCTTTTACCATTTATCATGATTTTGTTATCTTGTTATTATGGACACCTAAGTTCATAACTTTTCTCCATTGTTGAGTGTGGTTAGCTTATTACTTCTCACTCAAAAATGTTGTTTTCTCTTTTATGCATCCTTTTTCCATTATTGAGTGAGATGTGGATTGTTATTGCTCACTCATCAATGTGGTTTTACCATTTTTGTTTAGTCTTTTACCATTCATTTATTTATTTTTTACCATCCTATTTAACATGTATCCTTGGTTTGACTTGGTGAGTTTGAATTTCTTACTTTATGATAGCTTGTTTGAGTTTTTTGGTATTTAGTATCCTTGGATTTTTGGTTACCTAATTTAATTATTTTATTTGACTTGGTCATTGTTGTCACTTGAACTTTCACCCCTTGAGGATATGATTCATCTTTCCTCATTCAATTAGCACAATGGAAACACCTCAAGGCTGTGGGTGACCCAAATTTGAGGTGAGTATCTAGATTAGGGATATTTCCATTGATGTATCACTTTCACACACCACAACCACACTAAAAATTATAAGTAAAAGGGTTAGGAAGCCTAAACTAAACCTAGTTAAGGAGGTGATGCACCAAATTAATTTTTTACTCACACCACATGCAATGCACTTGGAACTAGATGGAAACCTACACATACACTTCATCAAACTAAAATCTCCTCTTCTACATCAATGTTTCAAGTATGGGGTCTTGAAGAGAGATTATACGAAGAGGACTAGACAATAGGTATTATATAAAAACTAATGAATAGAAAACTCACTATACCTATAATCCACTTTATACACTTCTTACTGAACTATAAAAGATAGTTTTTAAACTACACAAGGCACTATGAAGGATAACATGTCAAGGTAAGCCAACATACACTTGCATAATACTAAAAACCATAGCATGAACTTAGTGAAGTCATGAATGAGGTAAAAAAACATTCTCATTATTTCAAGACCACAAATGAGTAGGTCTTCACCATACTCAAGTGGAGAGATCCCTCTAAAAGCCAAAAAAATCTAGTACATATAGCAATTGTGAGAGAAGAGAGAGAAATTAAAACTCAAAATTCAAAAGGACACTTGTAAATAAATAATAAGGAATTTAAAAAATAATAATATATGTCCTAGAAGGAATACAAGGACAAATGTCTCCCAAATCATCAAACTCCTCCAAATGTTACATAAAAGCTCTCTTTCTTTCTTATAAAACTACCCTCATGATTTTCCTTCATTAAAATTCCTCACCAATAAATAGGGATAGATATTATGGTTGATATAATAAGTAGGGGCTACTAACAAGCCTCCATAGGCATTGGAGTGGTCCCTAATCATCCATATCCTTTTGGCCATGATCAATCATCCTTAATAATTATAAATGACTCTTTCTCATGAAACCCTCACACTTGGCACTCAAAATGCTTCCAATTAGTCACTCCAGTCCATGCATAACAAGGAATAAAACCTATAAAGAGTCTCCATGTCATCATATTCATTAATAAATCCTCAAAATGCTTCCCAATTAGAATTATCATCTTTTTCACTAAGTGATCACTACTTGCTCAATTGACTATCTGATATGAGGAAGATGGTAGGCATACTTAGGAGACTAAGTAACTCAATATATAAACATGGAGACCTAAAAAAATTCCCAATATCTCTCCTAAAGTTGATTTCATAATCTGAAGCTTCTCCACACCTATAAAACACTCAAATTTGTTAAATAAAGCCCTATTATACACCATCTTTAAAATTTTAGTATAACTCAAATGCATGGGGAGGGTCATTGAATATTCATATGTAATCTATAATTATTTTCATGGGTACTTTACCCCTTATATATTCCACATTTTCAATATCTTTCCAATCGGGTCATTAGAGAGGGTTTGTGAGGGTCTTAGAGTAGTTTTAGGTCTTAGGCATTATTCATAAAAATGACACATTTGAGTTATATCTAAATTCCACTGAGAGATTCTTGGAGGCCCTATCTAACATCTCAAAATTATTTTGGCTCCCATGTAGAGCATCATGAAATATATGAATTCTTGACATCACCCATTTGAGTTCTTCATTGCTCTTACATAGGGCTAACACTATCCTTAGCCAAAATTATACTATCCTAAAACATTTTCACCTTAAAAATGATCAAAAACATCTTCATCCATCCTATAAACATGTTTCAAAATGTTATAAAGATCATCTCAAGGTAAAATGATCATGAATTTCCTTTTGGACCTTTGGGTCTAGCCATGCTTGCAAACCTAAGTGTCTGGACATATAAACTAGAGTTCATCTTTATATAAGATATATATCATGTTATCCTATATGTTTACCAACTTTAAAAACATTTTTTAAGAGTCTCTATAGCTTCACATTACTCCCTTATCATTCTTATCTTCAAAATTATCAATTCATATATAAAGGAAGTACCCCCTATCTGAGACAAAACATGAGGTACTTACCCTTTTTTTAGAATAAATAACCATTATAGAGGAATATTTAGTAGAAAAAACCATATCCATAATTTTACATCCCATTTTAATATGGGTAGACCCTTGAAAATCAATTAAAGTTGAGATAGACTTGCATTTGAGCACTGTGTATAGGGGTTTAAGGAATAGACTAATCCTTGTTTGATTGAAACTCTTTCTTAGTTAAATACTCACTATGATAGTATTTTATAAATTTTAATGATTATATTAGATTGGTTATAATATCCATTTAAAACCTTGACCTTTGATATATCATTTATACTCCTAAACCTCTTAAGATTAGGTTTACAAGTTTTGACTGTGTTCTACCTTCCATCCTTAAAATGACCCTTAAATGCTAGTTTTAAGATGTTTATGCCTATTTAGTATTATAATTACCTTTAACTCATGCCTATTGAATTATTTAATACACCCAAGTTATTTTAAAACCCCTACTCCTTTCCTAGGTAAGTCCATCTCTTACCTTACCTTCACTAACATGTACCCTGCCTATACTTTACCTTGCTATAAGTTTTTATGGTATTAAATGAATTTGTCTATGATGCTTGATAAATTATATTTGGATCCATTTAAGTGAAAAAATGCATACATGATCTAGTATTCATCTATCTTGGAGTCCTAAAGCACTAATTAGGCATCAAGTTAGGGTCACTATTTGAGTGTTTGTTGTAGGTACTCATTTCAATCTAAATGAACACTTGTATGTGTCTATAGAGTTTGGAAAACTATGTATCCATCTCATAAATTAAACCTCATACCCATTTGTGTTCTATTTCATCTATTGAACCATCTTAGTCATGAGTGAATATATTATTTCTTATTATGGTGCCAATTTGTCACTTCACACCTCTAAAGCCTGTAGATAATACTAGAGCATTTCAATGTGTTTCCAAGTAACTTTGGGCTTCTCAAACATTGCCTTCCTCTAGTCACTTTTCTCTCAAAATTTGATTAGTTATTATCCATGCTAGAGGCTTCTATATTAACATATTTAAGAGCTTACAACCACTTGATAACCATGTTATATTATACTCATAAAAGACCCTCTAACCTCTATTTTACACTTTTAGGGAAAAGAGCTCTAAACATTGCTACATCATGTTTGGGAGGTAATATCCATTTCAAAATACCAAACTAGTCCTTCAAATATTGTCCCCATGACCTAAATCAGACACTAGGATCTTAAAGAGGTTTCCATCCCATATCTAACCTCTTATATGGCCATTTGGTTCTTTGTTAACACCTTTTAGGGATTGGTTCCAGAAATCAAACTTCTTATCTCTTCAAGATAACCACACACCCTTTTGGTCTCTTTGATATTCAAAACAATTTTTCAATGGTCAAATGTCATATTAGAAACAAATATTATTATTATTTCATGTTTCAATCTTTGACACAAGAATCTCCAAAGCTCTATTGGTATACTTGTAGGTGAGAATCTCTGAGTATAAGATAGCAAAGTTGCAAGAGTGAGTAACTAGCATTCAGGGTATCTTAAAATGGTAGAGAAACATATATAGAGGCCTTATACAACCCTAAGAAACACATGTAATATCCAAACCTATTAAACCAAAGAAAAAGATTCAGAAACAAGCTCATATAGGGACCCCTCATGGATGTAAAAGCATACGAAGATGCCTAGCTTCTTAAAAATGGTTCATAAAGGATGATGCATTAAAATCTAACTTTTTTCCATGGATTTAAATTTGAATAAGACCCCTTCAACTCCCAAGATCACTTCCCCCAACTCTATTTGTACGGACTGTACCAAGCATAAAAAGTTGGCCCTTCTTGGCTTGTGAAGGTAAGAAAGAAGGAGAAGAAGTAAAATCTGATATTTTTGACTTTTCTTCTACACACAAAGCATAGGTAATACTTTAGGAAGCTCAAGAGACATTATGCCCACGTTTTCACCTAAATATGGACTCTTCAAGTCGATATAAATGCCATTAAGAGCCCATTTTTTAGGAGATTCCCCTATTTCAATGCATAAAACTACTTATTTCCTATCTATGACCATTTTATGGCATTATATGACTTCATAAACATTATAATCCTTCTTGGTGACAAATGTTTTCCTTGTAAAAATTTGTACAAGTCATTTAATGAGACCAAAATGTGACCAAAAGACACTTTGGGCATATGAAACATGAAAAAGGATTAATACATGACATAGGTACACATTATAATAACTCAATGACCCTATTAGAACATTTATAAAACAATTTTAGCCTTTTACCCTATTTGATAGTTGACTATGGTTGACTTGAGTTGACTATACAAGTACAAGGAAGCTAGGCTTACACCAAGGCTAGAACAAGGATAGGTGAGATGATTAGACCAATATGAGACCCCAATAAGACATATGGAAACCTATAAAAAGTTTCAATATGTATCAGTTGACCCAATTTTACTAAAATTCAAATTTGGTCAACATCTTTGGTGATTCCTAGGGATAACATGCCTATTATGTTAAAGATCAGTGGCCTTATCCTATCCATTTGGCAAAGGGAGTCAGATGAACTTTGAAAATAGCAAGATCAAACCTTGATTTGACTAATAAGATATTTAATTGACCTCAACACGTGAAAACAAGACAACACACACAAGACAAGGGAAAGAAACACAAACACATGTGTCAACAAGACACTTAAAAAACACAACAAATAGGAATCAAACTACTTATGTGTATCTAACCAAACATACCTCCCTCTTGGATCAAAAGGAAAGGTGTTTAAATCATCTTCTTCATTAGGTATGTTAAGATGATAAGCATGTTTTTCCTTGAATTGAGTACTAGATGACTCATGCTTCTTTCTTGTTCCTTGGCTTGGCATGTATTTTGATGGAGTCATCTTGAACAAGTATCCAAGGTAGATGAACTCTTCTTGACCTTGGAAGCATACCTCATGATGTTTTTCCTTTATATCATCATGGTAGACTTGCATCTCCAAAAATATAATAGCTTCTTGAATGTCTATATCTTCTTGAAAAAGTTTCATTATTCTTGTTTTTTGCTAACTATTCAAAACATCCAAGAAACTTTGTATCATGGTATTCTATGAGTGTTCCATGTTCAAACTTCTTATTGATGTTTATGGGAGTAGTTTCACATGCGGTTCCTTAGAAATATTCATCTTTCTCCATATGAGGGGAAGAAACCTTGAAATCATCTTCAAACTCTAAGGGGGAAATATTTATTGTACTTTCAAAATCAATCTTCAAACCATCCTAAAAATCCTCATCATTATCATAGGTTACTCCATCATGGTTTAGATTCTCTTGATGGTGATACCTCTCAAAACATACTTGCTCCTCAATAACTTGGGATTGCTTTCTTAGAAGCCTTTCCTTTTCACAATCTTCATATTCATTGAACATTTTCATATAAGTATTCCCCATATCTTCATGATTAAATGGTATATTTACCTCTTTGAGCTCTATTTCCTAAACCTTAGGAGTCACAAGTACTTCATTTGAAACCTCATCTTGCTCATTTCAAACATCTCTGTAGTTATCATAAATAAGAGACTCAAAACAAGAAAACACTTCCTCTTTATCACTTGTAACCTCTTGAAATACTTAAGATTGTATATCCCTTGCTTTAACCTCCTTTCTCTCTTCAAGAGCTATAATTTTTTCAAGATCCTTCTCTCTTTTTGTGATGCCAGGACTAGGCATCTTAAAACTAGGAAATTTAGCCCAAGAAGGCTTCCAAGGAGCAATGTATTCTTCACCATTAGAATCTAATTTTTATTCAATCAATTGATCCACATTAGTTCTCCATTCCATAGGCCCTTTTGGATAAAAGGTGATGTAATAAGGGTATAATGGATTAGTTGGAGGAGGTGGAAAATAAAGGTCAAAGTCAAAACCCACTTTATCTCTCATATGATCTTCTTTAGGTGCCTAAACAACATTCACTTGGTCTTTAAATTTCCCAACCAAGTTTTCACTCCTATTTTGGATGGGTTCAATTAATTCACTAGATTTAAGATTATCTTAGATATATGAGAGCTTATACATTTTGAGTTCTAACTCCTCAATTTGTTTGGCAAGATTCTTTTCAAATACCTTCTCTTGGGGGAAAATAGGATCTTCATTAGGAAAAGAAGTAAAATAAAGTTGAGATGAAGGGAAAAAGGCTTCTTAAAGAGGGGTGGGATAGAGTTGAGTAGGTTCAAATTTCTCTTCACTTTCAACTTCTCACTTAGACATTCTTTATACTTCTTTCCACAAGATGCCACTACTTCTTTCCAACTTGGGAATCTAGGATTATAGAGTTCTTCATGAGGCTAAGATGCAATTTAAGGGGTAAATGATTGGCTTAGGAAACGTGGGATTTCCTTAGGATTATAATCTTGTCTCCAACTTGGGAGGTCATACTTAGGAACATCATTTTCTACTACCATGATAGATTGCATTAAATTTTAATTTGACAACTTAATCTCCTTATCAAGATGGCCCTCCAACATCAGTCTTCTTATCTCAAAATCTTCTCCAATATGTTTGTGAGATAGATCAAATTATTTAATAGTGGTGTCCTTCTTCCTTTGGCTTCTCTCTTGGATGGAATTCCAAGAAGGGAAACTTTGGGAAATACATGAAGGACTTGGGGCATTTTGAAGCATGATTGGATTAGTATTTTGAGTGGGTAAAGTTGACACACATGAAGGTTGATATGGGGTGTAGTGGAGTTGAAAATATTGAACTATTTCATGGGCTTTCAACCTCTCTTCTATATGAAAAATTAGATGGCAAAAAATAAGCATTTCACCTATAAGGCCTTGCTAATTATCTCTCTCAATGGGCATCCATTATCTCTTGAATAGCTCTAAAGCATCCCTCACACTCTTGATACAATCACTAGGGATGACTTGACCACACCTATTTCTAGTATTAAGATCTATCATATAGTCTTTATAGCCAAAGAGAGTCTTTTTAAAACTTACAATGGACTGACTTCGAAAGGAACTAGGTGGATTAGGTAAAGCATAAGCTTGAGAAGACTAATTATAGGACTGATGAAACTCATAGCAAGGTTGTAAAGAAACAACATAGGATTTATAAGGATCATGAAAATATTGACCAAGGAATTTTTCATATTGATAGAGGATGGGACAAGACGGATATACTTTACAACTTGTGTAAGAACAAAGTCAACACCAAAACTAGCCATGAATCATTCATAAAAAGCATATAGAATAAGAAATAGCCTCAATTAGAATACCTAAAATTCTTGACCTATAGATTTTTGCTTAGATTCAAAATTGGTGCTTATCAAAATTTCCTCTAAAGTCAAATATATTGAGGAGAACACCAAAACTCCTCAAGGAATGGACTTTTTAATCCCTCCAAACATTCCAAAAACTATTATCACTTGAACTTGAACCCCTAAAGGAGATGATTCAGCTCTCCCCATTCAAGTGTCACAATGGAAACACCTCAAGGTTATGGGTGACCCAAATTTTAGGTGAGTCTCTATATTAGGGCTAGTTCACTTGATGTATCTCTTCTACACACCAGAACCACACATATACTTTTAACCAAAAGGGTTAGGAAGCCAAAACTAAACCTATTTAATGAGGTCATGCACCAAATTGATTCTCTACTCACACCACTTGCAATGCACTTGGAACTTAATTGAAATTTAAACATACACTTCATCAAACTAAAATCTCCTCTTCTACATTAATGTTTCAAGTATGGGGTCTTAAAGAGAGCTTAGACTAGGAGGACTAGATAATAGGTCTTATAAAAATAATAATGAATATACTACTCAATATACCTATAAGCCACATTAGACACTTCTTTTTGACCTACAAAAGAGAGTTTTCAAACCACACAAGGCACTAAGAAGGATAACATGTCAAGGTAAGCCAACATACACTTATACAAGACCAAAAACCATAACATGCACTTAGTGAAGTCATGAATGAGGTTAAAATAACATTCTCATTAGTTTAAACTCACAAATGAGTAGAGCTTATCCATACTCAGGTGGAGAGATCCCTTCAAAAGCTAAAAAAGCTAGTACATATAGCAATTATGAGAGAATAGAGAGAAAGTTAAACTTAAGAATCATAAGGACACTTTTCAAGAAAAAAGGAGTTACAATATAAATATAATTAGGCATAATATAGGTCTTACAAGGAATACAAGGACAAATCTCTCCTAGATCATCAAACTCTTCTAAATGTGGCATAGATGCTCTCTTGCTTACATATGAAATTACCCTCATGATTTTCCTTCATTAAACTACCTCACCAATAAATAAGGATAAGTATCATGGTTGATCTGAGAAGGAGGGGTTACTAATAAACCTCTATATGCATTGGAGTGGTCCCTAATCATCCATATCCTTCTAGCCATAAGAAATCATCCCTAATAGTTATGAATGACCCTTTTTCATGCACCCCTCACACTTGGCACTTAAAATGCTTATAATTATTCAATCCAATCTATGAAAAATGATGAATTACACCTTTCAAGAGTCTCTATGTCATCAGGTTCATCAAGAAAGCCTCAAAAGGCTTCCCAATTAGAATTATCATCTTTTTCATTAAGTGATAATTACTTTCTGACTAGATTGGCTGAGATGAGGAAGATGGAAGGCATAACTATGACACTAGGTAGATAAATATATGAACATGGAGACCTAAAACAAGTCTTAATCACTCTCATAAAGTTGATTGCATCATTTAAAGCTTCTCCAAACCTATAAAACACTCAAATTTTCAAATAAATCCCTATTGTACACCATTCATACAAGTGAAATATAACTCAAATTCAAGGGGAGGGGCCTTTAAGAGTTATCTCTAGTATCCAATCAACTTCATGGTCACTTTACCCCTTTTGGATGCCACATTTGTAGTATATTTCCAATCAGGTCCCTAAAGAGGGTTTATGAGGGTTTTAGAGTAGTTTTAGGTCTTAGGCATTGTTATTAGATACACTATCTAACATCTCCAAGGTCTTTTGGATCCCATGCAGATCATTATGAAAGATATGAGTTCTTGACGTCACCCATTAGAGCTCTTCCTTGCACTTGCATAAGCCTAACACTATCCTTGAGCCAAAATTAGATAATATTACAAAATTTGAACCTTAAAAAATCTATAAAAAAATCTACATCCATCCTATAAACATGTTTAAAAATGTTAGAAATCTCATCTCAAGGTAAAATGATCATGAATTTCCTTTTAGACCTCTAGGTCTAGCCATGTATAGTAGGCCTACCTATAAACCTAAGTGTCTAGACCTCTAATATGGAGTTACTATTTATTTATGATATTTATCATATTACTCTATATGTTTTATAACTTTAAAAACCTTTTTAAATAGTCTCTCTAGCTTTAGATTACTCCCCTATCATTCTTATCTTCAAAATTGTCAGCTTCATGCACAAAGGAAGTACCCCCTGTCTGAGAAAAAATAAGCGGTAATTACCCTATTTGTATAGAATAAATAAACATTATAGATGTATTTTTAGGTGTTAAATACCCTCTCCATAAGTTTCCATCCCCTAGTCATATGTTTAGACCCTTCAAAATCACTAAAAGTTGAGACATACCTGCATATAAGCACTATGTACAGGGGTTTAAGGAATAGACTGATCCTTGCTTGCTTGAAACTCTTTATTAGTTAAATAATAATTATGATATAATTTTATACATTTTAATTATCATATTATATTTTATCTAACATCCATTTAACACCTTGAACTTTGATATATCATTTACACTCCTAAACCTCTTAAGACTAGGTTTACAAGTTTTGACTGTGTTCCACCTTCCATCCTCAAAATAACCCTTCAATCCTAGTTTCAATAAGTTTAGGCATCTTTAACATGATATTTTCATTTAACTCATGTGTATTTAATTATCTAATTCACCCAAGTTATTTTCAAACCCCTACTCCTTTCATAGGTAAGTCCATCTCTTGCCCTGCCTTCACTAACTTGTAGTCTACCCATACTTTACCTTGTTGCAGGTGTTTATGGCCACAAATTAATTTGGTCATGATTCTTGATAAATTATATTTGTATCCCTTAGAGTGAAAATATGCATATATGATCAATTATTCTTCATAGAGTCCTAAATCACTAATTAGGCATCAAGTTAGGGTCATTATTTGAGTGTTTATTGTAGGTACTCATTTCAATCTAGATGAACACCTGTAGGTGTCTATAGAGTTTGGAAAACTATATATACATATCGTAAAGTGATATTCATACCCATTTGTGTGTCATTTCATCTATTTAACCATCCTAGTAGTGAGTGAATACATTTTTTCTTTTCAAGGTGCCAATTTTTCACTTCACACCTCTAAAGCCTATAGATAATACTTGAGCATTTCAATGTGTTTCCAAGAAAATTTGGGCTTCTCAAACACTGCCTTCCATTTCTCACTTTTCCCTCAAAACGTGCTTAGTTATTATCCATGATATAGGATAATAGATGAACATATTTAAGAGTTTCCAACCACTTGATAACCATGTTATATGTTAATCATAAAAGACCCTTTGACCTCTATTTTATACTTTCAGGGAAAAGAGCCATGAACACTACTACATCATGTTTGGGAGGTAATTTCCACTTCAAACTACTAACCTAGTCCTTAAAATAAGGTCACCATGATCTAAATCACACACTATAATCTTAAATAGGTTTCCATCCCATATATAACCTCCTATATGGCCATTTGGTTTATCTTTTAACACCTTTTAGGGACTAGTTCTAGAAATCAAACTTCTTGTCTCTTCAAGATAACCACACACCCTTTTGGTCTCTTTGACAATCCAAACAAGTTTTTAATGGTCAATTGGCATATTATAAACCAAGACTAGGCTTCCTTCATTTTTTAATATTTCACACAAGAATTTCCAAAGCTCTGTTGGTATACTTGTAGGTGAGTATCATTGAGTATAAGATAATGAGGATGCAAGAGCGAGTAACTAGCATGAAGGATATCTTAAAATGGTGAAGAAACATATGGAGAGGCCTTACACAACCCTAAAAAACACATGAAATATCCAAACCTATTAATCCAAAGTAAAATATTCATAAACAAGCTCATATAGGGACCCCTTATGGATGCAAAAGCATAAGGAGCTACCTATATTATTAACAATCATTCATAAAGGAGGATCCATTAAACTCTAACTTATTTCCATGGATTTGAATCTAACCAAGACCCCTCTCAACTCTCAAGAACACTTACCTCAACTCCATATGTATGGGTTGCACCAAGTATTTAAATTTTTCCAAGTAAAATTTGATCTTTTTGACTTTATTTCTGCACACCAAGCATAGGGAAGACTTTAGGAAGCTCAAGAGACACTATGCCCATTTTTTCACTTGAAGATGGACTCTCCAAGTCCTTACAAGTGCCATTAAGAGCCCATTTTTGGTAGATTAACCTATTTCAATGTATAAACTACTTCTTTCCTATATCTAACCATTTATTGACATGTTCTAGCTTCATACAGATTATAATCCTTCTTGGTGACAAATTTCTTCCTTGGAAAAATCTATACAAGTCATTTAATGAGCCCAAAATGTGACCAAAAGATAATTTTGCATATGAAACATGTCAAAGGGTTAATACATGACTTAAGTACACCTTATAATACCTAAATGATTTTATTAAAACATTTACAAATTAATTTTATCCCTTGACCTTGTTTGACCACAATTAACTAGGGTTGACTTGAGTTGACTAGACAAGTACAAAGAAGCTGGGCTTACACCAAGGATATAACAAGGATAGGTGAGATGCTTAGACCAACATGAGACCCCTATAAGACATATTTAAACCTATTAAAAGTTTAAATATGTATATGTTGACCCAATTTGATTAAAATTCAAATTTTATCAATAATTATTTGGTCTAACATAGCACCTATCACCCCAACTTGCCAAATTTCCCAAGGACATCCCATCCTCATAACACTAGCTATCTTAGATTTTCTTACATTTTTTTCTCTTTATTTTTGTATTCTTGGGTTTATCAAAAGTAGTCTTTGTGCCCTACATAATCAAAACTAATAATACAATAGACAACCATCCCACAATAAAGGTAAGTCAAGGTATGCATCATATTTATTTTTTCTTTACTTTAGATTAGTTTCCCTTTTAGTTATTTTTCCTTTAAAATACTACAACTTTTTCTTAGCATCAATGTTATGTGTGTCCTTATGTTCTTTCTCGAAGCACCATCCCTTATTACAACTTAGTGATATATGATGAGCTTCAAGTGGGGCATATGTATACACATAATATTTTCAAACTTTTATCAAATACTAATGCTTTTCATCTTTTAGGAACCTATCGAGACTCAATCTCTATGAGTTCATACTATAAGGGGTGCACTAGGAAAGGGGTGGGTAGACTTTTGGTGCTCTTTAGGATTTTTTTCCCTTTTGGCCACATTATTACCAATTCAAAAAGATCCCAAAACCATTCCCAAATCTATTTATCCTCCCTTGAGTGTTCCTCCAATCTTTTCCTCTTTCATTCCTCCTTTTATTTTCTTAAACTCCTTTTGGACTATTGGTTGTACTGGGTTGATTGGATTAACCTAGTATAATTTAGAGGTATTATTTATTTTTTTGGTTTGTTATCCATTCAACTAACCTAGCATAGACTGAGTAAATTATCTCCAAAAACACACTAAGTCAACTAGGTCAACCCTATATAGGTTACATTCTTGGAAGGATTTAGGGAAAGATCCATCTATATATACAAGATCATTTCAGTCATTATTCATATGTGCAATCAAGAGTTATTATTCACTCATACTTCTTCACAATGTTCACTTTAACCATTCTACTTGAGGATACTTAGCTTAGGTTTATTATTTAGAGAATCTATTCTTGTAGATATGTTCTAGATGCTTTGGCCTTTCTTATCAATCCTTATAAACCATAACAACCTCTTGTGAAGCCCCATTGACTAAGGGAGAGATTGAGTCTCAATGGGTTCACATGTAGGTAAGTATATTCTAACTTTATTCTCCTCTCTTTTAATAGATAAAAGTAGCATAAGTGTTGGATTGAATAATACTATCTTTCATATTTTATGTATCAGGGTGTTACTCATGCTTACTTTAATTGAATTTCCATATACATGTTTATTTTATTGTTTCTGAACCCCTACTTTATACCACAAGCTTTGGTGTGCACTAGATTATATTTTTCTTTCTTTCTATTAGAATAGAGTGAATATTTAAAATCCTAGGACTCCATTAGGGTTTTTTTTAAATTATGTTAGACTTTAGGCTCTGTAACCCTTCCTAGAATGATATGTTGTGACAAGATATACAAGTGATCCTATAATTGGGTCTAGCAGATCCTCATATTGGTCATGCTCCTAGTAAACAAGTGTATCCCAATTAGAAGTGTAGGGATGATCTATCTTATCTGATCTAAGATTAATTCATAGACATAATGGATTTTTTATTGCATACACTCTTTAGTTAGTAAAGAATAGATGGTCAGTTTGTGAAAGTGAATAATGGTCATCTTGTAGGAATGAGGACATAACAATGATAAGAAACATGGTCCAAAATGTAGACAATATGTTAATATATTATAAAAATTGATATCCTCATTTATACCATCCATATGTACCTTCTCCTCTCTAAAAGCCTCAAGCTCAACCTTCATGAGTCCCTGATTTACCACCTAGTCAACCTTGTCAAAAACCATCTTTGTCAAAACTCAAAGAGGAAATATTAGACTAAGGAAGAATAATCATGAATATTAATGAGGGCATTAATCTTGGATAATAATTCCCTACTCATGCCATGGAGGGGATAAAATTTCTTATTTCAAGAGTTCTATAATTTATGGGCATCCATTAAAGAGATGACTACCCACATGTTGAGAATCAGGACATAAAAGGGTGGGTATTGTCCATTAAGAAAGTATTTGAGTAATGGGAGAAAGAGTATGTCAATCTTGAACCATTCAGTCTACCCTCTCCTACCCCTATACCCATTCTCACTCAAGAGAATGAAGCTATTCCATCTTGGATAGTCTCTTATGACCCTAATTATTTCATACCCTCTCTTGTGAAACCAACCTCTCCCACACCCATTCAATAAAAGGAGAAGGTGGATAAGTTTTACACATTCCCCTTATGGAAATAAATCAAGAAGGACATAAAGAAGAAAATGGAGGTGTTATCTAAGGCATTCTAAGAACTAATCCTAGTAGAAGAAGGGTTAGTTGTGCAATAAATGGATCAATAAACTATAGTTCATCTTAGTGAGATTAGTTTAAAAGAGTTATGAGGACCTCTCTCCTTAGTTCAAGATCCACATAAAAGAGCATTCAAAGCACCTAGCTAGAAGGATAGTCTCATAAGCTACAATCAAGGTAAACTTCTTCACCCATCCACCATTTCCCTTATAAAGGAGGAGTCTATTAAATAAAGGATAGATGATGATCTTGTAGTCATAGGTGAACCTAAAGCAGACAATGTAAGTATCTATGATGAATAGATCATAATGGGTAGTCCACTTCATCCAAAAAGGGAAAATTTAGGTTTGGACAAGCCTTCTTAGCATGGTTTTGACACAAATGAACTATATCTTGATGATTTCAACCCTTAAGATGAAAATATAATAGATTCTGAATAGACCACTGAAGGTCCATTCTACATAGATCAAGAAGAGGATCAAGTCTAGGTGTCTGAAATGAGTATACTTAGATATAAGGTGCCAAATGAAGATAGCCTTGATATGTTGGAGTTAGAGGAAAACAAATCAGATCTTGAGTAAATAGGTATGATACTTTAGACCTTGGATGGTCAAATCAACCCTCATTTTTAATTGAATAATAATATGAAGTATTGACTTAGGTTGATGAAGGATACATCTCAAGTGCTCAAGTATTTTAATTTTATGAGCATACTAGTGAAGAGCCTAAAGATTTATGTCAGTAGTTTAATGTCATAACCAAAGAGTTTGAAGAGGCCAAGGTACATGTCCTTCCAAAAAGATATTAACATGATACTCTAAACATGATTAGTCTTGATTTTCATAAGGACAAGGTGAAAGAACATGGTATTTTTAAACCATCAATTAAACCAAGTGTAGTTTCTCCCAAGAGCCCAAATGAAGTCTTCATGCAAGACTTTCTCAAGAGTGATGAGAAATAGTAAGAAAGTGCTCCCATATTCTAATATGAACCAAGTTTGGAAAACTTGGACCAGTATGTCTAAATCAAAGACACATTCATTTAATTCTATCAATTGGGGAGCACATCAATAGGATTGGCCATCAAGTTACTTGGTTCACCAATTATGATATCTCTAAAGTAAGGTATTTTTTAGCTTAATTTTTTACATGTGAATGATACTCATGGTTTTCCATTTGACCTAGGAGGGAGGTGATTATAAATTATTGTACAATATTTTATTTATTAAGGTAGGTTCATTCTTTTCTCTAAGTGTCTTTGTCTATATTTGTTTAGTAGGTTAGTTTTCCTTCAATAAGTGCCTTGGGCACTCTCTTTTATTTTGTCTCCTTTTGGTCTTTGTATTATTTCAAAGAGAGGTTAGAGTAATATTGATAGCCAATTCCAAATCTAGATCAATATGTTGGACCCAAGTAGAGACTCCATACCTAATGGACTAGACAAGGAAACATGGTATAGGTTCTCTTGTATACACATGCATGTAATCCCTATGAGTCACTAAATATTTTGGCCATTTTTGGCCCACATACCAAGATTTTAAGCGTTGAGTAGAGTTCATGTTGAATGTGTGGACTAAAGCCTTGAAATAGGTATAAGATTGTAAAATGAAGAAGACTAATAGGTTTTGATGATGTTTCAAGTATTCTAGAGCATGGACCAAGTTTCATAAATATTAATAATCCATCATAATATTTAAATAAAGATCAAAGGATGAATTTTTCAAGTTTAGTGACTAGACCATCACTAGGACATCATGTAAAAAAGGAATGGACCAGCCTACTTATTGCATTTAATAAATGCATTTCAAAGAGCCATGTGAGATAAAATAATACAAAAACATGGAGTTATTCATGCCAAAAATATCCTCTAAAAGTTACATATCCATGTGAGATTTATAGCTCAAGATATGATCATTTAAATTTGAACCTACAAAATGGGACATTTGCACAGATGTCAAAATCAAGCTATAGAAAAAAAAACCATTTGAGTTCAAAATTTGAAATTTGTGAAAATGTCATTGATAAGAGTATGAAGATATTTTATGTTTGTGTGCATGTAAAACTTAAGACATAACAAGAAACCTTAGGATCCTAAATTTGAAAATTGTGTAGATGTCAAATAATGGGTGCACAAACATCAATTTTGAGATTATAAAATACCCATCAGATTTCAAATAGTGGGTCCAGTAGATTTGAGGGTATATGTTACATCATACATCTTGATCCAACCATGTTATATGAGTCAAAAATTCAAGGATATCAAAAGGAAGACACATGGGACAAGCACTAAAGTTGATAGACTAACAACATGATCCTAAAACCAACACATGATTAACACATAGCACAAGCTTCAATAGAGTTAATAAGTCAAGAGAAAGATCAATGAATCTTAATCAATTAGAGAGATAAATATAGATGGTGTGAGTAAAGTTAAATATGAAAATGATCCAAGTCACAATTGACAACTAATATGCAAAAGGAAAGCCTAGGATATTTTGATAGAAGTCAACAAAGCACTATTTGACTCAAGTAAGAAAAATACAAGGGAACCTAGCTCGAGCATGGTCGAGACTGAACCAGATGGACATTTTAGTGTCTAACATACATATTAAATCTATACAAGGATATAATAGGTATTTTAGATCTAATATATATAAAGGGTAAATAGTTTGAATCATAAAATGTGACTATGCATTGTCAGTAGAGCTCCAAGGAGGTAAAATACATCTTTTAGACTTGATATAGACCAAAGAGCTAGTAGGTTATTGTCAAATCAAGAATATGCACTTGTGAACTTATTTTATCCATTAAAACTATAGGAAAACTAATAAACTTAGATTGGTTTTCCATCTATAGATGAACCTATGATCCAAATATAAAAATGGAGTAGATATATGTTTAATGCAAAGGGTCTCATCTATTGATGTGGTTCCATCATCAACCAAGTAGGTATTAACCACCATTAATGGCATGGTACTATCCATTTTATGACTCAAGGATTTTATCCTCATAAACATGTCAAGTGGACTTAGGATCCCATGATGATGAGCTAGTAGTCGAAGAAGTAGTTGATGGCATTGATTCCACTCAAATAGACTTTGTCATCATGTAGAACCAACCCTTGTCTCTAATGAGATATCTTAACCAGTGAAAGGATCTCAAAGGTTATTAGAGAAAGGAAGGGATATTTCAATACAATAAGGCATAAGTGTATAAAGTAATTAATGAGTTTCCACCACATGACTAGGATCCTTTCTTCATTCTTTAGTGCATGTTCCCATCTCTCTTTCTCTCTTTTTGCTATATATAGAGGTTTTTGAGCCAAAAAATGGATCTTCTTGGTATCACTCTAATTACTCTCTTGGGAATGGATAAACCCTACCAAAATGGAGATTATAACCTATTGAAATGATTACAAGACTATTTATCAAATTTCATTGTTCTGGTATAGTGTGTACATGTCAAATTTGCATATGTGGTAGAAATCTCTCCCTTGTCAAGTCATGATCTCACCTAGTTACTAGTTCATCTTGTTATGTAGGTCATATTTAATGTTATATATCTTTTTATTGAATCCCACATATGGATATTATGATTGGTTATTGTTTTTAATTAGATCTCTCCATCATTTCCCTCAGTGTGTGATCATTTGGTCAACCTCTTCATGAAACACTGATGTTGATAGATATTTAGAATCCTAGATATAGTCTTTTGCTTATTTAATTAGTGTTTAATAGCTAATTAGAGTGGATCATCCATAACTTAGGTACATCACCATCTTTAACTTAGGTTTCCATTTCATTTTCTCTCTCTATCCCTTTTCCATGTTCATTAGTAGGTTTTAGTAGTGGGAATGAGCTAAATGATGCATCAGAGGATATAGCCTCATTTAAGATCCTAGAGGTTTGACCCCATTATATAATACCCATAACCTAGGGTTATTCCAATGTTGAGCTATATTTGGAAGTAGAACTTGAACACTTATGCTTCCATTTAGGGTGCAATATAGACCTCTAATAGTTCTGGCACACTCAATGGTATTAAGGTCCAAATAAGTGGAAGGATTTTTGGTGTTTTTATTCTATATATCAACCTTTGGAGGCATTTAAAAACCATCAATGGTGACTCTAAGCATATATCAACTGGTTATGTAGCATAACTAAGTGTCTAATAATCATAATCTAGTATGTATAATCAATCATATTTTGATCAATATGCTTACCCTCTACCTTAGCACCACACTTATCAAGAAAATAATGTTTATGTGTTCCCCCAAGTGGCCTTAAAATATCCTATCAACCCTATAATGGCCTTTTTTCTCCTTCTATCCCTACATATGACCAAGGTCAACCTCCTTTGCATTCAAATTAGTCCTCTACTTCCCCTTCTCAAGACTAGGCTTACCCTATTACATCCTTGTCAGGAGTCAAACAACTATTAATAACTTATATTGAGTTATTAAGGGATATTGGTAAGGGTTTAGATTTTTTTGCATTCATCCCTATCCTTTCTCTATAAAAAAAATGAGTGTTATTCAGTTAGTGAAGAATAGATGGTCAGTTTGTGAAAGTGAATAATGGTCATCTTAAAAGAATGGGGACATAACAATGATATTAAACATGGTCCAAAGTGTAGATAGTATTTTAATATATTATGAAAATAATTAGGCTCATTTAGACCAAACTTATGTGCCCTCTCCCCTCAAATAGCCTCAATCTCAACCTTTAAGAGTCCCTATTCAGTCCCTTAGTCAACCTTATCAAAATTCATCCTTTTCAAAACTTAGAGAGGCAATATTGGACTAAGGAAAAACAATAATGAAGATCAATGAGGGGGTTAATCTTGTAAAATAATTCCCTATTAATTATATGGAGGGAATAAAGATATTCTTGTAAGAGTTATTGAATGTATGGGTATCCATTAAAGAAGTCGACTACCTGCATGTTGAGAAGTAAGAGATGAAAGGGTGGGTATTGTCCATTAAGAAAGTGTTTATGTAATGGGATAAAGAGTATGTCAATCCTAAGCCAATAAATATTACCTCTCCTACCCCTAGACCCATTCTCACTCAAGAGCATGAAGCTATTCCATCTTGGATCCTCTCTTATGACCCTAAATATTTCATACCCTCTCTTATGAAACCACCCTCTCCCACACACATTAAGGAAAAGGAGAAGGTGGTCAAGTATTACACATTCCCCTCATGGAAATAAATCAAGGAGCACATTAATAATAAAAGGGAGATGTTAGCTAAGGTAGTCTAAGAACTAGTCCTAATAAAAGAAGGGTTAGTTATGCAAGAAATAAATCAAGAAACCATAGCTTAGCTCAATGAGATTGGTGTAAAATAGTTATGAGGATCTCTATACTTATTCTAAGATCAACCTAAAAGAGTATTAAAAGCACATATATGGTAGGATACTCTCATAAACTACAAGCAGGTTGAACTTATTCACTCTCCCACCATCTCCCTTATAAAGGAGGAGCCTATTATACAAAGAATAGAGGAGGAGCTTGTAGTCATAGGTGAACCTAAAGAGGACAACACAAGTATTTATGATGAATATATCATAATGGGAAGTCCAATTCATCTAAAAAGGGAAAATTTAGGTTTAAAATAGCCTTCTTGGTATGGTTTTAACACAAATGAATTGGATCATAATGAGGTCAACCCTCAAGATGAAAATAAAGCATATTTTGAATGGACCAATGAAGGTCCATTCTAAATAGATCAAGAATAGAATTAGGTCTAGGTTTTTAAGGTGGGTACACTTTAAGATGATGTGCTAAATGAATATGTCCTTGATGTGTTGGAGCTAGAGGAAAACAAATTAGATCTTAAGAAAAATAGGTATGATACTTCAAACCTTGGATGGTCAAATCAACCCTAATTTTTAATTGAAGAACAAGGCAAAATATTGAGTGAGGTTGATGAAGGATACATCTCAAGTGCTCAAATCTTTCAATTTGATGAGCATACCAATGAAGAGCTTGAAGAGTTATGGTAGTGGTTCAATGTCATAACCAAAGAGTATGAAGAGGCCTAGGGATATGTTCTTCTTCCAAAAAGATATGAACATGCTACTCTAAACATTATCAATATTGATTTGCATAAGGACAAGGTGGAAGAACATGGTCTTTTTGAACCATGAATTGAACTAAGTGTAGTTTCTCCCAAGAGCCCAAATGAAGTCTTCATGAAAGACTTTCTCAAGAGTGATGAGCAATAGTAAGCAAGCAGTCCCATAGTCCAACATGAGCTAAGTTTGGAAAACTTGGACCAATATGTCTACATTAGAGACATGTTCTTTCCATTCCATCTACTAGGGAACACATCAATAGGATTGGCCATCAATCTACTTAGTCCACTAATTTTGATACTTCCAAAGCAAGGTATTTTTTAGCTTGATTTTTTATAAGTGAATGATACTCATAGTTTTTCATTTGACCTAGGATGGAGGTGATTATGAATTACTATATAATATTGTATATATTAAAGTAGGTTCATGTTTTTTTCTAAGTTCCTTTGTGCACATTTGGCTAGTAGGTTAGGTTCCCTTTAATAAGTGCCTTGGGCACTCTATTTTGTTTTGGATCCTTTTGGTCTTTATATTGTTTCAAAGAGAGGTTAGAGTAATATTGATAGCTAGTTCCAAATCTAGATTAATATGTTAGACCAAATTAGAGAATCCATACCCAATGGACTACACAAGGCAACATGGTCTAGGTTCTCTTTAATAGACAAGAATGTAACCCCTGTGAGTCACCAAAGATGTTGGCCATTTTTGGCCCACATACTAGGATTTGATTAATTGAGTAGCTCATGTGGAATGTGTGGACCAAAGCCTTGAAACAGGTCTAAGATTTCAAAATGAAGAAAAATAATCGGTTTTCATGATGTTTCATGCATTTTAAATCATGGACCAGGTTGCACAAATCTTAACAATCCATTAGAACCTTTAAATAATGATCAAAGGATGAATTGTGCAAGTTCTATGATCAAATCATCACTAGGACATCAAAAAATAAATGGAGTAACCTAATTGTGGATTTAATAAATACACCTTAGAGAGCCACAAGAGATATAATAATAAACACCATGGATTTCTTCATGCCAATAGCATCTAAAAGTTTCATGTTTGTAAAATATTTCTAACTCAAGTTATGAGCATTTAAATTTGAACATATAGAATTAAGACATTTATACAGACATCAAAATAAAACTATGACAAAAATCCATTCAAGTTAAAAGGGTGACAATTATGTAAATCCCATTGATGGGAACATAGATGTATTTAATGATCATGTAGATGTCAAACTTAAAACATAGAAAGAAAACCTTAGGATCCTAAATTTGATGATCACATAGATATCAAATGATGGGCATGTGAACATTAACTTTGAGCTCAAAAATAGCTATTGGATTTCAAATAGTGGGTCCCAACATATCTGATGGTCCACATTTCATCATACATCTTAATTTAACTATTTGAGATGAGTCAAAAGGTTAAGGATATTGATAGTTTGACATGTGGCATAAGCACCAAAGTTGATAGACTAACAATAAGATCCTAAAATCAACATGTGATTGACATGTGGCACAAGCTTGGATAGATTTAATAAGTTAAAGGCAAGATCAATGGCTCTCACTTGATTATATAGATCAAGATAAATGGTGTGAGAAAAGGTGAATATGTCAAAAATCTAAGTCATGGTCAATAACCAATAAGCAAAAGGTGAGATCGAGACATTTTGATAGAAGTCGACAAAGCACTATTTAACTCAGGTAAGAAAAATAAAAAGAACCTAGCTTGATTATAGTCTAGACTAAACCAAATGGACATTATAGGATCTTACATCACCATTGAATATACATAGGGATAGAATAGGTCTTTTAGACCCAATATAGTTTAAACAATGAAATAGGACCAAACATTACTAGTAGAGATCCATGGAGGTAAAATAGTTATTTTTGACCTAATATAGACCAAGGGGTGGGTAGCTTATTATCAAATCAATAATATGCACTTGTGACCTTCTTTTGTCAATTAAAACTATAGGAAAACCAATAAACTTAGATTAGTTTTCTATATATAGATGAACCTATGATCTAGATATGAAAATAGAATAGGTTTATGTTTAATGCAAAGGGTCTCATATGTAGACATGGCTCCATCATCGACCAAGTAGGTATTAACTATAATTCATGGAATGGTACTGTCAGTTTTAGGATTCAAGGATTTGATCCTCATGAACACATCAAGTGGACTCAGGGTCCTAAGGTGATGAGATAGTAGTCATAGAAGAAGTTAAGATCATTTATTCCACTCAAACAAACTTTGTCATCATGTAGAACCTTCCCTTATCTCTAGTGAGATATCTTAGCCAATGAAAGGAGATCAAATGTTATTATAACAAGAAAGGGCTAGTTCATTGGAAGAAGGCACAAGTGCATAAAGTAATCAATGAGCTACCACCACATGACTAGGATCCTCTCTCCATTCTTTTGCACATGTTCCCATCTCTCTTTCTCTCTTTTTGATATATATAGAGGATTTTCAGACAGAAAATGGATCCTCTTAGTATCATTTTTATCCCTCTCTTGAGCACAACTAAACTCTGCCAAGATGGAACTTGTAACCTCTTGAAATGAATACAAGTCTATTTTTTAGATTTTATTATTTTGGTATAGTGTTTACATGTCATATTTACATGTGGTATAAATATCTCCCTTATCAAGTCATGATATCACCTATTTACTAGTTTATCTTATTATGTAGGTCATTTTTAGTGTTCTATATCTTTTTATTTGAAGATTGTAGGTGGATATTGTGTCTGGTTAGTGCTTTGCATTAGACCTCTCTATCATTTCCTGTAGCTTGTGATCATTTGGTGAAATTCTTCATGAAACACTGATGTATGATAGATATTTGGAATCCTAGATATATTCTTTTACTTATTTTATTAGTGTTTAAGATTCAAGTAGAGTGGATCAACCGTAATTTAGGTGCATCACCATCTTTATCTTAGGTTTCCCTTTCATGTTCTCTCTATCTCCCTTTTCCCTAGTCATTAGTAGGTTTTAGTAGTGTGAGTGAGATAAATAATGCATCATAGGAGCTAGCCTCATTAAAAATCCTAGAGGTCTAACCCCATTAAAGGATAACCATAGCCTGGGGTCAATCCCATGTTCAACTATATTTGCAAGTAGAACTTGAACACTTCTACTTCTAGTTAGGGTGCAATATAGAACTCTAACATATACCCAACCAAAATAGAAACAAAGGACAATCAAATACCAAGGTAGTAAATGTGTCCAAAGATGAAAATTGGCAAGAACAAGGGATTTAATCTCAAAAATATAGGATGATTATCCATCTTCCACTTGTAGATCTCCAAAACCATTCATTCTTCTCCCCTCTAGTTTTTTCAAAAATTGTTGTGTCACTTGTATCTAACTTTCGTTTTCCATTTATTGTAATATCAATCATTGGTTATAACTACAATTTTTATCATATATTAGTATTAAAATTTAGAATATTATTTATATAAATTTATAATTAATTGGTCTAGCATATATCTATTTATCAACCTTATGCTTATTCATTTATATATTCTTAACCCTTATCCCACTTCTAAATTTAAGGTTAAACTTTTAGTGAACCTAATTCATTAGAATAAAAATTATTTTATTCTTAGGGTTTTAAATCATCTAGGGTTTATATTTTTGTAATTTTCCATTTCCTATTTATATTAATTTGTATGCAACATAGGCATAACCATAGATTGGGTGGTACGCTTATTAAATACATTGTGATTCCTCTCCTATCACCTATGATGTCCAAAACTAACAATGGACCTAATCTTATTGATCATGATGATACCAGTTTTGATAATGAAGAATATACTAATTAAGTTATCACAGAAGAAGATTTTGATAATGAAAACCATGAATCTAATGAAAATAATGAACATGAGAGAATGGATCAAGGGAAAGTGCAATATATTGCATTATTTTGTGAGCGTAATCATTAACATCTTGAGGACCTTGATGAGATCCTAAAAAATATATTGGAAACTAAAAACTCAAAAGCCATAATCGAAACATCCATTTCCTTGAATACTTCATCAATTACCATGAATCTAATGAAAATAATGAACATGAAAAAATGGATCAAGAGAAAGTGCAATCTATTTCATTATTTTGTAAGCGTAATCATTAAAATCTTAGGGACCTTAATGAGATCCTAAAAAATATTTTGGAAACTAAAAACTCAAAAGTCATAATTGAAACATCCATCTCCTTGAATACTTCATCAATTATTATATCTATTGGGGGCATGGGTTATGTTTTTAGACCTTTGTTCCCTAACATCCAAAATGTTATTACTACATCTAACATGGGATTACCAAATGCTTCAACTCTAATACCATTTTTAATGCCTATTTATACTCAGACCATTTTTACTTCCCCTTTGGTGATGACTCAACTTTATAATCTAAATCCCAATGGGTCTATAATTAAAACTCTCTTTCAAGTTATAAGGACCTTATAGGATAAGGTCACAAACATTGAACAAAAGGGTTTAAATTATCCTCACTATTAATTCTCAAAATGTTTTACATAATAATATTGCACTTGAGATATATTTTCACCCCTTAACAACTCATTTTATTGCACCTAAATTTATATTTTATGATCCCAAGGGTTATCTTGAACAACGTCTTTGATCCTTCTTTGTAGGATGCCTTGATTATGCCTCCAATGATATAATTTTGACCAAATTATTTCCAAGGAGCCTCAAGGACTGTGCTTTGTGGTGGTTCTATGATTTACCTCTCTAAATAGTAAAGGAATTCAAACCTCTTGTAGATAAGTTATGGGTACACTTCTCCATTAACATTACCAAAAAAGGTTTCCTATACCTAAATTACAAAAATAAAAAAAGGAACCAATTTGTAAAAGCTTGATTTAGGAGTTATTTGTTTTATGGTTGGAGATGATAATCTATTTTATGCATATAGTTGTTCAGTGTACATTGATAGTAGATACTCATATTTTATAGATTATTTGTGAAATAAAAATTTGTTACATGAAAAAACCTATATACCAATTTAATATGTAATCCCATGTATTTTGATTTGGTTAGTTATGGAGACCCACACAAAAGATACGAATATATTTTGAGAGACTTTATTGTACATATTCATTATATGTGTACAATGTTTGTGTGATTAAAACTATGGTAATGGTGTGTAGGAGTGATCATATGGTTGTATGAGTGTATATTAAACTTTGATATGGTATAAAATTTATTCTTGGTAGCCATTAGTCAGTGACTAATATCTCTTTATGTAGCTCTTGTTTAGCATTTGATAGTTGTACAAGCTTTCAGGCTATTTTATGGGTCATACCATTCAATTATTTGATGGATTTTTCATTTTTTAGATTGATTGTGTACATGTCATAAATATATTCTCTTTAACACTCAAATTAGTTTGTTGAGAATTTATACAAAAATTATTTCAAGTTTGGCATGGCCATATAGGCAATATTCCTCGATCAATGTCTATCTATGATAGGCAATATCATCTATAGACATTCTTAAATATCCATTTCATATCAGATATTTGGTGATTTATATTATGATTTTTTTTTGATATATAATTTATTGAGTGCATCTTGGTGAATATGAAGCTCTCCCATGTTTAGAAAGTCCAATAGAGGAAAATAATTTAGATTTATCTCAATAAAGTATTCATGTAGTTGTCACAAACCATTTTCACCCAATTTTTAATATGAATTTGTCATGTACTATTTTTTTATCCATATCTAGTAATATATAAATATCTCTACTCAAATTTCTTATTTTTATATAGAAGGGTCCAATTAGATTCTTTTTTTTATCATCAACCTACATCCTTTCAATGGTTTGACATATCTATAAATCTCTAACTTACGATGGTTAATTGTCTCTGTTATGATTGGCATTTGTTTCAAGTCTTGGCCATGTTTTTTACCAAAATTCATTGATTCACCACCCATATCTTCCTTCAATGGTGATTTGTTCAAAGGTTTTTACTTTTTAATTTTTAATTTCCTTTCAAAAAATTTAAAAACATATATGTCCATCTACTTGTTAGAAATGATTGAATGGTGGAGGAATTATTATAAAGTGGTGGTCATTTTTAGGGGGAATTTTTATAAGTGGTGGATTTAATATATAATGGGGATATATTTCCTACAAGGATTTATTTTGGTGGAAGACAATACTTAATGGGAGGATTTTTCTTAAGGTGATGCAATTTTTTGTAAAGGGGCCTTTATTATTTCTGAAAGCATTTCTACTACAAATATCAAAATTTAATATTTTTCCCCTAATTTTGGTACCCACTTACCTTCCACATTATTTTTTTATCAATTGAGTGTGAGGTTTAATTGGTAAGAGGTCAGACCCCCTCATTATAAAAACAAAATTATTCCTTGCTTGTTCTTCATATTTCATGTCATCACACATTATAATCAACTTTTATTTATGAATGAATTTTTAGTAGATTCCAATGTCCCCTTTTGAGTATGCATTGTAATTTTATGCCATTTATACTTTTTAGCCAAATTTGGCCCACATAAGAAACTTTTGATTGGATGTGGTTTGAAGCTGAGCAAGGTCCTAGTTGAGAAGCAATCCAATAAGATGAGGATTAAATAGCATTAATGTAGATAACTTATTGGTTGTAAGCTTTTGAAACACTTTAAGTAAGCTTAAAGTGTGAACTTAGTGATTTTAAGGACTTAGACCATCATGACATGTCATGTGGGAATGAATAGATCAGTCTAGTTGCACATTTGATATATGCACTTTGGAGGTCAACTAGAGCCAAAGGAAAGAATGTACATGATGATTTTGGCTCCATAAATATCCACTACAAATTTTGTATCTTGATGAGTGTTCTATCTCAAGATATAAAAATTCAAAGTTAAACTTGTAGAGTGGGATTTATGTGTAGATGTCAAATTTGGGCCTTGTTAAATAGCCATTTAAATTTAAATATTCTAAGGTTGAATGAAAAGCTAACAAGTGTCCAAATCATGAAAGCTCGAGTCAAGATCTAATGGTAAGTGGATGATCAGTGATGTCAATGGGCCCAAAATATCTAATAGAGGAAATTTGATCATACACCTAAGAGCTAATGGTAAGCATCAAGTAAAAAGGTTAAATGACCTAGGATAAATGCATGACTAACAAGTGGTAAGATCTTAGGTGCCCATATAAATATCTAATAGTGTATGGTGATGGACAAAGTTAGTGGGACCAAGCTAATCAATAGTGTGTGATCCATGATATCAATGAAGATCAATGGTGAACAAAAGTTTAACTATCAATGAATCTTGAGAACAAATGAGAAGCTACCAAGTGTCATGACTATGGTAACTATTAGGTAAATCAATGGTACACATTCAATCCATGCAATAAGAGATTGATGGTGTGTGTAAGGTCAAGAAGTCAATGAGATCAAGATGAATGTGAGCTTACCACATGTCATAATCATAGGGGTAGTTGAAGTTGATAGTGAGATCCTAATAATAAATGAAGAGTTACTAGGTGGCACATTTTTATAAACTTAGATCAAGATCAAGGGTTAATATCAAAATTTGAAGCTTTGAGACTTTAAATAGAGATCAAATATTGTTGAGGTTGAACCAGAGCAAATATTTCAAGAGGATGCCAAGGAGGTAGACATGTCAATTTTGATAGGTTCATTGCCAAAGATAGTAGCATGATTATGACCCTTTTATCCACTCTTACATGCCACAAATGAACTAGCAAGGAGAAATCAATGATGAAATAAGATCATAATAGATTAATATAGATATTGTAACTACTTTGATGCTATAATTTATCTTGAAAATTATTTGATCCCACCATTGTAACCATAAGTAGCATTAATGTAGTCTAGAAATAGATTGAAAGGGATTGATATGATTATTATAGTCACCTTACAAAAGTAATCTTAAGCATTATGATCTTTTCCAACTGAATCAACACTAGATGATTGGAAATCTTGGTCATTATGCTCCCTTCTCCATCTATGTATTAATCCCCATCTCTCTCCTCCCATTATACTATAAATATAGCTTCTAAGCCTTGAAAACTATCCCTCTTTGGCACGACTAGACTCTACCAAGATTTATACTGTAACACCTATTTAATGCAATAAAGGACTAAATTCCTCCATTTATAAGCTGAGTTTAAGTGTGTCTTAAGACTTCATTGATGTGGTTAAGTGAATGTATGTTTCCCTTACCTCTGTCTAAGTTTTATCACATTCATGCAGTGTTTTGGTAGTTCTCATAGGTCATTTTATATGCATATATAGTATGTTGGTCATTTTGGAAGTGGACAACTGCCCTCCCATACCAAGTCAATAGGTAGTCCATGCCTTTCTATGAAATAATTATGTGGAAGCTGATCAAAAAGTGAATGAATTGATGTTTATTAGTCTTGAATTCATCCTTTAGTGTAAGTATAAAGATTAAAACATTTGGTACATCACCTCCTTTTTAATGCTTTCATAGATTATTATTAATCTCTCTCCCCTTTTCCCAACAACAAGCTAGTTTGGTTTTAGTATAGGTGATAGACCCAAAAGGAAGTTGGCCTTCTCTAAAGGTTGGAACAATATTAGGTGACCCACATCATAGGGTCATTCCCATGTTGGACTAGGTTTGAGCAAGAGGACCTGAACAATCCCCTTCTCAGCTAGGGTGTAACTTAGGATACCAATAGTTATGGCATACTTAGTGGGACTCATTAGAGCTAATCTTCATTAAATTATAATTGTAGAATAATTATTCATAAATTATTTGGTGACTTTGAGCTCAATAAATTACTTCTGATAGTTTAAGTACAATTCCAAGTAAGTATATTTTCATTACACTATCTTAATGTTGTTTTCATGGCTGTGTATGAGGAAAACTATGCAATACTTCCTCATCATCCCTATAATTAATCATTCCAACTCTATCATAATCTATATGAGCTTCATTATGAGCCTAATTACCTTATCAAGAGTTTTATCTAAGCTATTTTAAGCCTTATCAAGTTTCTTATGATCTTTATTGTCAATATTAAGACCCTTATACCCCTTGTGAACAATATTAGTCTCAAGACTAGATTTCATGTTTCCCATATGGCTATGATATTACATATGAGGAACCTTGTCTCCAAGAGAGAATAGATGAAATATATCTCAAACTAATATAATATGCAAGAAAAGTTTATTCAAATTCTTAGTATGAGGAAGTGAATGGGCTATTTCTAAATGTATCCAATGATCTGAAGGAGAGGAATGAGTTGTGAAATCTTATATTGCATAAGATGGAGGATTGGGAGAGGTATAAAGATGATTTTAACTAGTTATCTCATGAAATATCTTTTATTTCCTACTGATATTCTTATTTTCCTCATGCTCATGAAGTGTTTAACCATACTTAATTTGAGCCAAGGGAGCTACCTAGTTTGAGTCAAGATCAAAATCATGTGCCTATTCAAGAATATATTAAAGAGAATAAGACTTCTTGTATTTCCATTTATTCCTTACTTATACCTAAACTTCAAGTTATCCATGAGTATAGATAGGTTTCAAGCTTTGATGAGGTAATGACCAAGTGGAAGGAGTAGAATATAGAGGTATTTAAAAATTTATCTTTACCTCCTCTTCAGGACTCCCTAGATGATTTCATTTCCCTCAAGATCCTAAAATCCGATCATGATAAGCCTTCCATGCTTCACACCCCCTCTCAATCAAATAAATATAATCACCCTCCCATCACTCCTTGATTTATGAGAATTCTATTTTATGGAGTTATGAGAAAGATATTGAAGCTATGGTTCAAGTTCTTTAAGTGTGTGAAGAAGATGTCTCAAGTGTGTATGAGGAATATTTTCTTATTGATTCTTTACTTGAGGAATAAGTTGAGAATGAGGTTGTAGCTGATCTTGAAGAGGATATCTCAAGTCTTCTTGAGAAGGATGGTCTTGATGTGGATAAATTCTAAAATAAATTAGTATAAGCTAAAGTCATGAATGAGTTTGAGACATATCCTATTGAGAAGGATCAAGATACCTTTCAAACTGATCCTATTTGGGTTGATCAGAATGAGGAACAAATGGATGATTGATAGTTATACCTTGAATCTCTACAAGATATTAGAGATCTTTTTTGGGATATTTTACCCATTGAGGAGCATGGTTATGAGAAACTTGATCAAGTGTCACCTATTAAATATCATGATGAAGTTTGGGTTGACTACTCAAATATCCTTGAAGAGTTGGATAAACTTGTAGCATATGGTAAGAAGGATGAGGTCACTCAAAGATAATGCATATATGAGATATCACTTGACAAGGTTATAGTTGACACTTAGTATGAAAAACATCATAAAGTGCAAGATGAGTTTGTTTTTGTCAGTGATTTGTTTTCTCTTGATGACTCATTTGAGGAGATGTTAAAAAAGTTAGTAGGAAAGAAGAGTGACTCATCAAAGGTTATGTTTAATAAACATCCTACTTTATAACTTGTACAATCTCTTAGAATGAGTGAGTTTATGAATTTCCATTTTGATCTAGGTAGATCATGTTGCCATGATTAATTAGACTAGTTTATTTATGTTTTATCTTAAATAAGTGATTTGTTTGCACATTGTTTTGTTAGGTTAGTTTCCCTATTTTTTGTGTTTCCCTTCTTAAATTAGTGGAATTGTTGTCTTCCATTAGTCAAAAGTGTTTCTTGTAGTAATGGATTAGATTTATCATTGTTTTATGAGTCCAAAAGTCATAGAAATGGCTTGAGTTCTCAAGCATAACTAAAATGATGCCCCACTGAGTCACCAAAGATTTTGACCAAATTTGGCCCACATAAGAAAGTTTTAACTAGATGTGGTGTGAAGTTGAGTAGGGTCCTAGTTGAAAAGTAATATAATAGGAGTAGGATCAAACAACCTTGATTTAGATCACTTTTTGGTTGTAAGCTTTTAAAATAATTTAAGCAAGCTTAAAGTGTAAACTTTTTGATTTTAAGGAGCTAGACTATCATGACACATCATGTAGGAATGAATAGATTAGTCTAGATGCACATTTTATATGTGCACTTAAGAGGTCAACTAGAGCCAAAGTAAGGCTTGGACATGATAATTATGGCCCCATAAACATCCTATATAAATTTTGTATCTTGATGAGTGTTTTATCTCAAGATATAAGTATTCAAAGTTGAACTTGTAGAGTGGGACATAAACATAGACATCAAATTTGGGCCTCACTAAATAGTCATTTAAATTTAAATGTTATAAGGTTGAATACAAAGATAAAAAGTGTCCAAATATTGTAATCTCAATTCAAGATTTGATGATGATTGGGTGATTAGTGATGTTAGTGGACCTAGAAGATCTAACAGAGTGAAGTTGATCGTGCACTTAAGATCTAATGGTGAGTATTGAGTCAAAAGGACAATGGACCTAGGTTGAACATGTGACTAACAAGTGCAAAGATCTTGGGTTCCCATATGAATATCTAACAATGCATGATGACTAACAAATCTAGTGGTTCCAAGATAATCAATGGTGTGTCATCCCTCATACCAAAGTAGATTAATGACAAGCAAAAGGTCAACTAGTTAACAAATCTTTGGAATGAATGAGAAGCTACCAAGTGTCATGACCATGGTAACTATCAAGTAAATCAATGGTACATGTTCAATATATACAATGGGATATTGACAGTGTACATAAGGTCAAGATGTCAATGAGCTTAGGATGAATATGAGGCCACCACATGGCACAAGTGCAGGTATATATGAAGCTAACAATGGGATCTTAAGAAAAAATGAAGAACTATTAGGTGGAACATTTTTAGAACCCTAGATCAAGATCAAGGTATAATATCAAAAGTCAAATCCTTGATATTTTAAATAAACATCAAATATGGTTGAGGTTGAACCAGAGAAAATATTTCAATCGAATGCCATAGGGACAAACATGTTGGTTTTGATAGGTTCATTGTTAAAGCTATTAACATGATTATGACTCTTTTATCCACTCTTACACACCACAAATGAACCAATAAGGATCAATATATGCTAGAATGAGATCATAATAGATTGATCTAACTATTGTAACTACTTTGATTCTAAAATTTGGCTTGAAAATGACTTGATCCTACCATTATAAATGTAAAGAACATCAATGTAGGCCAAAAATAGATTGAAAGGGATTGATATAGTTATTATAGCCACCTTTCAAAAGTAATCTTAAGCATTATGATATTTTATAACTAAATCAACATCAAATGATTGGAAATATTAGTCATTATGTTCCCTTTTCCATCCTTCCATGCATTGATCCCCACCTCTCTCCTCCTATTCTACTATAAATACAAGCTTCTAAGCCTTGAAAATGATCCCTCTCTTTGGAATGACTAGACTCTACCAAGATTTGTACTATAACACCTATTTGATGCAATAAATGATTGAATCCCTCCATTTTCAAGTTGAGTTGAAGTGTGTTTTGTGACTTTATTGATGTGGTTAAGTGAATATATGTTTTCCTTGCCTCTGTCTATGTTTTATCACCTTCATGTAATGTTTTATTAGTTCTCATAGGTCATTATAAGTGCATATATAGTTTGTTGGTTAGTTTGGAAGTGGAAAACTACCTTCCCATGCTAGGTCAATAGTTACTCCATGACTTTATGTTAAATACTTATGTGAAAGTTGATCAAAAAGTGAATGAAGTGATGTTTACTATTATTTAATGTATCTATAGTGTGTCTTGTTAAAGTATAAGGATAAAAACATTTAGTGCATCACCTCATTTTTATATGATTTCATAGATTATTACTAATCTCTCTCCCCTTTTCCCAATAAGAATCTAGGTAAGGTTTAGTATAGGTGATAGACCCAAAAGGAAGTCAGACTTTTCCAAAGGTATATCCCAAGATTATGAGACCCACAACCTAGGATCATTCCATGTTGGACTACGATTAAGCAAGAAGACCTGAATAATCCCCTTCTTAGCTAGAGTATAACCTAAGATGCCAATAGTACTCACAGACACATTTTCAATGGTAATCAACATCTCGATTTTTATACATATTGATCCTCCTACTTTTTGATGCTCCTTTTTTTAATTCTCCTTTTATTTTTGAGATAAATTTTTTGATATATTTGGTTTTTGGATCATGTATCTCTCATTACTTAGATGGTGTCTTTAATTGAATTCTAGATTTTCTTATGTTAGTGATATTGGTTTTAGGATGGCACTATTTTGTAGTCACACTAAGAGTCATCGACTTTTATCCTTCATGTTTTTATGCTTCATGTTTAGAACATTATTATTTAATTATGTGATTATAACATAATCACTAGAGACATCTTATTGAGAGATTTTTAACTATAGCTTTGATTGTTGATAATGTCCTTAAAATATTTTTTAGAACTTTTTCTCCTAAACAATAGCTTGTCTAGTGAAGCCTAGTGCTAAATTTCAATGTTTTCATAGTTCTTGAATTTTTTTAATCTATATCATCAATGTTGATAGTATCCTCCAGGTTATTTTTGGATATCGATCTCCTTCTCAAGATAAGCTAGTTTGGTGAAGCTTAGTGTCAACACTTCAATATTTTAGTAGTTGGATTGGCCTATCATACATTTGTTTGAGTTACTACACCCAATTCAACATTATGGGGGGTCTATGCACATACTAATTCAAATGTTGTACCCCTTATTAACCCTTGAATCACCACATTTATATTAAAGGAATTTTATTTAGTGCAATTTTTATTCAATGGGATTCACTCTATCGAGTTCACCTACTATAGCATTGTGTTGAGATTTTGAGTCATTCTTCTTGGGATGCTTTACATCATAATTTTTCTTCTCCACTCTCACTATTTTTATACTAATTTTTAGGTACCTTATGGTAAGATATTTCATCTATGGTGAATATTTTTCCCTGATGTTTTGATTAGTATTTTTTTACTGAGTCTCATAAAAAATACTAGTTCCTATTTTAACTTGGTGGTTACATTGAATAGACATCAATGTATTTTGTAAAGATGGATTAGTTACCATAGGGACACACTGTATTTCACTATGATTTTGTACGTAGTTACTTGATCAAGGCTAGTTACTAGGACTCTTTAGTCTCCTTGCTTCCTCTTTTCTCACTCCCAATTATGCACTTAAGGGAGGGTGTTAGAGTAGGCATATAAGCTTGATTTGGGATTTTTTTAATAGAAATTCTAATCTATTTTTTGCATGTATTCTTTGAGTGAAAATTAATCATAGATACTCCTATTTTATAGATTATTTATATAATAAAAACTTGTTGCATGAAACAACCTATTTCACCTATTTAATAGGCACTCCCATATGTTTTTCTCTGGTCAGTTATGGATACCCACATGAATGATTTGAATACATTTTGAAAGACTTTATAGTAATTATTTTCTATTTGTGTGCAATGTTATGTGATTGGAACTATGGTAATGGTGTGTAGGAGTGATCATGTAGTTATATGAGTGTGTATTACACTTTGATAGGAAAAACCATGAGAACCAATACAAATAATAGTGTCCATTTGAACCCATAATAGAGGATAATGAGGTACGTTTGAATATTCCTAATGTATATGTAGATAGAGAAAACTCTACACTTTGAAATTCAATTTTTGGTGAGGTTCAATGATTTCCAACTAAGTATAATTTATTTCCATGGGCCAATCATAAATAGAATCATACAAGACAAATCTAAGTTGTATCCAGGAAAAAAATCTTCCTTCTCACTTTCACTAGCTTAGAGGATTATATAAGAATATTTCTAGAAGGACCATGGTTCATGGGAAAATCCTCCTTATTTGTTTGAAAGTGAGAACCTAGTTTCAATATCAATAATGACTTAATGTAAGAGGTCCGTCTGTATATTACTCTCCCAAGACTACCACTAAAATTATGGAAAGATGAGGTAATAATGGGTATTTCTATATCCATTGGTGAACCCATAGCTATGGATCCAGTGACTAAGTAAAAAGGGAGGTTAGTTGCAGTCATGTTAACATCTATGCACAAACTAATAAATCATTCCTTGGATGTATAGTGTTAAATTATAAGTATGGGAGGTGTATACAAGACATAGAGTATAAAATCAAAGAATTTATATGAAGGTCTTTTAATATCTTAGGACACAAAGCCAAAAAAAATTCTAGAATCAAGGCAAGCAAGCAAGGGTAAATCCCCAAGAAAAGGTTCATACAGTCCTTGAGAAGAAAGTTGAAGAGACATAACTAAATGAAAATGGGGTGGTTTTAGATTTATCTTTCCATGTGGAATAACCATTTCATGGGGTATTGAATAAATTATAAGTAAATTAAAAATAAATATATTTGAACCATATGAGCATGAATGGCAACCAAGGGTGCAGAGATCTTCTTATTGGCCAAGTTATGAAGGAAAATGTAGAAATATATTTGGGAAAATTCAATTAATTAATTTTTTAATACAATTAAGCTTTAAAAAACTTGAGTTGGTTAAAAAACCAACTAACGGATAAAAACTACCTAACAACAATAAAAACATTAAAATAAACTATTACAAAGATAACTAATATTTTGGATCATAAACCCAAAAAACTCCCCCTTAATCCAAAGGGGTATATAAATACTAAAGTAATGAACTATGATTCATCCAATTAGACTATGATACAACTAAAACTAGTACATTTTGCATCCTAAACTAACTAATGCCCTGATCATCCCCACACTAAAGTAGAACATGATCATGCTTTGTCCAACTACATCAATCCTCACATAGAATCTATCCAACAAGTGATTGCCCTAGTACTACGTATGGCACATCTCAAACTGATGCCCAACAATCATAGGACCTCCTTTTAGAATGGAATTTTGTAGAGAGATGTCTTATGCCACCACAATCGTAGCATATTCTCTCACATCCATTAGAACTAGAGGAAAAATAAAACATGAAGAAGAATGCATGTGCTTATGCTTATGTCCATGTGAATGTTTATGGTGATGCTTATGATTATGAGAATAAGAGTGATGTCTATGATTTATATAACTAGAATGATGTCTATTCTTTGGAGAACCAAAATGATCCCTATGTCCAGAATGATGATTATGTCTAGAAGTGTGCCATAGAGAGTGTTTCTATCTTTGATAGTGCTTCAAAGACTATTTTCTATTATGCTCATATAATGGATTACCTATTTTATTATAGTGGGCCTCCTCAATAGGTTTTTATTTCTTCTTTGAAAATTATCACTCATATTGAGTGAGCAACTCACAAATGGAATCAAAATTAGATTTGTTGAGCTTATCACTAAGTTGTAACATTTCTAAGATGTTCTTGTAGCTAGAACTAAGGCCATTCAAAAAAATATAAATGATAATTTCATCATCAATTTTTCCACTAGTAGTGTTATATTCTTGTTTAAAATTCTTAATTTGTGACACATATTTTGAAACATCTTCATCATCTATTAGTTTAGTGTTGAGTAAATACATAAGAAGATAAATTTTCTTGTAAGCAAGTTATTTATCATATAATTATTTTAGAGATTATTGTGTTTTCTAAGATTTAGATTTGATGGATTATATGTGAATTATAACTTGTATACTACAAGTTGATTTCAATAAAGCAAGGGCATGCTTGTCATATTTATGAAATTCTACAAACTTTCTACCATTGGTAGGTAATGTTGGTTATTTTTCAACTACTTCCCACAAGTCATTAAATATTAATCTATTTTCCATGTTCATTGACCATTCCTTGTAATTTTTAGGAGTTAAACATCCATTTTTAGAAATCAAGTTCATAATTTTAGCTATGGTACGAAATCAAAAAATAATAAATGCTATCAAGGTTTTGCCTTTACCTTTGAAATGATTCTGATTACAAGAAATTTTTAGGACTTGTAAAAAAGTTACACCTTGTAACTCCTATTAAACCATTATTTTTCCATTATAACTTGTTCTTTCATTGTTTTATTTTATCCTTATAACCCCTTTATAAAAGATGGTAAAAAATAGTTTGAACCAAAAGAAATACAAATGGGGTTTTATCCCTATACCTCCTACCTTCAAAGCTTTATACAAAAAAAATATTTTCCAAGTGATCTAAGGGAACTTACAAAACATGGGGAGAGATTTGTGCATTTAAACATGATTTATCTCTCTATGATAAAACCAAAACTAATTTTCCTTAAAAAAATTCATCTAGGAAAAATAATAATAATAATAAATAGATTCATTATTTTTGTGGGGACCCATGCACCAATGCAGAGAGAATGGAGTTTCTAAAAAAACTAATTCAAAAAATTCTTATTATGTTTTTTTTAATTTTCATTATTATAAGATTTTGTATTGAATACTGCCATCACAAGCTTCTTCACAAAAATCTTTGTGTTAGGGTTATACATGGCCATGTTTTTGAGGAAAATTCCATTGCTTGGACAATCAATTATCAACTTATTCTAATAGCATGAAACATATTATCCTCTATTCTATTTTTAAGGGTTGCCATATAGGTCTATCAACTATGATTTTTTTTTTGATTTGCTATGTTGTATAGGTCTACAAACTTTTCTAGATGTTTTAAATGCTACTGTGCTAAAGTGATTACATGCCTTTCACTTAAAAAACTCACATGGACTTCTTTGTAATGTCTTTTAGATGCTCCATCATCTCATACTCTCCTAAATAATATTTGTGTGCTTTAAAAATGGTTCATGTTTTAGATTTTCTCAGTCAACTTCTAGATGCATTGATCAGGTTTTTACTTTGATGTGTGTTTTCACCTTCTTTGGCTCAATAATCAATTTTTTTTTTCACAAATTTATCCATGGATCTAATACCACTGTGGGCTAGGATATGGAGGAAAAATGTATAAATACAATTAATTTATTTTTTTTACAATGAAGCTTTAAAAAACTTGAGTTGGTTGAGAAACCAACTAATAGGTAAAAACTACCTAATAAAAACAAAAGCATTAACAAAAACTAATAAAAAGATAACTAATATTTTGGATGAAAAACCCAACACTTCTTTAGCAATAGTTTCAAGATTGGAGGAAGTAACCCAACCTTCCCTTGGAAACCCTTTTATATTTCTTTCACCATCATATAGTAAAAAAGTATAGGCATGGAATAACCATATCATATTGTGTATAAATCATCTTATGATTTTTATTTTTCTCCTTTTCTAGCATTGATTAAGGAATTTCATATTCTTGTACAACTTAAATTATATGTATAGGGAGTCTCCCCAATTGATAACATTAATTTAAGGCTAGAAGAGAAGGTTCATAAGGCATTTACATCTAGGAATGAGGCTTCCACTTCCTTATGAAATACCTATAAAAATCATAAAAATCCTAAAGAATGCCAAATCTCTCATGCAAATAACCCAAAAGAGGAGATAAAATAATAAGTGGAGCAATGGTAGATCCAAGTTAGAATTCTAATGGTTGCAAATAAATTGATGGAAGTTGGTGATGGGCCTAAAATTAAAGTAAGTTTTATAGGTGATAAATCTAGGAATTTAGAAATGGCTAAAGTGGTAGTGATAGGTTCTAAAATAACCTTGAAACAACATTAGTTGTTTCAAAAATTTATATAATAAGTTCATTAACTAGGAAATTAAAAAAAAAGATTACTAATCCAATTAAGTTTAGATAGATTTTTATAACTAAGTATGGTAAGATTTTTTATATATTCCTTGAAATTAAAGGGACCAAGTTATTTAAAATAAGGGATGAGGAGAGGCTTTTAAATAATTTCTCTTTTTTTGGGGATTTAGGTTGGTGGGATTTTAGGGGGTCCTACAATAATGGGGGAGTCTTAAAATCCAAAAATTAATTATTTTATATTATGGACTATGCTCAAGGTGAGGGATATTTATTTTTTGATTATTAAGTCTATTAACAAGATCATAAGTGAGATGAGGTTGTTTAAAGTATACGTTTGGGTTGAGGACAATAGTGATTGGTCAATCAAAAGAAAGGGGGAAGAATTTCCAAATTTAGGATGGAAGGAATCCTTAACTTCCTAACTAATTTAGAGAAAATGTAGTAGATGAATCCTTTTATTGTGATTTTATATATATATATATATATATATATATATATATATATATATATATATATATATATATCAAATCATTTTTAATTTTGGAATCATGAATATTTTCTTTCATTTGTGGGAGATTATTTCTACTTTAGGAAGGATTAGTTTATCTTTTATGTGGGTAATAACTGTGTTAAATGGGATGAAGGATGAAAATTTAAGGAGGAGTAAGTTTTTTAATTACAAGAATGTGAATAGGCTTATCATACACCTCCCCTTTTTATCTCTTCAAACTTTAAGTTAGGCATTGTATCTTCTATAAGAATCAATAAAATCAGTCGAGACCCTGACCATCTTAAACCAATGTCTTTTGAGGATGTTAAGTGTAACCCCAAAGTATGGATCATCATAAGAAGAGTTTGTCATGATCCCTTTCTATGATCCCTTTATATGATAAATGTGTTGAAAGAAAGTGTTTCAAAGGACTCAAGGTGTTTAAGGATTAAAAAAAGAAATTTGAGCTTATTAAAATGTTTTAAAATTTTGAGTATGAAGCCATAAAAGTCAAAAAATGTTTCTTAATATTATATTTTACTTTTAAATGGCCTAAGATATATTTTTAGTTGATGAGGTATTTGACCCTTGAAAGCAAAAGATGGCTGGTGCACTTGCACCATTTCCCTTTGATAAACCATTTTTAAGATAGGTATGAGATTAATCTACCATTATAATTATTGATTTCCTTAGATACCATGATTTAGGATTTCAAAATGATAATTTATCTATTATCATTCATTGATCCCTCATTTTTTTGCTTGTGAGAGAGACTCTTCCTTTAATAAATAAATGTGTCAGGTTCATTATTGAAGTATATTATAAGGACCTAGAATTAGTTGAGCATATGGAGGAGATGGTAGTGTCATAGGAAGAGATATTAGTTTCATAATAGGTTTCAAATAACTCTAAGGAGGTCTTTGCCTTGGCTTTAAAAATCAATGGGTTGAATTTTTTTTAAATGAGAAATCACTTATTTATTGCTAATGTTAAAGAAAGGGATGGTCGAGAGCTCAATAAAGGAAATGTTCCCATGGATAAACTTTATCCACTTGTTTTTAAGAGTAATTAGAAGGAATTAAGGTTACTTTATCTAAATAACTAAAGGTGTAAAATGAGAAGGTGGTTGTTATGGACTCGATGAAGAAACAAGTGAAGGCCTTTGAGTGGAGTTTGTTGAGATAAGTAGAAGAGATGAAAATGTTGAGAAAATAAAATAAAATAGTCATACAAGCCATTATGATATTTTTTGGGGATAACGGTAATTATCCTGAGACCACGTTGGACCTTAAGATATATTCTATCCATATAGATGAACTTAAGGATCACTCTTAGTGAAAATAACTAAAGAGGGTTAGAATGGATAAGTTTTGTGTCTAGAAGAAAGATACTTGGGAGGAGATCCAAAAAATTTATAAAGATTTAGAGGAGACTATAACCATGGAAGGCCCATGAAAATTAAATAGAGGCAAGATTAAGAAGGTGGAGGATAATAATGATAAGAAGGTTTAGCTCCCGGGTGGACTTTCTCTTAATTATGTTCATGTTTTGTTCGCTCAATTATTTTCATGGTTCTTAGGTTTTGTTGGTTCTTTATTATTTATAGATTGGTTATAGGATTTTTTTTGGTTTCTCCCTAAGGGGAGGTATACTCTTGTTTTTTCCTGGATCATGGTTCTAGTTTGCTTTATTAGCAACTTCTAATGGGTTTAGGTCCTTAAAGCCCACTATTTTCCTATATCTAAAAAATAATAGTTCAAAAAATGCTATTGTAAGAGACTATAATTAGTTTCAATTATTTAAAATAATATTAGTTTACATTTAATATTTAAAACAAATTGGCATATGTATTTAATTTTGTAAAAAAATGTTTAAAAATATAGTAAAATAAAAACTCAGTTAAAAAGTCCCATTAACATTTCATATTTATGCACATGTAATTATTATATTCAATATAAAATATTAAAATATAACATTATAATAAGAGTTCACAAAATGTTATAATACTATTAGTTTACATTTAATATTATTAAAAAATGAATTAATAGGTTGTGTTATTAGTCTATGCATTTAATAAAATTAAAATTAAACTATAACAAAATGTTAAAATAATATTTATTTTAATATTTCAAAAAAAATTATTAACATTCAGTTTAGTGGAAATCTAAAAAATAATAACTAAAATAATATATATTAATTATTAACATTTAATATTTTAGTAAAATATAAAAATAAAACTCAAATAATGTATATTTAAAACTGAAATGAATATTCGATTATGTCTAAAATAATAATATTTGTTATTTGAACCTATGATAATAACATTTAACATTATACTAAAAACTTATTATAACAATAGTTAATATTTGTATAATAATTTCTTATGTATAAAATATGGGTTTTTTAAATTATTTATTAACTCTACATAGCATATTCAAATTTAAAAAATACTATGTTTTGAATGTGGCGTAAATTTAAAAGTGGTATGTTTAAAATTTTAATATGTAATCTTAATAATTTTCATTTATAGATTTCAATGTGACACATAATGCTTATCTCAACATTTTTAAAATTTTGAGAATGCTGCACTTTAATTTGGGTGGCAAAATTTAATGCTGAACATTCAATTTTTTTAATGTCATAGTTTGAACCAAGAAATATTTATTTATTGGAGAGTAAAATATGAAAAAAATTGTGAACAAATATATAGGGTTTGGTTTTTCAATTTTTTTTAAAATGAAAAAGTGAAAGGATGAAAATAAGGAGGTATACAACATTCAAACGACTTTCATTTTTTACAAGGAGGAATTAGTTATATGAAAAATGAATTCATTTTCATCTCTAATATACAATAAATAATAGGAGCAGGGGCATGAGATTCACAATAGAGATGAAAAGAAATAGTTCTATAAATATTTAATACAAAATTTATCTAATATTAGGAACCATCTATAACACAGATCTTTCATTTGAGAAGAGATTGTTTTGAAGCCTCTTATTTACAAAATATTTAAACAATCAAGTTTCTATTATTTTCTAAGTTTTATTTCTAGTATGTTTTTTATAATTATTTTTTAAAAATCACTCAAATGTTTCATTTTATAAATGTGTAAAAACCCTAATTTGTTGAAGAAACCACAAGCACTATGTATTTGATTGCTCTTTCACATGAAGGTCTTAGTGATGATTATAGACATTGTTCACATGGTCATTTTGAATCTTTAAATCTTTATTATCTTATTTTTTCTTATTTATGATACTCCCAATAGTCATAAGACACCTTTTCCCAATCATAGGGGCCCCTATCCTATCCTACCTAATTTTATCTTTATTTTAGGCCTTACGACACTAGCACCACTATTAGGATAGTAGAGCCACATGGTGATAGTGTCCATTTATGTCTCTAATGTCTAATGAGCCCTTTCTACCATTTTTAGGTCCTAACCCCTTCATGATCCTTCTCTTATGTTTTTATCCCTATTTTATGACTTGTTGGCTAGAAAACAAGGTCTTACATTTAGATCAAATTTTTTTATATAAAGAGCCTCACAAGGCATTTTAAATATAGCACTTACTATCTTCTCACATAATTACATAAATTTTATCAATAGTACATCTCAATAATATACATACTACTCAGTCATCACACCTAGACAATGCATGCTTGATCAAATAAGGGCATAAACAAAAATCATTCTAGAACATCATGCAAGTTTATGGTGCATGTTTCCTAAGGGATAACTACATGTGATCTAAGACCCTGAGCATTGGGGTTAACGTAGGTAGTGGCTATGAAAATAGGGGTTATAGTTTATACAATTTTAACATCCCACAACCTAATTTTTCCCTTCCTTTTTGCATTTGATCCATTTATTTTTTTATGTGTGCAGGTATTCATTAGGGTTTTGGAGGAAATTTTAAAAAAATTGTGACATAGATAAACCCTCAAATGAACATAACTACCTACAAGACCTCTAAAACCTCCTATAATTTCCTTAAAATTTTAGATAGTCTCCACAAGAAGGACATTAGTGCTAGATTTAGACACTAGTGCCACATGGCACTACTATCCTTATAGGGGCATTATTATCTTAAGCCAAATTTCAAAAAACAATTGAAAGGCAAAAGATTCATGTGTGTCTACTTAGTCATTTCTATTACCCTGATCCACGTAAAAATTTGTTTATCTCTAGATAAGTTCCTTTTCTCCTTTCACTTTCTATTTTGGGAAAGTTTAATTAAATTAATAATTTTTAGTTTTATCCCAAATTAGTAACAATACTCGGTCCTTTAACTACATAGGATTTACAATATTAAAACTATAAAAGGTTAATATGTTTGGTGAACCCAACTTACTTTGAATATATTTTAAAACACTAATTTTCATTAGGGTTTACCTTATCCTAATTTTTTACATTAAAATAGGGTTTAAAAATTCTATTTTTATGATTTTTTGGCATAATATAGCTAATTTAATCTATCCTATATTAGGGTTTCATTTATTTAATGTAATTTAATTTTTTACAACACAACCATAATTTAAAACCCTAAATCCACATACTAGGTCCCTATACATAAAATTATTAAAAATTAGGGTTTCAATTATAATCCTACTTTATATTACACATTCCATTCAAAATTTCTCAAATTACACATAGACTTATGTTAGATTATATTCTACCTCTTGTGTGTTTATTATTCCTTGTTTACATTATCTTATTTGACAAGTTTAAAATGGAATCTAAAAGTCTTCTACCCCTCAACCAATTGATGAACTCTTAAATTTCTTCCATGATTATAATACTAAATGGAATAACTTTCAAGATTGTACATTAGATAATAATAATTAATTCATTTATAATGATGATGATGACTATTATTATAATGATGGCTATGAAGATTAATATGATCATGATAATGAAAATGAGCATGAGGATATATTAGATACATCATCTTATCTTTCCTCTGACTCTTATCTTACTCCTCAAAACCAAACTAACAATATAATACCAAAAGAACCTCTTGTTGGTAGTGCTTTATTCCAATTTGATTCTTGATTTTTAACTACTTTTTCTATCTCATTATTTAAATCAAATTAATATAAGTGAAATACATGAAAGCCACTTCTGCATGTTTTAAGTAAAGTAGATAATAATAATGCATCTTCTTTACCCTCCTCAATTAAATTTTAAAAAATAAGTACCAATGATATTACACCTTTTATTAATGCACAAACTAAGGTAGATGAAATTATTTTATCACCCTCCTTCACATTCTAAGCTCAATGAAATTATTATTTACAACAAGTTAATGATGTGAATGTGTCTAAATCTTCTCTTATATGTCATAATATGCAAAAATAAAACATGGTTGTTAATTCTCCTACCCTTGATTCTAAAAATGAAAGTGATAAGCATGCATGCATTCAATAAATAACTAGTGAATAAATGCCTTGCATTACACCTACATATGATGATAATATTGAATAGTATCAAAAAGTTAAAATATTCTCCTTCTCTCTCTCTCTTGATGAGCATGTGGATGATACTTCATCTAATCTTACTTATAAAAAATAATTAAATTTGGAATTTGATGAACCATAAGCTAATTATGGTTATTGTGATTATGATTATGATGATATAAAATCTACGCCTTCTAGTCCTTTTCATACCTCACCTATATCTCTTGTTCAACTAAACACTAGGTCACATGTAAACACACACACACACACACACACACACACACACACACACACACACACACACACACACACACACACACACACACACACACACACACACACACATTCTTATGTTAATAATTTACATTTACTTGAGAATAAAATACCTTCTATTCAAGTAGCATGTGATACTTCTTCACAACTTAACAATATAAGAGATACTAATGAATCTCCCCTAACCCCCCTTACTACAGTATAACCTATTTTTCAAATAAACATAAATGAGGGTGGTAGCTCATTTACCTCTAACCTAGTCCCAACTAGCACACATCCAATGGTTATTGAGATCAAATTGACCCCATCATCTAAAAAATATTCCCAATACAATATACCAATGTCTATGATAAACAACAAAATTAAAGGATTAAATGAACCCCTTGGTTATGATAATATAAATTCAAAACTATTAATTTATTTGATGCATGACATGGGTGATTTACAAAAATAAGTACACCATCTCATATTAGAGAATAAAGCATACCAATCTTGGATGCCAATGTTATACATGGCAACCCTATTACATGTAGAATCTCAACTAACAGGTTTCCACACAACTTTTAGATACCAATGTTACCTATATTAATAGGCATGGAGATCCATACTTTCACCTTCAGGATTATGAGAAATCCATGGCACATATTACAAATAAGTTGACTCTACTACAATTATTTCCATAGTCCTTATATGGGGAAGCACTAAATTGGTTCTAGCATATAATACCTAGTGGATATTTACACACATATGAGGAGCTAGAGATAATATTTATTAGGCATTACATAAAAAATAAGGTAGCTCTAGTTACACATGAGAGGTTACCTTAATTACGTCAAGTTGAGATAGAGCCAACATCTGATTACATTCTAAGGTTTAAAGCTTGTTTACATCAGTTAATTTATCAACTGATAGATCTAAAAGTACAATACATTTTCACCAAAAGTTTAATGTATTATATTAAGGAGAGATTACTATATCAAACATCAAAATCATTCTGACATCTATTTTATGTAGATATCACATTAGAAGTAGAGTTGGGATTAGTAGTTACATAGTCAAGGTTAGATTGGCTATAGACCCCTTAGAGCCTCAATCATATAATCTAGTACATGTGCCTACTCCAATTCAAATTAATAAATCCATATAATAGATACCATAGATAAACATAATAAAGGAAAAGAGCTACTCTACATATCACCTCTTACAGTGAGTAGAACATAGGATATACACATAGGGGTTAATAGAAATTTTTTATAAAAGATTGGGCCTTATAACATTTTACTTATACTATTAGATTAACAATGTACCACATAATTAATACTTTAATTTTCACAAGATAAGTGGACATTTAGATGATCATTGTTAGGTACTCTAAGCTCACATTAACTAGTATGACACTCGAGGCATTATAGAATTTACACAAGGGGTACCAATATATCATTATCCATACTCTCCTATATCACACTCCTTTACAATATAGTTATACCAGGATGTTACTTTTAAGGAACCATTAGATACTCATTGTATAATCCTTGTGAATTCTAGGACACTATTTATGAGTAGTCTCGTACACCATAGTTTTAGTAGTGATGACAACTAGTTCACAGAGATCAGAATACAACTCCAATACATACACCAATCAATATATATTGGATCAACTATAAAACCAAGGGAAAAGTTTCAATTCAAATACAAATAAAGATATATGGAAATAATTACAAAAATTAGAATGCAACTCCAATGGTACACCAATCAATATATAAATGGGAATAACTAAAAAACCAAGGGAATAGTTTTAGTTAAAACACTAATAAAGATATACAAGAATATTTATAGAGATCATAATGCATCTCTAGTTCATACATTGATCAAGATATTTTACATAAATCATACAAATCAGAGTGAAGTTTTAGGAAGTCAACCAATACTTTTTTTTGCACCAAAGCCTACACATCTACACACTACCAGTGCATCACATGCATCTCTATTTTTATATACTCCTACATAGACATAGCATAAATAATATGGTTATTGGTTCTTCATGTCATTTGGGTTTAGATAGGGTATACCTCCATCACATGATATACACACATAAATCTTATGGAATACAAATAAAAAACCTATACCAATAAATACAAAATGATAATCCACTACACATATGTATAAAAATTCATAAAACATATACAAATTCATTAATTCTACTTCAATAATAACATTTATAACCATCTATAAATATCATCATTTCAAATAATCAAACAAATTAAATGCATACAATTTAAACAAGATGTAGTCACCAATACATATAGTTTCAATTTAAACAACAAACATCCATATATGTAACTCATAATATAGTTTCAATTTAAATATATTACATCACTAAATTATGTGTACATGACTACTAAAACTAGATCCCTCACTCTCACTCTCAGATATATCAAAGCTATAATTATAGGCCCCAATATCTCTACATGACTTAGATTGATAAATCCATCTACTCTCTCTCATGATACATGCCTTGCTTAGGCATACACTCATCATGCCCTCATTGAATATGTATGTAGTCATCTACTATCTAATTAATATCCCCACCTAGATAATTAGGTGCATGAATGGTATTCCTATGCAACTCAGCACATGACTCATTTCTATCCATCATCACTCACTTATTTGTCATAGTAGCTATCAATACTCAATCAAAAAAATAGGTGTGTAATTAAACCACATTGGTGGACCTCTCCACCAATCCATCCTCTATGTCATAATTAAAATAATTTTATGTTAACTTGAAAAGCACTAACTCAATGGTGATCTACCAGTACTCATCATCCCTGAACCTAATTATGTCCACACAATTCATAAGATTCCTCATCACATAAATACATAAGCAAATTTACATAGAGTATCCAAACATCTTATATTAACTTATCATAAAAATAACTTAATCAATATACATCTAATACATCCTCTACAATCATCCCACCTATTGAAAATAGAGGTGCCCAAATATGGTCATTCCACTAGGCTATGTATACCTTAGTCACTCCCACATCATGTTTATTTGGTATATCAATGTCAATGTCTTGCTCTATAAATATAATGGAGATAACTCAAATAAATATGACCTCGATATACTATCTATCCTTGTAAGATCCTAAAAAATCCTCAACCATATCATGGGTGCTAGGGGCACATCTTGCACCACACTAAACTATCATGTTACCTACTCATACTGAAATAAATCTTATACATTGTCCTAATAGTCATGTATCCAAAACATCACTTGAATCCACCTCAAATTAGTACTATCTTCTAGCCACCCCTCATATCCCCTATAGGATCTCTAGATAATATCCCATGTTGTCAAACTATCTAACAACTGTCGATACTCCATAGTGTTCCTCTTAGGTGCATGATCTATACCTATCCATCTCTATGAAAAAATAATTATGGATGACCCCATCCATCCCATGCACATGCCACTATCTTGGTCATAGCTATATGATCATATTCCCAATAATTTAATAATGTTGATGCTTTAATACCTCTACCACACATCTCTTATGTAAAATTATATAGATCTATATACAGGTGAGAAAACATTGTAAAAACCAAAGAATACATAGTATAATGTCACTTGATATCTTGCACTATCTCATGCATCCTCTATGAAATTGAAACCTAACTCCCATATATAGCCACAAATGAAGATAGAAAAATAGCTATGAACTTCCATAGTCATGAAACTTTGACAGTCATAATCAAGGTCAACAATATATCACTGAGACTCCCTAAAAAATGGGTCCCATCCACCATGGTAGATAAATATTTATAATCCTAATGTATGGCTTGAGGACTTATAGCCACCTATGGTATAACTCTCTACCCAAATATTAACTAACATATAATCTAATAAACATCCTCTAGTGTAATAGTCATCTCCCTAGTGGGTAAATATAATGTGCATGTATCTACGTTCCATCTCTCACAAAGTGTAGTCATCATATGTTTGTCCTAGGGCATAGGCTCTAGGAATGCAAATATATCACTATAATTAACATAACATTTGATAAAACATCTATCCAATTACTCATTCAATTATTAACTCTATCACAATAAATGCACTATTCAAACTTAAAAATAACATTAACCCAACTAATTAATACTAGTACAATTGATTATTACCACTTTTGGTTACATATCATCACCATAGTCTCGACTCTATCACCAAAATGGGTGGGGGGGGAATATGCATAGATTGCTTCATACATACAGAGTTTCATGAAAACATAGATACACAGGTTTACATAGGTATTCAAATACATAATTTTTTAGATATACAAACACATAGGTCTACACATGTACATGGGTTTACAAGGGTATTCAGATTAACAAGTTATCAAATACATAGATATTTAGATTCACAAGTTGGCAGATACACATATATTCAAATTCATTAGTTTTCAAATATACAAACACATAGGTACAAAGATTTACACATGTATTTATATTCATAATTTCTTAGATATATAAACAAACAAGTCTACATAGGTACATGGGTTACATAGGTATTCAGATTCACAGGGTCTTAGATATATAGTTTTGAGTTAGGTATACCAATTTACTTATATATTTATATACAAAACTACATTATTCATATATCAAGATTAGGGGGCATGATGCAGAGCATATGTCCTTAGTCCCCATTTTTATATTATCAAGTTACACTCAATATTATCACTAGGTTTTCACTAGTTTGGGTGATAGGACTATCTATAATAGTTGATCCATAGATTTTCACTAGACCCAGTTCACATACTTAGATTCAATCTAGATATTAGAGTAGGGGAAAGTGAGCCTTGTTTCTCCACACATTTATCTTATATACTTATATTTAGTCTAGATATCATAGTGGGGGAAAGTGAATCTTGTTTCTCCACACATTCATTTTACACACTCAAATTTAGTAGAAGGTGCATCCACATTATGTGTCTCCCCTTCACATATTGTACTCTAGTTATTATCCACTTTTTTGGTCAAGAAGTGGGATAAATCCACATTACATTCACATAGGTTAGTATAGGTACACATTCCTATTTGTATTTCACTCTAGCACTTTCATTTCATTACATTATTAAAATAAAAAGGGGGCAAATGTAAACACCCTAATTTGGTCAAGTAATAATAAACACTATGTCTCTTATTTATCTTTCACATGAAGGTCTTAGTGATGATTGTAGCCCTTGTTTTCATGGTCATTTTGAGTCTTTTGATCTTTCTTATGTCTTCTTTTTCCTTATTTGTGACTCTCAACAGTCATAAGTCACATTTTCCTAGTCATAGGAGTCATTATCCTATCCTACCAAATTTTATCTCTATTTTATACTTTAGTACACAAGTACCACTTTAAAAATAGTATCTCTACATGGTACTAGTGTCTACTTATGGATGTAGTGTTCAACAAGCCCTTTCTCCCATGTTTAAGTCCTAACCCTTTTACGATCCTTCTCTTATGTTTGTTATCCCTCTTTTATGAATTTTTGGCTAGAGAATAAGCTTTTACATTAAAAATAAAGTTCCTTCTATATAAAGATCCTCACAAGGCTTTTTACATATAGTACTTATTATTTTGGCAAATAATTACATAAAATTAATCAATAGTACAACTCAATACTCTGCATACTACTCAGTCATCACACATAGACATTGCATGATTGATCAAAGAAGGGACTAATCAAAAATCATTCTAGCATACCATGAAAGTTGATGGTACATGTTTCTTAAGGGATAACTACATGTGATATGAGACTCCTAATATTGGGGTTAAGTAGTTAGTAGTCAGGACAATAGGGTTTTTTTTTGTGATATTGTAACATCCCATAACCCATTTTTTTCCTTCATTTTTGCATTTGATCTATTTATTATTTCATGTGTGTAGGTATTCATTAGGGTTTTGAAGGAGATTCAATGAAAATAGTAACATAGAAAATCCCTAAAATGGCATAGAACCACTTACAAGACATCTAAAACCTTCAATAACTTCCCTAAAAGTTTTATACAAACTCTACAAGAAGGACATTAACACAATAATTGGACACTATTGCTAAATGTCACTACTTTCCTAACAGGGGCGCTAATGTCCTGACTGATATTTCAATACATAGTTAGAATATGAAAGATTCTAATGTGTCTACTTAGTCATTTCTAGTACCTTGATTCATGTAAAAATATTTTATCTCCAGATAAGTTCTTTTTCTCCTTTCATTCAATATTTTGGGAAATTTCAATTAAACCAATAATTTATAGTTTTATCCCATATTAGCAATAATACTTAGCCCTTTAAATACATAGGATTTATAATAGTAAAACCCTAAAAGGTTATAATAAGATGCTTACCCATAGATTATTTATGGTTTTCTTTTCTATTATAACTATTTTATTAAAAATTTAAGTAAACATTTTATTTTATATATGAATATTGATAATAAACTCACATGAAAAAAATTTAACTTCTTTCTATGTATTAATTTCAATTATCTAAATATTTTATCATACATAAGAGAACATGTACTTTTTAGAACAATAATTTGTTAAATATTTTTTGCTTCCTTGTTCTTTTTTATTAAAAACTAGTTTAATTTGAAAATCTTAAATTCTTTACATTGTAAAAGAGGGTATGTAAGACAAAATAGTTAACATTTATTTTTGTTTATGTTTTTTCCATCATAATGAACCCAATATACAAAATTCAGAAAATGTATTTTAAATATTATGACTATTTTCTTGCCTTGTCAATCTTTATATGATTTTAAAATAATCAAATATTTATTTTATCAAAAATGATACATAATTTAAATCTTTATATTCTCTAAAAATATTTAACTCTTTTGTTTCTAAAAAATGATAAACAATTTAACATATTTATCTAATATAGATGTATGCAAATATATATAATTTAAATTAATATTATTATTTATATCCTTTAATTACATTAAAAAAATTATTCATTATATAATATTTAAAATTATATACATAAGAAATATAATCTTTCATCATTTTTGACTCGATTCTCTCAAAATATTTCATACTATAAAAAATGGTAGACGCCTATTCTAAAAAAGTTGGCTCAACCAACTTTTTTAGAATGGGTGGTCATTCATTTTTAAAGTATTTTTAAATTAGAGAATTGAAAAAAAAATTAAATTTTTTTAATCCCACACTCAATGAAAATAATCTCTAATAAAAATTTTATCACTCAATTTTCTAATAAAAATTTTAATATGACAAAAAAGGGTGGTTGCCCATTCTAAAAAAGTTGATCAAATCAACTTATTTAGAATGGATGGCCACCTATTTTATATATATTTTTAATTAGATAATTGAATAAACTTTTATAGAAAAAATAGGGTGGCTTCCCATTTTACAATTTGGTCAAACCAACTTTTTAAAAATGGGAGGCCACTTATTTTAAAATTTCTTTATCTTAAGAATATAGATATTTTATATTCAAAATGAGTCAAACTTGAAAAATTTTATAGAGTGGATGGTCACCCACCATAATTTTGAAACATTTAAAACATATTGAAAATAAATTCCAATCCTTAGAATGGGTTCCAATCCTTAGAATGGGTGTCCACCTACTTTATATGTAAACCATTACAAGTGTAATACAATCATTTGGAATTTACACTATGTCTATAATGGTTTACATTTAGAGTGGTTAGTCGTTCACTCTAAAAAAAAATTAAGGATGGATTCATTCATAATATAAATATTTATTTTTTAGGTCTAACACTAAGGAAAGTAAACACAACATGTAATCCATTTCAAACATAATGCAATTTTTAGGATTTAGATAGTTTTCACTATGCCTGTAGTAGTTCTTATTTAGATTTTCTAGTCACCCACCATAAGAGCTTTCTCAAGATGGATTCATTTATAATATAAATATTTGTTCTTATGTCTAATAACAATGAAATTAAATAATTCATGTAATCTATTTCAAGCACAATGTGTAGACACTAAATCTAAATTAAATAAAACCTCAATCTTGTATACTTAGTAAATACATATCATGGGTGTACCTTTGGCTTCTATACCTTATTATTACTAAAAGGATTGTATCTGATATCTCTCTATGATTATAGCTTATCTCTTAATCCAACCAATGTCATTCTACTAATCTTTTTCATCTATATTTCTTAGAATTTTATAAACCTACTTATATTTTATCTCTGCAAGTTCTAGACATGTACTTATTTTCCATCATCTGGAACACTTGCATCCTAGTTAGACACCTATGTCAATGCAAGTTTTATGTGCCAATGTATGTGTCTAGTGCTCTAAATTCATCAAATTTTCAAATGAAATGTTTTCCTATGGCCTTCTTAAATGATTTTATGTGATATATTTCTAAAAAGGGATATATATATATATATATAGACACATACAATATCAATCCTCATTCATTCCTCACCTAGAAACTTCCTACCTCTCACAAGGAAAAATACTAAAAACATTCAATCAATCATTAAAGTGATAAAATCTTCCCTATTTCTTATTATTTCTATATGAATCATAGAGATAACACATTTATAGGTCTAAAGTACTAAAATAATATATATATATATAGACACATACAATATCAATCCTCATTCATTCCTCACCTAGAAACTTCCTACCTCTCACAAGGAAAAATACTAAAAACATTCAATCAATCATTAAAGTGATAAAATCTTCCCTATTTCTTATTATTTCTATATGAATCATAGAGATAACACATTTGTAGGTCTAAAGTACTAAAATATCATGCCATAAGTCATATTTTAAAATTTAAAAACTAGGTCACTATTGTACTTACTTTTCACATATTACACCCATGTACACATACAAGCAAAAAAATTAGGGAAAAACTACATCAGTATGAGGCCCTCTTCAAAGTAGTGGATATGTAGGTATCACCAACTAATAAATGAGTTTTTTGAGGTTATCTTGACACCATGATCCCACTAACCCATTTTTCCCAAGGTAATTATGAAGATGAAGAGATAGGGTTTTGATGATTTAATAAGAGTGATAATTTTTTTATCCAAATCTTAATGCACCAAAGTGGAGGTGACATAGAACCTAAAATATTACATGTGGTCACATCTTTATCTAATAGGTATTTCATAATGGAAACCTATATCCAGGTCAGATAGAATAATTCATACAACCATCTTAGGTCAATATAAGTCTCTAAGGTCATAAAGGTCAAATTTATAGAATCTAATGACTAATCTAAAATCTATATCTAGTCTATCTCCAACTTGTTCCATATTAGATCTACATGTGCACTGTAATCCAACTAAGTTATAATGTGTTCCTTTTTTTTGTAAAATCATTTACAAAATAATACACATCCAAAGATGAGAACATCAAAAAGAAACCATGATACATCAGTTGATCACCAAGAGAAATAAGGTTCTTAATAATAATATGATGTTACAATATAAAAAATCTAGACAATAGAGGCAGTAACAAAGGAAACAAAACACAACATAGAAACCATAGGACACATAGCCTATTTAGATGAGCTAATTTACATTAATATAATTGTAGGTGAGCCACTATCATCCTCAGTATCCTTATGTTCCATAGGTCACTTCTAGAACTTAGCTCCCAATTGAAGAACACCCACTGATGTTAGAAACCTTTCATCTTTTTTGAGAAACATGTGAATATTGAAGGACTTGACATAGTTTCTCAACTCTTTAACATCAACTAGTCTAATATAATAAATCACCTTTTCTAGATGAGCTAAAATGTTACTAATACATTCCTCAATTTTAGAACCATAATCCATCATCATCAACTAATTACCACTACCCTATTTAATCCCAAACATTACATCCAAATCATCAAACTTAATAAATAAAACCATAGGAATAATTGATCTAACACTAGTTTATGGGGAGCTAGGACCAACATTATGCAAAGCCTCCATTACCTCTTTATGAGAAGAAACCCAAGTGTTTGTGTTAACCTTTCTAGAATCAAAAGATTCAACCCATTCAAGAAAAAATGTTTCATCAGTTTACTTTAAAATAGAGTCTTTCAACAATTCATGTTCATATTATATCAATTACACTTCAGGAATAGCCTCATGAGTAGTTCTCCAATTAGGCATATTAGACCATTTGGGAAAACATACGCTATCTAGAAAGAAGCAATAAGAGATCTTCAACATTCCAATCTATATAAACTTTTTTAGTTGCTCCTAAGGAATCATGAGTTGAAGGAAAATCTATAAGGAAAAGAGTCTAGAGATAAATTCAATGCTAAAATTAGTAAGCATCCTTGACCCAAATTGAAAACATCAAAGTTTTAAGTTTCCAAGTAAAGTAGAGAACTTTGATTTAAAAAACTAGCCATAAATTATGAAAAAACATATGTATTTTTTTGGATAACACACATAACCAAAAACAATATTATACAAATATATTTCATAGTCAAATAACTAGGACCAACATTTGAGATGTTGTTTCCAAATATTAGTAGTAAAAATACAATATAAAAAACATGTTCAATATCCTATTACTCCCTATAAAAAGGACAATAAGGCTAGAAAATTCTATTATTAGAAATGACAGACCTGACATCCAACTTATTAAATAAAATCAACCATCATAAATAAGATTTATTGGGTTCTAAATAAGAAGCCCAAATGACATTAAAATGGAACATCCATCTAAACAAGGGGTCACACACATGCCATAATTTGTTAAGAGTTAAGAAAGGACATTTGGTAAAAGTAAGCTTCTCATACATCATTTTAGTGGAATATTCCTATAAGGGTGGGCCATTAAACCATTTACTATTATCCAAAAACTCACTTTATTCATAAAAAATAACAAAATTATGACCAAACTTAAGGGATTCAGAAAGGAGGATGAAATTTCTTTTCTAAGAAAAAGGGATGTTAAATTGATTATAAATCTCAACCCAAGAAGCCCAACCACCATGAAAAAAGAAATCCCTGAAATTCCTTAGGCCCTTCAAGTACAATACATAGGTAGAGCATCCCTTAATCAAATCTAAAGGCCATTTTTTATATAAATATTACACTAGATTGACCTATACCCCTAACACTAAGCACTCAGGCCATTGAAGATAGGTGGCACTGACACAATGTGTTTAATTTATTTGTTGGGGATCAACCAACAATTTGATTACACTTATGAAAGCAATAAACGTGGAATTAAATCAAAATGATAAGTAACTAGAATGATAAATAGAAAAGAACAAGAGATACAAGAAACCACCCTGAAAACTTGTGTTAAACTCTTTACAAAAGGAATACAATTGAAGAAACTTCTTTCTTCCACACCTCTCTCAGATGTACAGATCTCTCTCTAGATCTCTTTCCCTCAAGAGCTCTCTCTCTCATGTACAATCAACTCCAACAACCTGGAATGATTCACCTATATAATTTTGTACTGTTCTTCAACATTCTACAACATTATAATGAGCTAAGAAGATCTATCCTAATATAGAATTAGGAAACTTGAGCATGCATTTACAACCAATAGTTATACCTCTTAAACAAGGGCTCTAAAAATAGTCTTACTAATAATAGAGATGCAGACTTAAGACTATGACTTAATCTCATCATGCAAACACTCAGTTCTGTCCTCGAAAATAGCTCTCTAATTGCACAGGTAACTGATGTCAGTTCTTGCCTACTTGCCTGTGACTGACGTCAACCGATCCCTGCTAATGTTGGTGTCTTTTGAATTGCTCCTGACCGATGTCAGTCGCTCCTGACTGATGCCAGTGACTGTGTAACTACTGCAACCTTGTAAAGCGCTCCTTAGTGAAGTGTTTAGGCTCCACACCTTAATAATCTCCCACTTGGAGATAAACAGCTGCACCAGTACCTGTACAGCAACATCTTCTAGCTCCTCCATCTTTAACTCAATCATGAAGACCAACAGAAGTTGAATGAAGATTTAACTTCTCCTTTGTTACCGGCTTGGTTAACATATTAGCAGGATTCTTATCTGTATGGATCTTTTCCAGCTTCAACTCACCATCTTCCAATACTTATCTTATGAAGTGGTACCTTAGTTGTATATGCTTTATTCTTGAATGAAAGGCTGAATTCTTAGCCAAATGAATTGCACTCTGACTATCACTATATAATCTACAACTCTCTTGCTCCTTTCCAAGCTCTTCCATGAACCGTGTCATCCATATCATCTCCTTGCTAGCCTCTGTGATTGCAATATATTCTGCTTCTATAGTTGACAAGGCAACAACCTTTTGTAACTTTGATATCCAGCTAACCCCCATTCCACCAATAGTGAAAACATATCCTGTGGTGCTCCTCCTGCCATCCAAATCACCTGCCATATCTGAATCTACATAACCATGTAGAGAAGTATCTAAACCTCCATAGCACAAATGCCTACTACTGGTTCCTCTCAGATATCTAAGGATCCACTGTACTGCTTTCCAGTGTTCCTTCCCTAGATTGTCCATATACTTACAACTCCCACTGCTTGGGCAATATCCGGTCTAGTACACACCGTTGCATAAATTGAACTCCCTACTATGGAAGAATATGGAACTCTACTCATGTACTCTACCTCATCATGTGAATTAGGACATTGTTCTTTACTCAACTTAAAATGTCCAGCCAAAGGAGTGCTTACTGGTTTTGCATCCTGCATGTTGAACCATTTCAACACCTTGTTCACTAATCCTCTTGAGACAAAATCAACCTGTGATTTTTCCTGTCTCTCTTAATGCTCATGCCAAGGATTTTCTTTGTTGTGCCCAAATCCTTCATGGTAAACATTTGAGCTAATTTCACCTTAAGCTCAGAGATATCCTGCATGTGTGATCCTGCAACCAACATATCATCTACATACAAAAATAGAATAATATATCTACCATTATCCAATCTCTTAAAATACACACAATGGTTAGATTGACACCTACTATAGCCATGCTCAGTCATAAACCTATCAAATCTCAAATACCATTGTCTAGGAGCTTGCTTGAGGCCATACAAGCTTTTCTTCAATCTGCACACTAACTTCTCCTTACCTTTGACCTCAAATCCTTCTGGCTGTTCCATATATATTTCCTCATCCAAATCTCCATGAAGAAATGCTGTCTTAACATCAAGCTACTCAAGATGCAAATCCTCAATAGCAACTAAAGACAGTACAGTCTATATAGAAGTCATTTTAACAATAGGAGAAAAAATCTCACCAAAATCAATACTTGGCTTTTGTGCAAATCCTTTCACTACCAACCTGGCCTTATATCTCATCCATCTATTCTCACCTTCTTTCAACCTGTAGGTCCATCTATTCTTTAGTGTCCTCTTACCAGCTGGTAACTCAACCAAATCCCATGTTTGGTTCTCTTTCAAGGACTCCATTTCCTCAACCATGCCACGCTCCCACTAACTCTTGGACTCTACCTGTATTGCTTCTTCAAAACTCTCTAGTTCTCCACCATTAGCTACCAATAAATAGAATAATGAAGGAGAATATTGAATTAGAGGTTTACTTACCCTTTTTTACCTCCTGATGGGCATCTAAGACTCATCCATAACACGTTGTCTGCCCAAATTCTTTGACAGTGACCGACCTCAGTCACTTCTAAGTCTGTAACTGGCCGACGTCAGTTCTACCTAATCGACGTCGATGCCTATCCTACCGACGTCATTCTCTAGATGACCGACATCAGTTTCTATCCTATCGATGCTAGTTCCTACTTGGCTAATGTTAGTCTCTGTGTTTTCCTTTCTATGATTAATTTTTCTTGGGAGCTCATTTTGGACTGTCACCTCATCCAATTCTCCATTGCTCTGCCCAAATTGGTTCAGCTTCTTCAGCTGATCACTATACATCACTTTTTCATTGAAAACAACATCACGGCTCCTAATTATCTTGTTAGTTCCTAGATTCCAAAACTTGAATCTGAAATCATTAGAGCCATAGCCAATAAATGTGCACCTCATAGACTTAGCATCCACCTTCTTTCTATTTTCCTTATCAATGCGCACAAAGGCTTCACAACCAAAAACTTTGAGAAATGAGAGATCTACCTTTTTACCTGTCCATGCCTCTTTTGGAATTCCACCATCCAGAGCTGTAGAGGGTCCTCTGTTAATTAGGTACACTGCAGTATCAATAGCTTTTACCCAAAACTCTAAGGGCAAACCAGCATGTAATCTCATACATCTTGCATGCTCCATGATTGTTCTGTTCATCCTTTCAACAACTCCATTTTGTTGAGGTGTCCTTGGAACTATCCTTTGCCTATAGATTCCATGCATATAACAATACTAGTTAAACTTATAGCTGCAGAACTCACCACCATTGTCAGATCTTAGGCACTTCAATCTCATGCCTGTTTCATTCTCAACCATAGCTTTTCAAATCTTAAAAGTCTCAAATACATTAGATTTCTTCTTAATACAATATACCCATACCTTTTTTGTAGCATCATCTATGAACGAAACATAGTATTGTGATCCTCCAATAGAAGCAACCTAAGCCGGTCCCCACACATCTGTGTGAACAAGCTACAACTTATGCTTCTTCTTTGTTGACCCAGTCTTGAGAAAACTCACTCTCTTCTGTTTTCCAAAAACATAGTGCTCACAAAAATCCAGATCTATGTTTTTCAAATCTGAAAGCTTACCTTTTGACTTAAGAATTGACATTCCCTTCTCACTCATGTGGCCAAGCCTTGAATGCCACAATTTTGCATCCACATCTGAAGTAGATAATACAGAATGAGAATTGTTAGTAACATAATTACATAAATAGAGAGTACCTACTCTCTTACCTCTGGCAATTACAAGTGCACCCTTGGTCACCTTCCAAGATTCAGTTGTGAGAGTTACTGTACAACCCTCATCCCCTGACTTTCCTGCAAAAATCAAATTTCTCTTCAAGCTAGGAACATGCATGACGTCTCTCAACACCCATGTGTTGCCATTCTGCATTTTCAGCTGCACTTTACCTTTGCCAATAATTTTAAAAGGCTCTTCATCCCCTAAATACACTATTCCAAAATCTCCATGGATATAGTCACTGAAATATTCTCTATTAGGGGTAGCATGAAAAGATGCACCAGAATCTAACACCCAAGATTCTATATTATTATGCAAAGAGAATATTAAAGCATCTTGTGCAATACCTGCAACCTTTGCTTCTTCTTTTCCTTCATGTTGATTGTCCTCCTTAGGCTTTGACAAGCAATCTCTACTTATGTGCCCTATCTTTCCACAATTCCAGCATTGTGGCTTCCTGCCATTTCTGGATTTGGATCTACCTCTCACCTTAGACTTAGATCTTGATCTCCCTTTCTTGCTCTTCTTTTTTTGCCTTCCCCTACTCTCAAAACTTAAAGCATTCCCTGATGTTTCCTCTATGCTTTTCCTATGAATTTCCTCATTCAAGATAACACTAACAACATCCTCTACTTTTAAAATATTTGAAGCAGATGCAGTATTACTAACTGCCATTACTAAGCTATGCCAACTTTTAGGCAAAGAACATAATATTAAAAGAGCTTTAATTTCATCATCAAACACTATTTTGACTAAACTTAATTGATTTACAATTCCATGAAAATCATTTAGATGATTAGATACAGATCCACCTTCATGCATATGCAAATTAAATAACTGCTTCATAAGATATACCTTATTAGAAGCTGAGGGTTTTTCATACAAATTTGCTAAAGTAGTCATTATCTCTACCGTAGACTTTGCCTATGATAAATTAGATATCACAGTAGATGCCAGACTCAGTCTTATAGACCCCAGAGCCTTTTTGTCAAGAACTTCCCATTCTTCATCATCCATGTCTGTGGGCTTCTTTGTAATCCCACCTAACGGTAAGTATAGATCTTTTTGATACAGATAATCCTCTATCTGCATTCTCTAATGTTGATAATTTTTTCCATTAAACTTCTCTATTCTCAATTTACTTTCTTCTACCATTGCTTCTCCCACTCAAACAGAAATCCCTATAAAAACCCCTATGAGTAACCTGTAATCAATACACACTACACAGATCTAAACCACCTGTTAGTGAACCTGAGCTCTGATACCACTTGTTGGATATCAAGCTCTGAACCTACAACCAAGGCTCTGATACCACTTGTTGCAGATCAACCAACAATTTGATTACACTTATGAAAGCAATAAATACATAATTAAATCAGAATGATAAATAGCAAAGAACAAGAGATACAAGAAACCACCCTAAAAACTTGTATTAAACTCTTTACAGAAGGAATACAATTGAAGAAACTTCTTTCTTCCACACCTCTCTCAGATGTATAGATCTCTCTCTAGATCTCTTTCCCTCAAGAGCTCTCTCTCTCAAGTACAATCAACTCCAACAACCTGGAATGATTCACCTATACAATTCTATATTATTCTTCAACATTCTACAACATTACAATAAGCTAAGAAGATCTATCCTAATATAGAATTAGGAAACATTAGCATGCATTTACAACCAACAGTTATGCCTCTTAAATAAGGGATCTAAAAATAGTCTTACTAATAATAGAGATGTAGACTTAAGACTATGACTTAATCTCATCATGCAAACACTCAGTTCTGTCCTTGGAAATAGCTCTTTGGACGCACAGGTAACCGATGTTGGTTCCTACCTACTTGCCTGTGACTGATGTCGGCTGATCCCTGCCAACGCCGACGTCTTGTGAACTACTCCTGACCGACATCGGTCACTCCTGACCAATGTCGGTGACTGTGTAACTATTGCAACCTTGTAAAGTTCTCCTTAGTGAAGCTTTTAGGCTCCACACCTTAACATTATTCTCAGGCTTTTCAAATTGAAGAAAAAATAAGAGATCATACCATTTTAATTTAAAATGATCCCACTATCAAATTAGACATTGTAATCCTTTCCAATTCATTTTACCTATGGTGAAATATCTAGCAATGTTATTTATGATCAACACTTTCCATGGATCATCTCCATTTAGAGCTCTAACTATCCATTCAATAGCCAAAGTGATACCTTGAAGGTGAATATCTTTTAATCCCAACCCACTAAGATTTTGAGGGGCACACCAAAATTTCCAATTCATCACATGTTTTTTTAGACCCCAAACATAAGACCACAAAAAATCCATTATAATTTTTTGGAGCATGTTAATCTATGTTTTACTAAAAATACAACAAAAGGCATAGTAAATACTATATTAAGAAAGAATATTTTGGCACACTTGAATACACATTGATAGAGACAATATATGTCCATGCCATTTGGAAATATTCTTATTGATATTTCCATACAACTAATCCTAAATTTTCTTGAAATAACATGAATAAAATTGATACCCAAATACCTAATCAAGTGGTTAGGTCATTTTCACACCCACCCAAACCTAGTCAAGTAATCTAGGAGTTTCACATTCAAACCAATCATAAAATACATATGAAGGGAAAATTTAGAGCCATAGGTACAGAAATAAATATCAAACCTAGATTGAAATTAATTCAAAATATCCTTTTTAAGTTCCACAAATAAATAAGTATTAAAACATCAATAAGTTCATAGATGTCTGGCAAAGAGAGGCCTTTAATCAAGGGACCAATAATAGAGATTCTCAACATATAGTGCAAGGCCTCAGTATCAAAGACAAATAAGGAAGGTCCCAAAAGGAAGCTTTATCTGATAGAATGTTAAATCTCAAATAATTGAGTGTTTTCATCATTTACTTCAATAACAATAGAAACATCTCTAAAGATAACACTAACCATTCTACAAAATCTATCTTGAAATCCAAAATATTTTAGCACCATATCGAATAATGGCCATTCAATCATGTCATAATATTTTTAAAAATCAATAAAGATCATTCCCACATTCTGATTAGAGTCAAGATCCCACTACATAACTTCCCAACTCTATATTAGATTATCTTAAATATATCTTCCTTCAATAAAACCTATTTGTGTCTTAGAAACAATAAAAGGAAGAAAAGAGGAGAGCCTCTTGGTTAAAATTTTAACAAAAAAATTATATAATACATTTAAGAGGGTGATAGGTCTCTAATTTCTAACCTAAGTGTGGTCTCCTTCATTGGGTATGATCTTAATAACCCCTCTATTAATATTCAAACCTAAAGAGCCAACCTAAAGAAATTCATTATATATAAAGAGGCATTCTTGAGAAATTTAATATATATTTTTCTTATAGAATTTAGAAAGAAACCCATCAATCTCTAGATCATTATCATCCTTAAGAGAATCAATATTAGATTTAAGCTTGTCTAGGGAGATTTCAATATCAATAAAGGAAATAAGTTCTTGGGAGACTTTTCTAGGAATACATTTGGCATATAACTCTTTGTTTTTAATCACCTCAGGTTTTACACCATCAGAGAGAAATATATTTGAATAGAAAGAAAATAAATCCAATTTCATCTCTTTAGAGTCACTAGATAGATAACCTCCATAATTAATCATAAAGAATTTTTTCTTAGAACTATTGTCCTTAATAAACTTGAATAAAAAATTTAACCCTTTTTCCCTAAGCTTGAGCCAATTTAACCTAGATTGAATTTGACTGCCCCTAGAGTTGAAGTCTTGATGCTGCCTAATTTGATGTTTAAGAAATGAAAGGTTATCTAGAAGCAAATAATTATTTAGTTTATTTTAAATAACAAGTTCCATAGATATCAACTTTTCTTGGGTATCTAATGTTACTCTCCTTTTTTTAGCTTTAAATTGGCTGAAGATTCTACAAAATTATTTGAAAAATCCATGAAAGAGTTCCAACCATCAATATTGGATGAATACTCTAAGGTTTATTTGACTATATTCTAACAAGCACAAAAATCATCTCTAAAGTCAGGATCCTAAAGGTGATAAACATTTAATTTATACAACCCCTTCTAGTCCAAGGAATTATCATTCTCAATTTCACTCATAGAGAAGTTAATATCTACTAGATGATGATTAGAAATCATAAATGGGGGAGCCTTGATAGGTTTAGTGGTATCCTCTTGATGAATTAAAAAAAATTATTCAAATAGAATATGTCAAGCCTAGATTATACCCTCCTATTGTTATGTTGGTTATTACACTAGGTAAACCAAATGCTTTCAGTTTTCCATTTATACTTTTGAAGTGGGTTAATTAGCTTTTGTATCCTTTTAAGCTTATAATAAATTAAAAGTTCATTTCCCTTCCAAAGTATTAAATCCCCACCTTGATTATCATATTTCTCCTCCACCATGTTAAAGTCACCCCTAAGGATCTATGGGATATCTCGAAGGCCAGAAGATAGCCAATTCCATAGCTATGATCTATCCCTATAATTTTTAAGGGCATAAATATTACAAATTTTAAAACATTCTCCACCATTTTATAATATAATCCACACAATTTTTTGACAAGGAGATGAACTATGATCTAACACAAACTCAATCCATTTTGGACACACAAGGATGGAATCACCCCCTCTACCTTAAATTAGGATGATTAGTTGAAAAGAGCGGGGGGGGTGGTGTGGGGGGCGGGGGGGCAAGGCCAAATTAAATTAAGTCCAGATTCAAACTTAAACCCAACTACTTTAGTTTCATGTAGAAAAATAAAATTAATATCCTCCCTTGACTGCCTAAATTTCCTAACAATGGGATTGTGGTTGAGGGACTCAAGACCCCTCACATTCCAATTGATACCCTTCATAAAAATAATATAGGGGGTTACCTACTTAGAAAAACTTGAGGGTTTATCCCCTCCCTTATTCTAATAAATCCTCATGAAGCAAGGATGAATTTTGTTTTATTTGGCCTTAATATTCAAAATATCATTAGCAAAATGGAGCCCAATTTTGGTCTTGCTAAATGAATCCCCAATCACAGGGCTAAGAAATTGACTATATTTTGAGTCATATTTAATACTTTTAGATCTTAATCTAACATTTTTATAAGGTAATGCATTCTCATCAATAATACCCAAAGGGGTTGGGTCCCCCTAATTACCAAGATTCAAATCCTTAGAGATTAGCTCAGCGGAGACAACCATGGGGGAAATAGAATCAAATCGCTCTTTCAAAAATGGTGTCATCAAGGTATCAAGAGTATAATAAACCATATCAAAGGGCTTGGATCTATTTACAATGTATTCTTTAGACACCCTACCCTCAGAAAAGGTGAGAACTTATTCTTGAACAATACCACCCTAATATTTAATAAAACATTCATGGTCTAGAGGAGTATTACGTGGAACCAAGATCCCCACATCTTCCTCTATCATACTTAAAAGATAAATGTAGGAGGAATATTAATAGACTATTAATCCATTGTATAGGATATCTTTGACATATCATCTAAGTTGTTAAACCTAAGAACCTTTTCTAAAAACACCCCACCTGAACTAAGAGGGGATGCACTTTGTTTGTTAGAGTTGAGTTCAAAATATGGATTATCTCTCATAACAAAATTTGTATTTTTTTGAAGAGAATAATCAATGGGAGAAGAAACATCTGAGGGTAAAGGTTTTGTCTACACTTTCATTTTATTCACATTCACATACTTATTCAGAAATGAGTAATTTTTTTAGATGCCCATATTTTTTACAAAAAAAATAATAATTAAGTCCACCCAAACCCTTAATGGATAAATAAAAATTATTTATTTTAAGGTAAAAAAACTAGGATTTTAGGGAATCCATCCAAGGGTTTTATAGACATTAATACCCTAGCATTCATATGTACCATAGATCTCTTGGTGTTTTCCATTGTCAAGACATCTCCTAAGGGATTAAGTTACTATGAGAGAAAGTTCCAAAGCTAAATAGGAACATTTTCAATATCAACCCATCGTGGAGTCAATTTAAAGGCTAAATCCTCATATTTCACTAAAGGATTCCATGAGATAGATTTAAACGTTGACTAGCCAACATTCCAAATAAATTTACTAATATATATAATTTGCATGTTTGAATTTTAAAAAGAACCATATAAATCCCTTTCTTAAACATTATCTAAAATGTAACATAGATACCCATTCTTCCCCCACATAAAATTAATTTAATTATCAAAAAAAATCCTTGAGGGTAGCATATTTTTATTTAGGCACATAAATAAAATTCTAATATTCTTGATTTAGTTTTCTTCTAACTGCAAATCTATATCCATTGATTCATTAGGGCACAAACAAAGATTCTTTCCTAGGAAAGGAGGCTTACCAATTTATATCAATCATTTGTCATTGGGTCCATAGGTGGCTGAGTGTCTACTACAAAAAAATTAAGAGGGTTCCATCCAAATTATTTAGTGTTTCATTCTATTGCATAACATCGCTAAATAATTTTTCACCCTTGGTTTATCCTCCTAATTTTGGTCTAATTCTTTGACATAACTTTCCAAAGAATAACCTTTATTATTTTCATGGGAACCAAAGGTGTCATTAATGGCTCCATCCTTCAAAACATCAATCACATGCATAGGGACATGTCTCTCAGCCATACCAATACACACAATGATTACATAAAAAACTTACTTTCTTAATGATGGTACATGGTTCAAGGAAAAATAGGTAAGTGGTCAAGCTAAATAAAATAAAATAAATGAAAGGAAATAAGGAAATAATTAAACACCCACAAAAATAAAAAATCAAATTAAAAATCTACTCGATTAGATTAGAAATCAATAATAATCGAAGACTAAGGTAGCAAAAGTGTCCAAGGCTAAAAATTGAAAAGATCAAGGGATTTAAGCTCATCAATAGAGGATTACTTTTCATCTTACACTTGTAGATATCCAAGACCCTTGATTCCTCTCCCCTTTACTATTTTTTTTCAAAAAATATTATCTCATTTATATCCAACTTCATTCTTTTATTTATTGTAATATTAGTAATTAGTTGTACTTACTATTTTTAACATATATCAATATTAAAATTCAAAATATTATTAATTTAAATTTGGAATTAATTAACCTATTATAAATCTATTTATCACCTTTTTGCTTATTCATTTCTATATTCTTAACCCTAACCCCATTTCTAAATTTAGGGTTAAAAATTTGGGGAACACGATTCATGTGAGTGCAATTTTCTTATTCTTAGGGTTTTAAATTAGCTAGGGTTTAGATTGTTGAAATTTTATAGTTCTTGCTTACATTATTTTTTATGCAGCCTAGGCCTAACCCTAGATTAGGTGGTATGCTTATTAAACATGTTGAGATTCCTCTCCTACCACCTAGGATGTCTAAAACCAATTATGGACCTAATTCTTATTTATCATGATGATACAAATGTTGAGAATGAAAAACATACTAATTGTTAAGGTGTGGAGCCTAAAAGCTTCACCTAAGGAGCATTTTGTAGTTTGCAGGTTTACACAGTCACCAGCATCGGTCAGGAGTGACCGACGTCGGTCAGGAGTAGTTCAGAAGACGTCGGTGTCGGTAGGGATTGGCTGACGTTGGTCACAGGCAAGTAGGCAAGAACCGGCATCGATTACCTGTGTATCCAAAAACCTATTTCCGTGGATAGAACTAAGTGTTTGCATGATGGGATTAAGTCATAGTCTTAAGTCCGTGTCTCTATTATTAGTAAGACTATTTTAGAGCCCTTGTTTAAGAGGCATAACTATTGGTTGTAAATGCATGCTCAAGTTTCCTAATTCTATATGTAGGATTAGATCTTCTTAGCTTATTGTAGTCTATTAAATGTTGAAGAGCAGTATAAAATTGTATAGGTGAATCATTCCAAGTTGTTGGAGTAGATTGTACTTGAGAGAGAGAGATCTTGAGGGAAAGAGATCTAGAGAGAGATCTGTACATCTCAGAGAGGTGTGGAAGAAAAGAAGTTTCTTCAATTGTATTCTTTCTGTAAAGAGTTTAATACAAGTTTTCAGGGTGGTTTCTTGTATCTCTTATTCTTTGCTATTTCTGACTCTAGTTACTTATTATTCTGATTTAATTCTGTGTTTATTACTTTCATAAGTGTAATCAAATTGTTGGTTGATCCCCAACAAGTGGTATCAGAGCCTTGGTTGTAGGTTCAGAGCTTGATATCCAATAAGTGGTATTAGAGCTCAGGTTCACTAACAGCTGGTTCAGATCTGTGTAGTGTGTATTGATTAGAGGTTACTCACAGGGGTTTCTGTAGGGATTTCTATTCGAGTGGGAGAAGCAATGGCAGAAGAAATTAAACTGAGAATGGATAAGTTTAATGGTAAAAACTATCAACATTGGAGAATGCAGATAGAGGATTATATGTATCAGAAAGATCTATACTTACTGTTAGGTGGGATTTCTAAGAAGCCTACAGACATGGATGATGAAGAATGGGAAGTTCTTGATAGAAAGGCTCTGGGGTCTATAAGACTGAGTCTGGCATCTACTGTGATATCTAATTTATCACAGGTAAAGACAACGGTAGAGTTGATGACTAATTTAGCAAATTTGTATGAAAAACCCTCAACATCTAATAAGGTATATCTTATGAAGCAGTTATTTAATTTGTGTATGTAGGAAGGTGGATCTATATCTAATCATCTAAATGATTTCCATGGAATTGTAAATCAATTAAGTTCAGTCAATATAGTGTTTGATGATGAAATTAAAGCTCTTTTAATATTATGTTTTTTGCCTGAAAGCTGGCATAGCTTAGTAATGGCAGTTAGTCATACTACATCTGCTTTAAATATTTTAAAAGTAGAGGATGTTGTTAGTGTTATCTTGAATGAGGAAATTCTCAGGAAAAGCACAGAGGAAACATCAGGGAATGCTTTAAGTTTTGAGAGCAGGGGAAGGCAAAAAGAGAAGGGTAAGAAAGGGAAATCAAGGTCTAAGTCAAAGGTGAGAGGTAGATCCAAATCCAGAAATGGCAGGAAGCCACAATGCTGGAATTGTGGAAAGATGGGGCACATAAGCAGACATTTCTAGTCAAAGCCTAAGGAGGACAATCAACACGAAGGAAAAGAAGCAAAGGTTGTAGGTATTGCACAAGATGCTTTAATATTCTCTTTGCATAATAATATAGAATCTTGGGTTTTAGATTTTGGTGTATCTTTTCATGCTACCCCTAATAGAGAATATTTTAGTGACTATATCCATGGAGATTTTGGAATAGTGTATTTAGGGGATGATGAGCCTTGTAAAATTATTGGCAAAGGTAAAGTGCAGCTGAAAATATAGAATGGCAACACATGGGTGTTGAGAGATGTTATGCATGTTCCTAGCTTGAAGAGGAATTTGATTTCTATAGGAAAGTTAGGGGATGAGGGTTGTACAGTAACTCTCACAACTAAATCTTGGAAGGTGACCAAGGGTGCACTTGTATTGGCCAGAGGTAAGAGAGTAGTACTCTCTATTTATGTAATTGTGTTACTAACAATTCTCCTTCTGTATTATCTACTTCAGATGTGGATGTAAAATTGTGGCACTCTAGGCTCAGCCACGTGAGTGAGAAGGGAATGTCAATTCTTAATTCAAAAGGTAAGCTTTCAAATTTCAAAAGCATAGATCTAGATTTTTGTGAGCACTGTGTTTTTGGAAAATAGAAGAGAGTGAGTTTTCTCAAGACTGGGTCACCAAAGAAGAAACATAAGTTACAGCTTGTTCACATAGACGTGTGGGGACCGGCTCAGGTTGCTTCTATTGGAGGATCACAGTACTATGTTTCATTCATAGATGATGCTACAAGAAAGGTATGGGTCTATTGTATTAAGAAGAAATTTGATGTATTTGAGACTTTTAAGATTTGGAAAGCTATGGTTGAGAATGAAACAGGCAGAAGATTGAAGTGCCTGAGATCTGACAATGGTGGTGAGTTCTGTAGCTATAAGTTCAACTGGTATTGTTATATGCATGGAATCCACAGGCAAAGGATGGTTCCAAGGACACCTCAGCAAAATGGAGTTGCTGAAAGGATGAATAGAACAATAATGGAGCGTGCAAGGTGTATGAGATTACATACTGGTTTGCCCTTAGAGTTTTGGGCAGAAGCTGTTGATATTGTAGTGTACCTGATTAACAGAGGACCCTCTACAACTCTGGATAGTGGAATTCTAGAAGAGGCATGGACAAGTAAAAAGGTAGATCTCTCATTTCTCAAAGTTTTTGGTTGTGAAGCCTTTGTGCACGTTGATAAGGAAAATAAAAAGAATTTGGATGCTAAGTCTATGAGGTGCACATTTATTGGCTATGGCTCTGATGATTTTGGATTTAGGTTTTGGAATCTAGGAACTAACAAGATAATTAGGAGCCATGATGTTGTTTTCAATGAAAAAGTGATGTATAGTGACCAGCTAAAGAAGTTGAATCAATCTGGGTAGAGCAATAGAGAATTGGACGAGGTGACGGTCTAAAATGAGCTCATGGGAAAAATTAATCACAGAAAAGAAAACACAGAGACCAACGTCAGCCAAGTAAGAACTGACATCAATAGAATAGAAACCAATGTCAGTCATATAGAGACTGACATCGGTAGAATAGGAACTGACCTTGATCAGGCAGAACTGACGTCAGCTAGTTACAGGCTTGGTAGTGATCAAGGTTGGTCACTATCAGAGAATTTAGGCAGATAGCATGTTGTAAATGAGTCTCAGACACCCATCAAGAGGTCAAAAAGGGTAAGTAAGCCTCCAATTTCATATTCCCCTTCATTATTATATTTATTGCTAACTGATGGTGGAGAACTAGAGAGTTTTGAAGAAGTAATACAGGTGGAGTCCAAGAATCAGTGGGAGCATGGCATGGTTGAGGAAATGGAGTCCTTGAAAGAGAACCAAACATGGGAGTTGGTTGAGTTGCTAGCTGGTAGGAAGACACTGAAGAACAGATGAACCTATAGATTGAAAGAAGGTGAGAATGGATAGATAAGATATAAGGCCAAGTTGGTAGTGAAAGGATTTGCACAAAAGCCAGGTATTGATTTTGGTGAGACTTTTTCTCCTGTTGTTAAAATGACTTTTATATGGGTTGTATTGTCTTTAGTTGCTATTAAGGATTTGCATCTTGAGCAGCTTGATGTTAAGACAGTGTTTCTTCATTGAGATTTGGATGAGGAAATATATATGGAACAGTCCGAAGGATTTGAGGTCAAAGGTAAGGAGAAGTTAGTGTGCAGATTGAAGAAAAGCTTGTATGGCCTCAAGCAAGCTCCTAAACAATGGTATTTGAGATTTGATAGGTTTATGACTGAGCATGGCTATAGTAGGTGTCAATCTGACCATTGTGTATATTTTAAGAGATTCGATAATGGTAGATATATTATTCTATTTTTGTATGTAGATGATATGTTGGTTACAGGATCACACATGCAGGATATCTCTGAGCTTAAAGTGAAATTAGCTCAAACGTTTGCCATGAAGGATTTGGGAGCAGCAAATAAAATCCTTGGCATGAGCATTAAGAGAGACAGGAAAAATCACAGGTTGATTTTGTCTTAAGAGGATTAGTGAACAAGGTGTTGAAATGGTTCAACATGCAGGATGCAAAACTGGTAAGCACACCTTTGGCTAGACATTTTAAGTTGAGTAAAGAAAAATGTCCTAATTCACATGATGAGGTAGAGTACATGAGTAAAGTTCCATATTCTTCCGCATTAGGGAGTTTAATGTATGTAATGGTGTGTACTAGACCAGATATTGCCCAAGCAGTGGGAGTTGTAAGTATATGGCCAATCTAGGGAAGGAACACTAGAAAGCAGTACAATGGATCCTTAGATATCTGAGAGGAACCAACAGTAGGCATTTGTGCTATGGAGGTTCAAATACTTCTCTACATGGTTATGTAGATTTAGATATGGCAGGTGATTTGGATGGCAGAAGGAGCACCACAGGATATGTTTTCACTGTTGGTGGAATGGCGGTTAGCTGGATATCAAAGTTGTAGAAGGTTGTTGCCTTGTCAACTACAGAAGCAGAGTATATTGCAGTCACAGAGGCTAGCAAAGAGATGATATGGATGACACGGTTCATGGAAGAGCTTGGAAATGAGCAAGAGAGTTGCAGATTGTATAGTGACAGTCAGAGTGTAATTCATTTGGCTAAGAATTCAGCCTTTCATTCAAGAACAAAGCACATACAGCTTAGGTACCACTTCATAAGATAGGTATTGGAGGATGGTGAGTTAAAGCTGGAAAAGATCCATATAGATAAGAATCCTGCTGATATGTTAACCAAGCTAGTTACAAAGGAGAAGTTGAATCTTCATTCAACTTCTGTTGGTCTTCATGATTGAGTTAAAGATGGAGGAGCTAGAAGATGTTGTTGTACAGGTACTAGTGCAGCTGTTTATCTCCAAGTGGGAGATTGTTAAGGTGTAAAGCCTAAAAGCTTCACCTAAGGAGCGTTTTGTAGTTTGTAGGTTTACACAGTCATCGGCATCAGTTAGGAGTAGTTCAGAAGATGCCGGCATCGATAGGGATTAGTCGACATCAGTCACAGGCAAGCAGGCAAGAACCAGCGTCGATTACCTATGCATCCAGAAACCTATTTCCATGGATAGAACTAAGTGTTTACATGATGGGATTAAATCATAGTCTTAAGTCTACATCTCTATTATTAGTAAGACTATTTTAGAGCCCTTGTTTAAGAGGCATAACTATTGGTTGTAAATGCATGCTCAAGTTTCCTAATTCTATATGTAGGATTAGATCTTCTTAGCTTATTGTAGTGTATTGAATGTTGAAGAATAGTACATAATTGTATAGGTGAATCATTCCAGGTTGTTGGAGTTGATTATACTTGAGAGAGAGAGCTCTTGAGGGAAAGAGATCTAGAGAGAGATCTGTACATCTGAGAGAGGTGTGGAAGAACTAAAAACTATTGTATCTCTAAAAACCTCTCACTCCTTCTTAATGCACTTGTGCATCTCTAATATAGATCTTACTAGGTCCCTTCGAGACCTCAATCCATGCTTTGTAACTCTTATTTGCTTTTGTATCACACTGGCCTCTCTTGACTTAACACTTCACACCTTATTTCAATGTGTCCTTGGTTTCTTATGACCTTATGGTTTCTTTTCATCTAAATATACTCAAAAAAAATTCTTTATATCATATAATCAATCCACAATCCTTTCCAACAACCTGTATCACTTCCTTTCCTACTTGACCCCTGTCACAAAGTCCCTAATAGCCCTTTCTTGGGCTTGAATACCTTGTATGGATAAATAAATCTTCATAATAGAAAAATTACACTCTTTTTAGGTACCCTATATCCCTCTTTAAATATCTATTAATTTTTTTGCCTTACCTCAATTATTCATCCACTTTTATAGGTTTATTTAACTCTCTTATTAAACCTTTAAGGTCTTTAGAGCTCTATTCAACATACAATTAGTGAAATCCATAATTAGGAGTACTTTAAAAGTAAGAAAATCAAAAAATATCTTTAATAACCTCTCCCCACATTTAATCACCAAGTTTTGTAATATTTGGATGGTTGGAATGCCTATAAATCTAAATTGATCACAAAAACCCTAGTATATGGTTAACTAGGATGGTAACCTTCCAAGAACCTTAAAATTAAGGTGTTAGCTGTTAAAAGTAATTTAAAATGACTATAGTTATGGATTTAAGCCTATGTTATCATTAGTCTACTTTTTAAAGTATTAGACCCTGATCTAGAGGCCCACATAAATGGATTATTCAATTTTTAGACTAATTCTATACATAGACATAGGTCTGTATAACCTGATAAGGGTCAATAAAGAATTTTTAATCCTTATAACCACTTCAAAAGAATTTAAATGAGGTTTTGGATAAGTGTTATTACGTTACACATGCTATAATCTATAAACATTTCCTTGATGTCTCTTTAGATTGATTTAGTTTAGGTTCTAGTGTGATTGTGTGCAAAACATAGTAACCTACAACATGAATTCAATGATTTCAAAAATTACATAATGGGGATGAAATATGATCCCATAGAGGTTATTAAAAACATGGTGATAGGATTTACCAACAATTAATATTCCTCATACTACTTTCCATAGGGGTTTTTCTTTAACTAGATGTTTGCTCAATTTCCCTTCCTCACCTTTGATAGAGAATACAATAATTGTAATGTTATACAAAGACAATCCTTGTTAGATACAAAAGACACTAATCTAAAGAACATTAAATCCTTTATCATTAATCTTAACAATATTTAAGTGCAATTCAAACACTTTCACATAGTTTTGTTATTCAAAACAAAGCCCATTCAAGTTTCCTCAAAACTCATAATACAAAAACACAATTTTTTTTGGTTGATATGCCTTTACAAGTACCATTTGACCTTCTTCACACATTCCAATTCATTAAATATATTTCTCTAACACATTTTTATCAAAAGCACATGCATACACCTTCACATTCACAAGCTTCCAATCCACAACATAAATTAGTTTTGTGAACACAATTTTCAAGACAAAATAGGGTTTGCCACATGAACCCTTATGAAAGATATTTTAAACAATATAACACATTATTTAACAACATGTGTAAACATTTATCAACATAATAACTTTACAATGAAATTCAAAAACATTTCTTTATCATACCTTTCACATTTATCTTGTATGTTCAACCTTTGTTATTGCATACATAGAACTTACAAATGTCTACCAACACCATTCTCTAAAATAAGGAACTCTATATTCAATTCTTGGGGTTTTCTTTCAGTTACATCTTTAAATCCAAACCTCCATTCTCTCATACATTGAATGAATCTTGAAAACCAAAACACTTACCTATATCAAAACATCTATAAATACCTTTTGTATGTTAAGAACTGCCTAACTACCCACTAAGGTGTTAGATTATGTGAGTCTATGTATACATGATACAACTTTGAAAAACTTTATAAACCTAACCTCACCAAATACAATGTTTTAAATTCTTTAAATAAGAATGAAGTCTCTATGAAAGTTCAAAAATTCAAATGAAGAAATTTTGGTAGGAAAATTCCAATACACTCAAATTCAAAATTGACACCAAAACTAGAAATTTTAAAGACTTCTACAAACTTCCTATGACCTTGACTACTTGCTAAAGACTCAAAACATGTAAACTAGATCACTTATTTACATCGGTAGTAATGCTCTTGTATCACATTACCATAACTAAAATAACACAAACATTGCACATAATAAATAATTTATATAATAAAGTATTTGAAATGTATTCACAATCTCTATGTGGGTCTTCACAAATGATCAAGTCAAAAGATACATGGGAGTGCCTATTAAATAGGCTAGGTAGGTTTCTTTATGCAATAAATTATTTTTTCATGAACAACCTATAAAATAGGAATTTATATTATTTTTATGCACTCAATAAATAGGTGCACAAAATATAATAGCATCTCCAATAATAAATAAAAAACTCCCAATTCAAGATTATATTCTTTACTCCAACACCATCCCTTAAGTGTAGAATAGGGAGTGAAAAAAGAGAAAGCAAAGAGGCTAAATGGGTCCCAATAACTAGGTTTGATTAAGTACCCATGTAAAAATTACAGTGAAATACAAAGTGTCCCTATGGTAACCATTCCATCTTATTGGATTACATGGATGATGAATCATTATAACCACCAAGTCAAATAGTAACTAGTACTTTGTATGAGGCTAATGTTAGTGCCCAAAATTACACTAAATTAATTGAGCCCTTGTCAAATGTAAATGCCCAAGTCCTTAGTCCAAATTTCTATTTTTAAAGTGTTTTTTCAAAGGTTAAGTTTCTTGACTAATCGGCTAAGTGTTAATCTAGTTTTTATTTAGTATGTTTTAAGCCTTAGGGTCTTCAAGTTTTTTGTTGTGACATTTTGCTTGATGGAAATATGTCTTCGATCTTTTTATTTTTGCAAATTGTTAATGACGTATTTTCGTTAGGAAAATTATCTATGATATAAAAAACAAAAAGTTCTATTTGTTTCAAGTAAAACATATTGACCTATTTCTTTTGTTAATTTTACCCTTGCAAAATCTCCAAAAGGTCATTTTGCCTTTGTAGAATCCATAAAGGGTCATTTTTTTAGCATTTTTACCCTTGAAAAATCTCTAAAGGGCACTTTAAAAAGATCTAGAGGTCCATTCCAAAATGTTGAAGGGAAATTCCATAGGGAAAGCCTTTGTAAAATACTTGAAGGGTCATTTTTTGTAGGCATTTTTCCCTTGCAAAATCTCTAACGGGTACTTTCATCAAAGTTGTTGTAGAGTAGAAATGCCAAAAACAAAAGGGCTAAGATAGAAAATCCTAAAAGAAAAGTTTGAATTCCTTTGTAAAAATGTAAAATCCTTATTTATTTTTGAATTTTTGTTTGTGACAAAAATTACAAAGAGAACTTACCCTTTTGGTATTTTACCCACTTTAGAAATCTCAATAGAAGTCCTTTGTTTCGATGAAAATCATAAGTCCAAATTCATTTGGCAAAAGTGCAAAGATCCAATTTCTTCAGCAAAAGTACAAAAGATCAATTACTTTGGGGAAAAATTTTCAAACAAAATGTCTAAAATAATTGTTCTGATGAAGGTGAAAATCTAAAGGTCAAACTCTTGTGGGCATCTTGCTCATGAAATTTTTTTTGATAAATTTCAAATCTCTCAGGAAAAGTGTGAAGTAAAAATCCTTTAGGGAAATTGTCTCAAAAATTTTGTCTAAGATAATTTTCCTAAAAAAATGCCCAAATGTATTATTTTAGAGAAATAATTCCAAAGGAAAATTATTGAAAATAATAATCTCAATGAAATTCATGACAAGATAAAGATCGTATAGACCAAATCACCAAAGATAAAAACTCTAAAGAAATTTGCTTGAATTACATAAGTGTGATAGTATCATGGACATTTTTTGATAGGCACATAGATGTCAACTTTAATCTCCAAAAACTAGCCATCAGGGTTCAAATACTTTGAGGCAATCATGAGAGCATCAATTTCAAGCCACGTGAAATAGCTATTTGAGTTCAAATGGAGGCAGATCTAATGGTGCATGTTTTCTTTGGTGAAGATGATCCAATGGTGAGTGAGGATTCTAAGTATTCAAAAACCTTATGAGAGAATGTGGTATTGACAAGTTTTAAGATCTCAAGAAGGCATTAATAGATCAAATGGCAAACAAAATAGGTAAAATTTTTAAGAAGCTTAAGGTACTACCACATGACTCAATAATGCTCAAACAATTGGGATTGTTTATAAAAAAACCCCAAAAAGGCCATGAGGATACCAAGTGGCACATCCTTAGGGATAAAGTATAAGATATATTTAAAAATGCTCCACCCCTCAGATCATGATCCAATAGAGTGAATTTCCTCATCCAAGTTAGAGCTAATGGTTTGGAGCCAAAAAGTAAAAGTTAAAAATAACCAAAGGCTTTTGCATTTTTCATTTTTGTGCTTATCCAAGTTCCTCTGTGGGAGAGATATCATAGGTCTACAAATCCTAGGTGGAACACTCCAAAGAAGATCTCTCAAGCAACCATGGATCTAGAACATTCATGTGTTATCATTATAAGATTAGGTTGTTCCATGGAATGTATGAGAGGAAGGGAAACTATCTAGGAGGCTCCAGCTATGCAAGCAAGTGGTCTAGATCATCTTCAAGTAGTTGTACATAATGACAAAATATGTTTGGCTCCTCAAATGATTATACTCCTTATAATTCATGTGAAGTGTATCTCCAACCAAAAATCAAGGATTTTGTTTTAAATCTCCATCATTCCTTATAAATGTAGTTGTAACAATCATTTTCCTTGTAGTTACATAAAGATTTTAGGCATGGTAAAGGAATACTTTCTAGCAAGGAGCATCTTGGTGGGTCTTTAGCACTTGCATATTTGAAATGGGTAAAAATTGTATAAATAGAAGGCTTGTTTTTTATTTGATAGGTTAGTTGGCCATTATGTTTTTCATTGTGTTGCTCTATGCATTCCTTAATATAGGCTCTTCCACATTCAAGGATCATTGATGTATGCATTTTTTCTCTCTTGCTAAGGTGGTTGTAGCTTTATAGCCATTATCAAGCTATGAGAGCATATCTATATGTCTCCTCTATCTAATATGGAGAAAATCCACTATGTTTGTCCCCATAGAATCATTTTGAAAGATTGGCATATGTAAGTTTTTATTTTAAGTTAATGAAAATACATGTGGTTCTTTGTTATTTTTTATTTATTAAGTATAGTAATATGTCTTGCAAATGTTTTTGATTGGACATATTATTCTCTACTGATTACTAGTTGTCATCTTGGGTTTAGAGATAGATTATAAATCCATTTATGTGTTATATTTATAAATATGTTATTGAATAACTTGTTAGGGTACCCTAGGTTTATGGATTCAATGGGAAAAGGAAAATCACTCCTGGTAGTTCCATTGTCTTGCATTTAATTTTTATACATCTTTGCAATAGGTGATGTCATGAATGATGAAATAATCCCTATTTTTTGGAGACCACCAGTGCACCATCCTCCCCTTTTATAAATATCTAACTATCTTACCCTATCCTACCCTACAAATAATACACCTAGATGTATATTATAAGTGTTATTTACTATTAGATGCATAAATAATGAATAATTAACATGTGTCTATGTTTTGTACATTAAATTCCAACATTTTAATCTTTGTTTTAGTCCCTTTTTTATTGAATATCCTTTCGATTGAAGGTTGAAATCACATTCAAGTCTATCTTCAATAGCTTGTATCTAATCTAGAAAATTTACTCATTCCATGTGATAACCATTCTCGAGTGGAATGAGTGAGTTTGTTTCTATTCTCATCGTATTTATGTCTCTTTGTGCTAATAATCTCCATGGAGGTTAAATTACATAAACTTTCCATGTGAGTAATCTACCTTGTAGGTCCTCTCACCTTGGTTTAAGTAGAGATAAAAGTAACAAGGAGCTAACCATGCCCTTTGTAGGTGCCTCTTAGTATTTTTTTGTATTTAGTCTAGTCTTGATGCCAAATCCTTCCCTAGCTACAATGACATACTAGTAGGTTTTTATTCTTTACTTGCCATTTTTATTCAAGTGTGTAAGCCTGAGTGTATAAGGTGTACAACTAGGAACCAACACTCATTTGGTGTTATTGTTGGGGATAAGAAAAAACACCCATGGCACTTATGTTTCCAAGGACTCTTGTAGATAATTATAACTATAAGTATTTCTAGTTTGAAGGTTATCTATTTTTTATCTGCTACAGTGGGACTATATTGACCATCAATGTCATAACATTGCACTAGGGACGTGCCAAGAATTATTGAGGCTTGATAATTTACTTATACTAAGTTCATTGAAAAGAGATGAAAATATTACATGTTGAAAGGTGATTTATACCATTTTGAACACATTATAAAAAAATTGGTGTCTTTTCTTTTTATCTCATTAAGCTTTAGCAAGTTTGATTTCAGCATGTATCACAACAATGTGTTAACTATTATATTCTAGAATTTTGATTCTAGTGGCGACTCTAATTTTATCATCTAATTTTAAAGAAGATCAATGCCTATTTTGAATATCTTAATTTTATCTTTGAGTATTCTTTCTCTTGCTTTCAAATATGGAAGTATTGAGATCATCCTTTGAAGTTGACTCATCCAAACAACTCATCTCACCCCTAAGTTTTCATCAAAGATGAAGGGGACAAGTTTGGAGGCTAGAATAGAAGTGCCTGATTAGTTGAATGCCAAGTTAAATGTTTAGAATTTTTATTTTGAAATTGATTGTGTTGGGTATATGACCAACCCGAAATCACACAATTGATTACCAAATTCAAGCAACTTAATATGCAGAAATAACTAGAATCAACAAGTAACTAGAATTTAGAATAACACAAAATATGAGAGACAATACACAACTTGTATTAATAACTCTTACAGAAAAGGATACAATAAAGAAGATGCCACTTCTTTTCCACCACCTCTTCAAAGGTTTCCCACACCTCAAGTGAACAGTAATTCTCTCCTCAAAGCTCTCTCCCTTAGGTCCCAACACCCAACTCAAACACAGAGTTGGTGTTCACCTTATACCTATGCTCCACGCACTCCATAGGTGCTCCATGCACTCCACAAGTACTCAAAGTACTTCAAGTAGATCTCCCATGAACCTGCAACAACCTGCAATTCAACAGACCATACTTATGGAAGGAACTGCCTTGCCTTCCTCTTAGCTCTCCATGTACTTCACATACATACCAATGAGTACACACTGTACTCCAAGTAGATCCTACCTGATTCTACTCCTTGTTGTGTTGCTGTCCTATCTAATCTCCAACCTACATATCAATAATGGTTATGCACACCTGTGAACCTTGACCTTGCACACACACACACACACCTGTAGATCAATGATCTTACTTACCATGTAGATCTCCTATAAGCCATGCTCACCTGATGACCAAGATCATACATCCATGAAGAATCTAGCTGACTCTCCAATCCAGCACCAACACACCTGGTACTACTGTGGAACTAGGAGGAACACCCTTGCTCACCTCACACACAAAAGGAATAAACTTTGCTCAACTCAAACTAGAACACCTTTCCAATACAACAATGAGTCTATTATATAGATCTCATCCAAATAATAATTAGACATCTAATTACAATAATTAGATCCATAGCTCTTAGTCTAAAAATAGATCTAAACATGCAAACACTTGGTTCGTTAGCTAACAGCCCGTAATAAGCTCACAGTCAAACCACATAGGTGACCGACATCGGTCCCTGTCTACCTGGGGGTCGTCGACGCCGGTCAATCTCTGACCGACGTCGGTTGCTTCCTGTCTCCTACCTGTCGACGTCGGTTGGCCAGACGAATGCCAAAGACTTCTAACACTCAGCAACTCATCCTGCAACCTCCTCCATGTCTGCATCAGTGAAGCTTTTAGCTCCACAACCTAACAGATTGGTATGAGAAGTGATTCCTCCCATATCCCCCATGTGATATTGTTAAACTAATTGATGAATATTTGAATGAACTTGAGCATGCATCACCTGAATATGAGATTTTTATGTTCAATTATTAAAGTCCCTAATGTGAGTTTTCTGCCTCCATGGAAATGGTGATTAATACTACTTTTAATTAATTTTGGAGTATGGTCAATATGGTCCAAACATATGAGTTTTATTTTGATGATAGTATAACACAATCATATGAGTTATGCAATCATGATACAATTAAAGATCTAGAGTGTATTCTAACAGAAGTACTAGACATGGGTGTAGAATTTAGAGACTCCATTAGTAATGTGGATATTATTGAGCAATCAAGATTTCTTGATGCTAGGGTTGATAACAATGGTGTTGTTTGGAAGATGTATTTCAATGAAGATGGGTTTATCCCTTATGCCCCAAAAGATGAAAATTTATAGATCCCTTTCAAGCAGTATTTTGAGTGCACAAATGACATCATTGATCTTGGTGCACTTTTTATTGGTACCCATTTGATTGAAGCTAAGAAAAAATTATATTTATAACTACTAAAAAGGTACCAAAATCTTTTAGCATGGTCTTATCCAAATTTGAGATCATGTATAGGGGCTTTGTTTCAACTTGTCATCCTATCATAGCCTAACAATAGACCTTTAAAGCAAGTCCAAATATTAGTTTTCTTCATCTTAGCCACAAATCTATTGGAAAATTTAAAGATATTAAGGGATGGTAGAATTCTAGGGCTACTAGATAATGGAAAGCATCTAAAGCATTTCCTCAACTGAGTCTAGACAATATACCATATTGTATAGTGTTTTTTTGCTTTGTCTTTCTATTATTTTATTGTTTTGTTGCCCCTATGATTTGGGCCTTATTTATACAATTCTCCTTCATTATTTTCATCATGTGTTCATTTTTAGATCCTCTTGATTTGTTTTTATAAGTTTTCCATGTTTTGTTAAGCCTTTATAGATGTTTGATAAAAATTCCTAGGTCTTGACTCTATATCCCAATGGATTGGCACCTAATCTTACATTTTAGGGTTACTTACACACACAAAGGGGGTATGCATTCCTAGGTAAGAGCTAATGTTAGTTCCCAAAATTGCATTGAAGTAGTTGGGCCCTTGTTAAATGTAAATTCCCAAGTCCTTAGCCCAAATTCATGTTTTTAAAGTGTTCCTTCAAAGGTCAAGATTCTTGATTAATCGACTAAGTGTTAATCCAATCTTTAATTGGTGTTTTTTAAGTCTTAGAGTCTTCAAGTTTTTTATTAGGACATTTTTATTGATATAAATACATCTTTGGGCTTTTTATTCACATAAAATGTCCAAAGACTTATTTTCATTAGGAAAATTGTCCATGATAAAAAACCTAACAAATTATATTTTTTCTAAGTAAAACATATTACCTTATTTATTTTGGTCATTTTGCCCTTGAAAATTTTCCAAAAGGTCATTTTGACTGTGTAGAATCCCTAAAAGGTCATTTCTTTTGGGAATTTTTTACTTGTAAAAATTCTAAAGGGTCATTTCACCTTTGTAAAATCTCTGAAAGGTCATTTATTTTGGACATTTTGCCCTAGAAATATCTCTGAAGGTCACTTTCAAAAGATCCAAAAGACACTTTAAATAAGTCCAAAGGGAACTTTCAAAAGATCTAATGGGCAGTTCTAAAAGGTTTAAGGGTAATTCTGTAGGGTAAGCCTTTACAAAATCCATGAAGGGTCATTTCTTTTAGGAAATTATCCCTTGCAAAATATTTGAAAGCTACTTTTAGTAAATTTGTTGTAGAGAAGTGCCAAAAAAAGGGCTGAGATAGAAAAGCCTAAAATAAAAATACAAATTCCTTCAAAAAAATGTAAAATCCTTATTTGTTTTATATTTTTTGTCTGTGGAAATTTTTTTGAAGGGTACTTACCCTTTGCACATTTTAGCTATGAAAAAAATACCAACATAAGTCCTTTTTTTCGATGAAAATCATGAGTCTAAATTCCTTTGGAAAAAGTGCAAAGGTCAAATTCCTTTGGCAAAAGTGCAAAAGACCAATTCATTCAAGAAAATTATTTTGGATAAAATGTTCAAATAAATTATTCCAATGAAGGTGATAATTTGAAGGACAAATTATTTAAATCATCTTGCCTATGTAAAAAGTATGATAAAGTTCAAATCTCTCAGAAAAAATGTGAAGTCAAAATCCTTCAGGGAAATTATCTCAGACATTTTGTCCAAGATAATTATCCTAATAGAATACATGAAAGTATTGTTACAAATCAAGAATGTCAAAGATATATTATTGAAAATAATTATCCTAGTGAAATTGATGCCAAGACAAGTATCCCATAGACCAAATTGCCAAAGATATAAGATCTAAAAGAATTTGATTGAATTACATAAATGTGACAGTCTCATGGACATTTTTTGATAAGAGTGTGAATGTCAACTTTAATCTATATAAACTAGTATTTGGGGTTTAAATTATATGATATAGTTGCCAGAGCATCAATTTAAGGCCCCATCAAATAGCCATTTGAGTTTAAATGGAGGTAGATCTAATGGTGCACATTTACTCAGGCAAAGATGATCCAACTGTAAGCAAGGATTTAAAGTAGTCAAAAACCCTATGAGAGAATGTGAGATTTACAAGTGTTAAGATATTGAGAAGGTAGAAATAGATCTAATGGAAAATGGAATAGGTCAAAATTTCAATAAGCCTAAGGTGTTACCATGTTGCTCAATAACACTCAAGTAGTTGGGACTGTTTACTAAAAAACCCAAAAAGCTCATGAGGTTGTCAAGTGGCATGTCCTTGGGGCCAGATTATAAGATGTATCCAATAATGATCCACCCTTTAGATCATGATTTAATGGATCCCATTTTCTTGCCCAAGCTATATTTTATGGTTTAGAACCAAAAAGTAAAAGTGGAAAATAATTGAAATCTTTTGCATTTTTCATTATCATTCTTATCCAAGTTCCTCCATGGGAGATATATTACAGGTCTATAAATCTAAGGTAGATCACTCCAAATAAGATCTCTCAAGTAGTCATGGATCTATAACATTCATATGTCATCATTGAAAGATCATTTTGTTCCATGGCATGTATAAGAGGAAGGGAAGTTATTCAGGAGGTTCCATCTATGCAAATAAGTGATAAAAAACATCTCCATGTAGTTACACATAATGACAAAATATTTATGGCTCTTCAAATGAATATCCTTCTTCTAACTCATGTGAATGGGATCTCTAACCAAGAAATCAAGGAGTTTATTTCAAATCTCCATCATTATTTGTAAAGGTAGTTGCAACAATGATTTTCCTTGTAGTTACATGAAGATTTTAGGCATGTCAAGGGAATATTTTTAATCTAGGAACATCTTGGTGGGTCTTTATCAATTGCATATTTGAAATGGATAAAAAGTGTCTAAATAGAAGGCTTGTATTATATTCAAGAGGTTAGTTAGCTATTGTGTTGGTCTGTGTCTTCCTTAGTATAGGCTCTTCCACATTTTTTATCACTGTTATGTGAATTTTGTCTCTCTTACTAAGGTGGTTAAATTTGTACAAACATTAGCAAGTTGTAAGAGTATATCTATATGTCTCCCTTATCTAACATGGAGAAAATACACCATGCTTATCCCCATGGCATCATTTTGAAACATTGGTGTATGTAAGATTTTATTTCAAGTTAATGAAAATGCATGTGGTTCTTTGTTATTTTTTTTATGAGGTGCAGTAATATGTCTTGTAAATGTTGTTGATTGGACATCTTGTTATCTAGTCATTAATAGTTGTCATCTTAAGTTCAGAGATAGATTATAAATCCCTTTCTATGTTATATTTAGAAATATGTTTCTAAATAACTTGTTAGGACACCCTAGGTTTATGGAGTCAATGGGAAAAGGTAAATCACTCCTAATAGTTCCATTATATTGCATTTAAGTATTCTACATCTTTGCAATAAGTGATGTCATGAATGATGAAAGAATCCATATTTTTTTATACCACCAACACACCATCCTCTTATTTTATAAATATCTAGCTATCCTACCCTATCCTACCCTATAAATAATACACCCAACCACATATCATAAGTGTTATTTTCTAGTAGATACATAAATATTGCATAATTAACATGTGTCTGCATTTTGTGATTTAAATCCCAACATTGAAATATTTGTTTTAGCCCCTTTATTATTGAATATCCTATCAAATTAATGTTGTAATCACATTCAAGTTTGTCTTCAATATCTTGTGTCTAATCTATAACATTTACTTATTTCATGTGACAACCCTTCTTAGGTGGAATGAGTGATTTTGGTTGTGTTCTCATCATATTTGTGTTTATTTGTGTTAATCATCCCCATAGAGGTTGAATTGAATAATCTCTCCATATGATCAAGATACCTCATAGGTCCTCTCACCTTGATTCATGCTGAGCCAAAAGTAGTATGAAGCTGACCATACCCTTTGTAGGTGCCTCTCAGTCATTTTCTACATTCGATCTAGTATTGATGCTAAACCCTTCCCTAACTAAACTAATACAGTATTGGGTTTCTCATATGTCCTTGCCATTTTTCTTCAAGCATTAAAATTTGAGAGTATGAGGTATACAATGGGGAACCAATAACTAACTCTATAAAAAACACTAATCTCAAAACACTAGGAAAAAGAGTCATCAAGGATGAAATTTATTACCACAAGGTACCAAAAACCAAGAAAAAATAATGAGAGTGAAGAAGAGGCTTTAATGCATCCCAAGAAATTCCACTCAAAAAATCAACACAATCCTGCATTAGGTGCACTCAATGGAATGAAACGTGTCAAACAAAAGATGTACTCAATTAACTACCTCTAAAAGAAAATGTGGTGTGCCAAGGGATAGCAATGAGCACAATACCTGGAGTAGTATATGCACACACACACACCCCCCCCCATAATTATAAAGTGGGTGTAGTGACTCAAAAAAACATATCTATATGAGTAGGCCAATCCCACTATAAAATAGTAAAATCTTAACACTAGGTTGCACCAGACTAACTACTCTTCAAAGGAAGATCAAACTCCATAATAAATCTAAAAGAGACTATCAACATTAAAGGTATAAATACAAATCTCTCAAAAAAATATGTCCATGGTGGTGATGGGATAGTCAAAAACATAAAGAGTAAAAGTTTTCAACATGGAGCATATAAACTATTTACCAAATTTGACCTTGTAGGTTAAATTAGGACCCCTATAGTTAAAATTTTGATTTTTAAATGTTTTAATGGGTCTAATATTTGGTCATAAGGTGTATTATAGGTCATTTTATGGAATTTAATGTCATATTAGCCTTGGTCATTATTCATTTTAGTCATATGTCCTTTCGAGTCATTTTGAGGGTTAAAATGAGCAGTAAATGACTTGTAAAACCTCCTTGGGAGATGTGAAGGTGCCAAAGGATTATGTCACACCCCATGTGTCCTCATATGTCTTAAATAACTATTTTTAACTAAAAAGTGGTAGGTTATTCATAATAATGCCCAATTTTATTTTTTTAAAGAGAATTTAATGAGGTGTATGGAATTTTATGGACTCCTATTGTTGGGTAATTTTCAATAGTGTCCCTTGGTCTTCCATATGCTTTAGTGATCAATTTGATAAAAAAATAAAAAAAGGTCTTTAGGTTTGTACTTAGTACAGTCAGCAAGAGAGGTTTCAAGAAAAATTATTCAAGGGGTGTCTTCTACACTTAGTCATATTCCATTTTATGTTAGGTTTCAAAGGAATGGTAACTTGTGTTTTATGAACTATTCCTAAGAAGTTAGACTATCTAATTTTCTTGCTAATCTATGCATCCTATAAGTTTTGCCTTGGTTTGGACAATTCCATAAAATTCACTTGTTGATGTTGTTTTTAGATCATTTTTACTCCATCCTAAAATTATCCCTTGACTTTTTTAGTGTTTCAAGGTGTTTGGACATGCAAATCATCTCAGGTTACAAGTGAATGCACCATTCCATGTTGTAGGTAGTTTTTCACCTTTTTTAGAATCTTCGTGATTTAATAGTGGTTTTTGAAGGTGAAGATAGGTTGGTTTACATGTTTTCAATGTTTTATTGATCTCTTCCTATTTCAATCTTAGTCTCTAAAGCACACCCCATGAGTTTACAATCATATGCAAGAAACACAGTGAGGAAGTCATGAACATACATTTGCAAGCATCCTTATAGAAGGTTATCACATTAGAATATATGTTTAAATCTAGTTATAAGACCATAATAATTATAATACACCATTTGGTCAATTGGTAAAGAGTCCAAGTCTATCCATGAGGTTAAAATATTACTCATTGTACACACTTACATTCATTGCCTGTATGTATACAATTCAAAATGCACCTACAGGTGCGTGGAAGAGAAGATCACATTGAAATGAAGGTTTTGAAGCTTAGTTCAAAATCATCATGGTGATAAACATGAATTTTAAGAGAATATAATGGGATGGAGTGATCAAAATCCCATACATTATGTATTTTTTGAAAGATATTTTCACTATCTACCTATATTTTAGAATAACCACCTACAAGTGGCTTAATAGAGCATGAAAATACTTTAGAAGTGTTGAACAAGTGGTGGAACCATATTTGGAGTCATTACATGTTGAATCAATCATGGCAGACCCATTGATAATGCTAGATTGGTAGATGAGATATGGATTACCTTCAAATGATGATGATTGTAGTTTTAGAGATCAAATCACTAAACTAAGAAAATAGAGGTCTAGGCCATTTGGTTGATAGCATATAATAGGATTATAAGGACATTTGATGAATCCTAATGGATTTATCTTGTATCCCCTATATAGGAAAAGGGTTACACAAATTTTATAAGGTAGATGACTTAATAAGTATGGTTGTTGAGAAGATTAAAGTTGACAATTTATGCAATAAATTCCTTCATTAACATCTACAGGTTTTTGAACCTCAATGGAGTCCCACTTCCCAAGGTGGCAATGCCAAGCATGTTTTTATGTTTGAAAAATATTATTAGGTGAAAATTCATATCAAGTAACTTAAATACTATAAAAAAAAGTTGATATACTATATTTTTAATCTAATATTCACCTATAAGACCCCACACAACAAGTTGTAGCCGACTGTGAGGGGTAGAGAGCCAAGGTATTGAGTTTTAAAAGGGTTTAGCCTAGGAAAGATGAGAAAAATGAATTAAAACAAGGATAATATGATCCTTGGAGTCTCTCTATAAATTTTTAAATACTGTCCTCAAGACAAAATAAGCATGGTCACCTGTAGGTACCCTTTCAAGACACAAAAAACACAAACAACTATAATTATGGTAAGACAATGAACAAAGGTTAGTATTATTGAAGTTGAAATTGAAGGTATATGATGTTAATATAAAAAAATGATTACATGGAAATTAATACCCAAGTAAAGTCTTGTAACACTATATCCAAATTCAAATCATGCAAGACATCTACATGTACAAAGCCTTGAAGAGACATAGTCAGCAAATACATATTGTTTTGAGAGCTTGATATGTGTGCAGGGGTACATATAAGGTTAGAATTATGATTGGATTTAGAATATATCCATAATTATTAGATATTTTTTAATAGACCCCTATTATATGAAAATAATGCATAAAGGAAGGGCTCAAATAATGCATAACACAGTCCACACTTTAAACCTGCACACAATACTTTTTATACAATCTATTTTGGATTTTAAGGGAGTTGGAAGGTCAGATGACCTAAAAATGGGTGAAATTTTAGTAAAAAGTTTCTCCATGACCTGGATAATATTCTAAAATCTTCATTTTTTATGATGGAATAGGGAGAGTGCCCTCTATTTTGTCTCAAATAGAGGGCACTCCCTTTATGAATAAAACATGGAGTCTTGAGGAATGGAGAGAAAGGGATGAACTAGGAGTTGGGTAAACATTGATAGAAGGTGGGTGGGGTTATAGGACACCTAAAAAAAATGGAAACCAAACACATAAGGATTAAACCCAACATAATGGTCTGGATTTCCAAGTATGCAAATAGGTTTGTTTGAGGCCTAGAGCCCAATTGGGGGTCCAACATTTCCAACCCCTAGTGAGAATTATACCCTATTAAATCATGTTTATAAGATGTATTTATATATTTATAAGATATTAATATGTATGGTAATCCATTGAAAATTCATTTTTGGAATTTAGGACATATTAGGCCTCTGTAAATGGAGAAAAGAGCTCGATAGGGCAACTTTAAGTGCGTATATCTACTTGAGTGATTTACATGGGGACTTAAGAGGTTTTTATATGTTAGTAGAGGTCCTAAGAATTGGTATTGTGTAATTTTTTTATAATTTTAATGTCATTTTTTATGAATAAATCCTAAGAGGGTAAAATAAGCCTAAACCCTCTAAACCCCTTGCTAGTGACTAGTTTGAAAAAATGTAGTTAGTGCACACAAATGGAGTGGTTTTCCTATAATGATGATTGGATGTTGTATAATAATCAATCAGGCTCCCTACCATTAGGATTATTTATACAACATCTATATCAATAGGGTACAAAATTTCTCTTTTTGATTATTTTGTGTATTATGCAGTTTCTAAGAGGTTTCAAGAGATGAAAATAAGTTTGGGAGGAAGCTATGGACTTATTATAACTCTTTATGGACATTTAATTTTCCATTAAAACTCCTAAGTGTGCTTAAAAATATCTTCATCTCAGCCAATCAAAATTAGCATAGTGAACATGGTAGTGAGAAGTGTGAAAACTCTAAGTGGAAGTGATTTTAAGGTGTGTCTAATGACTCTAAGGCCATGGAGGGTATTTATAAGTTTCATCCACCAAATTTAATAATTTTCATGGAAAATTTAGGAATTTTTGGAGGCCAATTGTATAGGGTGTATGCAATAAGAGCTATTTTGACTGTAGATGGTGATAGCTCATTTTAGGAAGATTCTAGATAATCAAGATTGTAACCAATGCATGGATAGGCATTTTTGAAATACTTAAATCTAATTAAAATAATTATACCTATCACTAATTAGTTTTAGGATTTTCAAATAAGGATAAATCATTAAGGCAATTTTTGAGCTAGCAAAGGGAATTCCTTGCCATTTTTCATGAGTTTCATGACTTGGAGAGACACTTGTCTCTTATAACCTTCCATGGTCCATTTCACACCCTCTTTTCATGAAAAATTAACTCATTTTATTATTTTTAAAAGTGTCCTTGTGACCTTTATACTTCTTTCTTCTCTCTCTCTCTCTCTCAAGTTCTATAAAAACTAGTCATTTTTGCCTTTGTAAATCATGTTCCACTTGAGTATGGAAAATCCCTGCTCTTTTGCATACCATGGATCAATAAATAGTATTTATTTTTACCTATTCCATGAATATTCATAGTTTATTTTAATTATATGATTTATCTTTCTTAGTGATGAATCTTGTTTCCTTAGCATGTTGTCTCATTCACTCACCTATTTACAGTTGGAAAGCTTCTTCATGCAGGTCATGTGAAGTGTTCTAGGAAGTGTCAAGTTTGAGTGAGTTATCCTATTAAATATTGTCATTATAGACCTCTTTCCTATTCCTCATAGTCTAAAAATTAACCATAATCTCATAATGAAACATTGATGTGAGAAGATGCAAATTGGAGAAGTGTATGTTTGGCTAGTCCCTTGTTCTCATGTGTAACATGCAGTTGGTTAGTGGTCATAAACTAATTTGGTGTATCATCTCCATTAGGATATTTTACTTTAAATTTTTATCTCCCTTTTCCCTCACAAATTTTAGGTGTATTTGTGATTTATAAGTGGTACATCAAGGAATCTAGCCCTATCTATAGATTCACCTCATTTTTAGGCTACCCATAGCCTAAAGGTGTTTTAATTACTCCATTTGGATGATGAGAGTTGATACATCTTGTCAAAGGGTGAAAATCCAAGTTATAATAGTTTTTGGCACACCTGGTGGGACTCTTAGTCCAAGAAGTTGAAATGGTTTTGGTGTTGTCTTTCAACACATCAACCTTTAGAGGCATCTATCTAAGCATCAATGGCAACTCCAAAGTTACATCAGCTAGTCAAGCAACCTACGTATTCATTTTGAATATTATTGATAATCATTCCTTATGTTATTAATTCCTAATGAATTTCCATGGTTGAATTTTGTGTTGAGTATTGTTTAAAACAAGTTAGTGAGGTTTATCAAGCTTATGGCATTCCCTATCAGCCCTATCATGATCCTTACTAGTTTCAATATGATTCTTACTAGCTCCAATATGACCATTATCAGCCTTATCATGATTTTAATCAATCCTATAACCAGCCTCCTCAATATATTTCTCCTTCTAATCAACCTAGTCATCCCTCTAATTAGTCTATTGTAACTTCAAGAAAACACTCTTGGGCTATGAGAAATACATGTTGGATCTTGACACACTATGGGAACATGGTCAATATATTCCTAGTCATTTCATTCATAAGGTGAGAGATGCATTATATCTAGTTAAAATAGAGTGGGTACCTATTTATAGAGATAATTGGTAAAGGCTCACAAGTAAGATGCTAGATGTGAGTGGCCTTGTTTAATCCTTAAAGGATAAGCTAAGAATTTATGAAAAGTAGCCTCACCAAACCTATCAACATTCATATCAAATTTTCCAAGATTACTATCATTATCAAATGAATCTTACTCATGAACCCAATGAATCTTATCAATTTCATCCTTTTTCCAATCAATTAGAAGAGAGAGTTAGAAAGACAAACCTTGTTTTTGAAGAAAGTCTTAACAAGTAGATTGAATTAGCCAATAGGTAGATGCAGTAGTTCATCTTATCCTCACCAAATCTCCCATTTCATTAATGGAAATGTGGTGTGGGAACCTAAATAAGATCACTTGGTTGAGGAAAATTTAGAACTTATGCTTGAAGAATGTCTAGCTCCGTAGCAGCCTCAATGGGCTAAGTCACTTGATTTCAAGATGCCTAGTCTTGGCATCACTAAGAAGGAGAAGGAGATTGAAGATATTTCATCCCTTGAGAAGAAAAGTTAGGTTATGAAAGTTGAGATAAAACTTTTTATCCCTCAATAGGTCCTAAATGCAAAGGAAGAGGTGAGTCCTTGTATTGAGTCTTCTTATTTGGTTGATAATGAAGAATGCCTTCCTTGTGTTAAAGAAGAAACCTTAGATGAAGTCCTTTTGGATTATAAATAATAATATGAATAAGATTCTCTCATTTCTTCCCTTCATGATGCTGGTCAAAGAGAATATGATGAACTATGGTATAATTTTGAAAATATTTTCAATGAGTTTGAGTCTCTCAAGGGGTCTACAACTTCCTTAAAGCTGATTGTAAGTGATGGTAAGCAAGATGACATTTTTGAAAATGTCAAATAAGATCCAAATAAAAGTTCACCTTAGCCTTTGGAGGTAAAAGCAAGATTATACTAGCCTCAATATTCCAAGGAACAAGAAACCATTTCTCTTGAAATTATGCCTACAAAGAAGATGCAAATTGATCATGAGATGAAGAGTGGGTATTGATATGAGTTATGTGTAAAAGGCCAAGAGGAATACTCTTACATTGGATAAATATTTTAAGATGGTATACTTGATATCATATCAATTGAATTCCCAAGGAATAGGTTTGATCCATCAAGTATCTAATCTAAAGAGCAACATACTTGGTGATACGTTTCATCTCATGAAGAAGGAGATGCAAGGAACTTTCCTTTTGATCTTGGAAAGGGAGGTATGCTTAATTGTTAGTTGTACATATTAAATTTTTTTTATGATTTCCATAAGTGCATTGATTACATGTGTGTGTGTGTTTGTGTGTCTTGTTATTTAGTTTGTTTGGTTTTGTGTGTGTCTTGTTAGTTTGTTTTCTTGGTTTTGTGTGTCTTTTATTTTGTGTGGTTGAGGCAGTCAATTAGTCTTATTTTGATCAAAACATGGTTTTCAAGTGTTGGGTATTCTTGTGTTGGTTTAGAATTTATATTACTACTTAATCCCAATGGATTGATAAGGCTACTGATCCCTAGCATAGTAGGTATGCTACCCCTATAAGTCACCAATTTGTTGACCAAATTTGACCCTGTAGGTCAAATTGGGACCCCTATAGGTAAAAATTTGATTTTTAGATGTTTTAATGGGTCTAATATTTGGTCACAAGGTGTATTATAGGTCATTTTATGGATTTTAATTTCATATTATCCTTGATCATTAGTCATTTTAGTCATTATGTCCTTTTGAGTCATTTTGAGGGTTAAAATGATCATTATATGACTTGTACGACCTTTTTGGGAGATTTGAAGGTGTCAAATGATGATTTAATTCCCCATGCATCCTCATATGTCCTAAATAACTATTTTTGACTAAAAAGTGGTAGCTTCTTCAAAAGAATGGGTAGTTTTATTGAAAAAATGAGCATTTAATGAGGTGTATGGAATTTTACAAACTCATTAAATTGGGGACATTTCATGAGTGTCACTTGGTCTTCCATACACTTACTTCGGTGATAATTTTGATTAAAAACTTTAGAAAATGAATAAAACTACTTCTCTCTTCTTCTACTAGGCTTTGTAAGCAAAAATGGTCTTTAGGTTTGTAGTTGGTATGGTTAGTAGGAGATATTTTAAGAAAAATGCTCCTAGGGGTGTCTTATAAAGTTATTAATATTCCATTTTATGTTTATTTTAAAATCAATGGTGACCTGTACTTTATGAACCATTCCTAAGAAGTTAGACTATCTAATTTGCTTGTTGATTTTATTTTTAGATGATGTGTAATTCATCATAAAATTATCCTCATGACTGGTTTAGTGTTTCACTATGTTTGGATATGCAAATCACCTCAATTTGCAAGTGAATACACCATTCTGTGTTGTAGATACTTTTTCACCATTTGTAGGATCTTCATGATTTTATAGTGGTTTTGGAGGGTGAATATGGGTTGGATTACGTTTTTAAAATATTCTCTTGATATCCTTCCATTTCAACCTCAGTTTATAAAGCACATCCCATGAGTTTTAAATCATATGCAAGAAACATAGTGAGGTAGTCATGAAGATACGTTTGTAGGCATCCTTATAGAAGGATGTCACATTACAATATATGTTTTAAATCTAGTTAAAAGACCATACTAATGATAATAAACCATTTGGGTAATTTTTAAAGAGTCCAATTCTATCCATGAGGTCAAAATACTACTCATTTTACACACTGACATTCACTACCTACATATATACAATTTAGAATGTACTTAATGGTGATTGGAAGAGAAGATCATGATGAAATGAAGGTTTTGAAGCCTGGTTCAAGATCCTCATGGTCATAAGCATGAATTTTAAGATAATATAAGGATTTGGAGTGATCAAATACCCATAAATTATGTATTTTTTGAAAGATATTCTCAATGTCTACTTGTATTTTAGAATAACCACCTCTAGGTGGCTTAATAGAGCATTAAAATACTTGTTTGGAAGTGTTGAACAAGTGGTGGAACCATAGTTGGAGTCATTACATATTTAAGGGAGAATTTAAGATCCATTAGTAATGTTATATTGGTAAATGATATATGGATTACCTTCAAATGATGATGACTGTAGCTTTAGAGATCAAATCCCTAAACTGAGGAAATTGAGGTCTAGGCTATTTCGTTGATAGCATACAATAGGATTATAAGGATTATTGATGCAACATAATGGACTTTTATTGTATCCCCTACATATTAAAAGGTTTATGTAAATTTTGGAAAGTATATGAATTAAGAAGGATGGTTGTTGAGAAGCCTATAGTTTCCAGTTTATGTACTAGATTCCTTCATTAACATCTATAGGTTTTTGAACATCAAAGGAGTCCCACTTCCCAAGGTGCCAATTCCAATCATGTTTTCATGTTTGAACAAACTTATTAGGTGAAAATTCATATCAAATAACTTAAATAATATTAAATTAAGTTGATATACTATATTTTGAATCTCATATGCACCTACAAGACCCTGCACAGTAAGTTGTAGCTGACTGTGAGGGGTAGAGAGCCAATATATTGAGTTTTTAAAGGGTTTAGCATAGGAAATATGAGAAAAATTAATTTAAAAAAATTATAATGTGATAATTGGAAACTCTATAGAAATTTTTAAATACTATTCTCAATCCCAAACAAGCATGGTCACCTACAGGTGCCCTTCCAAGACACGAAAAACATAGTCAACTATAACTGTGGTAAGATAATGAATAAAGGTTAGTATTATTAAAGTTGGAATTGTAGGTCTATGATGTGAATATACAAAAATATATATTATATGGACATGAATACCCAAGGAATGTCTTGTAACACTATATCCAAATTCAAATCATGTGGGACATCTACAGGTACAGTGCCTTGAAGAGACATAGTCAAGAAATACACATTGTTTTGAAAGCTCAAGGTGTGTGTAGGAGTACATAAAAGTTTATAATGATGAGTGGATTTGGAATATATCCATAAATATTATATATGTTTTAATATACCCATATCATATGAAAATAATGCATAGAGGAAGGGCTTAAATGATGCATAACATAGTCCACACGTTAACCCTATACACAATACTCTTTATATAGTATATTTTGGGTTTTAAGGGAGTTGGAAGGCCAGATGACATAACCAAGGGAAAAAAATTGGTAAAAATTTTATCCATAACTTGGATAATCCTCTCAAATATTCATTTTTTATAATGGAATATGGGGTGTGCCCATTATTTTTTTCAGATAGAGTGCACTCCCTTTATGAAACAAACCTGTAGTCTTGAGGAATAGAGAGAAAGGGATGAACTATGAGTTGGGTGAAAATTTATAGAAGTTTTGTGGAGTTATAGGACACTTTAAAAAAAATTTAAACCAAGCATATAAGGATTAAACCCAACATAATGGTTTGGATTGCCAAGTATGTAGACATGATTGTTTGAGGCTTAAAGCCCAATTAAGGACCCAACTTCACTTCCATCCTCTATTTATATTTATACCCTATTTAATAATGTTTATAGGATGTATTTATATATTTTTTAGCTATTATTATGTATTGGAATCCATGGAAAACTAATTTTTAGACTTTAGGACAAATTAGGCCTGTGTAAATGGAAAAAAGAGCTTGATAAGGCAACTTTAAGTGCTTGTATCCACTTGAATGATTTTCATGGGGACATAAGATGTTTGGATATGTTATAAATGGTATTTATAATTTATCTTTTGGAATTTATTTTAAATTTAAATGTCAAGTTTTTATGAACAAATCCTAAGAGGGTAAAATAGGCCTAAACCCTCAAAAACCCTTGCTAGTGACCAGTTTGAGAAAATGGAGTAGTTAGTGCACCCAAATGGAATATTTTTACTATAATTATGATTTTATGTTGTATAATACTTAGTTTTTATCCATAAAATTAAGATGATTTGTATGTAATTTTTACAAATAGGGTACATAATTGCTCTTTTTGACTATTTTTTACATTGTACAGGTTCTAGGAGGTTTCAAAGGATGAAATAAAGTTTGGGAGGAATATATGGATGTATTATAACTCCTTATTTAAATTTAATTTTCCATAAAATCTCATAAGTGTGTTTAAAAATAGATTCATCTTAGTTAATCAAAACTGGCATAGTGAACATGGTGGTGAGAAGTGTGAAAAATCCAAGTGGAAGTGATTTTAAGGTGGGCTAAAGAATATAAGGCCATGGAAGATATTTAAAAGTTTAATACATTAATTTTAAAAAAAAATTAATGGAAAAATAATGCCTTTTTGGAGGCTAATTTTGTATAGTGTATGAAAAAAGAGTTATTTTGACTACAGATGGTGATAGCTCATTTTGGGAAGATTTCAGATGATCAAGACTAAAACCAATGCATGGATAGGCATGTATGAAATAATTAACTCCAATTTAAATAATTATACCTATCCATAATTATTTTTATGATGTTTAAATGGGGCTAAATCATGAAGTTAGTTTTCTGACCTAGCAAAGGGAATTCCATGCCACTTTTCATGAGTTTTATGACTTGGAGAGCCACTTGTCTGTTATGAACTTACATGGTATGTTTCACACCATATTATCATGCAAAATTAAATAATTATATCATATTTAAAAGTGACATTGTGAATTTTGGACTTATTTATTCTCCTCTCTCTCTCAATTTCTATAAAAATTAGTCATTTTGACCTTTGTAAATCATGTTCCACCTGCGTATAGAAAATCCCTACTCATTTGCATACCATGGATCAATAAATAATTATTATTTTTACCTCTTCCATGAATATTAATAGTGTGTTTTAATTTAATTATTTATATTTCTTAGTGATGACTCTTTATTCCCTAGCATGTTGCCTCATTCTGTCACTTATTTGTAGTTAGAAAGCTTCTTCTTGCAGGTCATGTGAAATGTTCTAGGAAGTGTCAAGGTCGAGTGATTTATCCTATTAAATAGTTTAATTATATAACTCTTTTATATTAATCCTAGCCTAAACATTCACCATAACCCCATAATGAAACATTTTTGTGAGAAGATGCACATTAGAGAAGTGTATGGTTGGTTAGTCCCTTGTTCTCATGTGTAACATATAGCTAGTTGGTAGTCATCAACTAATTTTGTGTATCACCTCCATTAGGATAGTTTAATTTTAATTTTTATTTCCATTTTCCATCACAAATTTTAGGTTTATTAGTGATTTACAAGTGGTACATCAAAAGAGTTAGCCTTATCTAGAGATTCACCTCATTTTTAGGCTACCCATAGCCTAGAGGTGTTTCAATTGTGCTACTTAGATGAGGAGAGATAATACATCTCCTAAAAGGGTTAAAATCCAAGTGACAACACAAACATGAATAAAAAAACTACATGACTCTTAATGTGACCATAAATAAGGGTCCCATACTACAATATCACCAAGTGACACAAAAAATTCCATAATGTAGTCAGTAGTAGATGAAATATATAAAATGAGAGATGGATCCAAAAAACACATTTTCCTAATAAAGAGATAAAATATCCAATGAACATAAAAATTCAAGAGGATCAATGTGAGGTTGAAGAAGTTAAGTGGTAGAGGAACCTCACCTATAGAGTCCTCTCAAAAAATGTTGTTGAAGCCATCCAGAATGATCAGAAATCTACCCCAAATGAACATGAATGGTGGATGAAGATGCCTATATATGAGTGGGTGTAAATTTCATAGTAGAATCATGTGAGGTAAAATCCAAAGAAGTGCTAGGTAGATCATGTCTGACCACTATAATCTCAATTTTTTTAGGCCTGAGTAAAGGTGTAGAAGATCTCATATGTGGCTCAATATCCTCATGAAGAGTGGAGTGAATAAAATATGGAGCTATATCAATATATCCTAATGAATATAAATCACATACATCATAACTAATTCCATGTTGATTAATCCACATAATAGGTTGGATAGCTCAAGTAATTCCCTTTAAATGCTTTTTGATGCCTAAAATTTTGGTAGTGTAACCCATCGAATGAAGCATGTCAGAGCCAAAACCAGTGGTATGCTTCTCAAAATAAGAAATAATATATGTAGTTGGAACTAGAGTGGAATTTAAAAAGTTTTTAATAACAATAGGCACATAAGTATCATCTACAATAAGATAAGTAATAGTAATAATGGGATATTTAGAAACTAGTAAATTGCACTATAAAAATGCATCAAGTGGATGCATACTAGATTCCATAACATAGCATGATGGTATACCAACTATTTTATTTTATAGATAACATATGAGGGAATCCTTTCCATGAACTAAGGAGCATAGAAGATAATTCTGCATCAAAAGGTTATAAATTATATTGATAATCTCCATGTGGGTCTCCACAAATGACCAAGTCAAAAGATACATAGGAGTGTCTATTAAATATTGAAGTTAAGTTATTTAATGAAACAAATTACTTTTGCATTAACAACCTATAAAACATGAGTTTATATTGTTATTATGCACTCAAAAAATACATGCACAAAATATAATGATATCTTCAATAATTAAAAACAACTCTCAATTCAAGTTTATATGATTTACTCCAAAAAGTAAGAGAGAGATTTATTGTTTATTATTGAATGATTCTATTTCATAAAAATATTTCCTAAAATATTAATCAATACTTCAACTCAACTTATCCACTCTTGCATGTTTCAAACTCCACCTTTCTAGGGTTAACTAAAGACTCTTCTTATTTTCCTTAACTTTTGTAAATTTAGTCCAAATAGGGTGAAAATTTTAGAGAGAGAGATATTATAATTTTTATTTTCAATTATTCATTAAATATATCTACTAATTATTCATTTGATTATGACAATAACATCTCTTCATACTAGTTCTTAGAAATACCTATCTTCTACAATTTGATACATTTCTTGAATGCACTATGAGAACCTATAATTTGATGAATTTGTATTATTTGATTAGGGAAGGAGTTTAAATATGATTTTAAAATCATAAAAATGTTTTCATAGACCTTCAAAAAAAATTAATCTTCAAACTCCATGTACAACTTCAAAAATTCCAATTTATGCTCTTTTGTGCTCTTTTGGACTCAAGAAAACCTAATCTAGATTAAGGGATATAAAATTAATTAAAAGCCTCACCAAACACTATTATTATTATTATTATTATTATTATTATTATTATTATTATTATTATTATTATTATTATTATTATAAATTTTTTATACTTTGAAAAGTTTGAAAATTTTCCAAACTCCTCACCAAACTCCCAAACAAAAGTTCATAAAAAAGTGTCTACTTGTTACCCTATGGGTGACCTGGAGATGTTTTTCAATGAGATGATAGAATTTTAAATTTGTTTTCATTTAATTATAATTTATTAAGACATTTAAATTAATTATAAACATCAAAAATCATTTTTTTCCATTGTAAGGGCTTGAAACACTCATTTTTAACTCCATTTGTGAGCAAAAAAGGTAAAAAACCCTAATTTCCTTCATGAACAAACCTATATTTTGTAATTTTATCTGTCTTAAAGTATATTTAATATATTAAAAAAAATTAAACCTTTATTTAAATTAAAAAATACTTCCATGTCAAATTTAAAAAGTTTTAATTTAATAAAACTCAAAATATGTACTTTTTGATATTTCCTAACTTACATAATTCATTTCTAAATGCCTATAGGTCTAAGTTTTGCAATTTTATTTAGTTTTATAAGGGATAAATACCTAATAAAATATTACCTTTAATAACCCATCTCTTAATTACAACCATTGGATACACTCAAACAATCTCTTAAACATCTCAAAAAATGCTTTTAATGACTATTTCTCTTGCTTACTTGAAACCTTAATACTTATATCTTTGAATTTAGCCATTATTTTCCCTAATTTTTTTTTTTTTAAGGTGTATAAAGTTAATTTATTCCCCATAATATCTCACACAATTTTTATTTTTCAACAAGGAACTCAAAAATGCATTTATATCTCTTAAAACTAAGCCATTAGGATTTAAGAAGGGTTTTAGTACACATGTTCTTATTAATGATTGTTTTTAAATTCAATAAAATATAAACTAAAAATAATGAATTTAATATTTAAATAATATTGGCACAAAACTCCACCTAATAATTTTCTATCCAACTCCTCTTCACCTTCATGTACCGTGTATTTTAAAATTTCCTTCTCTAGCTTGCAACTAGCTAGTTAGAGAAATAGATGGAACCTCTATAAATATTTAGACCTATGAGTTGTTACCAATAATGTTTTTGTCCTTATTAATTTTTTATTATTTTTTTATTACCTTTTTTAATCTTCACTCCATGAATAGTTTCTTATTGAAAACTTACACATAAGCAACTTTGACTAATGGTAGCAAAATTATCAATATTCTTGATAAATTTGTTATGATGTTTTCCTACTAAACACTCAATAATAATAATTATATATTTTTTGATATGAGTTTATGAAAAAATAACTAAATAATAAAATTAACATTCCCTTAATCAACTATAACACTTGTGTATAAATACTTATTGAATTGAAAGCTAGAACAACTACCAACTAAAATATGTGCAAGATAGCATTTAGAGGAAAATAGAAACTAAAACTAATAACTAAACATGTGCATTAAAAAATTGGAGTAAATTTAAATAGAAAATTACTAAATACAACACTAAAGATCCACCTGGATCAAAATAAAAACCTCTCAAGTCCTCTTTATGTGGTTTATGAAGATGACTAACAAGTTGTTTAAATTCAATTCTAGATGGATCAGCTCTTTTCCTATTTGTCAACCTCTTTGACTTGTATCCAAGGGAATCAAATAAATGAAATATATATATAATATAACAAAACTTATCATGTGGTTAAATACTCACCTCATATTTCTCTTCAACACTAATAAAGCTTTCCAATGTAACCATATTCTAATTTATAGGAACAACTAAAATTTCAGCATCTAATGGCCCATAAGAATAATGTTCTTGGATTTATGTGACATATTTAGATTTTATATCTTGATTTTAAACTTTATATTCATTAGGATCTTGTTTAAAAATTAGTTTATCAAAATACTCTTGAGTAGTTTTCCCAACTTTCACAACCACTTTATCAATGTCTTCACAAATAGATGTAGGTATACAAATATTCTCAAAGTTTCAAATAAAATTAAATTAATACTACCATAATTCATAAAAACATTATTTATATTAAATTTTATCTTATATTTGATTTTTATCCTCAAGGGATGTAATATGATCTTCTTCTATTCTAAATTGAAGCTCATTTAGCTAACACAATTCTTGATCATCCTCTCTTGATAAATTATCCTCTTTACATATATGTTTTTTTTCCTTCCATACAATAGGTCCTCCTTAAAAATAGATATGTTGGGAGGGAAAGAGGTTACACTTGCGTAATATTAATATAGGTCATTATTGGTTGCTCTTGAATTTGAGGCACTTGGTTAAGCGTTCTTTCTTTAACATATTGATTTTTCTCAGCTAAAGGGGAAGCAATCTAATCATTAGTACTTTTAGAAACCATATTAGGAACATTTTAAACATGTCTTACCTTTTGGGGCTCATATATAGCCCTTATTTTGGATCTTGTAATGGTTGAAACAAATTTATTTGATTTTCTAGTCTTACCAATATGATTTTCTTCCACATGATCATCAACTTGAAAATTTACCAAGATTGCATCCAATTGTACTTGTCCATGATTTTCTTCCTCTTGTATTATTTGAGGAATTTCCTCATTTTTTATACTAAATCTTGATTCTACACATAATTGGTGTTAGAAGGCTTCCAACTTCAATCTTGCATCAAATTATTTTGTAGTAGAACAAGGTCTTTAGTTGTGATAGGAACATTAGGATTAGTTACAACATATGGTTTAGCTAGTATAATGGCTCCTCGAGCTTTATATCAATCCCTATTATCTTTTTATCCTTGGTATGGAGGTATTTCCTCTCTATGTGGCTAATATGTATTTTGATTAGGTGTTTGATATAGACTATTGGCTTGATAGTATTACCTCTTTAGCTGAACCAACTCATTACCAAAATATAACATAAACCTTTTAGTTCACCAAAATCACTATATTTAATATGAGGATATTTAACTTGACTTTTAGGGGATGAAATTTAGGCTATTAATTGAGATTGAGGAGGTAGAATCAAATATAATTCTAGAAAAATTGGAATTAGAATCCTAAGTGTCAGTTAATCAGCTTGAATTTGACTATTTTTAGCTATAATAGCAACCCCATAGGAATTTATGAGTGTCATACCACCCATGTACTGAATCATAATTAAAATATTAGAATCAAGACTCTTAAAAATTATAATAAAGCATATTTAGGAGATTGCCTTATCATGGGAGGTATTTTGTTTCATATTTTTTGAAATCTAAGATCAAAATTAGTCAAAAATTCATATGGCATTATCTTTACAGTAGTGATCTACTCAAAAAAGTATATATTCTTTGATTTATCTTCAAATTTTCTAGAGAATACTACACCTAAATCATCACAATTGGATATGGAGTTCAAGGGAAGGTTTCTCTACCATTACAACTACTTTCCCTTGAAGGATGCAATAAGTAAATGGATGGAAACATTCTCTTAGCTAACATGGTGGAATGAACTCAAGTTGAATAAATATTTTGATATGCTTTATGGGTGTATTTTTATCTTCACCTATGAAATATGGTAGGATTTTGAGGGTTGAGATTACGATATCATCGTATTGGGCTAAATTAAGAGGGATTTCATCATTAAAAGAAACAAATACTTGATTTCTTGGGACATCCATGTTGATTTTTAGTGACTTTAGACATGAAACTGATACTTATTTCTACTACAAATGTATTTTTTAGATTTAATTTGTATCCTATTGGGCATGCCATAAATTATTGTCACTTACAAGTGCACTATATTGAGAACATGTGCCTATTCTCACTTCCATTGATACAATAGAAACTCTCTAAAGTGTGGGACCCTGTATTAGAGATAATATCTAGATGAAGGGTTGGTTACCTTTGGTACACTCACATACTTCTCTCTAAACTATCTAATTATGTGCATTTTTTACTAGGAAAAGAGTAGAAGGAACAATGCTAAAGTTGAAAATGGAAATGAAAACTAAAAATTTGTTTAATGAACTAATTAAAATTTAAAAGTGCATATAATTGACACACTTTATAATATAAAAAACTTTAAAATATTTACTTTATATTCATACAATGGCTCTTACATCATTATTTCATACACAGGTCTTGACAAACACTCACACTAGCTTGGAAGGAATAGACACAAATCAAATTCACTTCTAGATTAGGTATAAAATTAGACTTATAAAATTTATATGACTTGATATATTTATAATTTTCTTTATAAAGGTGAGATATTTAAACATAAACATAGGAAAATCAGTCATTCACTAAGTTATATTAATGAACATTAAGAACACACTTCATGAACAACTTGAAAATGGAGGAAAGACCAGCTCTTTATTGCTTCAAAGGTGAGGTAGTATAAATTTTTTCAAAGTTTCAGTAATAAAAAATAATAATATCCTAATAATAATTCAAAAATGAATGTACGTATAGAAATGAATAAGAGAGAGAAGACAAGAAGCTCTAGATGAGTATCTGTTAGTCCTAGTTCACTCCTACTTCAAACTAAACCTGATAGAAAATTCAAACTTACAAAAAACTTCCCCAAATTCTAAATTAGGGAGATAAGGTAGTTTTAATGTTTAAAAATTCAAAGGTTGTTTCATGTATTTGATTAGTATTCAACTTGAAGAGATCTTTGACTAAATTTAGTTAACTCCTTGTGGACAATTTTAAATCTTTTTGATGTTAAATAAAATCATTTTGATCTTGTATGAATCTTAAATTTTTACTTTAGTTAACTTTATTTGTATCTTGGATTTTTACTTGAGCTTCTTTACTTGAAACTTGGAGTTTGGCTTCAGCTATCTCACTTGCAACTTGCATGCATGTTTGATTTCTTAACTTTCCAAATTTAGCCCATATGGGGGAGTAGTAGGAAAAATATTTCATGTTGATTCTTGAAGGATTATATTTCAATAAAATATGGCCTCAAATATTAACCAATACTTCAACTCAACTTATCTACTCTTGCATGTTTCAAACTCCACCTTTCTAGGGCTAACTAAAAACTCTTCCTATTTGCCTTGAATTTACTAAATTTAACCCAAATAGGGTGAATAACTTAAATCGATATGATCATGTTTATTTTTAATTATTAATTAAATATATTTTTTAATTTTTCATTTTATGATGACAATAACAAATCTCCATACTTGTTTTTCTTGGATATACCTATCTTCTGCAAATTGACAAGCTTCTTGAATGCACTATGAGAACCTACTACTTGATGAATTTGAATTATTTTATCATGGAATGATTATAAATATTTTAAAAAAAATATAAACATGGTGTAACATAATTTCAAAAAAAAAATTAGTTCCAAACTTCATATACAACTTCACAAAATGCCATTTTATGTTCTCTTGTGCTCTCTTGGACTCAAGAAACCCTGATTTGGATTAGGGATATAAAATGAGTTATAGGAATCACAAAAAACTCATAATATTCTCATTATATATGTATCAATTTTTTAGACCTAATTTTTTAAAAATATCCAAAACTCCTCACCAAACTCCCAAACAAAAATTCATAAAAAAGTGTCTGTTTGCTGCCCTAAGGGTGACTTGGAAATGTTTTCAATGAGTTAAATATATTTTTAATTGGTTTTAATTAAATTATAATTTATTAAAAACCTTTAAATTAATTATACACTCTAAAATCATTTTTTCCCATTGGAAGGACCTAAAACACTCATTTCTAACTCTATTTTTGAGCAAAAAGGTGCAAAACCCTAATTTCCTTCATGAATAGACTTATATTTTGAAATTTCCTCTCTAATCAGGTACATTAAAGACATGAAAATAATTTATAACCTTAAATTTCATAAAAAAAATACTTTCATTTAAAATATAAATATATTTCATTTAATAAAAATTAAAATATGCACTTTTTGGTGTTTCCTATCTTACACAATTTCATTTCTAAATGTTTGTAGGTCTAAGTTTTGACATTTTTTTGAGTTTTAAGAGGGATATATACCTCAATATTTTTTAATTATTACTTTTAATAAGACCTATTATCAATCTAACCATTTTATATGCTCAAATAATCTCTTAAACCTCTCAAAAAGTGCCTTTTCTGACTGTCTTTCTTGCTTTCTTGAAACATTGATACTTGTACCTTTGCATTTATCCATTTTTTTCCATGAAATTTTGATTTAATAAGGTTTATTAAGGTCATTTATTCCCTGTAATATCTTTTTAAAAAAATCAACAAGTAACTCAAAAATACAATTATATCTCTTAGAACTGAGCCATTGGGGTTTAAGAAGGGTTTTAGAGTACCTATTCTTCTTAATGATTTTTCATAACTCTAAACCACTATAACCTCAAAAAAATTAATTTAATATTGAATTAATAGGTTCCCAAAACTCCCCATAATAATTTTATATCCAAATCATATTCACCTTCATGTACCGAGCATTTGAAAATTGCCTTCACTAGCTTGTAACTAGCTAGTTAAAGGAATAGAAGAAACCTCTATCAAAATTTGGATCTGTGAGTTATTCCAAAGCATGGTTTTTGATTTATTAATATTTAATTATATTTTTATACCTTTTTAAATCTTTACTCCATGAGTGTATTTTCTTTAAAACTTGCACATAAACAACTTTGACCAATGGTGGCAAAATTGTCATTAGTACCATTCTTTTCCATTTATTTCAATATCAATAATTGGTTATACTTACTATTTTTTATCATATCTCAGTATTTAAATTTAGAATATTTTTTATTTAATTTTATAATTAATTATAATTCTATATATTTATTTATCACCCTTTTAATTAATCATTTATATATTCTTAACCCTAACCCTACTTCTAAATTTAGGGTTAAACATAGTTCAAATAAGAAAAGTGACATTTTTTTCATTGTACCTAATTTGGTTCACATTTAAAGTGGAAACATAGTTTATATAGGTCAATTGACACTTGTTTTCACTATGCTTTCAATGGTTTATATTTAATGTGAGTAGCTACCCACTTTAACATTTTACTCATGATGAATTCATTTAGAATATAAAGCTTTCGTTTAAGTTCAAACAATAATGAAATTCAACATAACTTATAATCCATTTTAGGCATGGTGCAAATAAGATGATTAGGATTGTTTTTTTAATATCACTACAAGGGTTCTCATTTATATTGGGTATCCACCCACTCTAAGATATTCTTAAGATGGATTAATTTAAAAAAGAAAGCTTAGGTCTTAGTACAAATAGAACAGTTGATGCTCATTTTCAATGGTTAACATTTAGAGTGGTCAAATATCCACTCTAAAATAATTGTCAAGTTGGATATGTTTTTAATACCTAATATACATTTAATACCAAATTAATTCAATAATCGAACTATTTCATAGATAATTCAAATAGTTTGTTTGACACTTGTTTTCATTACACCTGTAATGGTTCAAAACATTTAGAGAGAGTGCCCTCCCACTCTAAGAATATATTCAAGTTGGGTTCATTTTTAATATAAATATTAGGTGCTAGGTATAACACCAATTTACAACATGAAATGTAAACCACTTTTATATATTTCTCATGATGAACTTATTTTAAATATAAAGTTTAGATGTTATGTCTAAAAATAACAAAGTTTAATATAACTTATAAGCCAGTTTAGGCATCGTAAAAATAGGATAAAGATTTTCACCATCAAATCAATGCTTATCATTTATAGTGGGTGGCCACCCACTCTAAGATATTTCCTCATATGGATTCATTTAGATTATAAACCTTAGGTCTGAGTACAAGATAAGTGAAACTTGTTTTATTTTTTAATGCTTAATTTGAGTTATAGGGGTTAGATAGAAAACCAAGAATAATTTAGTCCAATCTCTCTTCCTAGCCAAACTAAAAAATATCCAATTTGATAAAAAGATAAAGAGAATTGATACAAACTACATGAAACACAAAGGTAAATATTTTTACCTCAAATTTCCATGTAATATACTCCATATTTATAATTTTGGATGGCTCCATAGACTTGGTAAAAATGTTATGTTGATTTAATTATTGGATTTCTATTATAATTCTCAATATTTTAGAAACACGTGAGTAATGGATGATTGATAATAGAGACATTGTATAAATTATGCATAAATACATCATCTAGATAATATTATATTTTACATGGGGATGTAGTTGATTATATAAGATTTGATGGGGTGAATCAATGGCTATAATTAATCCATAGAGGATGAAGATTGAGGGTGGATGAATTTTATATGAATTAAAAATACCAAGATAATTATATAATATATTAAGAAGGGGGTTCTAATAATCTTAGAGATTTATAGAGCATATTAAGAGTATTTAATGATGATTATAAGAGGATTAAGAAGATGATTTATAGGAGACATGGTGGAGGTAGTTGGTGGTAGGTGAAAAGTGATTTAAAATTATAAATAAATTAAGTTGTGGTTTAGTATTAACTGGAGTGTTAATAGGAAGATTAAATGGTGCAAGGGATTTTATAAGGCTAGTCTGATGTGGGAAATATTATGATGGTGTAGATATTGTTAGTAACATGATGATAATTAGTGATAAATAGTATAAATGAATAATGATGGGGAAATGGATTAATTTTATATGTATTCATTTTTATCCTCTTTTAAATATAATTATGACTAGAAGAACTAATGGTATTTACAATAATAAAATGGTCATGTGAATTAGTATGTTAGTATGGGTGATGCCCCCTCAAAGGGTCATGTGGGGAGGAATGATATGGATGTAAACTTGAAATAAAAATGAAGGGTGGGATGTGAATATTAATGAATTAATTGGTTGGGTTGAATGTAATATATGTGATGGACATGAAATCTAATGGTGAAGTATAATATAGATGTAATCTTTGAGATACAAGTTTGATAATTCCATTGGTAAAGACATATGCAAGGGAGTGGAGAGGATAATGTTACAGCCATGTTCATTACACAACTAAAGGAATATATTGTAAATGAAAGATAATAGAAGATACTTAAAACATTATACATATCCCAGGTAAGGGAAAAATCTAGGGATAATTATGGGATTATATTGAATGATTTATTGATATTGTGAGTGTTGGGCATATCCCAAGAAAGGACACATGCCTGGGAGATCCTTAAATTTATTAATGGATTTATTGGATAAGTGTCTTGATATTTAAATGTATCTTAGGAAAATATGTATTCTAATTAGATATGTGAACATTTAACTAGATTTATTATATGGGTGTCAAAGTTTTAAACTATCTTGGGCAAGGATGCATGTTAGGGAGACATGTGAGAAATGATTGGAGGATGAATGAATTTTTAGATGGTTTGAATGATTGATTGATTATAGATTATGTATTAATCAAATATAATGAAAGTTATGAAATTGAGATTCTAAAGGAAGAAGGAGGTGAAAATAGTGGTTGAGTTGACCTTAAACACCTTGTGTGATGGAACACTTCTTACATAGTCCATATGGACCTTAAGCCTATATAGTTATCCCAATATGGGAAAGAAGGAATAGATGCATGAGATAATAAAATGATGAATGTATGTCCCAAGGTTTCCTTAGGGGAACTAATTAGGATAATCATAGGGTATTTATTGATAATAGTGATGATAGATAAGGGGGAAAGAGATTGAATTGGGTTTGTAAAGTTGATTAAATGAGTGATGTAATACAAATGGTGATGAGAAATAAGACTATTAGGTGAAAATGGGATGTTGGGAAGGTTAAAATGAGATAAATGGTGGATAAATAGGGAGTATTAGGGGTGAAATATTATTCATTTTCACCCTACCTCTTGATATTTTAATTCTATATTTTCATACCACTATCATCAAGGAGAACACATCCTGGAGTATTAGAGAGATGAGGGTTATGGGGTCTTGGTGAGTACCTTAAGTTTGGTTAATTTTTTCATTTAATAGAATTATTATGCCTCAAAGTGGCAATAATGTGAAGCTACTTCTAGGGACAAATTCCCTTGAAGTGATTATGCTAACATGAAATGTGGTTTCAATTGAAGCAAACATAGCTTCATGCTATGGAAAAGTGATTTCACACAAAATTATAGGGTTTTAATGGCTTTGTCAATTGAGGTATATTTATAAATGATGTTATTGATTTTTCCTTTAGGATATATTTATAAACAATGTTATAGCTTCATGAATTAAAAAATTAGATTCATAAAATTTGAGGTGGTATTTTAAAATGGGTGAACATGAAACCATGTCTACCCACTAACATCTCTAAAATGCAACTAGTGATATTAGAATTAGATAAATGGATTTATAATATGGGTAAATGTGAAATTACATCTATGGTTAAGTGAATTTAACTTTTCAATATAAAATTTGATTCTAAGGTATGTAATTTTGTATTTACACTAGAAACGAAGCCACTTTTATTTTTGGAGTGATTTTGAATTTGTAAAAAAGTGATTTCATGTTAAGAGAATCAATTTTTCTATAAAAAGAGGTCGTAAGGATAATTTAATAAGGATAAATTATTTATAATTTATGAAAAGGTGGATGTTTAACCTACTTAGCATAAAATGAGTTGATAAGCTAATATTATGTGACTATAGGAGTGAATTCTAGTGATTATGCTACATGAATGATGTTGGGTGGTTATGTGAATATTACATGAGTTGGAAAAAGAGGAATATGTCCTATATCTAGTTGGGTTATATTATGTGGTATGGATGCCACTTATTAGGATAGAAATAGCCTTGTTAACAATCATGATGGAATAGTGGCACTCTAAGATGAGTACCTTCCACTTTGTGATTATGGAGATTACTAACATTGGAGGATGTCTAACAGATTTTTTAAATCTTGATAAAATGAGATCAATTGTATTACTTATCAATGAGCTAGATGGTGATGGTGAAAAGATTTGAAATACACATGATGGTGGGATTTTTAGAGGTTGGATTGATTTGGATATATTTTTGTGGGAGGATATGGTATAACAAAATACACTTATGCTCATAAATTTTTTTAGTAGCATATTACATCTTGACAAGAGTGGGATGTTATTTCATATTAGAGTGGGAGATTTGGTGGTAGACATGGTTGAGATCAAAAGAGTATTTGCTTATGGAATAGACTTTATAGCATAGTTGTAATAAGATTTAAACTTAGTTTCCTACATGATAGGTCAAAGTATTGGTGCCTCCACACTATTATAAAACTAATCATGGGATAACATAGCCATAGACTAACTAGTGGGGACATTGTGTTATAGATCACATGATTATCTAGTGATACATGGATAGAATATTGTGATGGGGTATCAATGATGACATGAAATTAATGTAGATTTTTATATATGGGCCCTAGATGAGTTGAGGGTAAGGGATATTATGTGGATGCCATATAGACATAGTTAGTGTGTATGGGGGGAAGATATTTATTAAATGGGTTATATGATAATAGAGTGTTATTTGATATGTTAACAGGACATAGTGATTGATGTATACAAATAAGATAGGTCTAGTGATAGTTGGGTAAATGGTGGGGTATTATCTAGGGGTTATATGTTTTTTCCAATGTGATTAGAGATAGGTCATAGTGGGGGATAGAAGTAGACTAAGTGATAGTGACCACTAATTTTGATGTTGGTTATTGTGTAGTGAAATTACTAGATAATGATTCTTGATGCCGGAGTGATAGAGGAATTTGATGCATAGTTGGACCAAAGGGATCTTGTTAGATAAAATATATTATTAACACTAGTTATGAGTTTATAAGATTGGATCAATGAATCTACAAGGGAATATCCAAAAACCTGGAGGTATAGGGACCTAGTATAGATATTTCTTAGTTGGTAGAGAATAGTTAGGGATGAAGATGGGGAAATAAGGTAATATAGGTTGATATAACTCAAATTGGTTATCCAAGAGACAAATACAAGGATAGAGTGTAGATATTGATATCATATTTTATCTAGCCCCAATATGGATACAGATAAAGGGAGGGAGAGGATGGAGATGGTGGGAAATATTATGTGGATATAAATAGATAAGGAGGATATGGACAAGGTCAAGGTCAAGGATAAGGAGTATTGGGTAGGAATTTGGATGAGGATAGGGAGGATATGGATGGGGTCAACGTAGTTGACATTCTAGACTCTACCAATTTTGAGATAATTTATGCAATATTAGCTATAATGAATAGGGATTATAGTGTCTACTAGAGTAGTTACCAATGAGGTAGGGCCTTCTCATACTAATGTGTATAGGCCACCCCATACTAGGTTAGTATAGGATGAGGATTTGATCAATTGGCTAGAGGAGGATAATTTTGATAGGGTTACAAAGATATATATATATATATATATATATATATATATATATATATATATATATATATATATATATATATATATATATATATATATCTTTGTAACCCTATCAAAATTATCCTCCTCTAGCCAATTGATCAAATCCTCATCCTATACTAACCTAGTATGGGGTGGCCTATACACATTAGTATGAGAAGGCCCTACCTCATTTTATGCAATATTAGCTATAATGAATAGGGATTATAGTGTCTACTAGAGTAGTTACCAATGAGGTAGGGCCTTCTCATACTAATGTGTATAGGCCACCCCATACTAGGTTAGTATAGGATGAGGATTTGATCAATTGGCTAGAGGAGGATAATTTTGATAGGGTTACAAAGATATATATATATATATATATATATATATATTATCACATTGATGTTACATCAAGGATACATACATTAAATATAGGGGCTAACAAATAGCCTCATTATGTACTAATATTTCTTGATTAACTTCTAAAACATAGTCAATTTAGGCAGAGAGAGATGTTGTACAAGAGAGTTTGGCTACATAGGGATTGGGGAATATGGTTAGTTAGTTGATGAGGGTTATCTAAGATATTAAGTACTAGAGGACCTTATATGAGTAGGCCATGATAATAGGGTAGAGGGAACCATCCTTTAAAGATATTAGTCAGATAAGGGATTCTTCTAAGTATAAGACTTCCATCCATTCAATTCATCTACCAGTGATACCTCCACCACCACCACCTCTAAATGGATCTAGCCAGATATGATATATGTATGGATGGATGTATGGATGGATGGATGTATTTATGGTATTTTAACACATGGATGTCCATGATGATTATTAATGGATAATGATTTGATATATATATATATATATATATATATATATATATATATATATATATATGATTATTCAAGTTACGGATTTTATGTTTTATGGGTTTTCATTATGTGTTATGAGTTATAATATGTATATGATGTATTCATTAATATTTATATAATGTGTATATGATTTTTATGGTGATTTATGAGACTTATGATGTGATGTTTAGGATTAATTAGATATTTATGTAAATGATTACTAAATGACAAATATTAATAATGATGCTTCTACCTTTTGATTTTCATATCAGCTTTCTCTTCTTAGATAGTGATGAAAAGATGTTAGATTAGGATATGATGTTATGTTAGTTAGATGATGATGTTTATGATGTTATACTATCATGTTAGTAATATTTTATGTGTTGATGTGGCTTTTTTTGTGTGTGTGTGTGTGTGTGTGTGTGTGTGTGTGTGTGTGTGTGTGTGTGTGTGTGTGTGTGTGTGTGTGTGTGTGTGTGTGTGTGATGATAAATGTGTAAATGACTTAGAGGATGGATATCATTATGTTAGTTTAAAAGGATGATAATGATAAATAGGATTCATTGAGTACTATTAGGGCATGATGATTTTGAGAAATATTGAGTGATATGTATAGATAAATCATTTTGATATAACATTAGACAATACATACCATGATACATATAAAACCATGATGACTTCTTACCATAATGAATAAGATTCTAATGAAAGAAGACACAATACAAGAATGTGCCAGTATATTTTATTGATATTCACCATTATATTGATAGACCAAGATTATAACATTAATTTATGCTAGTGCATAAAAACATAATTTAATAGATAAAAACACAAATAACAAGCAAACACATTATATAAAAACACACAATTAATACATTCATAAAAAAATAATAAAAGGCACACACATATATACATACATACTAATGATGGTTTTTATGATTAACATATTATATGTCATCAATCTTAGGGGTGAGGGAATGGACAAATTAAAATTAAAACCAAATTTATTTGGATTCATGCCCTTAAGCCATGATACAAGTCATAGATTACTATGTAAATATAAGTGACTTATAGAATCATAACAAGGGATGATGTGGTGAAGGGATATATGCCAAAATTATATATAACATATAATGTGGGTATGGATAATTATATGAGTAAAACTTGAGGAGGACATACACTCATAGGTAAATTTTACAAAAAGGAAATACAAACTTAGTATCCAAAAGGATAGGATTGATGTAAGATAAAATGACATGGGGGAAATAAACAAGGAAATGATGAAAAGGAAGCTATAGATAATTATCCAAGGATATTATTTTCATGTTTTTTGTAGTTATTTTATTCCTTCAAACCAACTATTCACTATCAATGCTAAATATGTTCCCAAATTACCTTTTTGTGTACACATTCTAGGACCAAGGTCAAATGAGATGAATAGAATAATGACTATGATAGGGTAATAGAAATGGGATGGAAAGAGTAGGATAATGGGATGAATGGATTGCCTTGAAATTTATGAGTTTGATTTATGAGGTAATAATATATATATATATATATATATATATATATATATATATATATATTATAAGTGATTTTATAGAGTAGGTTTCATCATTTTCCTTATCCAAGGCAACACAAATCTATTTTTCACCATTAGATGATTTTTTAAATTTGAAGCAAACACCCAAAAAAATTAATAAGACCAAACAAGGTGATAAATCACACTAACTAAGGATGAATGAAAATACAATCTTAGATTTATTTAAACTTATCCATACTAAAATTAGATCAAGGAAGATCATGGATTATAAACTCCCTTCAAGTTAGGTCTTCCCAAGTGGGTCTAATATGAAATTTGTTCATCCTAAAAGGTTCATTGAACTTTGGAAGTATACAAGTACCTACGTACTCTTTTAAATTATGACCTAAATGATCATTTGTGGTTTTTTCCTTATATTAATAGCTTATCAATAATTAGCTTTAAATTATTTTTTAACTTGTGGAACACCCTATCAAGGCATCAAATATCTTTTTGGATCTAATAGAGTTAATTTTTCTTTATCCAAATCCCTTATTATAAGATACCCAAATGAAATTTACTCTCATTTTATATTTAATTTCCTTAGCATTTTATTCAAATCCAAAATAATTAATTAAATAAACTAACAATGAAAATATAGTAATGATTCTTATGAGACTGATAAAAAGAGAGTCCCAATTTAAAATCAACAAGGGAATAATGATGAACATATACTACACCTTAGGTTACATTTAGTCTTTTGGGTCATTGTATCATATTTTCATCCATCATATCCTACCTTTAAAAACCTCTTGCATATTAACTCCTATAAGATAATTATATTTTGTAACAATCATTGGATTATCTTGAGAATATCTCTTTTCTAGATACTAAAAAATATGAATACATTACATTAATCCAAAGCACTAAATCACATGAGTAAAAGACAAACAATTATATTTGATCATAAGGTGATTCAATTTTATGCACCTTTGATTTAAAGTCATCAACTCATTAATATTAATTTTGGCTCATTATAAAAACTATTTCTTAACTAATTTAAACTTAATCTTTAGTTGGAACTCGTACAACTAAAAATTAAATTATCCTCTAAGGAGTTGTTTTAATTAAATTTAGAAAGTGAAATATCCCATCTACCCCTAAATGGAAAATTTTATTTGAAAAATAATTTTAGAAACAATATTTACAAAAAACCTAATTATTAAACCAATCAATTGGAAATACTTATCAAATTTATATCAGGGTACAATGAAGTGTTATTAAAAAAAAAAATTGCCAACTATCATGAGAGAATACTAAATGTAAAATATGAATGGAACCCAAATAAAACTATCAATTAAACTTATTAATCCTAATAATAAAAATGGAAACAATAAATATTCCTATGTAATTTCAAATCAACCAACATATAATTCTTACATTGTTCAAAGTTAACAATTGAAACAAGATACTACAGTTAAATATGTGTACTAAAATTTATCCAAAAAAATGACTCATGTATAAATTAGTTGTTTTCAAATTAGACCATAATTTTAAATTGAGAGACAAGATTTATACCATAAAGATATTTAATTATTCCTTCAATAATAAGGTAATTTAAATAGATAAGAAAACCAATAGATTAACTTAGTCCATAATGAACAACCAAATCATAACTTCTTAGTCATAAGATTGAATCATAGCCAGTTGATCATCTCTAATTTACAAATTCATACATGTTAATCAACTGGAAGAAAAAAATAATTCAAATTCAAAAACCCAAACACAAAATTATCCATTAATGATATTAAATTCTAATATAAAATAGGATACACATTTTTGATTCCAAATAGAAAGAGTTAATTCTTACTTGAGTAACTTTATATAAAAGATGATTAAGTATTGATTTTATTTATATCTAGAAACACTTAAACTCATTTGAATAATATCATAAGGAAAATATACTAGATTATAACATAACACATGTTGCATTATAATCAAACATCTACTAAGAATCCAATATCAACTCAACTATAATCATTTCTATATTAATAGCTATAAATCATTGTCTATATAATGAAATAATAGAAATATATAAAATCAAATATATGAATTAATTTTTATTGCCTTTCTAGTACCAAATGAATGTCATTCATAATATCCTATTTACTCCAAGGGTCACATAAATCATTACATAGTGAAATAAATAATTTATCCACAACTATACACCTAAACACATTCTAATAGATCAATTTACTAAATTTATTCGAATGAATATATAAAATAATGATGAATTGTTATCAAAAATATTTAATCCTATCATAAAAAAGATTAATATTTCATAGGTTACAACATTGTAAATAAATCATAAGAGTATTAAAACTAGGAACATGGTAGAGTCTAATATATCTTCAAAGGCCTTTAATAAAGTGTAGAATAATATAACTCAATGTTCCACAAAACCTAACTAGACATCCCAATGAGCCCTCCATCGTTGGCCCTAACCACCCCAACATTATCATGATGGGGAATCATAATCACAGGGTTTTGGTGGAACTAAATAATGGCGAATGGGTTTCAACCATAATATACCAAGTAATGATTAACTAAGAAAAAGAAAATTGAAATATACTTGCCTAAATAAAATCCTAATATTCATAGTTGATATCGATACAACAAATTAGTAGTATTTCAAATAGGAACAATAATGAGTGTTCCCCATTATATGGGTTCAAATAATAATAGAACCCATAAAAATATATTGAATTTATAGCATTAAATACCATGAGACACATAATATAACCTAACAACATCATTATAAAAAATGTGTATTCTAAAAATAGTGAACCTAATAATAACATCTTAAGACCCATTCATATTCTTCAAAATTCTATTTCTCAAGAGACTCACATAGTTAAATCCAAGTACATTATGTGTTCATGATAATGTAGACCATTTGCCTTGTTATACCACAAAAATGAGCTCAAAGTATTTCCTTGTGCCTTTACACACATAATTATACCCTTATCTCAGTGCCCCTTGGACATGTAAGAATGAACATCAACATACTCATTAATGTCTAAATATCCACCAAAAACTTGGTTTATGGTGAAATACATCCATAACTCCATATTTTCCACATCCCATGTCCTTCTAGTGAAAATGGAAACAATGAAGACTTCTACCAACTCAAAAACCCAAGCAACTTTTAGTTTCTAGATTGAGTCATGGAGAATATCCTATAGGCTTCATAGAGGTGTGTATGGTTTACCCATTCCCTCCATGAAACAATTATAATGTTCCATAATCAAAAGAGACAACATCATATAAAAATCCAAAAACCCTAAGTTAACAACAATCATCATGCCAAGATCTTGATGGGTAGTGTTATCAATTTTTAATAATCAAAACTAACACCAACATCATGCAAAAATGACCCCATAAAACAAGTCATTACCATATGTTGAAAAATTTACCAATGACCTAAGATACATTTTCATAAACCCAAAGTAGGATAAAATATAAAATTACAACATTCAAGTGGCATAACCCCAAAAACATGAGCTAAGTGAAGTTTAGTGACATAAAGTCTGAGTGAGCATACATAACACCAAGAATTTATTCTAGTAATGGCTTCAAAATCAAATTTAAAGTCACAATAAGAGGACCAATGTTAATAAATAAAAACTAAAAAAATTAAAATCATTGATTGGTACTTGCCAGGAAATGATAAGACAACCCATCTAACTGACCCAATTATTTTTTTTGTCAAAGATATATTTTAGAACATAATTACAAATCCCAATAGTGTTATAATATGCACATAAATGTTTTTGGTAATCTTAAATATCACAAAAGTGGTTAAGTTGATGCAATGAATGTAGATAAATATAATATAAAATGAAAGAGTCAAAACCACAAAATCAAAAAATTAGTCAAATGACTAAAGTAACCAATATAATTAACTACAAAAAAAATTGGTTATTTAGAAACTCATTTAATTATCATTACTTCTTAGAGTGCACTGATAGATACCAATATAACCATGTTATCTAGATTCTTTTATTATTCTAAACTCATTAAAATATTTCAGTTACAAAAAATGACATCAATAGTATCTATCCAACAAGTATCCAAATAAACATAACTAAATAATCAACTTAATATAATAATACATCATAATAATAATTATTAGAGGTACAATCACTAAGAGGGGGGAGGTGAATCAGTGATGATAGATAATCCAATTCAATTCCCAACTCTTAAACATTCATCATACATCAATCTTGATCAAGCAACATAAACATGAAAGCACATACATCCAAATCATACATAAGAACATACATCACATGAACACATCAAATATGTGGGAAACCCTCTTAGGGGATAAAACCCACTAAACCTTGCAAGATGGAATATATTATTATAAAATAAGATCCAAAATTTAGACCAACACCCACTGATTAAGGAATACCCATCCCTTAGTTTAGTGATACATTAATCCCACAGGGAGCTACTACCCCTATCTAGTTGAGCACCCACAATAACTAGACCTTTAGAAAGATTTAAATTTCAAGGAGGAACAAACCCCAAAATAAACCAAGCACCCACTCAAATGACTAAACATATCACATTAAAAACCTATTGCTAATCTTTAACTAATGATGATCACCTTTGTTTTAACTCTTTTCTCTCAAACTACCTCTAGGGCTAACTCACTCAAACTACCTCTTATAGGCTCATTAGGTCCAATGACCTATGTGTCCTTATACATTAAATTTATTATATAATAATGACTAATATTATTCACTCTCTAATGGTCCTTTCTAACTTTTACCTTCTCTTTCAAAGTTTATCTCCTTCACTTCAATTTGCACATACACAACTAGCAAAATTAGTCTAATTAGACCTTATACTTATACCACTCTCTTCATTTAAAACATCTTGGTTGGATAATATTATTTACATATTTAAACCAAATTTAACATATGTCCATACACATATTATATGTGAGAATCAAACTCTTCATAGGTTGGTCATTACCTAATTAGCCCCAAACCACCATTAGGTCTTGGTGAGACCTAAAATAATTAGGCCTTCATACTCACACATTACATGTGAGACTACTTAGACTACCTCCATCCTTTAAAAATTCTTAAAACACATCTAAATTATTTCCAATATCCCCTTTATTAATATCATATGGGTCCATTCCACCTAAAACACCAACTTAACACTTGAACCTACTAATTATGTCTCCTTGCTCTTCAAGTCTTTATATACAAAAACATAGTCTCAAATTTTTGAAGCAAACACTTAAGTATTTCATATATCCATATGATTATATCACATGGGTGAAACCTTAAACACCTATTCTACACCTTTATTTGTTTTATACACTTTAACATAGGCTCTAATCACTCAAATCAACTCTCTCAAAATGACCACTCAGACTGGTCACACATAGTCAAAATACTTTCAAGCAATTTTGACTCTCCATGACTGATTAGGGGAAAAATATAACAACCAATTACTTTTCATAATATTTATATAATTATATAACACCTCCATACTCATTTTATTCCTTCACTCTACTCAATAACACCTTCAACTTACCTCTATAGGATGGTCACTCAATTTGCCAATACATTTAATAAACATAGTCAACTTCTAAGCCTTTGTTCACACTAAATATGGATATTTCAAACCTCCAAAATATATATAGATAGTACTCATGGAGTCTACAACACTCTCCAATAGTTAGTTCATATTTAAACATCAAAATACTATCAAAAAATCTTTAATTTTCATTCTCTAATCACTTGTAGAACATGGTCAAACACATAGTCAAATTTGGAGCTAAATATATTTGATTGTAAAAACATTCAAACCTTTTAACTCACATCTATTGATTCACCTTGAATTCCCCTTCAAATTTTTGTTTTAGATCACCTTAAATTTTGCTCTAGATCAAAATATATAAGTAAAATACTAAGCATTAGGTTTTCCTTTATTAATTTTAAATGCCAACATTCATTGTGTAAATATTAAACATCAAAGACTTTGAACTCATCTTCTGCTCTTTGGCAACTTTGAACAAATATGCACAATTGATCTCCTCAAGATTATCCTAGTATTTACCTTACAATGCTCATCATTGATCTTTGATCCAATCTCCCATGATTGTGCCAATTGTCATCTCTATGTGCCTTCTACACATTTTAATCTTTAACTCAATCCACACCATCTATCTCCATCTATATGAGTAACCATGTGCCATTGATCTTCTATCAAAGCTTTGATATTGTGACACTTATCACCAACACATGCAATCTTAGACTCTTTGACATATTGACTAAATATGCACCATTGGATCACTACTAACAATATCACATGCTCTATTATATCCTTATCTAGTTAGATTAAACACTCACTATTAGATCTATGATCTAATTAAATGCTCACCATAGATCTTTGATAAAGCAAATTTGGTTAAGTATGGGAACTTAGTAAACTCTATCTGAGAATCCAAATTTTCACCTTAATAACTTTTGCTATGTTTAACCTCATACCTTAAAATTTTAACCATATTATCTCCTCACATATAGTAATCCATCCATGTATCAAAATTCTCCTAAAACCTTCACACGCGTAAAATATGACATCATCAATGCACTTACTCAACATTATCTATCAAGATGACTACTTAAGCTTGGACATTCATATGACTATTCTAATGAATTTTATTCACTTTCATAATCACTCTTAGCATTCATAACACCCCATATGGTCTCTACAACATGTTTATACCATCAATATCATCCATCAATCACCTTACTAAGTAAAACACACTCCAAAAAATCAAATTATCACTTTCTCATTAATGCACTAGTACTACATGTTCTCTTTGACATCAATGACAACCTAACATCAATAACAATTCTAAAAAATCTCATCCTTTGTCATTTATGGAAAAACACCCTTAGAATGACTTATTACTCATTTGAACTTTTTCATTCTAATTTTTCTTCCCCTTTGACATTAATGACAAAGGGTCTCTTCCTTAACATGTCAACAATAATTTCTCTAACATTATGTACTCATTCAAATACTATTTAATATGATTAGGATACTTAAAAAATTTAAATCATATGAATCAATTATTTCCCCTTTGACATGAACCAATCTAAACTTGGGCTTCTTTGATCCTTGGACCTGACAAACTACTCACAGAGATTAGAAAGATCCCCCTAACATCATGCTCCATATTATGTCATCTATTATTTGATATATACCAATCTAAACTTGATATTTTTTTAATCCTTGGACCTATCTACTAACATAACTCACAAGCTCTCTTTTATCATGCATGAATATTTAATACCCTATAAAAATACATGACTTGGTTTGATCAAGTCATCATATCATTTTTATTGAAATCACAACTATAGCAGATAGCTTCAAGATTTTATCATGACTAAATCATCTTCACATATGCTCCACCTTACATCATGCACATATTCTTCAATCCTTTAAAACTATATGAGTTATCTCCCCCTAACCCCACGCTTCACCTATATCATGACATCTTAAACAAGTCTTCTCAATGTGTTGGGTCTATCAGCAATTCTTCAACACTATCCATATATCCTTGATTAGACACCTAAATATCTTTATTTACTACCTACACCATCAATAAAATATCAAATAACATCCACCATGTTTCTTATTGATGTCAAGTGTCTCTTTAAATCCTAGATAGAGACACTATAACCCATAAAGTTCTATAACAATGTAAAACTAGGAGTTGCCCATAACTCTTCATATATTTTCTCCTCCTTAGTCATCTTATACTAATAGTTCTTCTTCTTCTTCTTCTTCTTAGGCTTAAGAGAAGAAACATACTCATCCACTACCATATTCTCATTTTATTTTAAGAATGAATTGATAATACATGGAGACAACATATATTCATGACATACCTTTTTATCTTAAGAAAGAACCTCATAACTAGGCATTGACAACTGATGTTCTTTGCATGAAAATTTCTCAACAATAGTTGGATGTTATCTGAGATCCATACATATCTTATAACAAGCATCAATTAGAACTTTGTTCTTTTCTTTGAGCTTGACTTAAACTCAATTTTGATTCTCCTTTTCTATTTAGACAAATGACACATTATCTTGGCATTTTAGAACCTTCTTCATATCTGATTCTTCTTTTACTTTAACAATAAATCCACCTTGATATTTGAGATCAATTATATTAGTTTTCTTGTTTTTCACTTCCTTAGGTTTCCATACCAATGACTAAACTTTATTGAGAACACTAGGATGTCCAACCACCTTATATGACTTGAGAGCTTTCTTATATAATATCTTGCAATATGACCAACTTGATGGCAAATGAAAAAAATAACATCTTGTCTCTTAGGTTCATTATGTTCAAGATTGATTGTCTTAGGTCTTCATACTTGGATTAGCTTTTTCCTAGGTAACCTATAGTAGAATATAGCAATATGTCCCATGTCATGATAACTGTATCAAATAATATCTTCCATACCTTTTGCTTAAATATGGTAGTGATCTCTTTTTGATTGATTGATTCTTCTTACATAGTCTTTTCCCCTATGACCAACAATATGATAAAAAAAACAATGGCCCATAAAATATTTTGCATACCTTGAAGTATTTGATTATTTGATTGGTTTTTTCATTCTACCTTTAACCTAATTTGACTTGTTGTCTTTCATGATACCATCTTATTTACCTTATTTTGATCTCTTTTGTTCTTCTTCAATCTTGCTTATCTTGACAATAAATTGATAGTGTTCATCCTTCAATCAATTTAGATTGGTTTTCAATTGAATCCTCTCATCCTGTTTAGCTCTCATACTTGAACTTGTAACCTCTAACTGAATTATGAGAACTTAGATAGTCTCCTTATCCCTATTATCTTCTTTAGCCATGTCAACCTTTAATCTACATGTTTTTTCTTCAATAATCTATATATAATTAAGATTGTAATTCAACTCATCATGCTCACCTTGATTTGAAATCAGCTTGGAATTTATCTCTTCTAATTGAGTCTTTATATGTCCACATTCTTCCTCTTTTGAACTCAAATTTGTATATGTAACCCTTAATTATTCCTCAAGAATGATGATATTATCTTTATAATCTTTTTATCTTTAGCTTGCTTTCAAGGATTCTATCTCCTTATTGATATTGATGCACTAATATATAATATCCTTAAATTTTGAGGCCATGATCATATTCTAAGCTTCTTCTTGATCATACTCTCTCATCTTATCTTTATACTTCTCAAAAATTACCTTGAGCTAATCACACTTTTCTTCACTTGATTTTAGACATGAATAAGTAACATCCACTTGAGCCTTCAACTCTTGATTCTCTTTATTCAATTGTTTATCCATATTTTACCTTGGATCACCTTCAAGTGGTTAAACATATAAAGAAAGTCCTAGTTTGATACCAATTATTAGAGGAACAATCATTGAGAGGGGGGTGATTCAGTGATGCTAGATAATCTAATTCAATTCTTAACTCTTAAACATTTAACATACATCAATATTGATCAAAAAAAACAAACATGAAAGCACATACATCCAAAACATACATTAGAGCATACATCACATGAACACATCATATATGTGGGAAACCCTCTTAGGGGATAAAACCCAATTAACCCTAAAATATGGAGTATAATCGTATAAAATAATATCGAACATTTATACCATCACCCACTGATCAAGGAACACCCATCCCTTAGTTTAGTGAGACACTAATCTCATAAGGAGATATGACCCTTGTCTAGTTGAGCACCCACACCAACTAGACCTTTAATAATATTTACCTTACAAGGAGGAAACAACCCCCTAAAAAACCAAGTACCCATTTAACCACCTAAATAGATCACCTTGAACACCTATTTCTACTCTTCAAATAATGATTATCACCTTTGTTTATACTCTTTTCTAGGGCTAACTCACTCAAACTACCTCTTCTAGGCTCATTAGATCCAATGACCTATGTATCCTCCTACATCAACTTGATAAGAAAATAATGACTTATCCTATTCACTCTCTAATGTTCCTCTCTAGCTTGTACCTTCTCTATCAAAGGTTCTCTCCTTTACTTCAATTTGCACATACACAGCTAGCATAATTAGTCTAATTAGACATTATATTTACACCACTCTCTTCCTTTACACTATCTTGGTTTGCCACGATGATTTACATATTTGAACCAAATTTAACATACATCCATACATATATTATATGTGATAACCACACTCTTTATAGGCGAATCATTACCTTATTATCCCCAAACCACCATTAGGTTTTGGTGAGACCTAAAACAATTAGGCCTTCATACTCACACGTTACATGTGAGAATAATTGGACTAACTTCATCCTTTACCAATTATTTGAAAAAATTAAACCTATTTACAATATCCCCTTGCTTAGTCGCATAAGGGTTCATGCCACCTATAACAACAAGTCAACACTTAAACCTACTAATTGGTCTCCTTGCTCTTCAGGTCTTCATATACAAAAAACACAATCTCAAACTTCTAAATCAAACACTTAAGTATTTCACATAGCCATATGATTGTATCACATGGGTGAACCCTTCATCACCTATGATACACATTTATGTACTTTAGACACTTCAACACAAGATTTAAGCACTCAAATCAACTCTCTCAAAATGACCACTCAGATTAGTCACACATAGTCAAAATATAGTCAAGCTATTTTGACTCTCCATGACTAATCAAGGGAAAAATATAAAAACCAATGCCTTCTCATAATCCTTAGAGACTTATATAACATATACATACTCATTTTTCATCCTTCACTCTATTTATAACACCTTCAACTTACCTTTATAGGATGGTCACTCAATCTACCAGTGTATTTAACAAACATAGTCAACTTATAATCATTTGTTCACATTTAATATGTATTGTTAAAACATCCAAAATATATAGAGAGAGTATTCTTAGAGTCTAAAATATTCTCCAATATTTATTTCATATTAAAACATCAAAATACTATCAATAACTCTTTAATTTTCCTTCTTGGGTCACTTGCAAAACATGGTCAAACACATAGTCAAATTTGGAGATAAATTTATTTGACTATACAAACATTAAAACATTATAAATTGTATATCTGGATGTGCCTTGAAGTCATATTCAACTTTTATTTTTACATCACCTTTAAATTCATCTTAGATCAAAATATATAAGCAAAATATTGAGCACTAGTTTTTCCTTTATTAAATTCAAATTCCAACAGTCACTATGTAAACGTTAAATATCAGACACTTTGTCCTCATTTCATGCTCCCTAAAAAATTTAAAAAAATACACACCATATATCTCCTTAAGAGTAACTTGGTTGTTACTTTTCAATGCTCAATATTGATCTTTGATCTGAGCTCCTATGATTATGCCACTTGGCATCTCTACATGACTTCTACACATTTGACTCTTTGCCTTGATTTGCACCATTGATCTCCATCTATATGATCACCCATGTACCATTTATCTTCTATCAAATCTTTGTGATTATGCCACTTATCACCATCACATGAAATCTTAGACTCTTTGACATTTTGAATAAATAGGCACTATTGGATCACTACTGACAAGATCATACACTCTATTAGATCCTTGTCTAGTCAGACTAAATTCTCACCATAGATATTTGATAATGAAAATTTTGCTAAGTATGGGAACTTAGTAAACTCAATTTGAGAAGCCAACTTTTCACCTTAATAAATTTTTCTATGCTCAACCTCATGACCTAAAATTTAAAAAATATGACATCCTCACATAGGGGAATCCATCCATAAATCAAAATGATCCTAAAGCCTTCACACATGTGAAACATGATGTCATCAATTTGTTTACTTAGCTTTATCTATCAAGATGACTACTTGAGATTAGACATTCATATGACTATTTTGATGAATTCCATTCACTTCCATAAGCACTCTTAACATTCATAACACCTTATAGGGTCTTTGTAAAATGTCCATACCATCAATATCATCCATAAATTTCCTTATTAAGTCAAACACACTCCAAAACATCAAACTGATCACTTTGTCATTAATGTATTAGTACCACATTCTCTCTTTGAAATCAATGATAACCTAACATCAATGACCATGATCAACAATAATCTCATTAAAAAACCATAATAAATTGGATTCAATATAAGTCTAATAAAGCCAAAATATGATCACAAAATCATAATATAGTAATGCAATGTCCAAGCTAACCATAAATAATTAGTTTTTAAAATGGGTTTCAGATGGGATCATGACATCCTCTCCCACTTAAAAATGAGTTATTCTAGTGACCAAGTTAATATATGAGTGAAATGCCACCTTAAAATACCTAATTATTCCCATGTAACACTCTTTTCACTAGATGGATCCCATTGGAATAAAATTGATTATATATCCTTATTTCACAACTTAACATTATGATGGTCTAGGATCCTCATGGGTTTCAACTATATTTTATCCTCTTATGTAACCTAAAGGTTATTGTAGTCCAAAATGTGAATTGGATCAGAAATTTATTTTCTAAGAAAATCAACATCAAAAAAATCATAAATCATAAATAGATAAGGAGGAAAATCTAATTGATAGGCTAGAAGATCTATATTTTATATAATGTTAATAGGTTTAACAAAGCATGAAGCTAACTTAGATGTTTTTTCCAAACATAATTAAACTCTTCTATGGTTTAACTCTCAAAAAAACTTTATCACCAAAATTAAATTTAAAAGGTGATATTTTCTTATCTACATATCTCTTTTGCCTTTTATAGTCATTTTTAAAACTATCTAATAAGTGGAATTTGTTTACCATAATCCTTAAGTATATCAGGTCTTGAAATAACCTTATTTTCCAATTTGTCCCAACCAAGAGGAGTTCTGCACTTTCACCCATACATAGCTTCAAAAGGATCCATATTAATCCTAGAATGATAAGTATTATTATAATCAAACTCTACCAAATGGAGGTAATCTTCTCACTTAGACTACTGATCAATGAAATGCTTTCTTAGCATGTCTTCTACCACCTAATTCAATCTTTTAGTTTAACCATATATTTTTGGATAGTACATATAAATAAAGTTAAATAAAGTTCTAAAGGTTGTGGTCAAATTTTTCTATAACCTTGATGTGAATAATTTATCTTTGTCTAAAATAATTACTTTTGGCATGCCATATAATAGGACAACCTCTTTTATAAATCTTTTTGTAAACATAGCAACATCATACATTAGATTACCAATAATTCAATGACCAACTTTGGTAAAATTATCCATCACAACTAGAATAATATCATGTTTTTTTCATGATTTTAGTATCCCAAAAATTAAATCAAGTGAGATTATAGATCACTTATGTTTTGTCACTTCATGAGCATATAATAGGCCTCTAGGATGGAAATGCTTAGCCTTTGCATGCTATCAATACAGCATTTGGAAACAAAATTATCCTTGTCACATTTCATTACAAGATATTAATATTACCTTTTTAGTTCATGTTTCATTTTCATGATAACTGGATGAACATAATGAGGTGTTATGTGCACTTATTTTAGAACTTAATGAAATTAGACCTGATTACAGAAGTTATATCAAGGTGTGTGCATCAATTGAGTGAATCAAAAACACATTTTTATTTGCATTTGACATATGAAATGTCTATATAAAATTTAATAACACATTATATCCATCTATATTAGTGTATATTTCCATTTTTTGTACATAAATATATATTCTAAACTATGGTGATCAAATTTTACCTTTAGATGTTTTCCCACAATAAAAGGTTTCCACTAATTCAAATCATGTATTATTTTAAAAAGATCCATATAATGCATAGGATAATTATTTTCATGATCCTTGATATTTTTGACTCATAATTCACCACCTTTTCATCTTGGATAAGTATGCCACCAAATCCTTCCTTTGACTCATTTACCCAAACCTCAAAATTACCATTTGGGTCAGGTATGAAAAGTATCATTATTATAGTCAAAAGAATCTTAAGCTTCTAAAATGTTTCTTAATATAGGGGTGAAAAAATAAACTTATTTCCCTTATGTTATAAGGAAGTGATGGGATTGGTTATGTTATAAAAAATTTCCATAAACCTACAATAATATCCAACCAAGCCCATGAAATTGTGTACTTCATGTACATTATTAGGAACAAGCCACTCTTGTATTACTTTGATCTTGGATAGATCAAGAATAATACTAGATTTATAAATAATATGCCTAATCTCATGAATATAAGTTTTAAATAAGGAAAATTTGGATAACCCACCATCTATTTTATGTTTCCTTAATCTCTGTAAAATAAGTTTTAAGTGTCATTCATGTTTTACTATAATTTTTGAGTAAATCAAAATATCATCAAGAAAAAATAACACAAACTTGTCTAAATAATCTCTAAAAATACTATTCATTAATTTTATGAATGCATCTAGTGTATTAGTTAGCTAAAATGGCATCACAATGAACTCATAGTGACCATAATAGGTCCTAAAACCAACCTTATGCATGTATTCCACCTTGATTCTAAGTTTATGGTAGCTTGATCTTAAATTAATTTTGAAAAATATAGTTGCTCCCTTAATTTGATCAAATAAATCATCTATCCTTGATAGAGTATAATGATTCTTTATTTTCACTTTATTGAGTGTCTGATAATTGACTATTATCCAAAATTTCTTGTTATTGAACTTTTAATTCCTAAAAATATGCCACATTCATATTATAGGGTGATTTATAGGTACGTACAACCCCTAGCATGATATCAATCAAAAAATTTAACTCCCTTATAGTTGGAAGTCTAGGTATATTTTAGGAAACACATATTGAAAATCCCTCTAAAAAGGAAATTATTCAAAAGGTGTTTCTTGTTCCTTAGTGGTTTCATGTATTTTAACTACATATAGTTGGCATCCCTTTTGTACTACATTTTTTAGCTGCATGACTAAAATTAATTTTTATGCCGTAGGCCATTGAATTCCTTGCACTTCTATGATTATAACTAAATCATCCATGCATTGCACTTTCTTACCAAAGTAATCAATTATTGCTTGGTGTAGTTACAACCAATAAACTCCCAAAATTACATCATAGCATCCCAAAGGAGTTATAAATAATTTTTAATTGGTTTGACAAACACCTAAATATAGCTCATCCCTCTCTAGACACTCATAGATCAACACTTTTTTGCCTATACTAAACTAGACCTCCCAACCTTATCTAACTCTAAAAGGTTTTAATATACACTTAATTGTTATATAAGGTGAAATAAAAATATCTGACTCTATAATATGTTAAAATAAACACATTAGGAATAAAAATAGTACCTCTAGTTTCAATTAGAGTTTCTAAAAAGTGAGCATTCTAATTATCTAATTCTACATGAATTATGTGGTTGGTCGATTGTCCTAGTTTCAAGTTTGGATAGTCCTTCTAGTAGTGGTTATCACCACATTTCCATCACTAAATAGTCTTAGAAGGTGAAATAGGAATAGTTTTGGCCTATTTATTTGGCCCATGTTGAGTACCTTGGGTCTAATTTTTATTGTTTGACCTAGATTTAAGTTAGTTATAGGATTTAAAATTATTTATCTACCCTTAAAACTTACCCCAACCACTAGTACTCATAGTAAACCTATAGTTAAAAATGTATTTCTTTAAACTTTTAAGAGTTGGGGTGAAATTTTTAGTTTTACTCTATTATCTATTCTTTTTAAAATATTCCCTTGCCTTATGTCAAGATTTTTCCTTCTCTTTAGCCCTATGGGAAAATTCAATGGCAGCCACCATGGGTGTTAGATTAGTCATATTGGCATCATGCATCAATATTTCTTTTAGATCAATTTTAAACTTGGTCACCTTTATCTCTTTTTCATGCATGTATTTCACATGACATAATAGATTTAGGAATTTATTATCATAATTATTGAATGTCATATTCTCTTATTTTAACAATTGAAACTCAATAAATTTTTATTCCTTTAAGTTGTCACTTAAGTACCTCTTCTAGAATTGTATTTAAAAAGTATAAAAATTAAGGTTCATAGTATGATATCCTTCTAAATCATAGAGAGGAATCCACCAAACAAATGCATCACTAACTAATTAATATGATGCCACCCTAGCTTTCACATTAGAAGACATGTTATGTATGTTGAAATATTTCTACAGGTGTACCAACTAAGCATTATTTGCATCACCAATTTATTCTCTATAAAATTTTAGTGGAGGAATATTCTTGATTTATTTTATGATAGGTTCAACTACTGCCAAATGTAGTTCCTAAAGAACTAATTCCTCCCTTTGTTCATTATCTTCCTAATACAGACCTTCTTAAGGAATATATCTAAGTAGTTGATCCTACATTCTTGAGTTTCCATTTTTACTTGAATAGAATTTAAGGTTTTAATAATTCCATTTGATACTTATTCATACCTATAAATTAAGATTCCCCTAATCTAATTAGCATTGGGATCTTCATTATTATTACCCATATTACTAATTAGAGGAGGATCAGTTCTATTATTCACATTAAAAACACCACAGTCTTTACTCATTTTATACTTTTGTCCCTACCAATATTTGCATTGACATTGATTCTTCCCCTTGATCTTTTTTAAACCATCTTGAGGAGATTTAAATTTCAATGTTAAGGTAGGGTATAGTTCAAAATTTGCTCCCAGAGTTACCTAGATTAAAACTTTATGCTTTGATACCAATGAAATGAACACCCAATAATTTTAACAAGACCAAAAAAAGTGATAAATAACACTAACTAAGGTTTAATGACAACACAAGATTGGATTTATTTAAACTTATCCATACTTCCATTAGATCAAGAAATTTTTGGGTTATAAACTCCCTTCAAGTTAGGTCTTCCTAAGTGAGTCATGTCTGAACTATGTTCATCTCAAAAGGTTAATTAATCTCAATAGGTATATAAGTACCTATGTACTCTTATAAATTCCAAACTAAATGATAATTTTTGGTCTTATTCTTGTAGACACTCCATTTTAATCACCTTATGTGTTAAAATTACAAAATAGATTAACTTCCCTTAAATTATGCATAAACTAGTCCACAATCATTTGTTCATCCTAATTTCTTATATACATCTAATATATAAATTTGAATTCATATTCAGTCATCCTAAATTAGGTAATTCATCATAATAAATAATAAAATCATCATGTTGGTCATATTTATATTCATCATTAGTAATTTCTCTCTCTGTGGTTAATTAATCATCCCTCTTATCATAATTAAATCTTCCAAATTCAACATAATATATTAATTAAATTAGTATTTTTATTAGTTTGATCAATATTATCATTATAAATCATTTGAATTAATTATTCTTCCCTTTTATACCTCATTAAAATATCATATCACCTTCCAAAATAATCTCAAGATTCCATGATATATCTTTTTATGACCCCACCTTCAATATTAAAAGCAAATTGTGAGGGATTGTTCTCCACCCTTCATTTTGGAAGCAATATGGAGGGATAATATTTAATATTTTAAGATATTTTGTGAATAATTATAAACCCCCATATTGTATACAAGGTGGGGATTACATTGCCTCTTCTCAATATATTCTAAAGGGCATTCTCAACCCTCCATCTTACATGCAAGATGGAAGGCTCATATTAATTCATTTGGAGATATTTTAAGGTTGCATTCTCCACCATCCATATTTAATTCAAGATGGATTTATCACATTGAGTCACTCTTCCTAAAAATTAATGGGAAACCCTCTTCATATTATATGCTGAAGATTTATCCTAAAACTATGCCTATTCTCAGAGCTACCTCGTGGATCAACTCTACTTCTTATCAAGTATTCCTCAACTTATCAAAGGGATATGATTCATTCTTATAATATGTAATTTATAAATACCCTTTAATAATAAAATCCAAGCTATACTCCACTTGAATTATACAAGGTAAAGAATCCACAAAAGAAGGTATACTTTATATGCTTTTTGTCTTCATAGTTAATTTTATTTCATCCTTGCCTTTGGCTCACAATGTCCTAGGATTACTATTTTTTTTCATTACTTTGATTTTTATATCTTCACTAATGAAGAAAACACTAAAATTTTATAATCCTATGGATACACTACTTATATGTCAAACTTATCAATAATTAACTTGAAGAGAATTTTTGACCCTTAGATCACCATATCAAGGCATCATAAATCTTCCTAGATCTATTAGAGTTATGTTTTGTGCTTTTATCACAAAATACTAAATGAAAAAAATGTGTGGATAATATATTAAAATAATCATGTATTCATATGGCTTCCACACATAATTTATCCAAGTTCCTTATTATAAGATGCCACACCAAACTTTATTCTCATATTATATTTAATTGCCTTGGTAATTTATTCAAGTCCAAAATAATTAACTGAATAAATTAAAAATTAAAATATAGTACTGATTCTTATGAAATTTATAGTTTTAGTCCCAATTTAAAATTAATAATGTAAAAAGGATGAATAGATACTACCATTGAATTTGGTGACATTCTATCTTTTTTGGTATTGTATCATCTTTTCATGTACCATATCCTAGCTTTAAAAACCTCTTTTAGAGTAACTCTTTTAAATGAGTTATATTATGCAATAATTATTTTATTTTATTTAGAATATATATTTATGGGTTACTAAAAAAATACATATAATATTAAATTAATTCAAAACACTAAGTCACTTAAGTAGAAGACAAAAACATCTATTCGATCACAAGAAGCTTCACTTTTATGCACGTTTGATTCAAAGTGGTTCATTATAAAAACTACTACTCAACTAATTTAAACTTAATCTTTAGATGTAATTTTAATAACTAGAAGTACATTATCCTCTAAGGAATTGTTTTAATTAAATTTATAAAATACAATATCCCATCTTTCTCTAAATGGTGGAATTTTTTTGAAAAACAAGATTTCTAACAACCATGCTTATTAAGCCAATTAATTTGAAATCATTATTAAATTTACATCAGGATAGAATAAAGTGTCACTCAAGACAAATTTTCCAACTATCATGAAGATAATTCATAATGAATGTAAAATATGAGTGGAACATAAATAAAACTATAGATTAAACTTATTAAATATGATATTGAAAAAGGAAAAAATCAATATTCTTATATAATTTAAAACTAATTAACATGTAATTCTTACATTACTCAAAGGTTAAAATTGAAACAAGTAAGATATTAAATTTAAATATTTTTATTGAAATTTATACCAAAAAAATATGACTTTTATGTTTGAATTAATTATTATCAATTTAGACCATAATTGTAAGGTAAGAGACAATATTTAGACCATAAAGATATTTTATTATTCATTAAGTTTTTAAGGTAATGTAAACATATAAGAAGTCCAATAAATTCACTTAGTTCTCAATGAGAAATGAAATCATGACTTCCCATTCATAAGACCAAAGCATATTAGTTAATCATCTCCAATTTCTAAATTCATAAACACTAATCAACTAGTAGAAAAGAACAATTAGGATTTGAAAACCTAAACACAAACTAATACATTAATCAGATTAAATACTTACAATAAATAGGATACACATTTATGAATCTAGATATTAATAGTTAATTCTTAATTGAAAAACTCTAAATAAAGGAGGGCTGAATACATATTTTGTTTAAGTTGAGAATCACTTCAACTTATTTGATAAATATCATAAGGGACATATGCTAGAGTATAACATAATTCAAGTCACATTAAAGTCAAACATTTACTCAAACCCCAATATCAACTCAGCTATAATCACTACTAGATTCATAGCTATAAAACTTTGTCTATATGATGAAATAATAAAAATATACATGATCAAGTATAGGAATTATTTTTTTTTACCTTGCCTTTACTAAATTAATGTCATTCATAATATCCAATCAACTATAAGGGTCACATAAATCATTGCATAGTGAAATAAATAATTTTTCCACAACTATATTACTAGGAAAATTTAACTATATCCATCTTCTAAATTATCCAGCTGAATCTATAAAATAATGATGAATAGTTATCAACATTCCTTAATCCAATCATTACAAGGATTAAAATATTATAAATTAAAACTATTAGAAATTAAAGTCACTATTTATGTTGATGAGGTGGTAGACATTATTCATGTTGATGAGGTGGTAGAAACTATTCATGTGATGAGGTGGAAACCACTATTTATGTGATGAGGTGTCAATTAATATTCACTATGGTGAGGTGGTAGTTACTATTCATGCTAAGGTGGCATGTGGGGTGTATTACTCCACTAAGGCACATGGGTTTATCTTTGGTGATGGACATGAGTAGGTGTGATTGGCATGAGTAGCTATGATAAATAACCACATGGAAGTGGTTGTGATTTTGTATAAATTAGATGATATACTTTTTTTGACCTTTATACATGTAGATATAAACACTACATTGTTGATAACTAGTACCCATGAGTGTATGCAATAGGAATCCAAGAGAAAATATGTATTAGTCACTTGTTAGTAGAAATCAAACATACAAAAATAGATTAAGATAAAATATTCTCAAGGATAGATACTAGGTGGAGATTGATAATTAACAAGACAAAATAAAACACAACTAGAAGGACAACAAAGAAATGCATTTCACCTTCCTTGTAGCTCTGAATTGCTAGTTGAAATAGCAGTTGGCTTACTAAGCTTGTGTCCAAATTGGAGTCTTTATCAGTGCTCTTGATTTACATGCAACACCTCCCATTTTTCCACTATGGTTTTATCCTTGACATGTGTTGGTCTATGAATCTTATCTTATAAATTCTACATAATAATTTTGGACAAAAGAGCTTGTTAGAAGTGAGTGTGAGACCTTGTATTTATAGGTTTCAAACTAACCCCAACCCAAGAGTGATTAGGTTTAGGTTAACCTTGGGTTAGACTTGGGAGTCCAAATGTAATAAATAATGTCCTTAATTGTGCATTTAAGGAGGCATAACTCAACATTTTTTTATTTTCAAGGCATTTATGTTGATATTTTACAATTCTTGACTTTGAGGATGATTATGTCATAATGACCTCATTTCCCTTTGATATTTATTGAATTTTTATTTTTTTAAATTAAAAATTCACTAATTTAACATGGGTTATTTAACTAAACATTTAATTTTATTTACTTGGTTAATTATTTTACTTAGGCTTTTGGTCATTTCAATAATTTGATTAAGTACCCCACTTAGTTGGTCTAAAATGTTAGTTTTCTAAGCTAAAATCTGATTAGGGATGAATCCACATGAGATTATTATTTCATATAAGGTAATACCAAAAATATGGATGATTTTATGTAATTTTAGGAAATTTTGTCCAATATGTAAATGAATTTGAGATGTTCAGTGATTCCTAGTGTTATTTTGCATATATTGGTAGAAATCAATCTAAAATATACTCGGACATAAAAGTGGCCAAAAATGAGTGCCTAAATTTTACCCATATTTAATTAGGTGTTGAAATATACATGCATTAGTAACATATTATCAAATAATTAAATGAATTTGAGATGTTCAATGGTTCTTAGTGTTATTTTGCATATATTGGTAGAAATCAATCTAAAATATACTTGGACATAAAAGTGGCCAAAAAGGAGTGCCTAAATTTTACCCCTATTTAATTAGGTGTTGAAATATACATGCATTAGTAACATGTTATCAAATTATTAAAAAGTTATTTTTCTTTGGCTAATTCCCTAGAGGGTGGTTGATGAGCCCTAGATGCCCCCCTCGATGGATCTAGTGGAAAATTAGCATCAACAAAGGAGCCCTCATAAAGAGGAAATGACATAGTCTAAGGGAAAAATAATTTAAGGAAAAATATTTGTTAGTCACTCATTAGTAGAATAAAACATCTAAAATAAGATTAAGACAAAGAATTCCCAAGCCTAACTACTAAGAGGAGTTTGATCATTAGCAAGACAAAATAAAACAAAAAAAATAAGGATAAGAGATAAATCCCTTTCACCTTCCTTGTAGCTCTAAATCACTTGTTGAAATGGTAGTTGTCTTGTTCATCTTGTGTCCAAATCAGAGTCTTAATTAATATTCTTTCCTTGTATGCATCACCTTCCTTTTATCCACTATGGTTTTGAGCTTGGAATGTATTTGTCTATGAATCTTCTCTTATAAATTTTATATAATAACTTAGAAAAAATAGCCTATTAGAAGTGAGTGTGAGACCTTATATTTATAGGTTTCAAACTAACCCCAACCCAGGTGTGACTAGGTTTAAGCTAACCTTGGGTTATACTTGGGAGTCCAAATATAATAAATAATGTCTTTAATTATTAATTTATTGATGCATGGCTCAACATTTTAGATTTTTAAGGTATTTATGTTGGTATTTTGTAATTCTTAACTTTAAAGATGATGATGTCATCTTGAAATTGTTTTCCTTTGATATTTTTTGAATTTTGATTTTTGGAAATTACAAATTCACTAATTTAACATGGATATTTTAACTAAGCATTTAATTTGATTTACTTGGTTAATTAATTTTTCTTAGGCTTTAGGTCATTTCAAGAATTTGATTAAGTCATTTGCTTAATTAGTTTAAAATGTCAGTTTTCTAGGACATAACTTGACTGGGGATGAATCTATGGGAAGTTATGATTATTTATAGGGTAATAACCCAACTAGGGATGATTTGACATAAATATAGCCATTTGGGTTCAATGTAGAGATGAATTTGGGATGTTTAATTATTCCTAGGCTTTATTTTCATAGTTTGGTAGAAATAAATCTAAAATTTGTTTGGAAACAAAAGTGGCTAAAAAAGAGTGTCTACATTTTCCCCCTATTTGAGTAGGTGTTAAAATCCATAGGTATAGTAACATGTTATCAAATAATGAAAATTTCATTATGCTTTGGCTAATGTTCCAGAGGGTGGTTGATGAGCCCTAGATTTCCCTTCAAGGGATTGAACAATAAATTAACATCATCAAATGAGCCCTCAAAAAGAGGAAATTAAAAGATCTAGTGGCAATGGGGGTGAAAATAATAATATTCCAAAATGTGTTTATAATGAGTGTCATAGTGATTTGCCTTATTAGGGAAAATGAGTTGAAAATAATGATTTACCCAAAGGTAATTCTAATTATTAGAACCATGATTTACCCTAGTAGGGTAGATGTAAGTGTGATACAATTTTACTTTTCCCCATTAGGGTGGATGTGATTAGTGATTGGCATAAATAATTTTCCCCATTATATAAAATTGGTAAAGGTAGAGCATGTAATGAACCCTGACATTGAGGATAGGTATGAATTTGGGCAACCTATTAGCGTGGAGATGCACATCCTAACTAGCAGTGACTAATATTCATTTGTGATTTAGTTAATATGTGTTTGTCTGGTTTTTTGGTAGGTATATTGTGAACAAAGGGAATTAATACTAATATCATCATTTGATAACTCCATTTGGCTTGATTTTTGTTGTAGCTTGTGATATTATGCATCATAGTTATATACAACTATAATAACAATGTGTATCCTAAGCATGGAAAACTTAATTTAAATGTAAATATAAACCACTTACATGTAATATATGAGAAATAAAATCCCAATTTTAAATATAATGCAATAAACGAAGTGTAGTAATGAATACAAATATTCACAACTGAATACAAAATATGGTTAATCAAGATTCAATTGCTAAAAATATGTAATAATCCTACATTAACTGAGGGGTAGGGAGGTAAAAAAACACAACCTAAATTAAAAAATTAAAAAACTCAATCCCAAGTTTTAATAAATACTCAAGTGTAAAATAATTATCCTTAGACACACAACACTTAAAATGAACAAACATGAAACCAATAGACAAGTTAATTTAAGGTGCATAAAACAAAAACCAAACTAAAGCAATGCAATCAACAAATGAGTTAAATAAAGAGAAATAGAAAAATCAAACTAATGAAAATTAATTAAAAAAAAATAAGATAATACTCAAGTAATAAATAATTAAGTTAAATAAATAGCAATAGACAACCTAAGTTAAGGCAAAAGAACAAACAATTATTCTAAAGAAAATAAGAAAATAACTAATATAACTATTCTATAGTGCAGTAGAAGTTTTATGATTTGAAAAAAGGTTACCCCTAAGGATATAGGGAACAAATACATGGTTATGACAATTAAGGTTTCCCCTAGGATATATGGATCAATGGTAATAAAATGATCAAGGGGAATAGAAGAATAAGGAAGGGGTGGTCGATTTGACTCCAAATGCACTAATAAATTGGACATTTCCTACATAATCCCATGGACATGATTTCCAACAAGGAATTTAGGCCAAATTTAGTTTTCCTAAGATGTTTGATAGAATAATATTAATGACAAGTAAAAGAGATTGATTTGTAAAAGAAAATAGGAATGGCCTCACAAAATGGTGAGATCATGAGAGGCATATGACTCGTAAAACTTTGAGAATATAAGAGGTATATAACTATTAAAATGTAAAGAGCATAAAATCCTTAGTTATACTTTATAGCTAGGATATATACATCATAAGTAGCACATATATAATCTGAATGGCCTAGTGTTAGAGGCTCGTTTACAAGTTTTTGGCATATTTCCATGTTTTTGGGTTCTTTCAGGCATCTCAACTCAATGAAAATTAATGAGATATAGAATGGGTGAACTTAAAAAATGGTGATAGTGTATGATTAAGAGTGATATTAAAATGGTGAGGGTGTGGCTTATATTTCTCATAAAATGGTGAGAGCATTAGAATAAAGTGGCCAAACTGACCTCAAAAAACATTTAACATTGCGTAAAAAGTCCAGATGGACATCAATCCATTGTAATTCTCCCTATATTGAGGAATAAAACTAAGTAATAATGTGTTTGTGAATATAAAAAATGGTAAGGTAAGGCATGGTGGAGGGTTGTTCCTGGCTATAGGAAATAATTCCATAATTAGGTTACCCCTAGGCTATAGAGAACAACGACATAGGAAAGTGATGTACATAGAACATTTTATAAAAGTAAGGATGTAATTGCAATACCAATATCATATTTCTCCAAGATATTACCCCTTTGTGAATGAATGTGCTCAAAGAGGTGATAAGATTAAATTAGCCATTGAAATAACATCTAGATCCAACCATTAATAGTCTATGAGGTGTCAATGAATTAGGATAAAGGTCAAAATAGCAATAGGGGAGGTAAAAAAAACTTTATCCAATAGGGAAGGTAAGGGAGGTAAGGTATATGGTCTGATATAAATAAGGTGATGTTACAACACAACTTAAGTGATCCTCATAGATAATACTTCATGTCACTCAAGAAAAAAATTTCTTGATATGGATTATGTTAATTGGTTCATCAAGTTCATCTCCTTCTATTTTATCTAACCTATATGATCCAAAACCATAGTTATCAACAATCACATAAGTTCCCAAAGATTTAGACTTGAACTTGCCCTTTTTATTGCATTTGAAATTAGTGTTCTTCTAATTTTATTTGAGTATAAAATCACCAAGATCAAACTCTATGTTTCACATGCCTATTATATTGACCATATAACTAATTTTGGTATTCTTGAATGTTATTCATAGTTTCCATGCATTTTTAATCTATGAGTTCTAACTCTTGTAGACAAGCGACTCTATAATCCTCATCACCAAGGATATATTTCAATGAAATTCATAGAGAAGGTAAATTAACCTCGATAGGAATAATGGATCAATTCCATAAATTAGGGAATATAGTGTGTCTCTTATTGGAGTGCATAAATTGATTTGATAATCTTAAAGGGAGCATAAGAGTTGTAATTTTGAATCATGACCAACATCATTGATGATCTTCTTAAGAATTTTTAAAATGGTCTTGTTAGATGCCTCTACTTGGCCATTATCTTGTGGGTAATATGTAATGGATAAATTTTGGGTAATGTTATATTTGTCACAAAGGGTTTTAACATCCTTGTTTTTAAATGAACTACAATTATCATATATAATGTCAAAGGGGATACCATTGACCAAGTTTGACTTTAGGTCAAACTTAGACCCTTATAGGTAAACAAATTGGTTTTTTAGATATTTAGGGGAGTAAATCTTTTTCATAGGCTATATTATGGTTTAATTGATGTTATCTAATGTATTTCTAGCCTTAGTCATGGTTTCATTAGCTTATTTGTCATTTTGAATCATTTACTATGCTTTTAAGGATCATTAATGCAAGTGGAATATTTTACAAGGTGATAAGGTGTCCTTTTTATTTATAATAATCCAACAGGTCAAATTAAATATTAGGGATGTTAGTTACATCAAAATATTGTAGGTTCTCTAACTAAAATTTAAGAAACAACTAAAAAAGGAGCAAATAGCACTTGTACAACCCATAGGCAAGTGTGCCACATCATAAAAGATCATGGAAGGAATATTCACCTTTATAAAACTTGTATATATGTTTTTTTAACTATAAATTCCATTTTAAATTTTAAACCATTATACTTCTTTTTTACATTTGTAGACATATAGAAGTGGCCTTCAGGTTTTTGCTCAGTACAAACAACTAAATAAGTTTAAAGATAAACTATTTTGGATGGTTTTATTACACTCATATAAATTAATTTAAATATAAATATTTTGAATAATTGAGGTATGTGCTTCATGAACCAACCTAATAAATTTGACTATACTTTTCTACTAGCTATTTTATGGGCCATATAGGTTTTGCTCAATTCTGGTCAAATCCATATAAAATATTTAATTATGTTGACTCCAATGGATTTTGGATACATTATTATATGGTATAAATTCTTAGTTTCATGTTTCATAATTTTTTGATGAAAAAATTATTCCATGTTGTAGGAAGGTGCCACCATATGTAGTCTCAGTCAAAGTTCTTCTCGTTTGCAGAGTGTTGCTCTCCTTTAGAGGTTTCATGTAGTTATTAAATAATTATTTGAAAGTATAAAGGTCATATTACTACCTCATTCCATGTTTTTGTTTCACCATATCATCTTTTGGGCAGCTTGCAGCCTTGCCATATCTCATAGTCAACTCCATGCCTAGCTTCACTTTTCAGTCACATATATGAGCTTATCCATATTGTTCATAGAGTTTTAATTATGTTTTATCAGTTTTAGAATCCATCAAGAGTGTAAAATAGTTTATTAAAATGTTTATAAAATATGCAAGTGTATGCATAGGCTCATTCACCATGCTAAAATAGTCATGAGATGCCTTTGCCTACTTTATTCTAGATATGTGCAAGTGGTTTCACATTGGAGATGATGTGTTGGAACTTGTTTCAATTTTTATTGATACAAATAATTCATTTGAAGAGTTTGGAAATATATTTGAGTTACCCATGAGGTCTTTTATCCACCTTAATGCTCATATTCAAATCACTATTTGTGCACCAAAATAACCACCTATAGGTGGTTGAACAGGGGACCAAGATTTTTGTACAGAGAGGTGGAAAAAATTTGACACCTCCTTAATGTATTGTTATGATAATAAATACATTAAATGCATATATAAAATTTCAAAGAGAAAAAGGAAGTGTGCAACCATGTTGAGGAGACAAGAGACTAAGTTTAGAGAAACTTTCCCTAAAATGTCAAAATAAAGGTCCAAAGGGTTCTTATAGACCTCCTATAATGATGTTACATAGTGTCTCAAAGCACCTAAAGAGGTGAATTTTATGACCTATAGTATAGATAAGACATCTGCCAAGAATGGAGGCTAGAAGGTTAGTGCATAGGAGAAGTTGAAATCCTCAAATATGCCCTTAAAAAAACTAAAATACTCAATTAACATCTACAGCCCTGAGGTTTTAAATGATCTTTTAGCATCTTAGGAATCAAATAAGATAAATTATCATGACTAGGATGGTTTAAATGTATTAATGAGGTCAAATTTAATGAAATTTATCAGGATAAGGTTGAGACAAGGTCTTATAACCCCTATGACCACCTCCAAGTATCCTTCTAGTAGGGAATAGACACCTATAGGGGTCAAATAGGTAAGATAAGCAAATAATGACTCATGAAATGTTATTTGATGGTTTTTATCCCATATAAAGTTAGTTTAAGGTGAATATATATGTTGTGTGACCTAAAATTGGGTTAAATGATGTCTTTTCACATCATGACAAGTCTTAGTTAAAGCAAATGGCACTTACATGTAGGGTCTTAAGGGTAAAGTATCTCAGTATAGGATAGTGACCCTAAATTGATGATAAAGTGGTGTTTAAAGGATTAAAAATAATAATACTAGTCCAAAAACATAAATTTTGAACACAATGGATTAAATTGAGAGCCTTTTCACATTAGAACCTAAGTCTAAGAGCTCACATTTACCTACATCAGTCAAACTCAGGGTTTCTCAGTCATCTAGGGAAAAACTTAGTCTAGTGAGTTCAAAAGTGCATGTAAAATGATTTGGAGGTTAATATTATTAATTAAAAATATATAAACCTTATCCATAGATATTATTATATTTATAATCTCTGAGTAAAGCACAATAACCTAAAGGTAGGGGCAAAATTAGAGTTTCTCAATCATGTAAGTAGGGACTCAGTTTTGAGGCACAAAGTCCATAAGCAGGGTTAAAGAGAGATTAGATTGATAAAAAAATAATATGACCACATCCATTAGTTTAATGATTAAATTCATATACTATTATATTTATGAAAAAAATCTACACATACCTTTTCAAATCCTATATGCATCTACAATAGGGTATAGTCTTGAGAAAGGTAAGATAGGAGGTGAACTTGTCTAGGGAGAAGAAGGTTTTCAAGAAATTAAATTTGGTTTATGAATGATTAATTAATTGTGTACAAACACTCCAATATCCCTTTAATATGCACAACCACCCTTCCCTATTTGGTCAAAGGTAATAGTCCGTATTGTGAGCTAGGAAATATCTTTGCTTAATAGGCAAGTATGAGGAATCCAAGGAAATAGTGTATTTGAGTGATTTAAAATATTTATCAGAATAAATTGAATATTAATAAAATTTTATGGGAACCTAGAAGAATTGGTTTAGCCTAGAGAGGTCACTCTTAGGAGGATTTGAGGAAAATGCAAGAAAATAGGCTTTTTAGAGGCCTTTTTTGGGCATTTTGAGCTAGTTAGGCACCTAAATCTAGGAATAAAGCTAAATCATTTATGAAAAATAATCATAAAGACATTTTAAAAATATGAAAATAATAAATTTACCTTGGGGATTAGGGATATACCTCACTATTTTATCTCAAAGGTCAGGTAGTCTAAGAAAATCAAGGTTTAGCAAAGCAAGCTAGTGAGTACCAAATGGGGAAATGGTTTAATATGTAGCTTTTTGAAACTAAATAAGAATTTTTTTAGGTTTATGAAATTAAAATTGGTGATATAGAACACTATTTCATTATTATACCTCCCAAGATGACTAAAATCCCCTACACATAGTCCTATTAGGTAAGCTTTCACTAGGCCTAATTGGTGAATGAGAGAAAAAGAAGAAGAAGAGTGTTTGGTAAGTTGTGTGGTGATATTAAAAGATTCAATTAAGTTTAAAAATTCATAATAAACCAACCCAATAATTTAAAATCAGTCCAAATAGCCAAATCCAGCTAGGTGCATGTTAGGCCTATTAGGCCTTCAAGGGACTTAGAGCCAATTAGGGGTTCCACCTTCATTTATAGCTCTTAATGAGATATATATATATATATATATATATATATATATATATATCAATGGTACATGATAATTAGATGTAATTAGACATTTTTGAACTTTTTTTATGTATATTAACTTATAGGAAAGCTACTTATAGCTTACAAAAGAGTTCAAACATGCAAGAAAGGTAGAAACAAACATGATGTGGTGTCTTCAAATAATCATATATTTTTTAATAATTTTCATGGGAATAAAATGAATTTTTATGGGTTATTAGGGTAATTTATAATTAATTTTTTTTAATTTTTTATCAATTCCAATGTCAAAGCTTAAGACCAAAAACTACTTGAAACCCTATTAAACCCTCAGTCAAGACCTGATGGAGAAAACAAGATTATATATATATATATATATATGACATATTTTTACCATGAAATATATTTTAACTTGTAGATGACTCACTCCATATTCCTCCCATACCTTTGAGTTGTATGGAATTACATGGATAGTGTGAAAAATAGGGTATTTTTGAACATTTTGTGTGTTTTGTAGGCTAAAGGAACAGTCTAAAGATGAAATAAAGTTTGGATGGAATATTAAGAATTTTAATAACTCTATATGTTAATTTATTTCCAAGAAAAAACTCCTAATCATCCAAACTAGAGCTCTCATCTTAGCCATTCAAAACTGGCATAGTGGACACAAGGGTGAAAATGGTAAAAACTCCAAGTGTGAGCATTTTTAAGGTGTAACTGAGAATTATAAGACCATTTATATTATTTTAAAGTGTTATTAACTACCTCCCATTTATTTTAATTGAAAAATAAATCCATTTTTGAAGATAAGTCTGAGGGGTGACTGAAAAAGGAGTTTTTTAGACTGTAGGTAGTGATGCCTTCCTTACAAGAGTTTCTAGATGAGTGAGAATGTAAAAAATGCATGGAGATGAATAATATAAGGCCTTACCTCTCATTAAAATAATAATACCTATCCATAGTTATTTTTGGTACGTTCAAATAGGTTTAAATTATGAAGGTAGTTTTCTGAGCCAAGATAAGGAGTTTTGTGACACTTTTCATAGGTTTCATGACTTGTATGGACACTTGAGCCTCCTAAAATTGCATGGTTCATTCCATAACTATTTACCATGAAATTATAACCCATTTTATTATATTCAAAAGTGTCCAAGTGACCTTTGGACTTCCCTTATCTTGTTCTTCTCCCAAAGGCTATAAATATTCACTCTTTTGGATCTTTTTAGTAGCCTTTATTGGTTAATGGTGAAACCCTAGCCAATTTTGTACTTCAATGTCTATTTAATAAATAAAACAAGTGAATTTACCTACTTTCATGTTTTGAAATTGAGTTTTATTACAATCGTGTTGGTCTTGCCTAGTAGAAGATCATCTTTTCTAGCATGTTATCCTTGATTATTCACTAAATGTGTATAAGAGTAATTGTTGCAGGTCTTTGTTAGTGTCCTATTTTAATTTTTTGTGTTTTTTAGAAGTTTTTCATGGCTATATTACATAAATATATCATCCATTACCCTCTTAAGCATCAAAATACCTCTTGAACCTAACATATGAAACATTGATGTGAAAATCCATCTTGAGTTGTGAGTTTTGTGTGAAAGAAGCTTTTTTTAGATCTAAGTAGTATAAGTTCAGTCAATAGGAGGAAATTAAATATTGGTGAATCACCATTAGTTTTCATAGTTTTTATTATTAACCCTTTTCATGCATATTTGATAGGTAAGAGAGTGTTTAAAAGAGTGCATCAAGAGAACTAGCCCTTCTATAGATTCATCTCAACAAATTATTACCCATAGCAAGAGAGATGTTTCCATTGTGACACTTGGATGAAGAGAGATAATCATATCCTCAAGGGGTGAAAATCTAAGTGACAACACTTTTTGACATCTCTAATGAGACACTAAGTCCTAGAAGATTATCCAAGATTGGTGTTGGTCTTGGCATAGTTGCAGTTATAGGAAAATCTACATTTAGTACCTAGAAACTCCATTAAATTTTTAAACTCTTTGATTTTTTATCAGTCCCTAATTTCCATGCCAAAGGTGACCAATAGGTTTTTTTCTAGAGTTATACCCTTTGATTTTGTGTAATTACCTTTATATTCTATCAAAAGGTTCAGATTTGTGAATACTCATCCTTATTCAAGAGAGTTGGTGTTTAAGAAGTCCAAGTTCCTACTAAGTTCAATCTCTAATACCCATAGTCTACATTCCAAGATGTCTATAAACCAACCTTTTATACCTTTCACTAGATCATCTACTTTGAATCTTTCTTACTATGACCAAATTCTAGGAGAATCCCTTAAGAGTGTTCCATATTTTAGTGGAGAAGGTCCTATTACTCCCATTAAAAAAATTAGAAACATAAAAAAATTATTAAATATCCATAATATCACTCAAAATAATGTGGCTAATTATGCTATTGGCATTTTATTTCTAATGGAATGCTTTAGATTGGTATGGGACTCTACTTGAAAATTCTAGTGGTTGATGGTATGAACTAGGAGATCTATTAACTAAGAGGTTTAGAGAAAAGAGTTATCATATATCACTAGATGAGAAATTGAACACTATCAAGAGGGCACCACAAGATTTTATGAAATATTTTAACACTCAATTTCAAAATACATGGGATAGGATGACAACCCTTGTGAGACCTTTCCCAAATTATGCCTTCTTGTACTATCTAAAAGCATTGAATAGTGATGTATCCATGGTGATATAATCCATGGGTGGGAATACACTACCTTATAATTATGAGATATCCATTAATTATAATAATTATCTTGTTCAAGTGGAGAAGAATGCTCCTAGACTACTAATGCCATTGCTCCCTGATTTGTAGCCTCCTAGTCAAGTTGCATTACCTACCTTGGCACCTTTGCCTAGTCAAGAAAAGTTTTCCATTGCCCCCACAAATGAGATCCATGAAGTCAATATTTTTCTCCAAAGTTTTAATAATTAATTAGTTTCCCTCAAAATTAAATAAGCCTAAATTTATAGGATATACTATTCCTACAATTAGTTTGGGCAAATAAATAGGCCTCTTTTTCAAGGTAATAATCAAGGACAAGGTCAAATCATTCAATTTAGACCTTATCAAAGTTATAATACTAATGCCCCATCATCTTATAAATATCTTGTTCCCACTTAAATAAATTTATTATATAACAACCATTTTATCCCTCTTATGACCAAAATCAAGGTCAAGTTGCATATGCCAATGAAATGCCTAGTCAAGACATGACAATGCAAGGTAGCCAAGTACCTCAAGTTCCAAATTTTGAGATGTCAATGCAAAATGGAATGGAAAATGGATAAACACAATATTATTATACTCTTATAAATAATTTTTAGGGAGATTTTTATGCCATCAATCATTTGGGGAATCTAAGTAATATGAATGCTAGCATGCCCTATAACACTAGGTCTAAAAAGAGGGTTGTTGAAGAGACACAAGGCGATAATCAATGACCTGTTTTGAATCCTAAATCATATATAATGGTGGGTGGGTCTAACATATTCCCTAAGGTGTAATAAAGTTATAAGTTTCATAATGTAAGGCTAGCTCCTACACATCCACCTTCACAAGCTACACCACAAGGTATTAGTGCTTCCAAGGAGCCTTTCAAGGTGAGAAATAATTATATACATGTTTGATCAGATGAATAAGTTACATATGAATATTTATTTATGGTATTAATTTATAATAATATGACAAAAAGACATGATTCAAAATGAAATACAAGGACTAGGTAAGCAAGTTGGATCAGCTAGGAATGAGAATGTTGTTTTGGTGAATGGAACTCAACCCATTAATGGAAAAGTGAAAAAAAATGATAATAATACTCATTTTTATTTATCCTTGATCATTGGTGATTGATTATTTCACAATTTTATCATAGATAGTGGGGTTAGTACTTTAGTTATGCCCAAATCAATAGTAGATAAACTAGGCCTCAAGTATGAACCAATGGCTAAATAATTCCTATAATTAGATAGATCACCATCAAAGACCTTGGGATTGGTCAAGGATTTGAATCTTATTATTTATTTTTGTACTAATTTTTCTATCCCTTATGATTTGGTTGTGGAATATGTACCTCCATACTTTGCTCTTTACTTGTCAAGAGAGTTTATAGCTAATATAGGTGGATACTTGGCAGCCAATTGGTCCTATATGATTTTTAGGACAAAGTGTGGTACTAAGGTGAAGATTAAATTAGATCCTATACATCACAATAACTTATAGCCTTACATTACTAAAGTGTAAAATGTCAATTATGACATTATTGATGAGGAAGAATTTCACATAGATCAATCTCCAACATCTTCTCTTGAAGGAGTTTCTAATTTGTATTTATATGAATGGGGAGATGAACATTATGAGCATGATCCTTTCAAATTCATAGAGTAAAATAGACTTGGAATGTATTGAACTCATGAGGAGGACTCTTTCATGCCAAACTTGATGAATCCAAGTGAAGAAATGGATGGATTATGGCAGCTATTCTTTGATGGATCTAAAATCAAAGTTGGGGCAGGTGGTGGAGCAATGTTGGTTTCCCCATCCAAGGAAAGGTAATACTCCAATTTTATATTTCACTTATATTGTACTTGTAATGTGGCAGAATATGAGGCCCTCATTCATGGCCTTGAGTGGGTTAGGAAAAGAGGTGTGAAAGAGTTACAAGTATATGGTGATAGTGAGTTGATTGTGAATCAAGTAAGAGGCCAAAATGTTACTAACAAATATTTTCTTAAGTCCTATAAGCATAAAGTGTGGGATATTTTGGAGTATTTCCAAGACTTCAACATCCAATATATCCCAAGAGAAAACAACAAACATGATGATAGGTTGGCAATAATTAGAGCTCAATTTGATATTCTAAAGGGGATAAGAGAATATAATAACCAGCCACATCTCAAGGTGATTGCAAGGCCCTCTATACCTGATAATGTGACTAATTGGAAATTTTTTTATAGTGACCAAAAAATATCTCTTTTTATACAAGAGGAGGCTAAGTTTTATTCCAAGAATCAGTCCAAACTATGGCAGTAATATGGAGGGTAGATTGTACAATTGAAACAAACAAGCTCTCTAAAGGCTTAGTCACACTTGAGAACATATTCAATGATGATGATCAATTGAATAAATAAAAGGTAAGAATTTATAATAAGTAAGAAAACTATGAAAGAGTACAAATCTTTAAAGATAAGTTGCTTTCTCTTGGGAAGGTATGTACTAGTGAAGAGAAACATGATTTCATTGAGTTATGCAAGGAGTTTTATGATGTCTTTGGATGGGAATATAATCATTTAAAGGTTTTTTATCCAAAATTATCTCAACATATTATATATCTAGATTAGAATGCTAAGCCTATCAAGAAAAGAGAAAGGCCAATAAATCCTAAGATTGAGCCTCTCATAAGAAAGGAGTTTACAAAGTTGATTGAGTCCAAGATCATTTTTCCTATTAAGCATTCATCTTGGTTGAAAAAATAATGGGCAAATCAGGTTATCTGTTGATTTTAGGGATTTTAATAGATTTTTTTTTTAAGGATCATTATCCTCTTCCTTCCATGGAGTAGATTTTACAAGTTATGGTAGGTAGTGAAAGGTTTTCTATCCTGGATGGATATTCTGAGTATAATCAAATTTTGGTAAAGGAAAGTGACCAATATAAAATAGCCTTTACTACTAAATGGGGTACATATCATTACGAGAAAATTCATTTTGGTTTGTCTAATGCTAGTGCAACATATATGGCTTTTCAAGGACTAATAAATGGCATTGTGTTGGTGTATCTTGATGATATCATAGTTTTTTCTAAAGATGAAAAAGATCACTTAAATCATCTTAGGCAGATTTTTTAGAGATATAGAGAGTTTGGAATCTCTTTTAACCCAAAGAAGTGTTTGTTTTCTATCAATGAAGGTAAAATTTTAGGACGCATTATCTCAAAGAAGGGCCTATCCATAGATCCTAAAAGGGTGAGTGCAATCTTGGTATTAGCTTTGCCTAAACACAAGAAAGGTTTGCAAATTTTATTTGGAAAAATAGATTTTATAAGGAGTTTTATTCCTTATTTTGATAATTTATTCAAGACTCTAACCTATATGATAAGGAAAGATGAAGTGATCACTTGGAAAAGAAGAAGGAAGGAGAGTTTTGAAGAGATTGAACAAGCTATTTCCCAAGCTCCAACTCTTGCAAGTCATAATTTCTCAAAGGATTTTAACTTGTATAATTTTTGAAATGATGAGGTAATTTTTTCCATGCTCACTCAATCAAATGAAGAAAACCTGGAGTAGCCTATTGCCTTTTTTAGGCAAGGATTGGAGGGATATGAAGTACGATACATGTATGTTAAGAAGCAAGTACTTTTAGTTGTTATAAGTCTAAAGAATTTTAGACATATGTTATCTAAAGACAATATTCACATATTAATAACTCATCCTAGTGTAAAATATTTATTTTTGAGAAGATATTTGAATGAAAAAGGATTGGTTGGATTACAAAAGTGATGGAGTATGATACAGAAATCAAGACAACCAAGCTAGTGAAAGGGAAGGGGATATGTGAACACCTTGCTTCATAATTTAAGAAATAAAAAGATGTTTTTTAACACTTCATGATGACCCTATGATATTTTAATCTTCATCAATTAGGAGTTAGACACAAGATATGATCCATTTTCTTTTAACCAGTCAGTGTTCATAAGGCCTAGATAAAGATAAAAGAAGGTACTTAATATTATAATATATTCCTTATGTACTTATTGATGGAGTGTTTTTTAGGAAGGAATTATCATGTGTGTTATTTAGGTGTGTTAAATCAGATTAGGTTGAGAAAATATTTCTTGAGTTTCATGATGGACCAGCTGGTAGTCACTCTACTCCAAGAGCCACAATTGCTAAAATAATGAGAGTTAGATATTTTTGGCCTAGTTTTCAAATATACACATGATTGGGTAAGGAAATGTAAAAAATGTGCTCCTATTGATTCTAAAAAAAATATTGTATCCTTTCCTCTTCATATAATATAATTTTATCAACCCTTTATGCAATGGGGTCTAGATTTCATAGGTCTAATTAACCCACCTTCTAGTGCTAGTTACAAGTGGGTGTTGACTGCTATATATTAATTTAAAACATGGGTGTAGGATATATCTCTAAAGGAATAAAATGAAATTTCATTTCTAGACTTCTATGAAGTCATAGTGTCAAGGTTTAGAGCTCCTTTAACAACAATTTTAGATAATGCATTAGCTTTCTTTGGAATGAAGATAAGCTAGTGAGATTTGAAACATGGAATCTATCTTAATACTTCCTCCAATTATTATCCATAAGGGAATGGACTATCTAAGTCCACCAATAATAATCTAATCAAGATCATAATGAGGACAATGGAGGAAAACCAAAGAACTTGGCATTCTAAGTTGAAGACAACTCTTTGAGCTGATAGGATCACCCCCAAGAGATAAATTAAAAACTCTCCATATACACTTGTTTATGGGAGAGAGGATAGAATGCCTATTTCACTTGAGTTACTAACCTTGGATCTCACTTATTAGCTAGATTTTATGGAAGATTAAAGCATGGAAGTTAGGTTGCGTGAGTTGATGGAGCTTAAAGAGAGAATAGATAAATCTATACAAACTATGAGAGCTCACCAAGATCAAACAAAGAGATATTTTGACAAGAAATCCATGCCTATAAGTTTCCAAGAGGGAGATATTATTCTAAAATGGGAATAAGATAGGGCCAAACTTGGAAAACACATAAATTTTGATGCTTTGTGGAGTAACCCTTCTGTTATCACCCAATACAAGCAACATAATGCTTTCCAAATATAAAATTTAGATGGAGAGAATATTCATATCCTAGTTAATGGGATATATCTCAAACATTGATACTAAGGCTCTCCTATCTCCTTGTACATAGTTTATTGTTTTCCTTGTTTTCCCTAAGTGATTATGCATTTGTGTGAGTCTTGTTTATGTTTTGCTTTGTCTTGTGTTTTTTTAGTGTGTTGTGTTTATTTTTGTGTGTTTTAAGAAATTAATTATTACTTGTATTTAAGAAATTATTGAATCCCTTGACCCATGATAGGATGAATCTATTGGTCTTTAGTATAGAAGGCATACTAGCCCTATGAGTCACCATTTTATTGGTTAAGTTTGAATTTAGGTCAAACTTGGACCCCTATAGGTAAAAAAATTGGTTTTTTAGATATATAGGGGTATAAATATTTTTAATAGGATATATTATGGTTAAATTTATGTTATATAATGCATTTATACCCTTAGTGATGGTTTCATTAGCTTATTTGTCATTTTGAGTCATTTAATGTGCTTTTCAAGGTAATTAATGAAAGCAGCATAGTTACCAAGGTTATGGTGTGTAATTTTTTATTATAAACATACAATAGGTTATTTTAAATATTAGGTATGTTAGTTACATCAGAATATTGTAGGTTATCTAACTAAAATTCAAGAAACAACTAAAAAAGGAGAAAAAGGCACTTGTACAGCCCATAGGGAAATGGGCCATATGGAAAAATATCATGGAAGGCCTATTCGCCTTCCCAAAACTCATCTATACATTTATTTTTCTATATAAGTTCCATTTTAAATCCAAAATTGTTCCACTTATTTTTTACATTTTTAGACATACAAAGTGACCTTCAGGTTTTTTCTCAGTGTGGAAAACTAAAGAAGTTTCAAGAAAAATTATTTTGGGAGTTTTTATTAAACTTGCATACCTTAATTTTAATATAAATATTATTAATAATGGTGGTCTTTTATTTATGAACCATCATCATGAATTCAACTATACTTTTTTAGTAGTTATTTCATGCACCCTATAGGTTTTGTTCAATTATGGTCAACTACGTATGAACCAATTGATGATGTTGAATATAGGGGATTTTGGATACATTATCAAAACATATAAATTATTATTTTCATGTTTTATAATGTTTTTATGAGAAAATTAATCCATCCAATAGGAAGGTGCCACCATGTGTAGTCTCGATCAAAATTCTTCTAGTTTCTAGAGTGTTGATATCCTATAGAGGTCTCATGTAGTTTTGAAATGATGTTTCATAGGTATTATTATCATATTAATACCTACTTCCATGTTTTTGTTTCACCATATCATCTTTTGGGTACCTTATAGCCTTACCAAATCTCATAGTCAACTCCATACCTAGCTTCACTTTTAGTCACATGTATGAGCTTGTCCATATTGTTCATGGAGTTTTAATTATGGTGTATCAATTTTCAAATCCATAAAATGTGGAAAATAGTTTATTGAGATATTTTTAAAATATGCAAGTGCATTCAAAATCTCATTCACCATGTCAAAATAGTCATGAGATGCCTCTACCAGCTTTATTCCATATGTGTGCAAGTGGTTTCATGTTGGAGATGATGTTTTCAAACTTTTTTCAGGTTTTCTTGTAATAAATCATGCATTTGAAGAGGTTGAAAATGGTTTTTATCTGCCCATGAGATATTTTATCCACCTTATTTCTCAAATTCAACTCACTATTTGTGCACCAAAATAGCCACCTATAAGTGGCTGAATAGGGGACCAAGATGTTTATATGGTGAGGTGGAAACAAATTGACACCTCCTTAAGGTCTTAGCACAATAATCAAGCCATGATAGACCCATATAAAATGCCAAAGAGCAAAAATAAGTGAGCAACCATGTTGAGGAGACAAGAGACTAAGTTAAGACAAACTTTCCCTAAAATGTCAAAATAGACGTCCAAAGGGTTCTTGTGGACCTCCTATAATGATGTTACATAGGGTCTAAAAGCACCTAAAGAGGTGAATGTTATGACCACTAGTATAGACAATACCTCTACCAATAATGGAAGCTAAAATGTTAGTACATAGGGGAAGTTGAAAGCCTCAAATATGCCCTTAAAAATACTAAAATACTCTATTAACATCTACATGCCTGAGGTTGTAAATGATCTTTTGGCATCTTAGGAATCAAATAAGACAAATTATCATGACTAGGATGGTTTAACTGGCTGAATGAGGTCAAATTGAATGAAATTTATCAAGATAAGGTTGAGACAAGGTCTTGTAAGCCCTATGACCACCTACAAATATCCTTCTAGTAGGGAATATATACCTACAGGGGTTAGATAGGTAAGATAAGCAAATAATAACTTAGGTAAAGTGTTTTGATGGTGTTTATCCAATATAAATTGATTTGAAGGGGAATATATATTTTTTGTGAACTCAAGGTGCATTCAAGGAGGTCTTTTCACATCATGACTAGTCTCAGTTAAATAAAATGGCACATACAGGTAGGGTCTTAAGGGCAAAGTATCTCAATATAAGATAATAACCCTAAATTGATGATAAAGTGGTGTTTTAAGGATTAAAAATAATAATAATATTCCAAACACATAAATTTTGACCTTAAGGGATTCAATGTAGAGACTTTTCACATTAGCACCCAAGTCTAAGAGCTCACATACACCTACATCAGTCAAACTCAGGGTATCTCAGTCATGTAGGGAAAAACTTAGTCTAGTGAGTTCAAAAGTGCATGTAGATTAATTGAGAGTTTAATATGATTAATTAAACATATATACACCTTATCCATATCTATGATGATATTTATAATCTTTGAGTAAATCAAAGTAACCTAAAGGTAGGGGCAAAATCAAAGTTTCTCAATCATGTAAGAAGGGACCCAATTTTGAGGTTCAAAGTCCATAAGCAGGGTTAAAGAGAGTTTGGATTCATTAAAAATAATCTAGACACCTCCATTAGTTTCATGATGAACTTCATAGACTCTTGAATTAATGAAACAAGTCTACACATTTTGAAACCCTATATGCATCTATAATAAGGTATAATTTTGAGAAATGTAAGATAAGACATGAACTTATCTAGGGAGAAGAAGAAGGATTTAAAGCAATGAAAAGTGGTCCATGATATATTAAATAATTGTGTACACACACTCCAATATCCATTAAATATGCTCAACCACCCTTCCCTATTTGGTCAAAGGCAACAGTCCATACTGTGGGGTAGGAAATCTCTTTACTCAATAGGCAAGTATGAGGAATCCAAGGAAAAAAAGTATTTTTGGTGATTTTAAAGTTTCATCAGCATAAATTTAGGATTAAAATTTTATGGGAACCTATAATAATTGTTTTATCTTTGAGAGGTCACTCTTAGGAGGATTTGAGGAAAATGAAAGGAAATAGGCTTTTTAGAGGCCTTTTTTGGGCATTTTGAGCTAGTTAGGCCCCTAAATCAAGGAATATAGCTAAACCATTTAGTAAAAATCATCATCAAGAAATTTAAAAACTCTAAAAATATTCACTTTTCCTTATGGATGAGGGATATACCTCACTATTTTGTCTCAGAGGCCAACCAGTCTAGGAAAATCAAGCATTAGTAAAGTAAGCTAGTGAGTAAAAAATGGGCAAAGGCTTGATATGGAGATTTGGTAACCTCAAGAACAATGTTTTTATGTTTAATAAAGTAAAATTAGTGATATATAACACTATTTCAGGCTCAAACCTCCCAAGATGACTAAAATACCCTTGCACACAGTCCAACTAGGCAAGCTTTTACTAGACCTAGTTGGTGAATGAGAGAAAAGGAATAAGAGTGATTAGGAATTTATGTAGTGGTTTTATAAGATTTAATAAAGTTTGAAAATTCATAATAAACCAACATATCCATTTAAAATTAGTCCAAGTATAAAAATCCAGCTGCGTGCATGTTAGGTCTATTAGGCCGTTAAGGGACCTAGAGCTAATTAGAGGTCTACCTTCATTTATAGATCTTGATGAGCTATAAAAATTAATCATACATGATAAGGAGATGTAATTAGACATTTTTTAACTTTTATTATGTATATGAACCTATATTAAATCTACTTATAGATCATAAAGAGTTCAAACATGCAGGAAATGTAGAAACAAGCTTGATGGGGTGTCTTCAAGTGCTCATATATTTTATAAGACTTTGGAAGGGAATAAAAGGAATTTTGAGGGATTATTGGGGTCCCTTATAATCAATTTTGTGACATTTTTTGTAAATTATAATGTCAAATATTTATGAACAAATCTTAAGACCAAAAACTACCTAAAACCATATTAAACCCTCAGTCAAGACCTGATGGAGAAAACAATCATGGAAAGATATATATATATATATATGAAATATTTTTACCATGAAATCTATTATAACTTGTAGAGGAATCACTCAGGCTTCCTCCCATACCTTTTAACTATATGGAATTATATGGATAGGGTGAAAAGGGTATTTTTTACAATTTTATGTGTTTTTTAGGCTACAAGGAGAGTCTAAATATGAAATAAAGTGTGGAGGGAAGAATATGAATTTTAATAACTACCTATTATAATTTATTTCCAAGAAAAAAATCCTAAGTGTCCAAACCAGAGCTCTCATCTCAGCTAGTCAAAACTAGCATAGTGGACACAAGGGTGAGAAGGGTGAAAAATCTAAGTGTGAGCCATTTTAAGGTGTACCTAATAATTAAAAGGAAATTAATATTATTTAAAAGTTTAATTTAATACATACCATATATTTTCATGTAAAACTAAATCCAATTTTGAAGACAAGTGTGATGGGTGACTGAAAAAGGAGCTTTTTAGACTACAAATAGTGATGGCTTCCTTCTAAGAGATTCTAGATGATTAGGAATGAAACCAATGCATGGAGAGTCATGAATAAAGTAATTACATCTCATAGAAATCATCATAACTATCCCTAATTAGTTTTTGGATGTTCAAATAGGTTAAAATTATGAAGGTAGTTTTCTAAGCCAAGATAAGGAGTTTTATGACACTTTTCATAGGTTTCATGACTTATATTGACACTTGGGCCTCATAAAATTGCATGTTTAATTCCATACCTATTTATAATTAAATTTTTAACCACTTTTTTTATATTTAAAAGTGTGTAGGTGACCTTTGGACTTTTCTTGTCTTGCTCTTCTCCCAAAGGCTATAAATATTGACTCTTTTGGCTCTTTTTAGCATCCTCCATTGGTTGATGGTGAAAAAATATCCATTTTTGTACTTTAATGTCTCTTTAAACAATAAAAAAAAGTGAATTTCCTTACTTTAATTTTGTACAATTGAGTTTTATTTTAATCTTGTTGGTTTTACCTAGTAGAAGATCATATTTTCTAGCATGTTATCCTTGATTGTTCACCAAATATGCAAAAGAGTAATTTTTTAGGTCTTTGTTAGTGTTTTATTTTAAGTATATGTGTGTTTTATAATTTTTTCATGATTATATTCCATAAAGGAATCATCCATTACCCTCCTAAGCATCAAAATACCTCTTGAACCTAGCATATGAAACATTGATGTGACAATCCATCTTAAGTTGTGAGTTTTATGTGAATGAAGCTTTGTTTAGCTCTAAGTAGTATAATTTCAGTAAATAGGAGGAAATTTAATATTGTTTCATCACCTTTAGTTTTCTTAGTTTGTCTTCTTAACCCTTTTCATGCAAATTTGATAGGTAAGAGAGTGTTTTGAAGAGTGCATCAAGGGAACTAGCCCTTCTAGAGATTCATCTCAATAAATTGTTACCCACAACAAGAGATTGTTTCCAATATACCACTTATATGATGATATATATATATTCATCTCATCAAGGGGTGAAAATATAAGTGACAATAGATACCATAGTGGTAGATGAGGTGGTTAAAAATGAATTTAGATATTTGCTTACCTATAATGTAAGTGAGGGGAATGGATTCAACCTATTTAGTGAAGTACTCAATGGAAGTAAGGATATGTTTATTACCATATGAAGAATTAGGTTTAATATTTTATGAGGTCAATTTCCACACATTTTAAATGATCATGGCATAGTCATTATATTAAGTGTTTGGGCTAGAATATTTATCATATTTGCATGCCTCTAAAATTATTTACACCTTTTAACATAAGCAATTGCATATGATTCCATGGTTATCCAATAATAACCATACACAATAGTTTATTGGAAATGATATAATAACTAGTGTGGGTCCCACAAATCCCTTTGAGCCGTCAACACTAGTCTAGATTATGTTGAGGTTAAACAAAGAAGTAGAGTTCCATTAAAGCTTCTACGATGGAGTGTAGGTCCAAGTAAGGTATAACATGAGGCTTGGTAGGTGAAGTAATTTTTTTTTTATAGGAAAGTTATAGTTTAATCAGTTGGTCATAGAGGTAATTATAGAGTTTAGAGTACCAGGTAAAACTAGGATCAACACTATCATATATCATCTTGATGGCCGATGGTTCATAAACAAGGACTAGAAGATGTTCAATGAGGAAATGATAATATCTTACCTTATCTATGATGTAGATAATAGAACCAATTTTATCCATGGAATATATTGTTATATTATTAGCTTAAGGTATGTGTTAAAACTAAAGGTGGGAAATATGTTTCTTGAGAGTGCCCACCATGGCTTTATATGGTACCAGCTTCTCATATTAGGTCTAGAATTAGTCTCTGACTTGATTAATGATAGGTTGTGAATCTCCATTAACTATTAGATGTTAAATTTTCTATTGTATCACTAAACATATCCTTGTAATGAGGATTCATACTTAACCATGGTATTGGTATAAGGGAAGATGATATTTAAGGATTTGGAAATGAGATCCCCCTATGACATTATGAATAACAGTCCTACTCTTGATCCATGAGACATGAATCAAAATAAAGTTTACATTATTTCTCTTTAGGAGGTGTTTAACCTATTTTAATAATGGACTCATTTAAAAATCTAAACATGAGTGGCTGAGTGTTAGGAATAAGAGCTTATACAAGATGGTCTATAATTATATATCCCTTGATGACATTTTTATTATCATATTAAATATTAAATTCACTTATAATCATAATCCATTTAGTTTTATGACCTTATAAATCCATTTTAGAGATGAGTTAATATTATATCCCAAATTTTCACCCTAAGAATTAAAGGATACCTTATCAAAATATTGATAACATGGAACTATCTCTACAAATAGGCAAGCTACTAAAAGAGATAGATCTCTATATTTTAAAGGGTTAGTTCCCTTAATCTATGTTTTAGGATCACACACTACACTAAAATAATCACTATTGGGCATGAAAATGGAAGAAGTAAATTAAAATAAACCTACACTAATGAAGGTGATACACCAAGGATAACTCCACAAACATACTTATATTTTCACTAAGAAATAAGACTACCAAACTGATCCTAACTCAAAGTTATTCTCGCATAAGTGTTTCTACATGGAGGTAAATTGTTATGCATATCCATATGGTGGTGAATATTATGTATAATATCATATTATACTAATCTCTCTCATACTAAAAAACACACCCAATAAATTTATACAATTTATGAGACCTATTAGAAGAAGCATCACTCACACAATGCATACAAGAGCAAAATGGAAGCAAGGAGAAGACATTCATCACTTGTCATCCAAATAAACTACTTAAAATAATTAAACAATAATTTCAAAGTCTAAATAAACTTTATAACTTTATTCAAAGGAAAAATAAAATGTCAAAACTATCAGGTCTTTGCCATACCAATTGTGGATTTTTTATAGGGTTAAAATGGCTCAAATATATAAATCATAAGAGATGAGATAGAAAGAGTGAAGTTGGATAGTTATAATGCCAAGTTTCAAGTTATTAAAACTAGTTACAATGAAATATAATTATTTTTAAAATAGGTTATGAATTTTTATTGGATATGTGTCAATTAGAAATGTAACATCTTCCTCAAATTGGTGTAGAGGCACTTCATTCTCCTTCTTGAAACATCCCTTCTTAAAGAGGAGTCAACTTGATTATTCATAAATATATCAAATATCATTGAAACATATCACTTGTCATGATAATATGTAAAAAATACATGTTAAATCATTATACACTCTTCAATTGATGATCCTCTCTTTACCAATTATCACTCACCTCCTTGCAGCTACTCACTAGTCTTCTAGGCCTGAATTATCACATTTTTTACTAGCATGACATACAAATGTTCAAGGAGACTCATTTTAGAGGTTTAAAACACTTCATCAAGACCTATTTATCCTATTTTATATCATATATACCTAAAAATAACTTAATACCACACTTATCATCTTCAACTTAGGTAGTTACTCACTTCTTATTGTCTTGTTCAAGATTACCTCCAATGACCAATCTAACAAAGGGTTTTCATGCATAATTGAGGTGAGAATTAGGTATTAGGAGTTATAAAAAGTCCCCACACACCTTCAAAAATTTCCTTTATTCATCAATTCCCTTTTATGCCTCTAATTCAACTTAATCTTATTAAAAACACATAATTAGTCATGTTTGTATAAGTGATAATACAAAATAACCAGATATAAAATAACATAAGAGAGTTAAAAATGGCTCAAAACCACTTTTAAAGTCAATTTACCCCTCATAGATGCATTTCCATTCATATATTCCTCATTGGGTTCTTGAGAGGGTTTTAAGTCATTCCAGTTCTTAGTGATGATTCAAGGAATTTAAGGCCTTAACCCCCAAACCAATTCCACTGAGTTCCAATTCAGGAGCCCCCTCAACTATTCCTAAGTGATTGAGACACCATGCACATTGTACATATATTAGTAAAAAAAATGTCTCTTTATCTCTTTCAATGCATTCTAAATTCCCTTAAGAGAGAATCAGGCCAAAACAACCAATTCTGAGTTACTCTCTACAAATTGATGGATCTAATCAACCTTACACTCTCCCCTAAAAATTATCACATGATTTATAAAGATAACATGATATTTCTAATGACATTAGAATTCATGAGGTTTTAGGTTAAATTCTAGGCCTATTATTCAATAAATTTTTTTTGAGCATATGATCACTTCTGTATATATCATATGGTTGTATATGTTTCTCAACACTCATTCATATACCATGTATATATGTTGTGTTGATTATGGAGTACCTCTAGTCTAAGATAAAACATATAGCACTCCCACTATTAGTCTAACCCAAATATTACCATGGAGGTCTTTATCAAGTCATGATATCCATCTATGTCAAGTTTCAAAACTTGAATAGGTTCTAAGAGCTCTCTACACCTCAAACTCTCAAGACTAACATCTAGAAACTTTTACTTTATGCATTGTTTTGATAGGGTTAAAGAAACTTTAGATATGACTATCTCTATTCAAATTGTTTTTTGAAATCACATTAGAATGTGTTATTACCACTATTATATTGGTTTCAACATGTCTATCTTCAACATACACCTATGTCAACCTTCCACACCTACACTTCATTAGCTTGATCTAGTTTGCAGTCAAACTCTATGTGCTTAGGGAAGTTAGGGGATTCTTTCAGGTAATGATATGTGTATAAACACTATTTTTTTACTTTAAATTTACCTTGAGGTCACTAGGTATATATATCATCTAGATAAACACACTTATACTTTGAGACCATTCTCTCATACCATGACTATCAATGCACTATAAGTCACTTGTACATTCCAAGTTTCATCTTTGTTTTTGATATTGGATTTGTCTAAGTGTTTCATTAGAAACTTGACTGACTTGAAACCTCACTCAACCATCATTCTCTCATTATCAAACAACCTCCTTATTATGTCAAGATGTAACTTTTGACACTTGGATTAGCACCCTTGAGGAGATGTTCATATCTCCCCATTCAAGTGGCACAATGGAAACATCTCTCTTGCTGTGGGTAACAATTTCATTGAGATGAATATCTAGACAAGGGGATAGCTCCCCTTGATGAACCTATAAATCTCAATCTCTAATTTATCAATTAGATATGAAAAGTGATTAAAAAAATTTTGATAAACAAAATGGTGATGCACCAATGTATAATGTCCTCCCAACTAACTAAAACTACTACTTAAAGGCAAACAAAGTGTTTCTCACACAAAACTCACAACTCAGGATTCATTATTTCATCAATGTTTCATATGCTAGATTCAAGAAGGTATATGATTCTTAGGAAGGAAATGAATGATTATAAAGAGGGATACAATCATGGACCACTTATAATATATCTTTATACTTAGAAAAAATACTATAAAAGACTTGAAACAATCTCCTTTTTTCAAATTGGTAGACCATTAAGAGTACAAGCTAGAAAATACAATCTTTCACTAGACTAGACTAACAAGATTGAAGTCATTACTCAATATTACAGCATGTGAGTGGCAAAAACACTTGTATTTTCTTCAAGAGTTGTTCAAGTACAAATTTGGCTAGAGTTTTCCCAATAACCAATGAAAGCTACTAAAACAAGCCAAAAGAATTCATACATATATATATATATATTGAAAGAGAGGTCAAGCTAAGGAAGTTTAAGAGTCACTTGGACATGTGTACATATGTGAAAATTAGTTATAATTATATGTGAAATAGGAGTGAGGTGAGTCATGCCATGTTAAGAGGTCTACTTGTCCAAAACAAGTCATGAGAATGGTGAAAAGTGGCATAAAACCTTCAGAATTGGCATAGGAAACTACCTCCATCAAAAACCATCCATGAACATTAGAAATTGAAAATAGGAGACTCAACACATAACACTTCTCGATGGACAAGGAACTCATGGTGATACTTATAAAATTCTCATTCTAACAACTAGTCATCCTTTAGACACCTACATTTGTTGATTTCATGGAAGCTCTTTGATTTGGTCAGCTGGTAGCAATGACTTGAATCATTAACCTATCCATTATTTTCTTTTTTATCTACACTAGATGCTCTAGATCCTACCATTTTTTACTTCCACATTTTCCCTCAAGTTCCTACCAAGCTTTTTGACACCAATGACTAGTTCTGATAGTTTGAAATTAACATTTGTGGGCTATCACTCTTTGGGATTTTCTTTCAAACATTTGTTTCCCTCAGACTTCTTTTTCCCTCTAATAATCTTTCTAGAAAATTCATTACTTGGATACTTTTCCCATGGTCACTTTATTTCAAAACTTTTCTCCTTTAGACTTTTTTGTCTTTTTATCCTTCGGCCAAAAGAAATGGTCCTTCAGCAATCTATAAATGACCCTTCAACAATTGGAAATGTCCCTTAAAAAAGTTGAAGATGAATTTTAGAAATTTTTTTTGGTCCACCTTCCTGTGAAAATACCCTTTACATTCTTTGTAAGTACCTTTCAAATATTTGAAAATATTCCTTCAGAAAAGTTGAAGGGACCCCTTCAAAAAAGTTGAAAATGAACTTTTCAAAAAGATGGAGGTGTCCTTTAGAAAAGTTGAAGTGCCCTTCAGAAAATTTGAAGATGACCTTTTTGGAAAGATGGAGGTTCCCTTTAAAAAATTTGAGACCTTCAAAAAATTTGAATATGACCTTCAAAAATTTTGAAGATGACCTTCTCAGAAAGATGGAGGATGACCTTTTTGGCTTGAAAAGATATCTTTCAGGGAAATTGTTTCAAACAAAATGTCTAAGACAATTCTTGAAACTTGAACAAAAAACCTAAAAACAAAACCTTGGAAGGAAATAATACCTAGCCAAAAGACCGAAACAAAGTCTCTGAATGAAATAACACTTGGTATTTTTTTTTGTGACTCAATGAGAAATACTCCTTTTGAAGAAAGTTTCTAAATATTGTACTTGACCAAATTTGAAAGATGTAAACTTGGGAGTGAAATTTTACCAATAGTCTTGGTGATTCTTAGGTATGGCATGCCTACTATGCCTAAGACCAATTGCCTAAATCCTTCTATTGGGCATGAAGTAATGCATATAGGCACCCAAAATGATTTGAACAAACCTTTGGCTCAATAGACACAAGCTGGTTGATCCACACGTACAAAGGCAAATACACACACTAAACAAAAGGAAGGAAACACACCTATGCTACAAAACACTTAGGGAACACAATATCCAAAACAAAACTCAACTAAACACACATACCTATGCTACTATTTATATAAAAAAACTTTCAAGGACTAATAGCATAAATTTAGATGTATCCCATTCATAAGGATAGACAATTCTTCTCCATTCATCTTGGTCAGCTAAAAGGAGTTGCTTTACTTTCACTTGTTAATGATGTAAGGGCCACTCCACAAAGCATCAAACTTTGTATGCCTACCCAATTTTTCTCTATCCTCATCTCATTTCATAACTAAGTCACCTTCCTTGAACACTCTTGTACTTATTCTTTTATCAAAGGACTTCTTCATGAGTACTTGGTGGTGTGTCCATAGTCTTATGTGCATTATCCCTTACTTTTTGTAGTTGCATTAGATTTGTCAATCTGAATTCCATTAGAGTATCTTCAAGTAGTTCTAGTTGATGTGCACATCCTAGAGTAGGGAGCTCTTGAGAGATGGATAACCTAACTTCTTTCCCATAAACAAGAACAAAGGGAGAGTTACCAATTGATCTCTTAGGAGTAATCTTATCATCCTATAAGGTTATCTTCAACTTGGTGTGCCATGCTATTTGATTATTCTCCAATGTCCTCTTAATGATCTTGATGAGATTATTTTTAGTAAACTTAGTCAATCAATTACCTTGAGGTCATTAGTTGGATGAGATACTCAAGTAAGCTCCATTCCTATTTTCCCACTCAAAATTTTTAGCACTTAGGAAAGCAAGTGCATTATCAAAAATTATAGTATAGGGAACCCCAAATCTTGTTGCAATACTCTCATAAAACTCCAAGATTGCATTTTCATTTGCCTCCTTTAATGCAATAGCCTCTACCCACCTTATGAATTAGTTAGTAGCAGTCAATATATATATGTGTGTCTAGCACTTGAAGGAGGGTTGATCACACCAATGAAATCAAAGCCCCATTGCATGAAAGGCTTGTCTACTTGGATAGGATTCAATGGAAGGGTTTCAAGTTTCTATTTTCCTATAAAGAAGGCACATTGAGGAAACATCCTAACCTAAGATTAATAATCCTTAAAAAGGCCAAGCCAATAATACCTAGCACTCATTATCTTTACAGTTATTGTTTTTGGGGAGAAATGACTTCCATCTACACCATTGTGAAACTTTTCCAGCAAGATGCCAAACTGATCATTGTCAACACAGCTTAGTATCACACCATTCACATCATTATACAATACCATCTAAAAGACAATAAGGAATGGTTTTCAATATAAAATACCTTCTTTGTGACTTGTGCAAACAATTAGGACAATCACCATTTTGAAGGAAACCAATGATGTCTTGTGTCTAACTTTGGATTGGTATGTGACAAGCTAGTTGGGGATGAGCTTGATTAACCAAGACTTCTTCCCTTTGCCCTTGAAGATCTGAATCTAGATGTTCACATAACCCTTTTCCTCTTACCAAGTTTGTTACCTTGATATCAACATCATACTCCATTGCCGTTGTGATCCACCCAACTCTCTTCCCATTGAGGTCTTTGCTTAGGAGGAACTCTTTGGTGCTAGGATGAGAGACCATGACATGTATCTTGTTATTTGAAACCATGTGCCTAAATTTTTTCAAACCTCTTATCATAGCTAGAGCCTAATTCTCAACAAATGTGTTCTTGACCTCATAATCTTCCAATCCTTGACTAAAGAAACCAATGGGTTATTCAATTTTCTCTCATTTCTTTTACATAAGCATACCTGAGATTATTTCAAGGTTAGAAAAAGTATAGAGTATAAAATCATTGGTAAAGTTTGGGTTCAATAGAGTAGGATATTTGGCAATTGCTTGTTTGATTGCCTCAAAGCTATTCTTACCTTCCCTTATCCAAGCAAAATCTTGGTTCTTCTTGATAATGGTTATGATAGGCTTCACAAAAGTAGAAAATCCTAGAATAAACCTTCTTACAAAGTTGATCTTGCCTAATAAACTTTTCAAACCTTTCTTGTGTAGAGGCAATGACAATCCTAGAATGGCTTTAATCCTTTTAGGATCAATAGACAAACCTTGTTTTGACACAATGTGACCTAATAACTTGCCTTCATGAATAGTAAAGATACATTTTTTGTATTAAGAGAAACTTCAAACTCTCTACACTTCTCAAAGACTTTCCTTAGATGTTTCATGTGGTCATTATCATCCTTGGAAGAAATAGTTATATCATCAAGGTATACAAGCAAAAACTCATTGATCAAACCTTTAAAGGTAATGTCCATTGCTCTTTAGAAGGTACCACCAGCATTAGACAAACCAAAAGGCATATTTATATATGAAAATGTTCCCAATATTATGGTGAATGTTTTCTTTAAATTATCCTCATCATTCACCAATATCTATTTATAACCTGAATAGCCATCAAGTAGTGAAAAGCATTGAGAACCTAAAACCACTTGCAAAATCTACTTTATGGAAGGTAGTGGATAATGATATTTGAGTAAAACTCTATTTATATCTCTAAAATCCACACAAATTATGATCTCTCAAATCTTATTTCAAATAGGTACAAGGTTAACTACCCAAGTTGAGTGTATGATAGGAAAAATGATCCTAAGCTCAATCAATTTGGTGAGCTATTTTTTCATTAGTTCATCTATCTTGGGATTGATAGGCCTTTGCTTTTGTCTATCTAGTTTAGCTCTAGGTTTTAAATCAATGGTGTGATGAGCTATAATTGGATCAAACCCTTTCAAATCCTTATAATCCCAAGAAAATATATCATGAAATTCTTTACACAATTCAATGAAGGCTCACCTTTCAAAAAGAGAGCATATCTTACTAATTTTTAGAAGTTTGTCCTTAAATATCAAGATTATTTCATATTTCTCTTACTTTGTAGACATGCTTACCCTTTCCTTCCTTATTTTATCATCTTAATTGAACACACTTTCCAAAGTAACTACCCCTTTTGGTATCTTATTTGTCTTCAACTAAATAACTTATTCTTCATATTGATTGTGAAGTTTCTTTTGGTTCTTTGAAGAAAATTCTACTTCATTTTATATAAAGTGTGCAATGTGTTTATCACTATCAAAAACTTACCAAGACACTTCATTATCTAGAATATAAGGTCTCACAATGACCTTGATACAAGGTTGGTCCTTTTCTTTACCTACATTAGAAACTATATCAAAGTGTGCTCCTATCACAGCCAACCTATCAATATGTTTATTTGATTCTCATGGTATAGGTTGGATATTGAAAGTATCAAAGTCCTTAATTATATCTAACACCCTATGATTTTATGACTTAAGTAAAGGGTTCTTAGTTGTATCTTGGTTTCTCACTTGATGTATAATCAATTCACTATCTCTATATACCTTCAAATTCTTGACTCCCTTTCACTTTGCCCATTGAAGGCCATGAACCAAGACTTCATATTTTTCCACATTGAAAGTACAACTAAAATGGAATCTATATGAATATTAATATTGGTTCTTTGAAGGAAAAACCAACATGACACTAGCTCTTTCCCCTACCTTGCTTATAGAGACATAAAAAAACATTTCCCATATCCCTTCAAATTAATGATCCTCATTAGTGAGTGATGGTATAGGAATGTTTTTCTCATGCATACAACATACCCCTAATTCAGTTTCTTCTATTAATACATAGGGATAATGATCATAATTTTTAGTACTATACTCATCCAAAAATAGGTCAAAAATATCTTCAAGGGGAAAGGATGTTTCACCACCAATGGCACCTTCTTATTGCTCACTAATCATACAATTTTAATTTGAATTTTTTCCACATATGTTTCAATGTGGAACCTTACTAAGGGCTATGTTCATATAGTTACTTTATCTCCATATCTTATTCTAAAAGCTATAAAGACCAAATGAGCTAAAAATTACCCTATAATCTTATCTATGAAGTCTCTTGACAATAAAATATCAAAATGTGTTGGAAGATCAACCACCACAATGTCTTGTATGATGGGGAAACTTGAACAATCATGTAATAAAACTTTCAAACCTTTAACCAAACCCACCATCTTGGCTAGATTTACATCAAGATAAAACACACCCTTACTATGAAGCTCATACTTCAGTCCCAAATTGTCAGGAACCACCTTAGGCATAACCATAGTACTAGCTCCACTATCCACAATGAAATTATGAACCAGTTTGTCTCCCATAATGAGTGTGAGGTAAAAAGGTAGAATATTTTAAGATTCGGTGGATGGTTCTAGGACATAATTATGTGTGTTTGTAAGGTCTACACCATTGTGTCTTATAACTTGAGGGGCTACATTAATATTTGAGAGTTGTTCTTATATAAGTTCCTTTTGGCTAGGCATATGCAATACTTCCCAAAGAGAAATGCTTGTCTTGGTATTATTCAAAGAATCAATAATGTTTATAGAGAAATTATTCACCTTGTATTACATTATTGAAGGCAATGAGGGAGCTTGAATTTGTTGTATTAGAGGTTTGGTAGACTTTCTCACATTCTAACTTTGAGGATTAGTGTGTCTAGTAATATCTATTACATTGGTACTTGCACTTTGTGAACTTGGAGAGGCGCTACTTTGAATCACTTGTGCTACTAAATTATCTCCTAAATCCCTCTTTTTATCCCTTTTATTGGATGTAATTAATGTATTTTTATTCAACACATAATTATCTTCTACTTGGAAGTTCAAAAAATTAGTACTTTGGCTAGTACCTTCTCCTTAAACATCCCTCTACATGATATTTTATTCTTCTGATGTAACATAAGGAGTAGCTCCTTCTTAAGCTATCAAATATTGATTACCTTCTCTACCATTATGCATAAACTAACCTTGAGATTTCCCCCAATGATCCAAATCTTCCTCTCCTTGAACTAGATTGGTGTGGACTGGAACAAAAACCTTTGTGGATGGTGTGGAATTAAGATTATAGGAATTGGGCTACCTATTGAAACCTTGTTTACCTTGTCCTCTTACTTGATTAGTGTATTGGGGTGGAGGTCTATAGCTTTGTTGAGGATATTATTTAGGATTGGATGGAGGACTTTCATACATTTTTACTTGCTTGAGTTGGTCTAGTAAATACCAAATCATCTCATCCTTATCTATAGAATCATCCACCTTCTTGGGGGTGGTTTTAGGTTCAACATTGGTATTGGGAACTTGTGATATGATTTGGGATTCAACTAAATTATAAGAGAACAAAGGCATGGAGACTCTTAGAGGTAATTTCCTAGATTGTATCAAACCATTCTCATCTTTAATGGATATCTCATATGCCTAGAGTAAAGTAAATCCTCTCATTGATTGCAACACTACTACCACATCAGTGCTAATAGCCTTGAGATAGGTGGAGAATACAAATATCAGAGGAGGCCTCATAATAGGTGGTAACCTATGCCATGTCCTTTGAAACCTTTCATTGAAATCTCCCATGGACTCATTAGGACCTCTCTTTATCACATTTAGCTGATGACTCAGTGAGGTATGGTCACTCTTATTCTCAAACCTATTCACCAATAACTCTCCAAATCTATCCCAATGCAACCACCATCCAATGTTCTATACCAATCAAGTGCCTTTCCCTTTAGAGACATGGCAAGTAATCTAATAGCTATTTTAGCTTGGGTGATATTGTGGAAGTTTCAAAAGTTTGAAATGTCCCTAATGTGTTCAAATGGGGTAATATGATATTATCCATTGAAATTAGGGAGAATTTTGGTAGCATTAGGAGGAATAGGATCATATACAAGAAGGTTAATTGAATTTTGGATGTTGAATGCTAGGAAAGGATGTCTTCTATCCATCTCTTCTTCCTTATCTTGATCCCTTTGATCTTTTATTTCCTTAACTTCTTCTTATTCCCTCTTCAAAACCTTCCTATTTTGGATCTCTAAATGCTAAAAATGGTTTAGGATGTTGTTCTTCAAGAGGAGTTTTAGGTAGAGGGACTTGATAAAGGATCTACTAGAAGATTATCTAGTGAATACCATGAATTATAATGAAGAACTTGATATACAAACAAAAATTCTTATCTTTTGGAGTTGCTAAATGCTAGATTAAGAACACTTAACATGGAAATAATTAAGACTAGTTGTCCTATCAAGCATGCTAAAAATGTTGAAACTTGGATTATCACCCTTGAGGAGATGTTTATCTATCCTCATATAAGTGGCACAATGGAAACATCTCTCTTGTTGTGGGTGACAATTTTGTTGAGATGAATCTCTAGATAAGGGGATAGCTCCCCTTGATGCACCTTTAAATCTCACTCTCTAACTTATCAATTGGATATGAAAAGGGATTAAAAAATGACTAAGAAACCAAATGATGATGAAAAAATTTATAATTTCCTCCCAATTTATTGAAACTACTACTTAAAGACAAACAAACTATTTCTCACACAAAACTCACAATTCAAGATTCATTGTTACATCAATATTTCATATGCAAGATTTAAGAAGGTATATGATTCTTAGGAAGGGAATGAATGATTCCAAAGAGGGATAAAATCATGGACCACTTCTATAATATCTATACACATATAGAAATACTATAAAAGGCCTACAACAATCTCCTTTCTACAAATGGGTAGACCATCAAGAGTACAAGCTATAAAATATAATCTTTCACTAGACTAGACCAACAAGATTTAAGTCATTAATTAATATTCCAGCATGTGAGTGGTAAAAAAAACTTGTATATTTTTTAAATAGTTATTAAAGTATAAATTTGTCTAGATTTTTCCCAATAACATGTGGAGGCTATTAAAACAAGCCAAAAGAATGCATATATATAGTTTTTGAGAGAGAGGTCAAGCCAAGGAAGTTCAAGAGTTACTTGGACATGTATACATATGTGAGAATTAGTTAAAATTGTATGTTAAAGAGGATTGAGGTGATTCATACCATGTTAGGAGGTCCACTTGTCCAAAGCAAGTCATGAGAATGGTAAAATGTGGTATAAAACCTTCATAATTGCTATAGGAAACTACCTTCATCAAAGACCATTCATGAATGATTGAGATTAAAAATAGGAGATTAAACACATATCACTACTCAATAGAAAATTAAATCATGTTGATAATTATAAAATGCTCCTTCTAACTTCCAATCATTATTTAGACACTTGTGTTTGTTGATTTCATGTAAGCTCTTTGATTTGTTCAGCTGCCAGTAATAACTTGAACCATCAACCTATCCATTACTTACTTGTTTTGTCTACACCAAATGCCCAATATCTTGCCATTTTTTACTTCCACATTTTACCTCAGGTTCCCACCAAGCCTTTTGACACCAATGATTAGTTCCCATAGTTTGAAGTTAACATTTATAGGCCATCACTCTTCGAGTATTTCTTTTAAACATTTTTCCCTTAGACTTCATTTTCCCTCGAACAATCTTTCTAAAATAATTAATTCCTTAGATAACTTTCTCATAGTCACTTTATTTTAGCACTTTTCTCCTTAAATTTTTTTAACTTTTTTCCCTTCGATTGAAAGAAATGGTCCTTTGAGAATCTGTAACTGACCCTTTAACACTTGGAAATGTCCCTTCAAAAAGTTAAAGATGACTTTAAAAACTTCTATTTGGTCCACCTTCCTATGAAAATACCCTTCATATTTTTTTTAAAGTACCTTTCAGATTTCTAAAAATGTTCCTTTATAAAATTTGAAGTGACCCCTTTGAAAAATTTGAAATGACCTTTTCAAAAAGATGGAGGTGCCCTTCAAAAAAGTTGAAGTGCCCTTCAAAAAATTTGAAGATGACCTTTTCAAAAATATGGAGGTGCCCTTAAGAAAATTTGAAGATGAACTTCAAAAAATTTGAAGATGACCTTCAAAAAATTTGAAGATGACCTTCTCAGAAAGATGGAGGATGACCTTTTTAGCTTGAAAAGATATCTTTCAGGGAAATTATTTTGAACAAAATGTCTGAGACAATTTATGAAACTTGAACAAAAAACCCAAAAACAAAACCTATAAAGGAAATAACACCCAACTAAAGGGATAAAACAAAGTCTTCTAATGAAATAACACTTGGTATTTTTTGTTGTGGCTCAATGAGAAATACTCCTTTTGAAGAAAATTTCTCAATACTATACTTGGCGAAATTTGAAAGATGTAAACTTGGAAGTGAAATTTGACCAATAGTAACATCTAGGTCTAAGATTCAATAATAAAACCATTAGTATTACACATACCTCATAAACATTTACCATAATATTCTATTGTATATGAGTAGAAACACTTTCAGAGAAGTTAAGGTAAAACTTCCCACTTTGCAACTTTTCTAACTTTGTACCTCTTTAAATGTCAATGAAGGGTCTGAGTGTAATTTTGACTATGTTTAATTGATTTTAGACATTTAATCCAATATAAAAATTTATAAATATCTATCATGAATTCTAAATATCTCATCAACCCACCATCTAAATAGTCCTACATAGTCTTATAGGTGAATGTTTCAGGGTTACTTGACTATGTTTGTGTTTTAGACCTTAATTTCCATCAATGATATTCTTGATACCAAAAAATAAATGGATAAAATAATAATCATATCCAATGGTTTAAACATAGACTTACTACCTTGACTTGAAGCCATTCACATAAGAATGGAAACACTACAATTGACAAACACTATTCTACAGACCATGATGGTATTTACTTTTAACATAATGAGATGCTTCTACTTATTCTTTCATGTCCACACATCACAAATATATTGAAACCCACATTAAATGAGTGAACATACTCTACAAGTCCATATACACCAGTTGGTTTACATAAATTAATTCAATCAAATGATAAAATTAAGGTGTTGGGGATGTGTAGGTAGTTTGGAGGTGTTAATAATATTAGTGATTATTCATATTCTAAAGACCACCAATCCTAAAAATATGGCCATTTAATAAAATTAAATAGAGACTAATACCATCCACCAAGTGCATTCACTTAAACTCTTCTTACTCTATCCATACCAAGTGAAAATAATTGACCTCTTTTGACCTTTCCAAGAGAGTGATAAGAGAGAGAAACTAGTTTTTGGTAGTTTTGAATCTTTTAAAGCTTCTTGAGCCTAGAAATGACTTTTGGGGATATAAATACATCTCCTTACATCCTCCACATGTGCCATATGGGTCATATCAAACTATACAACTTATAAAATAAACCTTTTGTAAATGATCTTGTTCTTATGTTAAACCTACAACATTTTAGTTTAGCAGTCTTCCTCTAACATTATTTGACATGACATACATTAGATAGCTTTTTCAATGAATTTTAGCTTATATTCTAAGAAATGAAGAAGAAATAAAATAGATGTCTCTATGTGATAACATAGCAGACAAAAATGTAGTGTTAAAAACATAGAGGTAAAAATGCAGTATGACAAAAATGTAGTATGATAAAAATGTCATGAGGACAAAACATAGTGAGGAAAAACATAGTGGTATTGGTAATGTCATAAAGAGAATAATTGGGACATTTTAGTGATTATCACATTGTTTTTTTGTTTTCTAGTTCATTTTTGTGATAATAGTTAACATTTCATGGTGGAAAAGTAATGCACCAAGTTTACAAGTAAAATAATAGAGGAAAATGTGATTTCATGACTTTGGACCTATAGTTAAAAGTTGTGTTTCATTCACAACATTACCAATACCACTACATTTTTTATTTTCTATATTTTATCCTTACAATGTTTTGTCATACTACATTTTTACCATATTATGTTTTTACCGCTATGTTATTTACCACTACATTTTTGTCTGCTATTATTTCATAGGATGCCAAACTAGATACAGGTATGATTGAAAAACATATTTGATTGTGCATGAATTGAATCACATGATTTTAGATATCTCCTCTTTGGATAGGGAAGATGACCTACAAATAATATAACACTAAAGAAAATGGTTGGTTAGATAGATAGCTAGGTGGATTGCCTAGTGCTAGCTCTTAGGGGCTATTAGTCCACATATTTTAAACAATTAAGTTTATAAAATAGAATATAAAGTACTTGCATCAATATTCAAAAGTTACTTAAATTGAATATAAGAAATTCTTGATAAATAAATAGATTAAAGTGACTAATGTAGCAATAAGCAGTTCAATACTAGTGTTAAATAGTTCAGGTGTGGTTCAAAAAAATAGGTTTGGGGTCTATGAATAGGTAGAAAAAAATAAATTTGGATTTGTTTGAGGGTAAGTAGGTAAAAATAGTTTGTTTTTATTTCATACCATAGTGATTATCAATGATTGGTCTGATCATCAATGATTGAAGTGACCATCAGTGATTGAGACAATTGTTGGCAGTTGGTCAAACCATTAGTGGTCAAGATAACCAGCATCTATTACTATGTGTTGTGTTTGGGTGATAAAAGGTCAAATTGACAAGATCAAAAAAGTCAATTCTAGGATATTGGTTTGTAATGGGTTAGTTATGAAATAGAAACAAAGTAATTGATAGATTGAAAACAAATATTTAGCTTACTAGAGATTGATAAAATAAATCGTTGAGGTGGTTGGCTCATTGGTGGAGTCTAACATGGTTCTATAAGAGTAACAATACTTGGTTATTGACTAAGAGGCTATGGTAAGTTGTCTCTCTGATGTGATGGCTAGATTGTTGGATTGTTAGAAGAGGTGAGTTGCAAAAAAACTCTGGATGTAAAAGCTCATGAAGTTATGAATCTTTTTTCACCTCTTATTATTCTCTTCTTATAGGCAAGGAAGGAGAGGTGCAACAAGATGTTAGTAAGGGGTGAAACTTGTTTAATTTTAACTCATGCATGCATTAGCTCACATGCAAATTAGAAAATATAATTATAGAAAGTAAAGTCAGAGTGAAGGGTTAGTTAAGTTAGCTTAGATGATGGAACCTAACTATTAGTGGTTAGGATGACTATCGATAATTAAGGTTACCATCGATGGTTAAGGGTCTATGTTAGGTTGAGTTAAAAGGATAGGTTAAGTAATTAGGTAAAATTGACTAGCGTTAGGTTTGGTTTAGGTTTGAATGGTCCAGGTTGGGCCTAAGGGGGTCTTAAGGTGGTTTAAGGGAATTGTAACATTTGAAATCATCATGTGCAGATTTTTGGTGTCTACATTTTGACCCTTTTTGTTATGTAGTTTGTATCAATAAATGATAAAACAAAAATAAATTACTGGTCAAAGGTTTGGTTTCCCCAAGCATGGGAGGAGGTGTTCCCCCTAAAACTAAGAGTTGATTAGGTAAAATAGAATTAGGTGCAAGTTTGATGAGTGGTGAAGGTGATGATGAAGGTGGACATCATGGAGGTTGGTGATAGGTTAGGAACTAAAGCAAAAACATGTGAACAAAGTGTGATAAAAGTATGATAGCCAATATTATGTATTTATTAGGTTACCATAGTTAGTAAAAGGTAAGGTCGATGCTAGAAAGACAAGTGACAAGTAGACCACATGAATGCATTTAGGTTGGGTAGTTGAGAACATTCATAAATATAAGTCTCTTAAGTAAAGTCTATGTTTATATGGGTACCCAAGGTAAGAAGTTCTCTTGGAGAAAACATAAACTAGTCAAGTGAATTCATGGGTATCTGAGGTAGGAAGTAATCTTAAGAAGATAAAAGTGGGTTTGGTATGTGCAAGGTAGTAAGATTTAAAAAATTGGTCAACATGGTAATTGTTGTTAGTGTGGTTAAATGGAATAGGTAAAATTCATTGCAAAACATGCACTAGGTTGGGTTTAAGTGGACCAATGATGAGATGAGGAGGTGGTCGTGGTGGTTAGAGAAGGTAGTCCCCATGGGTGGGTGTTGGGTGAGGTGTACTAAAAATTTGTGGGAAAAAATGCTTGCTAGTGGCAAGGGAAAACTTTTCCAAACATTTTAACCATCGATAGTTAGGGGATTTGGGGCCAACCATCAATAGTCACCATGACCATTGATGGTCATGGTTCAAACCCTAAAATTTTGGAGTTCAAACGAAAAAAGTGAGTCATTTTGACTTATTATGTGTCGATGAACCATTATACTTTGATAATGATATATCTGGCATTTTGTGAAAGGTGTGATAGTGAGTGTTAGTGGGTGATTTATTGAGGTAGATTGAGTGAGTTGTGGAGAGTAGAATAAGCTAGGATGCAACATGGATGCATATTAAGACAAGCTATGGGTCTTATGATTCCTCCTTGATGATAGTCAATAAATTAGGTAAGGGTTAGATTGAATTGGTAGATTAGTTTGGTTTGGTCAAAGGCATTTTAATAAGGTATGTGCTTAGTTGAATTAGGTGTAAACATGGGTTTGTTGGGTTATACCCTAGGGTTAGGGTTGTCTTATTTTTTTATGAAATTTGGTGGTTAAATTTGAAATTTTCTAAGGTGGGTTAACTAGGGTAAAGTGGGGGATGGGCATAGGTATAAATTTATAAGAATTTGGGTATATTTAGGTATGTTTGGGTGGACTAGGTTTGGGAGTTTTCTATTAGTAGTCACACATAGTGACCATTGTAAATCATCTTAACCATCAATAGTTGATGACTATAGACAAAAGGGTCACCTAATCATCAGTGGTCATCATTATTATTGATGGTTAGGTTGAATGGTAAAAAAGTTTAAGGCTAAGGTTATGGATTGTGCTAGGTTTGAATGGTTAGTTCTAGTTGAGAGTAATGTTTTAAGGGCTTGATGGGCAAAATTTATGATTTTGGATTTGATAGATGTTGTTTGGTAATTATCAAAGGGTAAGGTAGGGTAAGTTTAGAAGAAGGTGATAAGGTCATAGGGAATCATAACATATATAACTAAGTTTGTTTGTCAATGAACCATGTAGGTATGGGAGAAGATTTAGATGCATAATAAAGTACCATGTATATTCATTTAGATCCACCAGGGTATGACTACTATAGACTAGGCTCACATAGAGGAGGTGGGTCTTAGAGTGATGAGACATTATCAACATGTGTCACATGGAATAGCGATGATCATGGCCCTTATTGAGAGATGAGATCTAGCCATGAACACCTTCTTAATACCTATTGGTGAGATGATGATCTTATCAAAAGATGTTCATAGGATCACCTGATTACCCATATGGGGTGACTTGGTTTATCACATAGAGTGGGAGGAGAGAGATGAGCTCTTAGAGCTACTATATGGAGATGATCATGATCAAGTGAGGTGGTATGCCAAAGGCTTTAGCTACACTATGTTATTTAGAGGGTGAGAGATGATAGGAGGCTAATAACCATGATGATGATAGTAGCTTCATGTTTCACTATTCTTGACTCAAGAAGTGGGAGGTTCTCTTAATTGCTACTGGGGGTATTGGTCAAGATGCTACTAGGTCACATAATGTTTGGTTGGGTGCCTATGTTACTTGTGCATATATACAAGGAGTTATGGGGATTCAAATATCATAAGAAGTATGGTATCAATATGGGGTTTGTTATACACTAATATACCTATGATCACATCTAAGTTCTAAGGTTGATGGGGCTGTCATGGGTGGGGTATGCTCAAATAGATTTCTTGGTCAATTTTATGAGGTAGAGAGCTAACTTTGCCATCATGAGTGCAGAAGGAGGGGCATATGATACTAATTAGTTTAGAGTTTTATTGGATTATTTGGTTGTTTTTGATGTTATCTAAAATCCCTATTTTAGTTTTTTAGTGTGAGTTAGATACAGGAGACACACCTTATCCTTGCAAAGTTACAAGTGGATCTTTGGTAGGAGGGATAGGGAGGTAGAGCTCATCCCATTTGATAGGGTGTGAAGATATTTTGGGTTGTTATAGGGGATTTTAGGTACATTTCCTAGATATAGGTAAGAGGATGTAAAGCTCTTACTACCTAAACCACATCCAATATGAACCTTGCTAGATCATGAGGAATTACTAGCATGTCTAGTGATAGAGAATGCAAGTTTTCTAGATGGTTACCCTATATGGTACCAATATCCTTACATGGTAGTATAATTTGATTGGGATGGTGGTGTTAGATAGCCTATGGATGTTGACCTATATGTTATAGATTAGTAGGTATAGGTATAAGGGGTTACCCTAGGTGTATAGGTAGGAGTGGTGCTAGCCATAACATAGGTGTAAATGATATATTCACAAAGTTAACTAGTAGCAACATAGGGTTAGGTGGTTATAGTTATGAGTGAGAGGGATTAGGCTAGAGATTCACTATCCCTAATTACCTAGGAGAGAGAATCTTTGATATAGATCATAAGAAGAGCCATATCACCTATAGGACCATCAGGCACTATTCCCATGGCTTAGTATCTAGCCATAGTGGAGGATCTACACTACTATGAGGCTATAATCTTAAGATGTTATCTTGATGATCCCCAATGGATCAAGTATAGAGCTTGTTTTTTAGGTGGTATGAACATGGTGACACCAAGTTAGTGGGTTACTTCTATAAGTGGATAGGCAAGTACCTCAGAAGGAAAAACATTAGGAGGCAATAGTGCTCCTTGAGATAGTGGTGCCCTAAGTGCATAGATATGACATGGTTTATGGTGAGATGTATATTTTTAGATAGGGACATGTATATTGTTGTACATAATTTTGATACTAGCCTATGAGCTGATGTGGTGAGATGTATATTTTGAGAGAGAGACATGTATATTATTTGTATACATTATGATGCTATTGATTATAGACTCCTGATTTATAGATATTCTCCTTGTATATTGTTCATGTTTCATGGTTGTATTTTATGCTTTATGATGTGATTCTCATATTATTCATGGATGATTTTATATTTATCATGGTTGTGATGTGGACTCATCTAGCTAGGTATGTGATGAGATTTCTCTTGTTTATTCATGGTTATGCTTTATGATATGCTAAATTTAATGATTATATGCTTCCTTCTTTTTATTTATACATGTGGTGAAAAATGATGTATTTTTTTATTGTTCATGGATGGTATGATGTTACTATGATGTTGATGGTTATGGATATGGTTATGGTTTATGCTAATGATGCCTATTTTTACTCATGATATATGTTAATATGATGTTATATGGTTATGGTTATGGTTATGGTCATTGTGCTTAAGTTAAAACACATAAATTAAGTTGAATAACAACCTTTAATGTAATAAAAGAAAGATAATCAAGAGATAAATGTCTAAGTGAATATATACCAACCAATTATGATAGGATAATAAGAGGGCACGATGCTTCTTTTTTTAGCAAAGACTAAAACAAAACTCAAAGTTGGATTGGCTTAAGAAACATAAGCCCTTCAAATGATTCGCATTAGCATTCACTAGTTGGTTAAAAATGTGTCTTGATCACATAATGTCAAGTGAGCTCAAAGATACCTTGATTTATAATTTATAAAGAGGAGATGGATGAAAATGGAACCTTCTTGTGAGACTAGTATGTCTCTCTTTTAGGTCACCAAAGAGCTAGGATAAACAAGTCTATGTCATAAAATGTGTAGATTGATCGATGTGGGAAGTCTACTTGCAAAATTTGATTGTGGCTTCCAAACTATTTGGATTTTGAGAACTGTTTATGGATTTAAAGATTAGTTTGTTGTTGTTGTGATTTTGATAATGGGTCTTTTGATTTGTTTATATTTATAAGAAGTTGATGATGTGGGAAGCTTCCAAGAAATTGTTATTCTTTTGACAAATTCTTTACTTAGCCATCCTTCAAGGGAGTGGTCTAAGTTTGTTTTCTTTGTTTAAGGATTTGTGATAGTTGTCCTTCAAGGGAGAAATCTTATCTTATATTTGAGAAATTTTGATATGTTTATACATATATCCTTTGATGGATTAGTCTATAAATTCTTAGGAATGAACCATGATTTGTTTTTGGTTATGACTTATTTTTTATGTTTGATTTTGTGCTTGGCATAGACCTACTTGTATAGGCTTAAAGGTTGGTATTTATGGAGGAAAAACTAAAATCACAAGAAGGTGATGTAGGTGAAAAGAGTCTTAGGTGAAAATGATCATGGGAATCCATCCTATGAAATGGGAAGAATGTACCATGAGAATCATGCCATGGGTAGAGCCATAGTACCCATTATTCAAGATTAGGCCATGATTGTGATGGATAATCACATGACTCAATTTTAATTAATTATCCCTAAAGGAGGGAGATGAATGGGGTTGGAAATCAAGGGATGAGATTAAGTTAGACAAAAGGTGAGTTTGATCCTCTTTAACAAAATAAAGTACATAGATGTGAAGCATTGATAAGATTAGGTCTAGGTTGCCTTTGATAAAAGATAATTGATAAGCTCCTGATCCATACTTGTGCACTATGATATAAGGTCCAAGCAAATTGAAAGCAAATTTTCCCCACTTTCTTTTCTCCATATTGGTGACATGTTGATTTTCATTTAGGATGAGGTCTTTGATGTTGAATTCTCACACTTTAAGGTGTTTGTAATAAGTATGCTTGATTTTCTCTTGATAAACATGAAGATGGGTAAGGGTAGATAAATGATGTTCATCAAGTAGCTCAAGTTAGGATAAATGGTGTTGATGATAATTGTCTTAAAAAATGAGATCTTGCATAGATATGTGAAGAGATGGGATTTGGACTTCGAGAAGCAAAATAGCCTCTACTCTAAAAACCAAAGAGAAAGGAGTAGCACTTGTATGGGTCCAAATGCTATTATGATATGCCCATAGAGCAAAAGGGATGTGCAAGTAACAATACTAACTAGATGCATTCACTATTTTAGTGAGCATGTTGTTGAGAGTTTTGTTAGAGGCTTTCACCTACCTATTTACTTAAGGATGATAGGATGAGTATAAACTTAACTTAATCCCAAATTCATCACAAAGACCTTAAACTTACTTTTTTTTTTAATATTTTCCATATTTGGTGATAATTTTGTGGGGAACATTGAAATGGTAGATGATGTGATTATTGATGAAGTCAACAATATTTTTAGCTTTGGTGGAGATAAAGGGAATGGATTCAACCCACTTGGTGAAATATTATACTATGGTGATGATATAATGATGTCACTATGAAGAATGGGGGTTGATTTCACTAATGAGGTCCAAACCCCATTATGAGAAGGGTCAAAAATTAGTGTAAATATGAAGACTATAGCTAGGTTTGTGATGTAAGTTGGCATGTTGCTGACACTTAACACACTTTTTCACATAATAATAATAATAGTTATAGTTGAGGGTGGGCTAGTATTAGCCAAGGTGAATGATGTGTTTAGCCACGGTGAGGCCACTAAATTGTCCCCCACATATTACATCATGTGTTTCCTTGAAAGCATGAGAGGCTTCATGACCATGTAGGCAAAAAAAGAGGAGACCATCAAAGACACATTTATAAATAATTTCCCTCATAATGGTATATGAGGTACTCTGGATGAACTCTCATTGTGAATTCTTGGAAAGATTGGAAGGAATGATGGTAAGGTTAAGATAGTCAAAGATCTATTGATACCAAAGGTTAGGTTGTGTCTCCTCCACATTAAAGATGGTGGGAGAATCTAATTTTATATATGAGGCATCAATAAGGTGATGTATAATGATAGAAATATTAGATTATAATGGTGTAGATAAGATCTGATATGTGAGGGAGGTCATGGTGTTGATGAACTTATTGGTGGATTATGGGGTTGATTGGATATGGTAGTGTTAAAATGATGTTAAGAGTGCATAAACTAGTTTCTTGTACTATTTCAAAACATCATTCTTGTATTGGTAAGAGACATTAATTTTATTGAGCAAAATTTGAGAGTCACCAAAGATATTTAGCATTTTGACTCCCAAGGCTAATGCGATTTGGAGGCCTATGACTAGGACTTCATATTTAGCATATTATTGGTACATTCAAAATATAGCTTGAAGCATAATGGAAGGGGTTCACCATAAAGCAAAATAAGGATGATACCCACTAACCCACCATGTTTACACTTTGATCCATCAAATAACATGGTCACTTGGTAGGTGAAGTCTACCTGTGAGAGTGTCATGATGGACTCATTTAGAAACTTAAGAGGAGGAGGTTGGTTTCCTAGTAGTGGTGCATCATCTAATTGGTCAACAATGACTTTCCCTATAATTGAATTATACTAAATAAACTCAAGGTCAAACTCAAATAAAATCATGTTTCACTTGTCCATACATTAGTTTTGGTATGGAGTAGAGTGCACATACTTGAGTGGGTTGGGATTGGTTATGACATAGGACTTGTGGTTAAGAAGGTAGTGGTGAAGTTTGGTGGACACAAAGACTAAAGCTAAGTAAAGTTTCTTGATATGGGTATCCCAAGTCTTATACTATACAAGCATGTGGCTAATGTAGTAGATAAATTATTCCTTGTGTTTTTTATCCTGATGAGCCAACATTGCCCCTAGGGAGTGGTCTATGGCTAAGATATAAAGGTAGAAAGGTTGGCCATCTTTAAGAGGGGTGAGAATAGGTGGAGAGAGGAGTTACTCTTTGAGTGAATCAAAGGCCTTTTGATAATCATCATTCCAGTTAAAATATATTCCCTTTTTTAGAAGGTGGTGGAAGGGTTGGCATCAGTTAGAAAGCTAAGAGATAAAGCAACAAATGGATTGGAGCTTCCCTTGTAGACTATTGAGTTATTTAAGGTGGGTGGGAGGAGAAATGTTGAGGATTGATTTGATTTTAGCTATATCAACATAAATTACCCAAAGGTATATTATAAAACCAAGGATTTTTCTTGACAAGACATCAAAAATGCATTTCTTAGGGTTAAGGAGGACATGGTAATGGAGGAGGTTCTCAAAGATAATCTTGAGAATGGCCAAATAATCCTTATAATATTCAAATTTCCCAAGGTCATTGACATAGTATTTCATGATTTTGTGGATAAGGTCATAGAAGATATAGGTCATAGTAGGTTGGACGTTGCACTAGCATTCTTCAATCTAAAAGGCATGACCATAAAGTAGAAGGTACCCCATGGGGTGATAAAGGTGGTTTTGTGTTAATATTTAGGGGTGATTAGGATCTGATTATAGCTTGAAAACCTATCCATAAGAGATAACATCTCATGGTTAGTTATAATATCAACTAGTTGGTTAATGATTTGTATAAGAAACTCATATTTTGGGAAGGCAAGGTGAGGTCATGAAATTCTTCATAAATGTGTAGTCCCTTTTATGGCTTTGGTGATAGGCATGATATTCTTGACCCATTAGGGATAATCAATGGGTTGAATGAAATTGATATAAAGGAGACATTAAAGCTTTTCTTTGATGAGAAAGGCTATGTAAGGGTATATTCATCCAAGCTTCTACCTAATGAGTTTGGCATCATGGTGGGTGACTATGTTATGGGTAGTGAAGAGGGGTTGATGTCAGGCATGTCATTATAAGACAAAGTGAATGATATGTTACGATCATAAAGGAAGGAGGGAAAGTCCTAAATATCCTCAAAATTTAGTGATTAGATAATTTTGACAATGCATGTCTCATCCAAGGTACCCAAGTTGATATCCATGATGGATTTAGTTAAAATGGTTGAAGTCTTAGGAGGCATAAATTTTTGGATGGAAGAATCTAGTGCACCAAGATAGGTGAGAATGGAATCATCATCCTAAAATTGAATGGTATTAATGTTAAGAGAGTCATCTCCTATCATCTCAGGATGGGTCATAGGGATGGTTAAAATCACTCCATCTTTTTGATATGTTAGGGGTCTGAGGCTAATCATGTTGATCAAAAAAATTTAGGAAGGATGATGTTAGAATCCTCTTGGTTTGATGATGAGAGATTCAGTGAGGATGGGATCTCCTCATCAATTTTGGTGGTGGTAAGTGAGTTGGCTTGTGGTATAGTATAGATAAATATAGGCCATGTTTTTAATGGTATTTCTAGGTCTCAATAGGAAGTAGCTCATGTATCCCTTGCTCATATCATCTAAGGCCAAATCCTTTCCAAGCACATCAATGAAGGTATGTCTTGGTAAAACTCAATTTGTTTAAGTAGGAGAAGTTGGTGGTGAATGGTCAAGGTGAAAGAGAGGTAGTATAAGCACCAAGGGGTTTGTTGAGTCCCCCATAGATGAAATAGGTTTGATAGTTTAGAGGTCCAAAGGGAATAATGGCTCTGATATTAGGGTCCTACTTAGGTTGGTTATTAAGTTACACATACTCATGGGGAGTAGGGAAGGAATTAAGGGCCAAAAGGTAACATTCCCCTAGTGAAAGTCATTAGAAGGTGGATTCCAAGGGGTGTATGGTAGGGGTTTGATCTGAGGGGATGGATGAACTAGTAAATCCCTCATTTTTGGAAGAAGAAATGATGTCAATTTTTGTTGTTCAAGGTTTGTCTTTAGATAATGAGGGTGTGTTAGATAGAGGTAGGAGTACATCATTGGGTTAATAATTCATGTTGCATGATGATAAGGGACTTGGGTTAGCTTGTATGGTGATAACTTAACCTCTATGCTCAAATTTGATGTAATGATGAAGGGTAGAGCCTACAAAACCCATGGAGTGAATCTAAGGTCATCCTAATAAAAAATTATACTAGAAATCACTTTCCATTACATAAAAGAGTTTAGGGAGTGCATGAGGTTGTATATGGATATGAAGGATAACAACTTCCAGAGTAGTGTCTATGGTGTCATCAAAGGATCAAAGGATAGTCAAGGTCTTAGACATGACATTGTTTGGCAGTTTATGTTGATCATAAGCATGGGAAGAGATAATATTAATACTAGCTCCCCCATCAATCATCACCCATTTGATGTGGGTTTGGTTGATGTAGGTAGTGATGAAAAGAGGGGGATCTAGGTCATCAAGCTAGATAAAAGGTATTTTATAATCCTTGAAGGTGACAAGGTTGGAAATTTGGAGAGTACCAATAAAGGTTGCTAGAGGTTGAGGGTCTTCTAGTTGGACCTCTATTGATTGCAATGCCTCTATCATTATTTCGTAATGATGAGGTAAAGTAGAGATCAACTCATATAGGCTCATCTTTATTAAGGTTCGGTGAAGTTGTTTGAGAACCACTCTTCTAATGGATTTGAAGGGGTTAGATTGAGAGGCACCTAAGCTAGATGCCTTGGGTTTGGCTAAAGTTGAATATTTTTGGGTTTTATTTGGTTGGAAGGTAAAAGATGGATATGTCCATGAAAGAGACACTTTCACCTTCCCATTATCCTTCTGTTGTGATCTTGTGACCACATAGATAGTATGTATAGAGGAAGGAGTTTGGGTAGGAGATTGGTTAAGCTATCCCCCACTTTGAGGTGAGAGTGATGGAGTAGGTAGGTGTTGGGTAGTGGTTTTTGGTTGTTGGATTAGTATTAGGTTTATAGTAGGTCCATCTATTAATAGATCATCTTCATTATAAAGTTGATGGATTATGGTTTGGAAAACTGTGTAATTATCCATGTCATGCTTAAGTGTCCTATGATAGGAGAATACTTGGTAGTCATTATACCAGATGGATTTTAGACCTAGAGGGTCAAATCGTCTGATAGGAGGTAAGGTAAAGCAAGAGGCTTGAAATAACCTTTAGAAAATAGTTGAGTAAGACTCAGCTAAAGGTGGCAAATATCTAGAGGTTTTGGCCTTGGTTGGTGAGATGGAAGTTGTTTTAGAAAGAGGCTTGGTGGTATAGGTCTTGGGTAAGGTGACATTCTTAATTTATGATCTTGGTTTAGATAAGGGAATTGATAAGTTAGAGTTAGGAGATTCCAAGGAAGCTAGGTTGGTTATTGATGACTCAAGAAAGATAGGCATGCCAGAAAGCAAGAGTGGTGGCATAACCAAATATGGTGCTTTGGTTTTGGTTGAAATTATTAGCTTCCTAATAAAATTATAAGGATGAGGCCCCAAAATAAATGGTAAGGTGGTGGGAGGTACGAGTCTAGCCTTCTGGTCTTTTGGTGGTTTTACGTCTTTGGTTGATATGGCTGGGTGCTTAGTTGGTAAATCTACTGAGGGTAGCTCGATTTTCAAGGATGGATGATTAAGGCTCTAAATAGGGAAGACACCAAGGTTTTTGGTTTATTTGGATAAAGTTACAGAGGGTGATTTGGTTATTTAGGGCTTGGTTAGTTTGGATGGTTGAGAAATGGTTGGGTTGGTAGAGGTTTTGATTGGCTAGGTTGATATGATAGTGGATTGGGTAATAGAAGTAATGGGTTATTTTTTTAAGGATGGGGTTGGAGATTCCTATTTGGTGGTACAAGGGATCCCTAATTCATATGAAAATGTGGCTTAGTCCATGTCTAGTTTGGAGACAAACTCTAATATCTGAACCAGTCTAGAAAATGGTTTATAGACTAGATTTTTTCCCTAGATAGTGGGCTCAAAAGATAAACCCATAGGTTTAAAATTGGGAGTGGTTACATCATCCTTTTCCTCAATCAAATGATGCAATATTTTCATGGGTGGTTCCTCTATTGGAGGTCTAGACAAGGTGTTTTTTTCCTTGGGAATGATCTCCAAAGGAGAGGTGAATTGTTTGATAGTTGAGGGATAAAGTAAAGTGGTGATGGTTGTTTGCTATGATATGTCAGTTGAAGGAAGGTTTGGTGACTCCACTACTTCAATAAGTGGAAGGGGGAAGATGTCACTTCCTTGGTTTGGGTTTCCAAAGGAAGATAAGATAACTCCATTACCTCAATAAGTGGAGGAGAGGAAGATGGTACTGTTGGGTGAATATTTTGTCACTGATAAAATGGTAATGGTACTTTCAACCATAGTGTGATGAGATAAAATCTCTCCTTAAGGAAATGAGAGGATCCCTTATTATTTCTAACTAAAATAATGAGTGATTATTTACACTAATTTTATCAAAGTGGGTGCTATCATATCATCTGATTCTCTTTTTTCAAAATTTATGTTCACTTGAAAAATTATACTATAAGTCCTTTCATTCCTTACAATGTACTATGAACACATAAAATTACTTATTGGAGAAATAAAAATTGATATTCAAATTAGTTAGATGTAAGAATAACTAGAATAATACCAATAATGTAATGTGAATAGATGGAATAAAGTACAACCCAAAGTCTTCACCTTATTTTCATTAACGATTAAATCACCAAATAAAATAACTTATGGCCCAAAGTCTCCATAGTAAGTCACCTTTAATAATGAACAAAAACCAAGTAATGATATTGTAGTTTGAAAGACTTCAAAATCATTTTCTTAGCACCTTCTAATTTATATAAATTCATACCACAATCTAATAAAAATCATAATAAAATGTAATGAAAATATGTAAGAAAATATCCAATACACCACAAGTTTATTCCAACACAAAGAATGAAGGATCCTTGATTTTCTTATATTGATGGAATTCAAGATTTACAATTTGAATATAAAGTTTCAAATATTACTTCTTAATTTAGCAACATTTCTCTTCTATAGCCATGGTGATCATGCATTTACAAAAAAAAAATCCTCTTATTTATATAGAAGAGATATGAACAAAAATAGGGAAAACATAACTACTTTGACTTATTCTTGACAGAGTCCAAATTTACTTAGGACTATGTACTTTTCCTATGTGTAAATTACACACAAAAAAACTACACAATGAAAACTATGAAAATAAACTAAGTGTACATAGACACATGAATTTCTTACTTTTAGATATGCCTCATATCTCTTCAAGGTTATTTGAGCCTCATTTTTATCTAGCCCAGATGTATTTTTGGAGATGGTGAGGACTCTTATAATGGAGTCCATTATGTTAACTGGTAGGTCCTTAATATTATCCAAAATTCTTTGAAATTTATCCATTATTACTTGTAATTCAACCAACTTGTTGATGGATTATAGCGTGATTGTTTCTATCTTGAATTTTGTATGAAACAAGGAAATGAAATCTTGAATAATTATTTCAAAAAGAAGGATTTTTTGAGAATCGTCTTTTATTGGCAAGGAAATTCTCCAATTTTTTCTATAAGATCTAGCCCCTTGTCAGTGCATAAGTCTTGGGTTTCCTCAAGATCCTTAATTAGATTCTAGAGGACTTATTTCTTATTCTTCATTGTATCTCTATATTCTATAAGCATATTCCTATTAAGAATCACTTTTTTCTCAACCAAAAGTTCTAACTTGAACTGGCATAGTTGGGTCCATGTGTGAATATCATTATTTGTTAACTATAAGTCTTGAGAGATTGTGTCAAGTGTTTGATGAATTTTTATTTTTACTTCACTCAAGTTATTCAAAATTTCAATGATAGAACATAACTATTGAGTACCTTACATTAATAGTCTCTCTATCCAGGCACTAACTGCTTAGCCTTATGACCCAATATTTTTTGCTTGTTGAATTGATCTTTTAGTGGCCTCACTCTCAATAGGCTTTATTGGCTCAAAAGATTGAGTGATCTTTAGTAGAACTAAGGTCAGTTGTTCTACTTGTGCTTTGAGTTGATCTTTGATCACCTTATCCTTGTCATATCTCTTATGCAAGGATTCCATTATTTCCCATAGATATTCTTTTGCACTTTCATACATTTACTTACCAAGATCTATCTATACTATTGCATATTTAGAAATTTGGATATCTTCAATAATTTTACCTTCTAGAGGAACTACAACTTCAACATACTTTTTACCAAAATAAAAAATCACTCTTGATATTATTTTCACCTTTTTTTTGTTTTTGGCTTTATTGGCACAAGTTTACCAAAGTCAAAATCATCTGGCAATATAGCTTGTTTCTTTCTCTTAGGTGTTTGGGACATTATCCAAGGTGAAAGGGTTGATTAATCTTCTTTTATAGATGATGTCAAGGATTTTGATGTTGGGTGAAGATCAATTGTTTGTGAGGTGAGTGGAATGGAAGGTGGAATGGAGGTATCTATTAATTAAATGGATACTGATGGAATAGTGGTTATGATAGGTGAATTTTAGGTTGGTATGTCATAAACTTTTATTCTCATTAGCACATTAGACATAGGAATGGATGGGACTTGAGTTTCTAATTTGGAAGATGAGGTAGACTTGAACTTATCAATGTTTTTTTGGGTAAAATATATATTGGTGGGTGATTCTAATTATTTTTAAGGACTAGGTAAATTAGAAAGGGAGTCAAATACTTAGTCTAAAGTGCAATGAGAAGGAACTTGGAAAAGTGTAGCACTAGTGGGTGAAGGAGTGGATGAAATAATAGTGTGAATAATCATTATAGGAGTAATTGATGTAGTACAAGTGATAAGGGGACAGTGGAAGACACTACTTGAGAGACCTCTATTTGAGAAGTCACTATCTTCACTGATGCTTCACTTTTGGTAGGATTTCATTCTACACTTACTTGAACATTTTTATCCATATTAGTGTCCTTTCCCTTACCTTTACCTTTGATTTTGAAAAAAAACTTTACCTTCTATGTAGAGGTGGGGGCATATTATTTATTCTTCATCCTTATCTCTTCCCACTTTTTAGAAGTCTCTTCATCATACTCTTCCTCTGAGCTAGTATTGAATGGTTTTAATCTGATATTCTTTTTTTCCAACTAGGCATTGGTTTTTGCAAGAATGAATTGGAATGTCTTTTATGGAAGTAGATTCCTTTATTAACCATTAGATTATGGGAAGAGGAGTATAATCAATCTAATTATTCTCATAAAGAGGGTCCAATATGTTCCCATCATTTGTCATTCCTTCAAGAATGTCAACCAATTTCAAATTAACAATTTGAGCTATAATGAGATGGTTGTAGTCAAGATTTCTCACATCTTCCTCTATTTTACACTCAACATAAATGTCCTCTATTATGTGCACATGAGTGTATTTACATTTGAAATTTGTTATCACCTTTACGTATTCAAAGTCTTCTCTAATCTTGAACCTTTTGAGAGTAATCTTTTGTATTTCAATTTCCATTGTCTTGGCCTTTGGAGTGGTAGAGACTATATACTAACTAATGCTCATCATCTACTAACACATCTCTATTAGGATCATCTTGTCCATCAGATATCTAGGTATCATATGTTAATATTCATCAAACCCTTCTACTCTAATGTAGGTAAAGGTTGGGAATATCAAGAATATACAACCAACCTTATTCATGTGTGCCCATGTTGCATCTAAAACTCTCTTATTCTAAAGGTATTTGTCAAAAATACAAATGTAATTATAAAATAAGGTATCATTGACCCTTCTATAGTTTTTTATGCTCTCCTTTAGAGTCAATTGTGGATAATACTCATATAAAGGGGCTTGCTTTCTATCACCATTGCCAGTTAAACCTAGAAAATATTTCATGCTAGTTGCATCATATAATAAATAAGAAGTCAAGAATAAATTGAGAGAAGAAGTCACCTTAGATATTTGGTGACATATGGAATCACTGATCTATTTTCCCTAGAATATATTCTATTTACCCCTCTTGATAACCTATATGTAATGATACATCCACTCTTGAAAAATGTTTGATGTGGGTAAGAGTGATTAAATATCTTACTTCCTCTAAGAATTCACTATGATTAAAGTTTTTGGTCCACCTAGCAATGGAGTGTCGAGGAGTTCTAAGCCAATGGGAGTTGATGTGCCTCTTGTATTTGTTAGAATTCTTATCATAATGTTCTTGGGTTGAGTTTACTAAATATTTTGAATATTCTTCTATGTTGAGGAGATGAAATATCTTGTAAAAATACTCCTCATCAAGTTGAATGATAAATTTTCCATCTGCATCCTTAATTATTCTAGTTTGCTTATCAAAATGGGTAGCAACTATTAAGACAAACTCTAAATCTTGTGTTGATACATGGAATGATACTAGCAAGTGAATTATACTATTTAGGACTACTTACATATGATGTGCAATTGGGTCTTTATTTAGCCTCTATAAGAATTCTATCATATGTACATGACCAATTTTTATATCCATAATCTAGTCTACATTTGATTCAACTATAGATGAAGAGAGCACACCTTGAAATTTATACTTCATGGCATTATTAATAGTATAAACTTCCATAATTAATCAAGTGACTAAAAGAGAGAATTCAAATCCTCCAAAGTTAGCATTTTTAATCTAATAGGAAGATATGTAGGAGCAGAGAAAATCTGTGTCACTACATGGGGTAGTAAATCACTTCATGTAGTTTAGAGAATTTTCTCTAAACTACACCATGGGTAGGTATCTTTTGTGTAATCTAGAGAAAATTATCTAGATGACACCAAATGAGAAGGGTGTAGGCTAAAAAATTTTCTCCAGAATGCATCAGGTCAAGGCTATTAGTTGTAGGTCAGAGAAAATTTTCTAACCTTCACCATAACTTGGGGATTAGGTGCACTTCAAAAAAAAAAATTGAAGTGCACCATGGTTAGGTATTTGGGTGATAGGGTGTACTTTAGAGAAAATTCTCTAAAGTGCACCTAGGAAGAGACTTTTTCTTAGATAATTTTATCCAAGGCACACAGCCACTTCGAGGCAAGGTTTTGAACACCAAACAATGCTTGAGTTTTAAGATAAAATGGTGAAGGGATTCACCAAAAAAAAAGAATAACATGAGAATTGGGAGGAAAAGGAATGAAAAGACTAAAATAAGAGAACAAAGTGAAGAACAAAAAACAACTAAAAAATCTTACCTAAAATATGGTGAACAAGGAGGTGTACTAGAGATTGAAAATAATAGGTGAAAAAGTATAAACAAAAAGTAAAAAGTGAAAATTACATGGATTTAATATATAACCAAATGGTAATTAATGCCTATTAATTACCCCCCTAATGATGGTCTCATATGTAGGAATGGATAATTTATCCAATCCTACATGTGAAGTGGTGGAGAAATTCTACACCCTTGCACATTAGGGTACAGTCTAGAGAAAATTATTCCGACTATAGGATTTCAAGCTTGGTGTAGTTTGGAGAAAATTCTTCAGACTACAAGGGGTGAAAAAAATTGTCCAAAAAGACTAACATTTTGAGGAGAAAACCATGCATAAGGATAATTAATTTGCCTTGTTTTACATGCCTAGAGCTCATGGGATACAAAATGGACAAGTTTTATATGGGTTATCCCATTAATTGAGCCTTATAAATTTAAGGATAATAGCTAGATCTAACTAGGGAATTTTCTTCAGGCATTTTATGAAATGATTGAGGGAAAAAGAATCCTAGAACTCTAAGTTCCTTTCTCCATTGGGCCATAGAGTCAAGCAATAGACTAGAATAAAGACAAAATAAAAAGACTTTATAGATATATATATATATAATATATAAATTTATATGGAACCTCACTAATTGAAAAGCTTTAGATGTTGCCTACTATAAGGTAGTGGTAATGGTGTTCCATCCTAGTATGCCAAAATGAAACTATGTTCTCTACAAAGTTGATGAATAAGGAAAGGACCCCTCCACAAGGAATCAAATTTTCCATGCATTCATTTTGGCTCTATTCTCTTATCCCATAATATAACTAGATCCTTGATTTGAAAATCTCATGGCTTGGATTTCTTATCAAAAATCTTCTTGACTTGGGTTTGATGTTTAGCAATGCAGTCCACCACTTTTATATGTTGCTCTTCTAGTTCAATAATGAACATAATACACTTGTCTATGGAACTTTCAAACATTTCATCCTTAATTGATTTAGACACTCTAAGAGTGGGAAACTATAATGTGATAAGTATTTATGCATTAAAACCATACATAAGTTAAAAATGGAATATACCAATCACTCACTTGGGACTAATGTGATCAGGCCATAATGTATCATACAATGACTTGTACATGGATATTTAATTTTCCTCTACCTACTTCCTAATAATGGTAACCAATTTTTTATTATTCAACTCAACCTAACCATTTCCTTGAGGGAAATAGTCTGAGGAGTGTGATAGAATGATCCCATAGTCAAAATAGAACTCAATTATCTCTTGGGATGAGAAACAAATAGCATTATATGTTAATATCTTGTTAGGTAATCCAAACCTTGTAATGATGTTTTCCTTGAGGAAGTTACAAATAGCCTCTAAAGTGGCATGTTTAGCTAGGATGGCCTCCACCTATTTGGTGAAGTAGTTAGTATCCATGAGAACATAACTATGACCTACACTTGATAATGGTTTCACTACACTAATGAAGTCAATACCCCATTGTTGAAAAGGTTTTTCAATAACTAATGGCTTGAGGGGTAGGGCTACCAACTTGGGTTTTATCCATAAATTGTTGGTACTTCTCACATTTATGTACCCATGAGTATGCATCATGAAAAAATGTTGACCAGTAGTACCTTGCTCACAAAATCTTGTGAGTTGTAACCAAAGCTGAGAAATGTCCTCCACATGCCAAGTTGTGAAAGGATTCTAAAAATTGCCTTGTTTTGCTTTGTCTACACACCATAGAAAAATTCCATCAATGTTTCATTTATACCAACCATTCTACCAAAGAATGAAGTTCATAGATTTAAGCTTGATTTCCCTCTTCTTTTTTTAAGATAAATGCTCTAGACATTCTCCATATGTGAGGAAATGAGCAATGTAAAAGTACCACTCATTTGTTGTGCTAATGAATAAGACTATGGGAAGCTCTTCCTCTATATCCCCTTCATTGTTGGATGCCTCTTCTAGCATGTTCTCTATAATAATCTAACATAAACCTTTCCCATGTACTAGCTTTGTAGGTTTGATTTCCATATTGTACTCTTAAATCTTAGCAATCTAATTACCCCTTTTACTTCCAAATTATTGATGAGTCAAGATGTACTTGACTATAGAATATGGTACCAGTGTGATGGTATGATAATTGAGGATGTAATACTTAAAATGCTTAACCACTTTTACCATATCATAAGCATGTTTCTTCATGGGTGAGAACTTGAGCTCATGAGCCTTTATATGGTAGCTCATGAAAGCTATAGGATATTCAATCCCCTTTTCATTCAGCTACACCAAGATGGTGGATAGAGTATGCTCAAAAGAATAATTACACATGATGAAGTTCTTGGTATAGTTAAGGAAGAGTAAGATGGGAGCATGAGTAATTTGTTCCTTTATTTCATGAAAGGTATATCTCCCTTCTGCATTCTAATGAAAAATTGATTTCCCTTTCATCATATCTATAATATGATGTGTCTTCTCTTTAAAGTTAGGTACAAATATTCATAGTAAATTAACCTTCCCAAAGAAGGAATGAAATCCTTTCTTACTTGATGGAAATGTAAGATTATAAATAGACTTAACCCATTTAGGATCAATATTGATTCCTTCTTTGGACATAATGTGTCTAAGAAGCTTACCTATAGTAACCCTAAACATGTATTTCTTGGGATTAAGGGATATCCCATCTTACCATTACCTTTGAAGTACTTGTTGTAAATGATCATAATGATCTTGATGCTTATTTGAAAAAATAGTTAAATCATCAAGGTAGACCATAATGAATTTACCAAAAACATCTCAAAAATCTAGATCCATAGCCCTCTAAAAGGTAGAACTAGCATTAATCAACCCAAAAACATTTCTGTGATATGTAAAGGTGTCCCATGGAGTAGTGAATATTGTTGTGTTAATATTCATCACACACCTCCACTTGATCATATCTTGAGAAGCCATCTAGCATAGACAACATCTCTAAACCCATTAGTATTTGTAGTGCTTGATCCATTACCATCAATGGGTAATTATCCTTTAGTTATGATTGGTTTAGATTATGAAAGTCAACACAAATTTTGAGTTCTTCATTCTTTTTCTAAAAAGAACAATGTTATCAATCCACATTGAGTGATTTGTAGGAAGGATGATCCTAGCAATCAACAACTTTAAGATCTTGACAAGGATGGTACCTGAGATTTTGGTATTGTACTATAATTATTTCTGCTTATGAGGCTAGGACACAAATTTGAGATGAATATCATGATGCACTTCCTTGGGTCAAAAATATTTCAAATCAGCATATGAATATTCTAATACATCAATGTACTACCATATGAGTATAACTAACTTCTTTATTTCCTCCAATAAGCAACATTTTCCCATATTTATCATGTTGGGATCATCCTTTGTTCCTAGATTGACCTACTCAATTTTTGTTAATGAATCTAATTCAGACTATTAACATTTGATAAAGTGATCATGTTTGTCAAAGATTTTTTCTAGAGAAACCAATCCTTTGGGAATATTATTCCCTTTTAGCTGCAAAATCTCTTCACTAGTTCCTCATTTATCTTGGATATTTATTCATGAGGAGTAGAGTCACTCCCCTCAAAGTATAACTCTCTAAAATTTTATGCCTTGTCTAATAAGGTGATGACTTGCTCAACATTACTAAAAACTTACCAATGATTGACATTATTAGGAACACTAAGTTGGAAGACCAACTCAATGGTATACTTGTTTCCTTGAAAATCCTTATGAAGAATTATGAGAGTGGCTAAAACAACCAATGAATCTACCTTATCATTATAATCTCTTGGAACTACTAATATATTAAAAACATCAAAATATTTCATGTAAATAAAAACACAATTTTAATAATGCCTTAGCTTTTCATTCTTTATTTGATACAAATTCTTGACTTCATAAATGACTTAGAATCACCTTGAGCATTGAGATTTTTAATTACTTTATTTTATACAACATTCATCACTAATAACAATGCTTCATACTCAATGGTATTTTTAGTATTATCAAACTACAACTTGAAATAAGAAGGGAATATCTTTCCTTTCAATGATATGAGGACTATCCCAGCTCTAGATCCAATTGAAGAATAACTACCATCAAATTCTAAAGTCTATACATCATTTGAGCTTTCTACTTTGATAGTTGTAAAATCTAAAACCTCTTCATATAAAGAGGATGGCTCATCTATTTCCTAACCTTCATATGAAATATCATCTAATGAAACTAGATCTTCATATGTGGTCAAGTAACAAGTTCCCACTCTAGAGGTTTCAAAGAAAATTTGGGATTTTGGATCCTCAATCTTTATCACAGTATAATTCACTTGCTTCTCTGGATGAATTTTATACATAACAACTTTTATAAGTATTTTATCCTTAGACCAATCCATTTTGATTTCACCACCAACATCTTTGTAAAAGTTACATCCCCAAAAAACTCCATATGAGACTAGAACATCAACCACAAGAACCATCATATTTAAATTTTTCTCTAGAAAAGTCGCAAATCCAAATTGTGCATCCTTAATTTGACCTATGAGGGGTACTTTCTTAGTTTCCATTGAAAAATAATGACCAAAATTCTTTATTAGTATTAACCATAATGTAGTAACTACTTTGGTTGGCATCACATTATTAGAGGCACCAAAATCAATGATGCATTATTGAGCTTGTAACCATTGACAAATAGGGAAATATAGAAGGGATCTATTTTTATAGTGATGGATGAGGGAGTTACAACCAAGTTATTTTATTTTGGCTTTGCTTTAGGTTAATTGGTGTACTCTTAGATGTGATCTAATTGGAATTGGTTCATTTACTTTTTACAAACTTAGACAATCTCTCAAATTGATCAGGGTTATATTAGAGGTATTCAAGCTTAGATATTTGATTTTTTATCTTCCTAGCATGTTATATGATATCAAAATATAGATATATGGTAGCTGAAGAAGATGAGGTATTTTTATTTTCAAGTTTTAAGTTTTGGGCACTGGGTCTAGACATAGAAGGAGAGTAGTAGAATGATGATGTGTACTTGTTTATCCCTTATTATGTCCTTTGGTTGAAATAGAAAAGGAGTTCCTCTTTTTTTAATCATAACCTCCTTATGTGATTCATCCTTAGACTTAGCTTTATAAACCTTTTGTTGTTGATTTAGCTAATTTTGAGAATAGGTAAAGATGGCATAAGACTTACCATGTGTATCTTCCTCGTATTCATCTTCTTCTTCAAAGTTTAGAAACCTAATATCAGAGTTTCCAACCTCTCCTTCTTCATCTCCTATTAATGGATTAACATAATCTTTTCAAACATATTCTATCTTTATAACATCATCATTTTTAGGTTCCACCTAGTTGACTACTGCATTATCTGGTGGTGCCTCCAATGCAAGCCTTGCTTGTGATAGAGGAAGATTATTCTAATTTTTATTCCTCTTAATATTATTGAAATAATTATAAGCATTTGGGTATGTTATTCTTGGAGTATCCTTGTATGAAAAAAAGGACATACCTTGGGACATTTTCTTCTTGAGTGATAGTAATTCATTTTCAAGCTTCTAAACCATAAGATCCATGGTGTTAGTAGAAGGTGAAGTTGAAAAGGACTACCCTTTAGGTTTGATTGAATTTTTTCTCACTTTTCCTACCAAGATTAAATCATGTTCTACTTTAATGGCCAATCTTTGAGCATTATCAAGATTATCTAGGGATGTTCTTTTCAAAATAAAACTAACCTTCAGCAATTGAGAATTGATGAATAATCATTTCAAATTCTTAGGTGTGAGTTGAGCAACTACTAGGATCTTATTCCTCAACTTATTGAACTTTTCCAACAACTCATGCATGGGCTCATGTGTTTCTTTCTTCATTTGTGTAAGTTGATCCAATAAGGCATGAACATCTTCTTCTACCTTGAACCTTGCCTTAAAGTTAGCCTTAAGTGTCAACCAACTTATGATGGTTCCTATTACAAGATGGTAAAACCAATCATTATCAACACCTTGGAGCATTTATACAAATAATCTTATAGAAACATCTTCATGTTCTACTCCAAGAACTCCATATGCAATGTATATTGTGGCAATATGTTCATCTAAATTTTACTTTCCATCACCATATAACTTGGGGAAATTTTTTGGTGAACCACGAGGTAGTTCATATGATGGTGGTGTCAAATTCAATGGACTAAAAGCAGTTCCCCATAGACCTTGAGCAGCCATTCTATGTGGATTATATGAAGGAATACAAAATATTTGTAAAGGAAAAATGGGAAAATCCTTATGAATGTTAGAAGCTTCCCCTGGTATAGGAGATCTTATATTGGTAGGAGGAAAAATTCTTAGACGCTGAAGAGGTGACCATGTATGTGCCAAAAAAATATTGAAGTTATGTTCTTCAAACAACTCAAATGTAGGATCAATGCATCCTACTGACCTTTTACTATGAATGTAACTTTGTTCCACTAGATCATGAATGTATCCATAAAATGAAAGAGATAAGCAATATAAAAATAATTACAAACAATAAGGTGTTAGTCCTATTTCAACCGAATGAGTGTAGCTCTTAGTTGCGTGTTCATTCCCCAATGGAGTCACCAAAAACTATTGGGTGAATTTTTTGTTACCAAAAAAATGGTACTTTCAACCATAGTTTGATGAGATAAAATCTCTCCTCAAGGAAAGGGAAGGCTCCCTTTCCTATTGCTAACTAAAACAATGAGTAATTATTTACACTAATTTTATCAGAGTGGGTGTTATCATATCATCTAATTCTCTTTTTTAGAATTGATGTTCACTTGTAAACTTATATTATAATTCCTTGCATTCCTTACAATGTACTATGAAAACATAATATTACTTATTTGAGAAATAAAAACTGGTATTTAGATTAGTTAGATGTAAGAATAACTAGAATAATACTAGTAATGTAATGTGAATAGATGGAAAAAAGTGCAGCCCAAAGTCTTCACATTATTTCTAATAAATATTAAATCTCCAAATAAAATAACTTGTGGCCCAAAGTCTCCATAGTAAGTCACTTCCAATAATGAACACAAACCCAATAATGATATTGCAACTCAAAAGACTTCAAAATCAACTTTCTAGCACCTTTTGATTTATAGAAATTCATACCATAATCCAATCAAAAGAACAATAAAATGTAATGAAAAATATGTAAGAACAATTCCAATACACCATAATTTTATTCCAACATAAAGATTGAAAGATGATTTGATTTTCTTATATTGATGGAATTCAAGATTTACAATTTGAATACAAAGTTTCAAATATTACTTCTCAATTTAGTAGTATTTATCTTTTATATCCCTGGTGATCATGCATTTACAAAATTACATCCTCTTATTTATAGAGAGGAGCTATGAACAAAAATAGGGAAAACATAACTATTTTTACTCATTCTTGACAGAGTCCAATTTTGCTTAGGACTATATACTTTTCCTATGTGTAAATTACACATAATAAAACTACATAATTCTTCTCTAGATATGCTTTGTATATCTTTAGGGATGCTTGAACCTTATTGTTATCTAACCCAAATGTATTTCTAGAGATGACAAGGACTCTTGTAATGGAGTATGCTATGTTGATTAGTAGGTCCTTATTCTTATCTAAAATTCTTTGTAATTTATCCAATATTACTTAGAATTCAATCAGGTTATTGATAAAGTCTAGCATGAATGTTCCTATCTCAACTTTTGTGCAAACTAAGGAAGTTAACTCTTGAATAACTATTTTACCAAGAATGATTTTTTGAGAGTCATCTTTTACCTGGCAAGGAAATTTTCCAATCTTGTTTGTAAGGTCTAGCCCCTTATTAGTGCATAAGTCCTAGGCTTCCTCAATATCCTTAATTAGATTTTGGAGGACTTATTTCTTATTCTTCATTGATTATCTATATTATATAGACATATTCCTATTAGGAATCACTTTTTCTAAACCAAAAGGTCTAACTTGAACTGGCACAACTGGGTCCATGTGTGAATATCATTATCTATTAATTGAAAGTCTTGAGAGAGTGTGTCAAGTGTTTTCTACATTTATGTTTTTACTTCACTCAAGTTATTCAAAATTTCAATGGTAGAATGTAATCATTGAGCACCCTACATTAACAATCTCTCTATCAAGGCACTGGCTACCCAACCTTATGTCCTAATCTTTCTACTTATTGAATTGTTTTTTTAGTGGCCTCACTCCCAACAGGCTCTACTAGCTCAAAATATTGAGTGATCTTTAGTATAAATGAGGTTAGTTATTCTACTTATGCTTTTATTTGATACTTTATCACCTTATCCTTGTCATATCTCTCAAGCAAGGATGTAATCACTACCTGCAGATCTTCTCTTGCACTTTCATGTGTTTGCTTACCAATATCTATCCATCTTATTGCATAGTCAAATGCTTGGATATCTTCAATGATTTTACCTTCTAGAGGAACTAAAACTTTGACATACTTGTTACCAAAATCAAAAATAACTCTTAATATTATGTTATCCATTTTTGTTATTTTTGTCTTTATTGGCACAAGTTGACTAAAGTTGAAATCATCTAGTGATACAACTTATTTAATATTTTTAGGTGTTTGGGACATTAGCCAAAGGGGAAGCATTGATGAATCTTCTTGTGTAGATGATGTCAAGGATTATGATGTTGGTGGTATATCAATGGTTTGTGAGGTGAGTGCAATGGAAGTTTAAATATAGGTATCTAATAATGAAATGGATACCAATGGAGTGTTGGTTATGATAGGTGGAGTTTGGGTTGGTATGGTAGAAACTTTGGTTCCTATTGGCATATTTGACATAGGGGTAGATGGGAATTGAGTTGCTAATTTAAAAGATGGGGTAGACATGAAATTATCAATTTCTTTATGGGTGAAATATATATTTGTGGGTCATTCTAATGACTTTGAAGGACTAGGTAAATTAGAAAGGGAGTCAAATATTTAGTCCAAAGTGCTATGAGAAAGAACTTGGAAAAGTGTGTCACTAGTGGGTGAAAGAGGAGATGAAAGAATAGTGTGAAGAGGAACTATAGGAGAAGTTGATGTAGTAGGAGTGATAGGGGGAGAGTGGAATACACTACCTAAAATACCTCTATTTGAGAATTCATTGGCTTCACTGATGCTTCACTTATGGTAGGATTTTCTTCTACACTTGCTTGAACATTTTTCTCTATATCAGTGTCCTTGCCCTTACCTTTACCTTTTCTTTTGAAAATAAACTTTACCTTCTATGTAGAGGTAGGGATATCTTATTTATTCTTCATCCTTAGCTCTTCCCACTTTTTAGAAGTTTTATTCATCATACTCTTCTTCTAAGCCAATCTTGAATGGTTTCAACCTGATATCCTTCCTTTCCAACCAAGCATTGGTTTTTACAAGAATAAGTTGGAATCTATATCTTATGGAAGTATATTCCTTTATTTAACATTGGATTGGGGGAAAGGAGTAGAACAAATTTGATTATTCTCATAAAGAGGGTCTAATGTGTTCCCATCATCTATCATTTCTTTAAGAATGTCAGTCGGTTTTAGATTAACAATTTGATCTATAGTGAGATAGTTGTAGTCAAACTTTCTCACATCTTCCTCTATTCTATAATCAACCTAAATGTCCTCTATTATTTGCACATGAGTGTAGTTACCTTTGATATTTTCTTTCATATTTATATAGTCAAATTCTTCCCTACTCTTAAACCTTTTGAGATTAATCCATTATAATTCAGTTTCCATTATCTTGGCCTTTAGAGTGGTAGAGATTGTATACCAACCAATGTTGATAGGAAAATTTAAACTAGGTTATGTGCATTTGATTATTTCTTGTGCATGCTCATCATCTATCAACACATATCTATTAATATTAGCTTATCACTTGAATATCTAAGTAGCATATGTGGTTGTTCATCAAACCCTCATACTCTAATGTAGGTAAAGGTTAGGAATTTCAAGAATATAAAACCAACCTTATTCATTGTGCCCATGCTGTATCTAAAACTTTATTCTTCTAAAGGTCTTTGTCAAAAATATAAATGTACTTGTAAAAGAAGGCATCATTGACCCTTCTATAATGTTTTATTCTCTCCTTTATATTCAATTATGCATAGTAATCATACATAGGGACTTTATTTCTATCACCATTACCAATTAAACCTAGAAAATATTTCATGCTAGCTACAACATATACTAGATAAGAGGTCATGAATAACTTGAGAGAAGAAGACACCTCAAAGAGTTGGTGATATATGGAATCACTGATCATTTTTCCCTAGAAGATCTTATATTTACCCCTCTTGATAACCTATATGTAATGATACATCCACTCTTCAAAAATGTTTGATGTGGGTATCCCCTTAACTCTACTTAGAAAAATGATTAGATCTCCTACTTCCTCTAGGAATTCAATTTGATAAAAGTTTTTGGGCCACCTAAAAATGGAGTGTCGAGGAGTCATAATCCAATGGGAGTTGATGTGCTTCTTGAATTTTTTAGAATTATTATCATAATGTTCCTAGGCTAAGTTTAAGGAAATGTCTGAATATTCTTCTATGTCAGGGAGATGAAAGATATTGTCAAAATACTCCTCATCAGTCTGAATGACAACTTTTCCATCTTTATCCTTAACTTTTATAGTTTGCTTATCAAAATGGGTAGAAACTATTAAGATAAACTTTGAATCTTGTACTGATATAGGGAGTGTTTCTACCAAGTGAATTTTACTATTTAGGACTGCTTGCATGTGAGGTGTAATAGGGTACTTGTTTATCCTCTATAAGAATTATATGACAAATTTCTATATCCTTGATCTGGTATATATTTTATTCAATTATAGATGAAGGAATCACACCTTGAAATTTTTACTTTATGGATTTCTTAGTAGGATAAACTTCCATCATTGATCAAGTGACTATAAGAGAGAATTTCAATCCTCTAGAGTTAGTATTTTTCATCAAATAAGAAGATATGTAAAATCAAAGAAAAATTGTGTCACTGCATGGGGTAGTAAATCACTTCATGTAGTTTGGAAAATTTTATTTTAACTACACCATAGGTGGGTATATTTTTTGTAATCTAGAGAAAATTATCTAGATGACATGAGATAAGAAGCGTGTAGGCTGGATAATTTTCTCCAGACTGCATTGGGACAAAGTCTTTGGGTGTAGGTCATAGAAAATTCTTAGACCTACAATGAAATTAGGTAGAAATAGATAATATTTGGGTGTAGGTAAGAGAAAATTCTCCAAAATTTATCCTAACTTAGGGATTAGGTGCACTTCAAATAAAATTCTCGAAAGTGCACTAGGGTTAGGTATTCAGGTGACAAGGTGTTCTTCAAAGAAAATTCTCTGAAGTGTACCAAGAAAGAGACTATTTTTTAGATAATTTTCTTTGAGGCATATAGTCACTCTGAGGTAGGGTTTTGAACACCAAATAGTGCTTGAGTTTTAAGATGAAATGGTGAGGGGATTTTCCAAATGAAAAGAAAAACACAAGAAATGGGAGGAAAATGAATGAAAAGACTATGAATAAAACCTCAGTGAAGATAAAAGAAAGAGAACAAATAAAAGAAGTAAAAATAAATAAACAATCTTACCTAAGATATGTAGTAAATCAATAAATTTCATGGTCAAGTCATAACAAATGAGCATGAAAAACAACAAACAATGAGGTGCACTAGAGCTCAAAAATGACATGGGAAAAAGTAGAAACAAATGGTAAAAATGAAAATTGCATGGGTTAAATATATAACCAAATGGTAATTAATGCCTATTAATTACCCTTCAATGGTGGATCCACATGTGGGAGTAGATAATTTCTCCAGTCTTGCATGTGTAGTGGTGGAGAAATTCTCCACCCTTGCATATTAGGGTGTAGTTCAAAGAAAATTCTTCAAATTGTAGGATTTCAAGCTTGGTGTAGTTTAGATAAAATTCTCTAGATTTCAAAGGGATAAAAAAAATTATCCAAAAAGAATAACTTTTTGAGGAGAAAATCATGCTTAGGGATAATTAATTATCCTTATTTTACATGTCTAGAGATCATGGGATATGAAATGAACAAGTTTCATATAGGTTATCCCATGAATTGAGCCTACTAAATTTAAGGATAAAAATTACTTCCTTGGTTTGGGTCTCCAAAGGAAGATAATGTAGCTTCATTACCTCAATAAGTGGAGAATTTGAAGAACATGTATATTGGGTAGTAGGTTCTTTATTAATGAGCATATCAAGAACCATATTGATGGTGTAGGCATCATGAGTAGACTTAGCTTTATTACTCTTATTCTAGCTAGGTGCATGATTAGGAAAAGGTTTCCTAAAAATGTCAAGGGCTTGGTTCAGAGGTGCATTGGGGTTGTCTAATGCAAGTTCCCCCTTATCAATGAGGGTTTAGACAATTTTTTTGAAGGTATTACACATACTAATGTCATACCCAACTACTAGATGGAAAACACATAGGTCATTCTCATTGTACCATCCAAATGTAGTACAAGAAGAATCAAATTATTGAGGGGACTTGATGTGAAGAAGTTGTATGATATTAGCTTTCAACAACTTCTCCAAAATTGAAGCATAAGACTCCTCAAGTGGAGTAAATTTCTTCTGATTATTTTGGTTTTAATTATTCATGTTTTGATTTGAGGAGTTAGAAAAAATTGATTGTTTAATAGATGGTGGAGGAGTGGTCTTAAGGAAAACTACATTCACAGTTCCCTTATTTTTGGTATTGGCATTGGCTTGGTTTATCAATTTAGAGGAAGAGGCCTCATTAAATTTGAAGGTATAATTTTTATTTCTCAACTTCAACTTTCCTTCATTAGTGGCTCTATTTTATAGTTTACATCTCATATTAAAAGCTTCATCAAAGGTTCAGAAGCTCTGAACATGCAATTTAGAAGAGATGTTCTTGACACATGCTTGAGCAAAAATTTCCATCAGTTTAGGTTGAGGTAAGGAGAAGCAAAGTTGATTGATTAATCTTCTCTAGTGAGCTATAAAATCAGCACTAGATTCATCATCAAATTACCAAATAGATTAGAGGTTAGTGATGGAAACTTTCTTAAAGATGTTTATTCAAAAGTGATCCAATAAAATTTGGGCTAGCTAGGTGAAATAAAAGAGGGAATTTTTGGTTAAGGCATTATACCAATCCATTGCCAATCTTGACAAATACATAGGAAAAGTATAGAGAAAGAGAGAATCATCATAGGTAATTATATAGCATGAGTTCTTAAATGAAATGAGGTGTTGTTAGGGGTCTTACTTACTTAAAAACTTAAAAAACTTGGGAACTCCCACTAGGGATAGGGTTAGATAGGGATAGATGAGTGAATAGGTTCATTGTAGATATGGTCATATGATAAGATGTTGTGATCATCAGAGATGGATGACTCTAAGGTAGTCATTTTATCCATTATCATTTTCATTAGAACTATTTGGGGTTGGGTGCTAAAAAGGTTGTAGGGTGCATATTGTTTTTGTGGTTGGGTGACATATTGATAATTGGTAGGAGGTTAAAAAGATACCACATATTGGTATGTGAACACAAGTGGTTAGGTGGAAGCTATGTAAGGGTAGGTGGATATGGGTGTTTTAGTAGTAGGTAGAGGTACATGCCCTTGTGGGTTAGGTATGTAACCTAGGTTTGGTACAATAGGCAAATATTGGGTAGAATTTGTGGTTTGATTGGTAATAAAAGGAAGGGTAGTGACCTTTGGAATGATTAGTGGTAAGGTAAAAGGTATAGACACCATAAGATTTTTAAATGGGGTAGTGGTTAGTGGATTAGGGGTAGCTAAAGGAATGTTGGTAATCATAGTGGTAGGTAATCACATGGTGAGGTGAGTATAGGTGGCTAGTGGTTGGGTCGTTCCTAAGGTAGAGGAGTTATTGGTGGAGGTGGAAGGTATAAGGGTGTTTATAGGTTGGGAAGGTTAGTTTTCCATAGTAGTATCAAAGGGATTATTCATAGATGAAAAAGTTTGGGTAGTCAATGGTTGGGTGGTTTTTATGGGAATATAAGTATTTCCTATAAGGTGGGAAGGCATGCCATAAGGTCGGTCCACAAGTGGAACCAAAGTAGGGGTATGGTGAGGCATGGTGTTAAGATAATGTTGAAGGGCCATAAGATTTTTATCTAAGAAGGTGTAAAATTTTGTATCTCCTTGGAGAAATTATTGAGGGAAAGGACTTCCCAAAGGATGAGGAGAGTTTTATGGTTCAAAAACATACTCTATGGATGAGGAGGTAGAATAGGTTGATTGATTTGGTGATGGGTTTTATTCTACTAGGTTCTTTTGATGCTAGCAAGTTAGAACCATACAAGATAAGGGAGAGAGAATACAAAAACAATCTCACCACTCAAACAAACAAAAGAAAAGAAATGATAAAGGAAAGTAATCTCACTCTAGAAATTACATTAAGTCTTAAAGTTCTTTTCAGTCTCTCTTTTAGCTTATGCCTTAAGATTTTTATACATTGTGTGACTCCACTTATACTGATAGAACAAGTACTAGAAAAGAAATTTGTGGATGATTTTAGGTTGTTTAGGTTCTCAAAAAAGATCTGTATTAGAAATAAACATGTGCCTTGGTATTAGGGCCTACCCCCTCACTTTATACACCACAGTGATAAGGGTGTTGGGTACATAGCCAATATATACTAATTTTTAGATTTTATACTCAACTAGATAGCTGAGTTGGTTCTCCCCTTGGTAGTAACCTCAAAGTAGGATTACTGGGGAAGGGTAAGGTAACTGCTAGGTGATGAAATCCTAGTTAGGACTTATCTTAAGTTTCTTGATGTTTGATTGATGTAGGTGGTTTGGTTTAGTGTGTGCAACAAAAGTGATGCTACGATTGAATTACTTTGCTTTAATTTAAACTATGTGAGCTAAACCTTGAAGAAACCAATGTATACAATTGATTTTAAGCCCAAAGAAAATTAATTTCATTTATGAGCATAAAATAGGGATAAGAGCATGTAGATGCAAACAAAAATAAACTTGAGTAGAGACTCAAGGTCTCACCGGGCATGCTAGAATGTTCTAGTGAATTTTAGTTTATATTCTGATAAAGGAAGAAGAAAGAAACTAGATACAGGTATGACTAAAAAACCTATTTGATTGTGTGTGCATTAAATTAGATGATTATAAAGATCTCCTCTTTGGCTTGGGAGGATGACCTAAAAATAATATATCACTAAATCAAATGGTTGGTTAGATAGATAGCTAGGTGGATTGCTTATTTATAGCTAGATCTTGGAAGCAAGAGCTTCCTTGAGGGCTATCAATCCATACATTTTAAACAATTAAGTTTATAAAATAGAAGATAAAGTACTTACATCAATAATCAAAAGGTACTAAAATTAAATACAAGAAATTCTTGATAAATAAATAGATTAAAATGACTAATGTAGAAATAAGTAGGTCAATACTAGTGCTAAATAGTTTGATTATGGTTCAAAAATAGGTTGGGGGTCTATGAACAGGCAGACAAAAAGAAAGTTTGATTTGGTTGAGGGTAAGTGGGTGAAAATAGCTTGATATTATTTCTTGGGTAAATGGTTCAAACTAACTAGTGTTAGGTTTGGTTTGGGGATTAATGTTCTAATTTAGGCCCAAGGGTGGTCTTGAGGTGGTATAGGGGAATTACAACATTCAAAACCATCATGTACAAATTTGTGGTGTCTATAATAGCTTATTGAAATTTTTTCCTTTGATGATATTTATGTTCAACTCCCTAACAAGGATAAAAGGTGGCAAAAATGGTTATGAAGATAAATGACAAACATGGAAAAGGTTTAAAATATATTATGTGACCCTCAAACTATGTCTTAATATCATTTAAGACCTTGTTGAACATTTCAAACCCAAGAGGACCTTATGAAAATTTTGAAATTTCAATGGTGTTTGACCAACTTTAACCTAAGGTGAAAATTGGTCAACATTTTGGTGATTTCTTAGGGGTAGCATGCCTGCTATGCTAAGGACCATTTTCCTTCTCCTATACTTGGGTAATGGATTCAAACATATACTAAAAATGACATTGATATGCCTCTGAAAAGACACCAAGCTCACACAAAACACAATAAGGAAATAAACACACAAGACAAGACAAAAAAACACACACACTTGTGGTCTCTAAGAATTTAGGGAAAACACACAAGCAAATCAAAAGAAAACACAAACCTATCCTAATATGTACAAGACCTCAAAAATTGAGGTGAAAGACATCTCTTCATTGATTCAACTAGGGTCAAATACAATACTTCTAGCATCACTAGTACTCCATGGAAACAAACCATCATATGATGCATACTTTTTAATGAACACTTGCTTATGTAGATATTCAAATGACTTAACATTGTTGTATCCTATATTGATTGTAAGTGTAACACATGGAGCTCTCATGAACACTCCATATATCTTTCCAAGAGGTTAGTTTGATCTTACATCCTTCTTGATTTCTATCATATATGCTTGGAAATATTTAGTATGATCATTAGGAACCATCATAGCCTTCTCAAATTCAAATGCATTTGAAACATGACATGTCTACTACTAGGATTCATCAAGTCTATATTATTTATTCTCATCAAACACTTCAGTTATACCAACATTGTTTCTTTCTTGGGATAGACTTCACACTCTTCCTTATGTTTGTATGGATCATGATTGACCTCATCATCAAGTTTTCATTCCTTTTGAATATTTGTAGACCTTCTTACTTCCTAAAATGCCTAAAAAATAGCATTTAATTTTTACCACATATCATCTAACTCTTCATGATTTTCATGATCATGAGTGTTTTCTTCCTTAGAAAACAAAACTAACTACTCACTAGGACTATCATGCTTTATCATAGCTAGGATATGAACAGCATCATCCATATGCAAAAGGTAATTACCCCATGCCAATTTTTTATATAGTATCATCATAATATACCTCAATATCTCCATCACATTATTCATGAATGATGTATGTTCCAAGGCCATTTTCTTCAAATCCATACTAATCAACTCCCCATTCATCAAGGTATAATTTAGATATGCCATCTAAAAGTGTTAGAGGTTCTTGATCACTAGGGTGATCTTCTTCATCAATGACATTGTAATTTATGTTAGATGTATAAGTCACATATGGATTTACATGAAAAATAGATAGAGGTTTATATTTGATTGATACCTTAGCACTATACCTAGTCTTAAAATCCATGTAGGACCAATCTAAAGTCAAGTATTCTCCAATCTTAATAGTGAACTCTATTAACACACAAAGTGAAAAATGAGGTGGCACATCAACCACCACAATACCTTGAGAAATGGTGAAATTAGGAGAATCATGAAGAATAAATTTCAAACCTTTGATTATGCCAATGGTCTTAGCAGCTGATGCATCCAATTATATCACTCTTTTGGAATGAGGTTTATACTTCAAGTTCAACTTATCAGCTACTTGCTTTGGCATGACATAAGTTATAGATCCACTATAAATAATATCATTATGAACCAAATCATATCCAATGATGATGGAAATATATAATGGAGGAGGTTTTTATACCTTTTTAACTTTACTTATTTGCCCTTCACTATGCTTGAATGTGTTTATCAAGGATAACTCTTTCCCAATAGGTTGTTTGACTACCAAAATGAGTTTGGATAGCTCCTCTTGGAGTAGGTTTGCTTGTCTAGGTATTGATAATGTATCCCACATTGATACATTCACATGAGACCTCTTCATTTTCTCTATAATATTAATGAAAGATCCACTAAGTTTTTCTTGTCCACTAGTAAGAATAGTACTTTTTATACCTTGACAATTTTGAGGTGTGACAGAGTTCGTAACATTCTAAATTATTTAATAAACTTATGCATTTAGAACTATATAAGACATACCTACCCTTTGAAATGTTTTAAAATTCATTAATGAACCATTACCAATCCCTTGAACATATTCAATTACCTTCCTCTTTAGCCTTGTGTTTACATCTATAGGACTTAAATTTTTACTTGACTACCCTTGGTAATTCATAGCACATGAATCATCTTGTTACCAACTGACTAATTATACTCACTTCATCACTCTTCTCATTATTTTCTCCTCCATTAGGTACCTCATCCTGAGTCATAGCTAGCATAGTTCCCCAAATTACCATGAAGGCTTGATTTAAGGATTCATTAACATAGAAATATCAATCATGAGGTTGATCCAATGAAGGTTGACCATCATGCTCTTGGCTAAGGTTATTATAATTTGGCTCTAATGCTCTTAAGGTAGAAGGAGCATTGGGGTTATATCCATTATATGACTTTTCACAAGCTATCCTTGACCTTAAGGATGGCCTTAAAAGGGTGGTCTATTACCTTGATACTTAGGGTAAGACTGATTATATTAGTAGTGGCTTTGGAAATGCCTCACTTTATATTGTTGTATGATCCTCTTGAGACCTACTATTTCTTTCTCCATAGCTCTCATTATTTTTACCTCATTAGACTGAATTGATTGACTAGGGGTTCTCAAATCAAGGAATAGAGGCATGGGGGGTCTTTGTGCAATCTTCCCAACCTAAATCAAACAATTTTATACCCTTATGGCCACTTCATAGGAATTATGCAATGTGATTAGTCCTATATATTGTATCATCATAACAATATATCTATCAAAACATTTAAGATATTAAAGGAAAGAATGGTGAGATATGGGTATTGCCAATATTGTGATCCTATCCCATGTCTTGTGAAACCTTGTATTGAAGTCTTTAATAAAATCTTGAGGTAATCTCCTTATGATGTTCATTTTCTCAGTCAATGATAAATTTTCACTCTTGTCTCAAATCTTCTCCTCAAAGCATATCCCAACTCATCCCATGTGGTGATAGATTCAAGGGATAACATACCATACTAGTCAAGAGATTTCATTTTGAAAGAGATTAAAAAACCTGATTTCTATGTTCTCCTCACTGATGTGATGTATATTTTACAAGTTATTCATGTTCTAATATGCTCAAAAGGGGTGATGGCAGCCTCACCAGTGTATGAGGGAACACTTTTAAGGGTAGATATGGGAATGTCATCATAGTGGGCAAGTCTTAGAGAACTACAACCATTAAATTCAATAAAAGGTAGGTTCCTTTCCATGGTAGCTTTAGGAATTTAAAAGAATGGGCCAATCAAAAAATGTTTTATAGGTTTGTGAGCAAGGTAGGATCTCTTTGGGTAAAGATGGGTGTCAAAAAATTTTTTTGCTTTGTTAAATAATGAGGAAGATCATGGAATTCAAAAGACATGCCTTTATTAAGAGACATTATGTCTACTTTAGATATGAAATAGTGCACTAGTCTAAAACCAAGATTCAAATTTTGGAGTCACTAGATACTGTAAGAATTGGACTATTATAGCCTCCTTGTTGTCAAAGTGAACATCCACCTTAAATAACCTTCTTGGACTTCATGTCCCACAAGACATGCTAGAGATTTTATATCCAAAATTTTCACAATATATAAGTCAAGGAGACCATCTAAAATTTTGGAAAACATGGAAATATCTATATAAATAGTCAAGCTACTATAAGAGATAGATCTATAGATTTAAAAGGGATAGCTCCCTTGATCTATCTTTTAGGATCACACACTAAACTAGACTAATCACTATTGAGGGTGAAAAGGGAAGAAGGAAAGTAAAATAATCCTACACTAATGAAGGAGATACACCAAGGATAACTCCAAAAACATAATTTCATTTGCACTAAGAAGGAAGACTACCAAAACTGAACCTAGCTCAAAGTTCTTTTAGCATAGGTGTTTCTACATGGAGTTAGATTGTTATGCATATCTATAGGTGTATAAATATGAGGTCTAATATTAGAAATTGATAGTCTCTCTCACATTTAAAACAAACCTAAAAAACTTATATAGTTCATGAGACCTATTAGAAGGATCATCACTCACATAATGCAAACATGAGTAGAATGGAAGTAAGGAAAAGACATTCATCACTTGTCATCCACATACACTAATTGAAATACTTAGGAAATAGTTTTAGATATTAAATCAACTTTATAACTTTACTAAAAGGTAAAAAAATATTTCAAAACCAACAAGACTTCACCATACCAATTATGGATTTTTATATGGCCAAAATGGCTTGAATATATAGAGCATAGGAGAGGAGTGAGAAAGAGTGAAGTTGGACAGTCGCAATTCCAAGTTTTAATATGTGAAAACTATTTAAAATTCAAGATAATGAGTTTTAAAATAGGTCATGAAATTTTCTTATACATTCATATATTAAATGTAACATATTCTTCAAGTTGGCGTAGAGACACTTCATTCTCCTTCTTGAAACTACCCTTCTTAAAAAGGATTCAACTTGAATATTCATAAATATATTAGAGGTCATTAACACATATCATCTATCATGATAATATGGAAATGATAAATTTTAATTCATTATAATCTCTTCAACTTATGATCCTCTCTTTTTTAATTGTCACTCACCTCCTTATAGCTACTCACTAGCCTTCTAGGCCTAAATTCTCACATTTGTCACTAGGGTGACCTACAAATGTTTAATGAGACTCATTGAAAAGGTTTAAGTCACCTCATAATGACTTATTTTTCCTCTATTATATCATATATACCTCAAAATAACTCAATACCACACTTATCATCTTCAATTTAAGTGGTCACTCACTTCTCACTATCTTGTTCAAGACTACCTACAATGAATAACTTAACAGAGGGGTTTTCATGCATCACTGAGATGATAATTGGGTATAGCTAGTTAGAATAAGTATCCACACACTAAGAAAATTTTTGGCCTCATAGGATATATGTCAACCCCTATAGAAAAAAACTTTCATGATAGACCTAGATTTATTCATGTTGCCTAAAATTGGTCATGGTCTCATGAATGTTTACTAAAAGCCTTTGAATATTATTGAGGGGTATCATTATGTCAAGGATTATTTTTTTGATCTCATTATTTCATGTCTAATTTATGCCTATTTTGTGATTTAATAATGTTCATAATGATCATAGAGTGATTAAAAAGTTTGTCATGGTCTTTCTCAGGTCTAGAAAGATGGTCTTAAGTAAGATAGGTTTAAAGATCCCTATCACAAGTTTAAGAATATTGAGGCCATTCTTATTATGATTTTTAATCCTATTTTTGATATTTAAATATGATATGAGAATTAATATCAATGTTAGGGGTGTCCAATCTCCTTTTGATTCATGGTATGAAGCCTAGTGGTGTGTGTCAAAACCATATTTCATGGCCTTTCTATCCAAGTCTGTCACACTACCTTATTATCCCTTAAAATACCCTTAAATTCCTCACATGAGCCAATGTTCCTTATAAAACCTTCATAAATAAGGAATATTTTAATGTTTCATTGTTGAGGGTCCCTTTTAAAGCTTATATCCACCTCCCCACTAGCCACATGGACCCACACATGTTAATAGGTGTCCTTTAAACTTAAATTATCATATCATCAATTTGAAATTCCAAATTATTTATGTTTTCCATCTATCTACCCTAAAATGGAGAGGCTATCCAAATATGGTAGTTTTAGCTCAGAAGCATGGAGGAAATAGTTTTTAGGTGTTTTTTTGTGAGTTATATGGAACTATACATTCAGTACATATAATGAGGATATAATATTCAGGATAATATTATGTCAAACATCTAGAATAATTTTTAGGGGAAGATAAGGCATAACACATCCAAAACCATTGCCCCCTCTTCACTATGTTCCTTGGTAGCTCAAGCAATTTTTTATGTTTTCGTTATTTCTATATAGGAGAGGTCAAATCAGGAGTTGGTCTATTAGACAAATAAATTATGTCCCTTTTCCTTCCTATTCATGTTAAGTTGTATCAAGTTCATGGTCTCATAATTATTTTAAAAAATTAACAACATTTCCACTCTAATGACCTTCTTCATTTGTGCAAGATTGAGAAAGTATAATGGTTTTGCTAGATTTTTGAAGAGTTTATGAAAACCAATCAATGTTGTCTATTTATGAGGTTATAAAAGACCATATATATTGTGATCAATTAATTTGACAAATATAGGAGGTTAGATCAAGTATTAGTACATAAAACCATGAAATCAACACACTAACATACTAACATATCTAAGCCTAGATCCTAGGGGAAACTTAATGAGCAAATAATAATTAAAAACCCAACTAAAATGCAAAGAATAACAATCTTGACCTTCTTTGAGAGATACAAATGATTTATTCATTAGCTTGTTCATATTGTGCTCAAAAGGTCTTCATAAATGGGGATTGGCTATCTCCATCTCCTCTTGGCACCATGCTTGGCTTGGTGTGGCCTGATTTTGGCATTATAAAATTATGCTTTTAGCTTCATGAATATATTATTGCATTATAACTCTAATTTTATTGAGTTCCCTAAATGAAGAGCTATAGACTTGATTTTACAGGCCTTCAAATCCTTTGGTATGGGTTAATTCTGACCATGGTTGAGTTTATTAACTTTGGTTGAGTTTAACACATTCCTAGAATATTCTTTTAGATAATTTCCAAAAGTGACAACTCACAAAAGTAATGAGTGTATTCTGGGATGTTCTAAGATGCTCTTGTATTTCCTTTTTAGTAATTAATTTAATTGATTTATTAGCTCATGGGTGAACTCTATTAGGATTTGAAATTGATTTAACTTGCTAATTGATTTTGATTAGGATGTGCAAGTTAATTAATTATTTTTAGGCATTTGGTCATTTGTTTGATTTTAATTAATTAAATTTGTGTATTTTACTTTTTTAATTAATTTAATAGGACAAATTGATTTAATGCAAGGTTATAAATCCAAATTTTAGACTAATAGAAATTCTTAAGTTAAATTTTTAATTATTGGTAAGAATTGCTCTAATAGTCTGATGCAAATCCATTGGTGGCCAAATTTACATGTCTAAAATTTTCCCTTATTTGAGAAGATGTTACAATCTATCATCATGGTAACATCATTTCAAAGAATAAAATGGTTCTTTATGCTTATAACTACAATGATAATGATTGAACTGTAGCTACTCCCTTGAGGAAGTAGTTAGCAAGTGGGTTAGCAAATGGTCCCTCGAAAGAAAGAAGTAAAATGAGGGACCAAATAAATGAATATGATATGGTGACAACATAATTATTCACCTAAAGTTGGAAAAATCAATAAGAAATGCAATTGGGATGGTGTACAATGGTTTGCTTGAAGGTGATTATAAGTGTTATACCCTAATAGTGGCAACATGGTATGATACTATAATGATTTTCCCTATCAAGTGATATAATCATTAAGAATATGGAGATACCCTAGTTAGGATAGACAAGCAAGAAAGGAAATTGGTGATAACATAATTATTTTCCCCAACAGGTGATATAATCATTGAGAATGCATTTGGGATGGTGTGCAATGCTAATGCATTATACCCTAATTATGAAAAACATTATTGATGGATGATGAGTGATAACTTGATATAGAGGATAAAGATTAATTGGGATAACCTAATAGTAGGGAGATGCTCATCTAAACTAAAAAAAAATTAAATTCTTTCATTACTTAATTACTCTATTTAGGATGTTAATGGGATTAGATCGGGATTATTGTTGATGTCAGTATTGAGGAGATGGTGATGCTACATTGATGTTGTAGACCTCTCAAAGTTAATTTTTTGTTGTTTCATTTTATGGTAGGCCTCATGATAAAACACCATGGGGGCTTGGCCAAAATATGCATAAATATTGACTCCCGATATTTGATACTCAATGGAAAACAATTACACTGATGATAAAAACCATGATAATAATATAGACATTTGAATATGGATAGATTCAAGAATAATGTGCAAGGAATCACCCGATGAACACACACAGTCTGAATCAAGGCTACAGTGTTGAAATAAAAAAAATAAACACACAAACAAACAAATAAATATATTAAAAAAAGAAACAAACAAGACAAACAAAGAAACAAACAAGTGTTAGTCCCTATGTTAGTATAAAAAACATGATGAACATTGCCCCTAGAAACTAGGTGATAATTGAACAAACAAACAAGATGGGGGAATATAATAAAAGGAAGTGGTGGTCAAGATATCTCCATATGCTCTAGGCAAGTGGATGCTACCTACATAGTTCTATAGATATGATGATCTAATAAAAATTAAAGTTGAATGTAGTTCTCCCAAGAAATGGGAAGAAAATGATGATTGATAGAAAACATGAAAGATGTGATAGAATAATAGGGATGATCTCACAAAATGGGGATGGTGTAGGATAAAAGGTCAAAAAGGATGAGGAAACTAAGTAACAAGTGGTTTGTTTGTAGCTTAGTGAGAGTTCCTAGAATCTTTAAGGCAAATAAGTGGTCAATATTTTTAGTTATTCTAAATAATTTTCAAATGGTTTTGGAATTTTTGAAGAATCTCAACTCAATCGAGAATGACAAGACACTAAAATGGTCCAAGCTCAAAAAATAACAAGAGAATTATCACTTGAAAAGATGATTGTAAAATGATGAGAGTGTGATAATTTGAAATGATTCTCACAAAATGGTAAGAGCATAGTTGAAGTTGCTTAAAAAATGGTGAGAGTGTTATAACTTGAAATTATTCTCATAAAATAGTGAGAACATGGTTGAAGTTGTTTGCAAAATGGTGAGATCATGGTTTAAAAAGGTGGACTAAACTAACCTCAACGTGAATCAAACATGACCCACATAGTCCCAAAATGGTTTTAGTTCATAGTATTTCACCTCATAGTGGAGGAATTTGACTAGTGTAGTAGCCAATTCAAACAAAATAGGCATAGTTGATATGATGGCATAGTATGGCATAGGAATGGCTAGGCGATATGTCAAGGTACAATAAACAAATATTACCCCTAGTTTTTCCATAGGTGGTTATAACTAAGATACAACTAAGAGATCAATGATACCAATTAACCCCAACATGTGATATAATTAGTATCAAGATTGGTGAACACTGATTTTCCCTAGAAAGTGATATAATTAGGCTCACATAAATAAACTTGATAAGAAGGGAATAAGAAATGAAGGATGCAACTGCCAAAACTTCTATCATACTACTCCAAAATACTACCTCTATTTGAAATGTTTGAAATAACTACTAAAACTAGTCTGATTATATATACTAAAAACATGAAACTAATAATGAACCAAGGTCAAATGAGCTAGGTTCATAGGATTCAAAACATGTTTGGTCGAGTAGGAATGGAATGGTTGGATGGTTTGGTTGGAATGTCAAAATGAGAGGATGGTAAAATAAATAGTTTAATAATGGTATAAAGAAGAATATTGATAATATGGTACAACTTGAAATGGTCCTTATAAATAATACATCAAATTACTCAAGCATAGTACTGCTTATGGTGAATAATGTTCATCAGCTCATCAAGTTCACTGTCATTTAGTGTGGCAAGCCTATATGCTCTAATGTCATAGTCTGTAGTGAGGATGAAAGGACCCACCCAATTGGGTTTGAACTTTCCTTTATGTTTCTTTTTATCTATGGTATTATTTTGGTTCTCTTTTAGGATAAGATCACCAAGTTTAAATGTTATATGTTTTACATGCCAATTGTATTAACCCTAAAGTCAGTTTTGATAGGCCTACAGATCATTCAAAACATCCATGAACTTCTCATCAAGTAAATATAGATCTTATAGGTGAGTTATTCGATAGTTGTTATCATTGAGAACATGTTTGAAAGATATACATAATTAAGGTAACTTGACCTCAATGGGAAGTATGGATTCAGTGTCATAAACAAGTGAGTATGGAGTGGATATTATGGGTGTGTGATGATTAGTATGGTATTACCAAAGGGCATGAAATATCTAAAGGTGCCAATCATGACTGACATTATTGACAATATTTTTAAGAATTTTGATAATGGTTTTGTTTGATGCTTCAGCCTAGCTATTTTTTGAGGGTAATACATCATTGAAAAGTGTTGTGTGATCTTGTATTCAACACATATTTTTTCAACATCATTGTTCTTAAATTATCCTCCATTATCAGATATAATGTCAAAAGGGATATAATAGAATCATATGAGATGGTTAAAGATGAATTTGGAAATTTCCTTCAACTAATTTAGTGAAATATTCAATGGCAGTGAGCATGTGTTTATGGTCATCTAATGAGGTGGGGTTTATCTTCCCAATGAGGTCAAGGCCCCTTGTATCAAATGGCCATTGTGTCAGCATTGATTTTAAGGTCTTGGTGGGTTCATGAATTAAATTAGCATACCATTGACACCTGTCACATTTCTTGACATATACAGCTACATTTGCATCTATTATTTGCCAATAGTAACTAGTAATGCAAGATATTTTTGGATAAGACTACCCCACTACTGTGGGTTTCACATACTCCATAAATTTCTAGTAATTCTAGTATAGATTTTGTCGAAGGTAAATAATGAAGTAGAGTTCCATCAAAACTATAGTGGTATAGGGTTAGTCTAAATAGGGTGTAACATTGGGAATTATGGATGAAAGCTTTGGTTTATTTATAGGATAAGTCTGGTGGGAGGATTTTCTCATGTAAATAGGCATATAAGTTTGAGTACCAATTAGAGCTAGTACCAACAATATCACATATTATTATAATAGTTAAAAGTTCATGAGTTGGTGTTATTATATTTTCTATAAGAAACTAATACTCGCCAGTTGTGTTTACATAAAAAATCAATGATCCAATGGTATCGATGGCATCTATTGCTCTATTTCTTGCTCTTGGAATATGCTCAAATTGAATGTCAATAATTTGTTGCTTGAGAGTGTCAACCATTACCTTGTATAGAACTAGCTTATCATCTTTAGTTTAGAAGTGGTCTATAACCTAATTGATTATTAACTAATAATCACCATAAACTATTAGATGACATATGTTCCATTGTACCACCTATCGAAGCCTTGTGATGAGTGCTTCATATTTGACCATGTTATTAGTATAAGGAAAGTTGATTCTGAATGACTTGGAGATTAGATCACCCTAAGGCATTATGAATAAAATCCCTTCCCTTGATCCATGTGAAGTGAAAGATCCATCAAAATATATCTTTTAGGACTACTTCTTAATAGGTGTTTCAATGATGGTCATGATGGATTCATCAAGAAATTGGAATGTTAATGGCTCTATGTCTTCAAGAGGTTATTTATCAAGTTGATATATGATAACTTACCCCTTGATTAATTTTTGGTTTAAATACTCTATCTCAAGCTCACTAATTAACATGAGCCATTTAGCCATATGGCCTTGCAAATCTATTTTTTATATTAGATACTTTAGTGAATATACTTTGGAAAGAACCATGGTTTTTATTGTTTAACATGTAGTGGTACATTTTGTGAGCTATGAAAACCATAACAAGACAAGATTTTTTGATGGGTGTATAATTATGATAATGCATGACCAATGTACAGCTTAGATATTGCACTACATGCTCTTTTCCCTTGTCATCAAGTTGAGCTAGAAGTGCCCCTAGAACATTATTAGTAGTAAAAAGATATAACAAGAATGGTTTCCCTAGCGTGAAAGGTAATAGAACTAGGGGATTCACAAGATAGTCTTTTAGCTATTGAAAAACCTTTTGACAATCATTATCCTAATGAAATGTGACACCTTTATTTATTAGGTGTGTAAAGGGATGGCACTTATCTGATAATTGAGATTTGAAGTGTCAAATGAACATGTTCTTTCCCTACAAACAATGAAGCTACTTCAGATTGGTTAGTGGTAACATCTATATTATGGTTCTTACTTTAGTTGGATCAACTTCAATGCCCCTTCAAGACATGATGAAGCCCAATAATTTACCTAATGTAACTCCAAACACACACCTTTTAGGGTTAAACCTAACTTTGTATTCTTGTAGTCACTCAAATATCCTCATTAATGTTGTTGGATGGTCGACCCTGATTTGAATTTGCCTAGTATGTCATCGATGTAGTCTTTGATAGTGTCATGCATCATATCATGAAATATGACTATCATAGCTATTTGATAAGTGGTACCCACATTCTCAAGGCCAAATGGCATGACCTGATAATAGAATGTTCCCCATAGAGTGGTGAATACTATTTTATGCTAGTATTTTGGTGATATTCTGATTTGATTATAACTTAAGAAGTCATCTATTAGTGAAAACATTTCATAACTCACTATGGAGTCAACTATCATGTCAATATTAGGTATTGTAAATTCATCCTTAGGGAATGCTTTGCTAATGTCATGAAAATTAGTATAGATTTTGATTCCTTTTGGTTTCTTGTTGATAGGTACTATGTTATAAATCCATTCAGAGTAGTCTATTGGTCTAATACATCTTGATTCTAAGAGTTTCTCTAACACTTTCTTCACTAATACAACAATGCAAGGATTCATCTTGCATAGCTTTTGTTTTACTAGTTTGGCATCAAGATTAACCATAAGGTGTTGTAAAACTAAGGTGGGGTCTAAACCTAGCATGTTAGAATATGCCCATGCAAATATATCTACAAATTCCCTCAAAAGGGTTATAAGGACTTCACACTCATTCTTAGTAATGGATGCACCTATATTGATCCACTTTGGGTCATTTGGGGACTTGATGTTAACCTTTGTTGTATTTTTTACTAGAAGAGTTGATCCATTATCAAGGACAGTTGGTAATGATTTGAAATAATTGACAACATTAGAGTCCTCTATTAAGATTGGTTCTTTAACAAGTTCTCCAAGACATGATGAATCAGAATATCCTAATGGGAGATCAGGCCATGTGACAAAGATAGTCAAGACTTCTTGTAGGACTTGATCAAAGGCTTCTTACCTTTCAATATTGAATTTAGACCCATTATCATATTTGTTATTAGCATCCTCTTGAATGATTTAATTAAAATTTTGTTGCTCTTTAGGGCTAAACTCAGATTCATATTGAACTTCATCTTTGTTAGTTTCTTGCATGATTTTCTCAAAATATTGATGCTCTTCAATAATGAATTTAGACTCATAGACAATTTCATCATTGGTGGTATCTTTTTTTATACATGAATAAGGTTGACCACCCCCATCTAAAGGCACCTAAAATAGGTTTTCACTACTATACTAGCCTTTATCTTTATTATGTCCCTAGTCAAAAAGTGCCTCAAAAAGGTTTTCACTTTGAGACCTCAATGTTTTATTTAATTGATTTTGTCTAAGGGTGTTCATCCATTCTCCAAAATAGGCTTCAATATCTAATTTAATTGAGAATCATAATCTATGATCTCCTAGTGGAACATTGTCCCTAAGGCCTAGAAAATCATAGAATGCTTCATCATTTTGAAACTATCAATTGGTATGTGTGTCTCTTGTTGGTCCCAGTCTATTAGTAGGGGATAATATAATGGTATGGGATTATTATGAATGATTGGGTGAAGGGTGAAAATGGTGTGATTATCAAATAGGTTGGTCTAGGCTACGTCATCAAATAAGCTATGATCAAAGTTTGTTTCACTATCAACATCCTCATCACTAGTCAATGGTGATGAAATATGAGTAAGGTATATGGGGTCACCCCCAAGCAGTTTAAATCCAATTGCATAGGGTCCTCTATACTTTTTCAAAGAAATAGGTTCCAATGTTCCCTGTAGATTTAGCCTAAGGTCCCTTCCTTCGTAATCATAATTTTTCATGATGTAATTGGGAGTGGGATACTTGGGGTTCTTATAATAATCAGTCAAATTATCATTATATAACCATGACTCATCTCCTTCAAGAGGGTCTTATTCTAGGCTAGAATCTAGTATGAAAATGATTGGTCTTGGATTATGAATGTGGCCTTTGCCCTTTCTTTACTAGTGTATGCATGGCATAGCTTTAGGTCTTCCAAAGGCTTTTGGTTTTTGAGGAAGTTTTGTGATATGAAATGTATCATGATTCAAGTACTCTCTTGGACCATCATATGAGATGGTAAAATTATTGGATACATCAGGAGGTAGCATGTGACTAAGAGAATCAAGGGTATTAGAATTGCTAGAAGAGAATTGTTCATAAGTTTGGTTGTAAAAAATGTTGGAAGGCCGTCTCTCTAAATTTTGTAAGTTTTCATACCCTACATTTGTGGTTTTATTGGGATCATACATTTATGGTGTTATGATGTGATAAGGTTGTTGTTGAGTACTTTCAACAACTGATGGTATGCCAGATAAGTATTGGGTTGTTATATCTTGATCTTGCTCTATATATGGAGGTATACTAACCAAATAGTTGGCTAAAGGATCTTGACTTTGTCCCCCTAGTTGAATGTTTTTGGGTGGATAGGAATCCATTTCCCAAAGGACATTATCTTCAATAGGGTCTTCCATTAAGTCCCCTTGTGTGAAAGGATTTCCATATCTTGAATTACACATATTTCCAATATGTGTATAGTGAATAATGTTCAAATTAAATGACAAATATTTCACAACAAGATAAGGGATTAGGGTTCTTTAAACTCTAGAAAATCTATGCCTTTTGGAAATAAAAAGGGTTAAAATGTGATCTAGCTTAGTCAAAGGTAGACCTAAATCTCCAAAAATTCTATGCAAAGACTTGATAAAAATAGTGCAACATCAAATGAAAAATGGTAAGTGTCTGATACATGCAAAGGTCACACAAAATGACCTAAGAATCAAACTACCAAACTCTAATGTTAAAACATGTTCCAAGTAGGTATAAGCTACTAAAGGGAAAAGTTATTAGGTATTTTATCCCAACATGGAGTCAAAATCTAGGCTCAAATAGGATATGTGAGGACTAATCACCAAACAGTGGTAAAATCTCAAATTAAAAAGGATGATTGATTAATGTAAAAAAATTGGAATAGTTTAACATAGACAAGGTACATTACTCTTGGTATAAAACATGATCTGATTGGTACAAGATGATAAACAAGAGATGTTTGAAGATAAACTGATTTGACCAAAATAAAAGCATAAAATAATATAATTTTTTTAATTTGAGTGATTAATTAACCCAAGTTACATAATTCAAAAGAGGAAAATCTGGGTATCAACCCCATAAATTGAGGTCAAAACCAAAATCAACCAATATTTGAATTTGAACTTGTAATAGTTAATCAAGGACTCAACTAAGGATAAACTATGGATTTGATGACAAAGAGATAGAAATTTTTAATTAGCATGACCACACTAATCCAAGATTCAACAAGGCTCAAGTGATTGGTTGCAAATAAATGATAATGGAGACATAAGATGAAACAAGATAAGTATTTTGAAACAAAATGGGTAGCCTAACAGTATTAACACTCCTAAAAGATGATGTGACAAATGATTTATGTTTCAATATTTTAAAGGTATAATATTTTGAAATGATTTGGGTAGCATAAATATTCCCTCCTCGATTAAGTACTACTCCCAATGTTTTGACATAAAAATGGAATGTTTGAGAAGTTAAATCAAAATGTCATATGGATGGCATAATGCCTCCTTAAATAATTGAGTAATTTGGACTCATGAATCATCAAATGACATGGTTTGAATAATATAAGTGTTATTTCCAAATCTTGCACCCTAAGAGAGAGTGTTCAAGTCTCTTCTAGATTTGGACAATGTTGGAACATTTCTAGGCATGTGGGTATGCTTATAGAGTAAATGAACCTCTAGATTTAAATGGATAGCTCCTTGAATGTATATCTACAAAATAACCTCTATCTAAACTAGTTTGATTTAAAGGAAATGAGTTAGAAATTTCTCAAAAGGAAACCTACTCTAGGATTGGTGATGCACCGAGATTATCTTTCATGTGAATATCTTATTCTAATGCACAATATAGCAAAATGCATAGACCATTTTCAATATCTAAGGGGTTCTAACACAAGTATTTTTGTACAAAGGTGAGATGTGTAAAATGACACAAGGAAAATGAATTGAAAGGCAAACTTTGCACATTTCAAAAATAGTTATACACTTATAGCAATTTAACACAATTGAACACACTCTATATGACCTGTTAGACTAAGAAATTTTTCTCAAACATGAAGGAAAAAGGATGGAAGGATGGAAAATCATCACATATTATCACTATACATCTCTTACACACTCAGACAATTATTTAGAAATTTGAAAGAAATAAACATGTACTAATGCTTAAAGGTAGAATATAACATCAATCTATAAGGGCTTTGCCATACGCTATGTGGTTGATTTTACACTAGCCCAAGGGCTATATTTATAGAAAAAAGAAGTGAGAGGAGAAGGCCTTTGGCAATAGAAAGAGGAATCAATTTCTTAGGGGTATCTATCATTAGTTACATCCATCTTTGTAAATGATGCTCATTCAGGCCATTCAATTGATCCATGTCACCTCAAGTGGTTACACACCTAGCTTACTCTCTCAAATATGTTTCCCTAATGGTTACACTAGTAGAAATAAGATATTTTTTAGCTATGTAACATCATCAATATTGTTATGTAAATGAGTCCACTTGTTTTCACTTTGTCTTGATGATAACAACCCCTAACTAGCTTATTGAGGTGTGCAACAGCATAGGGAAGAGTTAATTTCATTATGTTGGCCTTGGAGAGGCATCACTTGGGGTCTACATGCATGCCTTCATGGAATTTCTTAGAATTTTGGATCTATGTGTGCCTAAAAACATCATTTGAAAACTTGTTCTAGCTCGACCAAGTTAAATGTTCAAACCCTATAAAGCTCCTCAATGTTTCTTCCTTTTATTAGCCATCAAAAATTACATAGATTATGATCTACTCAATGGTAATATGAGCCCCTCTGATCTTCTTGGGACCCACTATTTAAATTCCAATGACAAGCTCATCACCTTGAATTTGATGTCCATATAACTATCATTCTATTGGGAGCATTCCTTTGGGGCATTCTCCTAGAAAATTTTCCCATGAACCCTTTTCTTCTTACCCTTAGAAAAGCTTGAACATTCCCTTTGACAATTTTGAAAGTGTCCCTTTGTAATTTTTGAACTAGACACTTTGTAAGAAAAATAACCTTCAAACTTTTTGAAAGTGTCCCTTCCAAATTTTTGAAAGTGTCTTTTGGAGAATTTAAACTGTGCCTTTCAAAAAGCTTATTTAGAGAAAAAGGACCTTCATAATTTTTGAATGTATCCCTTCATAAGAGAAATAAGCATCCCTTTCCTTGATAAATGATCCTTTAGACTTTTTGAAAGTGTCCCTTTAGACTTTTTGCACTGGACACTTTCCTGAGAAAAGACCCTTCAGACTTTTTGAAAGTGTCCCTTCATACATTTTGAACTGGACACTTTTCAAGAGAAAGAACCTTCAACAAAATTAAAAATGTCCCTTTGGAAATATTTAAAAGGGCACTTCAATGAGAAAAAGACCCTTCAAAAATATTGCTTTGGACAAAATCTTTGAAATAATTCCTTTGGAAAAGTTTCAAAGAGACAATTCCTTTAGAAAAGTTGAAAGAGCCAATTCCTTCAAAAAAGTTTCAAATGAACAATTCATAATAAAATAACCTTTGATAATCTTGAAAATGTACCATTCAAACTTTCTGTAAAGGACACTTCCATGTGAAAAATATCCTTCAAACTTTTGTAAGTGACCCTTTGGGAAACTTGAGATGGAACAATTCCTTCAAAAAATTTGTTTTAGATAAAAAATTTGAAACAATTCCTTCGAGACTTGAACAAAAAACCCAAATCAAAACCTTGATGAAAGAAATAACACTTGATAAAAGACCAAAATAACACTTGCAAAAAGACCAAACAAAGGCTTATAAAGTAAATAACACTTGACACTTGTTGTGGGGATAAACAAATTAAGAATTTTACACTTAGCCAAAATGAAAGATGCAAAAACTTGGGTGTAAAAATTAGTTAACATTCTTGGTGATTCCTAGGGGTGGCATGCCTACTATGCCTAAGACTAGTTTCCTAAATCCTTCCATTGGGCCTGAAGTCATGCATATAGGCACCAAAAAATGACTTGAATAGATCCTTAGCTCAAAAAAACACAAGCTAATTGATCACATGCACAAAGGTAGAGACACACACCAAACAAAAGGAAGGAAACACACTTGTGCTATAAGGCACTTAGGGAACACAACAATAGACAAAAACAAAACTAGACTAAATATACACACCTAAGTTACTATTTACAAAACATGCCCTATAAGGATTAATAGAAAAACTTTAGATGTATCCCATTCATATGGATAGGCAATTCTTCTCTATTCATCTTGATTAGCTAAAATGAGTTGCTTTGCTTGCACTTGCTAATGATGTAAGGACCACTCCACAAAGTATCAAACTTTGTATGTCTACCCAATTTTTCTCTATCTTCATCCCATTTCAAGACCAAGTCAACTTCCTTGAACACTCTTGCACCTTCTCTTTTTTTCAAAGTATTTCTTCATGAGTACTTGGTGGTGCTCTATGCCCTTGTGTGCATTGTCTATTACTTCTTATATCTACATTAGTTTTATCAATCTGACTTTTGTTTGAGTATTTTCAAGTAGTTTCAACTTTTATGCAAGTTTTAGAGTAGGGATTTCTTGAGATATAGACAACCTAGCCTCTCTCCCATAAACAAGCACAAAGGGATGATTACTAATTGATCTCTTAGGAGTAATCCTGTCAGCACATAAGGCTATCTTCAACTTGTTGTGCCATGCTCTTTGATTGTTCTCTAATGTCCTCTTGATGAGATTATTATTAGTAGATTCAACCAATCCATTACCTTGAGGGTAATGGTTAGATGAGGTAATCAAGTAAACTCAATTCCTATTTTTCCAATCAAAAGATTTAGCATTTATGAAAGTAAGTGCATTATCAGAAATGATAACATGGGGAACTCCAAACCTTGTTATAATGTTCTCATAGAACTCCAAGATAGCATTTTCACTTGCCTCCTTCAATGCAATAGCCTCTACCCACATTATGAAGTAGTCAGTAGTAGTCAATATCAATTTGTGTCTACCACTTGATGGAGGGTTGATCACACCAATGAAGTCAAGGCCCCATTGCATGAAATTTTGGTCCACTTAGATAGGATTCAAGGGAAGAGCTACAATTTTTTTTTGCCTACAAATAAGACACATTGAGGACACATTTTAGCCCAATGGTCATAGTCCTTAAAAAGACTAGGCCAATAGTAACCAACCCTCATTATCTTTGCAACTATCATTCTAGGAGAGAAATGACCTCCCTCTACACCATTGTGAAACCTTTCCAGAAACATATTAAAATCATCACTATTAACACACCTCAAAAAAACACCATTCACATCTTTTCTATAAAGAAAACCATATAGAAGATAGTAAGGAATGGTCTACAATCTAAAATATCTCTTTTGGGACTTGTTTAAGCCATTGAGACACCCATCATTTTGAATAAAACTAATGATGTCTTGTGTCCAACTTTGAACTTATATGTGATCAGTTGGTTGGGGGTGAACTTGGTTTATCAAGACTTCCTCTTTTGGCTTTTGAAAATTTGAAGCTAAATGCTCACATAGCCCTTTTCCTCTTACCAAGTTTGTTACCTTAATATCCACATCATACTCCATTATTTTGATAATACAACTCTCTTTTCATTAAGGTATTTGCTTAAGAGAAACTCCTTAGTGCTAGGATGAGAAACCATGATATGTATCTTATTATTTGAAACCATGTATATAAACTTCTTCAATCCTATTATCATAGTTAGATCTTGTTTCTCAAAAAATGTATACCTAACCTCATAATATTCCAATCCTTAGCTGAAGAATGCAATTGGTTACTATAACTATTCATCATTATTTGGCATAAGCATAGCTGAGATTATATCAAAGTTAGAAAAGGTATAAAGTATGAAATATTTAGCAAGGTTTGGGTTTAGGAGAGTGGGATATTTTGAAATTTCTTGCTTGATTACCTCAAAACTACTCTTACCTTCCCTTGTCTAAGTAAAAGCTTGGTTCTTCTTGAGCATGACTATGATAGGCTTTACCACAATTATAAAGCCTAGAATAAACCTTATTACAAAGTTTATTCTCCCCAAGAATCTTTGAAGTCCTTTCTTGTGTTGAGGAAAAGACAAGCCTAGAATAGCCTCAATCCTCTTATGGTCAATAGACAAACCTTATTTTGAATAATAAGACCCAATAACTTACCTTTATAGACAACAAAGATGCACTTTTTTGGATTAAGGGATATTCCATACTCCCTAAATTTCTCAAATGTCTACCTTAGATGTTCCATATCATTAGTACCATCCTTCAAAAAAAAATTATATCATCAAGGTATACAAGAAGAAACTTATTGATAAAACCTTTAAAAGCCATGTCCATTGCCCTTTGAAACGTAGCTTCAAAATTAGATAAACCAAAAGGCATCTTCTTATAGGTAAAGGTCCCCCATTTTATAGTGAAAGATTTCTTGAATTGATCCTCTTCATTTACCAGTATTTAATTGTAACCTGAATAACCATCAAGAAGTGAAAGGTGTTGAGAACCTAAAACAACTTGAAAATTTTATTCCATGGAAGGTAGTGGATAATGATCCTTGAGAGACACTCTATTAAGATTTTGAAAATCCACACAAAGTCTAATCTCTCTATTATTATTTTGGATAGGTATAATATTAGCCACCCAAGTTGAGTGTTTGATAGGAAAGATAATCCTAGACTCAATCAACTTCATCAACTCTTTCCTCATGAGTTCCTCTATCTTATGATTGATCGACCTTTGTTTTAACCTAATTGGTTTATCTCCAATTTATAAATCAATGGTGTGATGAGCTAGACTTGGATCAAACCCATTCAAATATTTATATTCCCATGGAAAGATGTCATGGAACTATTTATATAATTTAATAAAGGCCTACCTCTCAGATAGAGAATATGTCTTACCAATATTCAAAAGCTTATCCTTGTAAATTATGACACTCTCATAGTTCTCTTATTTTGTGGACATACTCAGTCTTTATTTCTTATTTTGATCATCTTCATTAAAAACACTCTACAAATTAATCAACCCCTTAGGTATCTTATTTGTCTTTAGCTGATTAACTTGTTCTTCATATTGATCATGTAGTCTCTTTTGGTTCCTCGAGGAGAATCCTACCTCATTTTATAATAAGTGTGAAAAGTGTTCATCACTTTCAAATACCATCCATGACACTTCATTATCTGGAATATAAAGCCTTATAGTGACCTTGATATGAGACTGATCTTTCTCCTTTCTTGCATCAATAACTGCATCAAACTATGCTCCTATGGTAGCCAATCTATTAGCATGTTTATTTAAATCCCTTGGTATGGGTTGTATGTTGAAGGCATCAAAGTATTCAATTAGGTCCCATACCTTATGCTTGTAGGATTTAATCAAGGGATTCTTGGTTGTATCTTGATTTCTCACTTGGTGGATGACCAACTCACTATCCCCATAAACCTTCAAATTCTTGATCCCTCTCTTCTTTGCCCATTGGAGGCCATGAACTAGGCCTTCATATTATGCCACATTATAGGTGAAGCTAAAGTGGAATCTATATGATTAGTAATGATTATTTTATGGATACACTAACATAACACTAGCCCCTACACCTATTTTTCTTCTTGAGACATCAAAAAACATTTCCAAAATCCTTTCAAATTCATGATCTTCATTAGTGAGTAAAGGGATTGAAACATCCTTTTCACACATATAATAGATTCCCAAATTAGTCTCTTCTATAAATGTATATGGATCAAGTCCATGAATTTTAGTGTTGTACTTATCAAGGGAAAGAATAGAAATACCTTCAAGGGGGGAGGATGTTTCACCATCCATGACACCTTCTTTCTTACTAATTAGACAATTTTGACTTGAATTTGTATCCATGTATGGCTCAATATGAAACCTTGCTAAGGGTTGTGTCCTTATAGTCACCTTGGTTCCATATATTGTTTTAAAATTTATAAAATACTAATCAGCAGAAAGGTACCCTCTTATCTTAGTTGTGAAGTCCCTTGACAAGCAGATAGCAAAATGAGCAAGAAGGTCTACCGCCACAACATCTTGTATAGTGGGGATACTTGGGAAATCAAGTAGAAAGACTTTCAGACCTCTGACCAATCCCACTATCTTGGTTTGAGTCCCATTGAGCTATAACACACCTTTACTATGTGGTTCATACTTCAATCCTAATTTATCAGCCACCACCTTAGGCATGACAGTGGTACTAGTTCCACTATCTATAATGCAATTATGAACCAAATTATCTCCCATAATGAGTGTGGGGTAGAAGAGTGGGGGATTTTGATATTTTTTGGATGGCTCTAAGACATGATTTAGTGTATTGGTAAGGGATACACTATTGTGTTTTGAAGTTTAATGGGTGACATAGATACTCATGAGCTATTTTTGTAAAAGCTCTTTTTGACCAATCATATGCAAGACTTCCAAAAGAGATATGATTGTCTCGGTATTCTTCAAAGAATAAATAATATTTAGAGGGGGAGTAAAAACATTTTCTTACATTCTTGAAGGTAGAGAGGGAATCTAAACCTATTGTATTTTAGGCTTGACAACCCTATTCACATTCTGACTTTGTTGAGGAGCATGACTGGTAGTAGGTATTACACTAGGATTTACTCTTTATGGCCTTGAAGAGGCATCACTTGGAGTCACATGTACGCATTAAACATCTCTTGGAGCTCTCTTATTGGCTAAAATTGATGTGCTTTAATTCAACACATAATCATCCTTTGCTTGAAAGTTCATCATACCTACACTGTGGCTGCTACCTTCTCCATGAATATCCCTTTGCTTGAGATTCACTTATTTTTATGTCATGTAATTAATAGATTCTTCTTGTGCCACAAAATCTTGGCTATCTTCTCCCCCATCAGAGATAAACTAACCTTGAGGTTGTCTCCATTGGTCTAAATTATCCTCCCCTTGGACTAGGTTAGCATGCAATAGAATAATAACCTTTGTAGAAGGAGTGGAATAAGGATTATAGGCATTGGGATACCTATTGAAACCTTTTTGACCTTGTCCTCTTAATTTTTATTTATATTGGGGTGGATCCATATATCCTTTTTGAAGAAATATTGAGGTTTAGGTGAAGCACTTGCCTAGAATTGAGCTTGTTTGAGTTGAGCGTGTAATGATCAAATTTCCTCATCTTTATCCATATAATTATCCACCTTATTGGTAAATTTTCTCATCTTGGTATTAACATTATGAACTTTTTCTATGCTTGGAGCTTCAACCAAACTATGAGACATCAAAGGCATGGAAACTCTTAGAGGTAGCTTTCTAGCTTATATTAAGATATTCTTAGATTTAATAGCTATCTCATATGTGTCTAGTAGAGTAGATCCTCTCATTGAATAAAACATTACTTCCACATTAGTACTAATGTCTTTGAGATAAGTGGGAAACACAAAGATAGGAGGAGGTCTCATGACAAGTGACAACATATGCCATGTCCTTTGTAATCTTTTGTTAAAATCTCTCATAGATTTGTTAGGACCTCTCTTCATCACATTCATATGGTGGATTAGAGAAGTATGATCACTCTTATTCTCAAATCTAGTTACCAACAATTCCCCAAAGCCATCCCAACTTGTAATGCAACCACCTTCCAAAGTCCTATACCAGTCAAGTACTTTACCTTTTAAAGACATATAAAGCAATATAATGGTTACATTGGCTTAGGTGACATTATGGAAGTTAATTTTTTTTGAAATGTCCCTTATATGCTCAAATGGGGTAATATAACCCTCTCCATTGAAACTAGGGAGATTCTTGGTAACATTGGGAGGAATAGGGTCATATATAGGAAGGTTAATTAGATTTTGGGTGTTGAAGGATAGGAAAGGTTGATGTCTATCCATTTATCCTATCTATTCAACTTATTCTTCTTCTTCTCCAAAACCTCCTTGTCCAATATCTCTAAGCATTAGGAAGGGTTCAGGGCATTGTTCTTCAATAAGGGCTTCAACTAGAGTGGCTTGATCAAAAATCCTAGATGACCTAGTGAGGACCATGAAGTATAACATGAGAAGATTGATCTAAAACCAAATATTCTCACCTTTTAGAGTTTCCAAATGCTAGATTAATAATATTTGTACAACTAGAGGCTTGTCAAGACCAACATTCACCTTGACATGTAAATAATTAGGAACAGCTAACCCACTAAGCATGCTAGAACTATTGTCTCCAAATCTTTCACCTTAGGAGAGAGTGTTCAAGTCTCTTCTAGATTTGAGAAATGTTGGAACATTTCTAGGCATGTGGGTATGCTTATAGAGGAAATGAACCTCTAGATTTAAAGGGCTAGCTCCCTAAATGTATCTTTATGAAATAACCTCTGTCTAAAATAATTTGATTTAAATGAAAAGAGTTACTGAAAATGAAACCTACTCTAGGATTGGTGATGCATCAATATTATCTTCCACATGAATATCATATTCTAATACACAATACAACAAAATGCACAGACCATTTTCAAGCTCTAAGGGATTTTAACACAAGTATTTTAGTATAGAGCTGAGATGTGTAAAATGACACAAGGAAAATGAACTAAAAGGCAAACTTTGCACATTTCAAAAATTATTATACACTTATATAAATTTAACACTCTTCAACACACTCTATATGACTTATTAAACTAAGAAATTTTTCTTAGGCATGAAGGATAAAGGACCGAAGGATGGAAAATCATCACTTACTATCACTATATGTCTCTTACACACTCAAATAATTATTTAAAAACTTGAAATAAATACACTTGTACTAATGCTTAAAGGTAGCATATATCATCAATCTAGTAGGGCTTCACCATACACTATGTGGCTATTTTTACACTAGCCCAAGGGATATATTTATAATAGAAAGGAAGTGAGAGGAGGAGACATTTAGCACCAGAAAGAGGAATCAATTTTTTAGGAGTCTCCATCTTTAGCTACAATTATATTTTCAAATGATGCTCATTCAAGCCATTAGATTGATCCATGTCACCTCAAGTGGTTACATAGCTAGCTTAATCTATCAAATATGCTTCCCCAATGGTTGTACTAGTAGAAACAAGATATTTTTGAGTAATGTAATGGCATCAATGTGATTATTCAAATGAGTCCACTTGTTGTTGATTTGTCTTGATGTTAACAACTCCTCACCAACTTGTTAAGGTGTGTAACGACATAGAGAAAAGTCACTTTCATTCTATTGGACTTGAAGAGGAATCACTTGGAGTCTATGTGCATGCCTTCATGTCATTTGTTAGAATGTTGGCTCCATGTGTGTGTGCCCACAAATATCCTTTGAAAACTCATTCTAGCTTAACCAAGTTAAATGTTTAAACCCTACAAAGATCTTTAGCCTTTCTTCCTTGATTGAACCTCAAAAATGACTTGGATCATGATTTTCTCAATGGTGACATGAGCCCCTTTGATTTTCTTGGTACCCACTATTTAAACTCTAATAGCTATCTCATCACCTTAAATTTTATGTCCATATAACTATCATTCTTCTAGGAGCATTCCTTTGGGGCATTTTCCCAGATAATTTTCCCATGGACCCTTTTCTTCTTACCCTTCAGAAAGCTTGAACATTCACTTTGGCAATTTTAAAAGTGTCCCTTCAGACTTTTTACAATGGACACTTTCCTAAGAAAAGACCCTTTGGAATTTTTGAAAGTGTCCCTTCAAACTTCTTAAACTAGACACTTTGAAAGATAAAGAACCCTTGGCAAAATTTAAAATGTCCCTTTAGAAATATTAAAAAGGACACTTCAATGAGAAAAAGACCCTTCAGAAAGATTGTTTCAGAAAAAATGTCTGAAATAATTCCTTCAAAAAAGTTTCAAAGAGCCAATTCCTTTAGAAAAGTTGAAAGAGCTAATTCCTTTGGAAAAGTTAAAAAGGACCAATTCTCAAGAAAATACCCTTTGAAAATTTTGAAAATATACCCTTCAAACTTTTTGCAAAGGACACTTCTATGAGAAAAATATCCTTCAAACTTTTTTAAGTGACCCTTGGGAAAGCTGGAGATGGACGAATTCCTTTAAACTTTTTGTTTCAAACAAAAATTCTAAAACAATTCTTTTGAGCTTTGAACAAAAAACTTGAATAAAAACCTTGCCAAAATATATAACACTTGACAAAATATCGATTGCCGAAGGGTCTTTTCTCTGGAATTGGTCCTTTGCAAATTTTTTGAAGGAATTGGCTCTTTTAACTTTTATAAAATAATTCTCTTTGAAAAAATTTTGAAGGAATTATTTTGGACATTTTATCTAAAACAATATTTTTGAAGGGTCTTTTTCTCATTGAAGTGTCTTTTTCAATATTTCCAAAAGGACATTTTCAATTTTGCCTAAGGTTTTTTCTATTGCAAAGTGTCCAGTTCAAAAAGTTTAAAGAGACACTTTCAAAAAGTTTTAAGGGTCTTTTCTTGGGAAAGTGTCCAGTGCAAAAAGTCTAAAAGGACACTTTCAAAAATTCCAAAGGATCATTTCTCAAGCAAAGGGACACTTCTTTCTTTTGTGAAGGGACACTTTCAAAAAGTCCAAAGGGTCTTTTTATCTAAATAAGCTTTCTAAAAGGTACAATTTAAATTCTTTGAAAGAAACTTTCAAAAAGTCCAAAGGGATACTTTTAAAATTGTTGAAAGGCATGTTCAAGCTCTCTGATGGTTAAGAAGAAAAGGGTCCATAGGAAAATTGTCTAAGAGAATGTTCCCAGTAGAATGATTATTATATGGATGTCAACTTCAAGGTGATGAGCTAGTCATTGGCATTTAAATAGTGGGTCCCAAATAGATCATAGGAGCTCATATCACCATTGAGCAGATCATGATCTAAGTCATTTTTAATGGTCAATAAAAAGAAGAAAGGCTAAGGAACTTTGTAGGGTCTAAAAATTTAACTTGGTCAAGAGGGAATGAGTTTTCAAAGGATGTTTGTAAGCACACACACATGGAGCCAACATTATAACAAATGCCATTAATTCATGCATGTAGACTCCAATTGATGTCTCTCCAAGCCCAATAGAATGAAATCAACTTTTCCCTATGCCATTACACACCTCAACAAGTTGGTGAGGAGATATTAGCATCAAGACAAATCAACAAAAAGTGGAATCATTTACATAAATTCATTAGTGCCATTACTCAACTCAAAAATATCTTGTTTTTTCTAGTTCAATCATTGGGGAATCATCTTTGAGAGAGAAAGCTAGCTTTGTAACCACTTGAGGTGACATGGATAAATTGAATGACCCAAATGAGCATCATTTGCAAATATTTTTGTAGATGAATATGGAGACTCCTAATAGATTAATTCCTCTTTATAGCACTAAAGGCCTCTTCCTCTCACTTATTTTTTGCTATAAAGATATCCCTTGGGCTAGTGTAAAAATAACCTAACAATGTATGGTGAAGCCTTACTGGATTGATGTTATATTTTGCCTTTAAGCATTAGTACAAGTTTGTTTCTTTCAAGTTTTTGAACAATTTTTTGAGTGTGTAAGAGATGTATAGTGACATTAAGTGATGATTTTCCATCCTTCTATCTTTTATCCTTCATGCTTGAGAAAAATTTATTAGTCTAATAGGTCATATAGACTATGTTCAAGTGTGTTAAATTATTATAAGTGAATAACTATTTTTGAAATGTCCAAGTTGGCCTTTTAGTTTATCTACCTTGTGTCATTTTACACATCTCACCTCTATATTGAAATAATTTTGTTAGAACCCCTTAGATCTTGCAAATGGTCTATGAATTTTTCTATATTGTGCATTATAATATGATATTCACATGGAAGATAATCTCAATGCATCACCAATCCTAGAGTAGGTTTCCTTTTGATGAATTTCTAACTTTTTTCCTTTAAATCAAACTAGTTTAGATAGAGGTTGTTTTGTAGAGGTACATCCAGGGAGCTAGCCATTTAATTTGAGAGGTTCATTTCATTTATAAGCATACCCACATGCTTATAAATGTTCCAGCATTGCCAAAATATTGAAGATATTTGAACACTCTCTCTGAGGGTGTAAGATTTGGAGACAACAACAAGTTTTAGTCTAACACACCAAACAAAAATGACCAAAATACACTTAGTATAATCATCCAAATCCTAAAAAGGGTATGGAAATGTGGGGTTGACTAAACTAATTGATAGATCAAATGCATATATCATTCACATTAGCATACAAAATAAGTGCACATTAATTGGGAGTTTGTGGCACTTGGTTTGTTGTAAAAAAATCTTGCACTTTTTATAACCACTACATCCATCACTTGCTTAGTATAGTGCGATGTCCAATGCATAGATACATCTTGGTGCTTAACCCCAACACTAAAATGTGGTTTTAATTGATAAAACCTCTAGTCTTAGTGGGGGTGATGTGCTCAATGCTGGGAGATGAAACCCCATGTCAAAGCTTCCCTATAAGACTCATGGGAGGTAATGAAGCCCCCATCACAAGCCAAGATGCAATGAAATAAATGACTAAGTGAAAGATATTTAAATGTTGTGTCTAGGTCACTCAATCCATGCGAGTCCTTGAGGAGAGCCTTAAAAACTTCTCTTTCATGCCTTTGACTAAGGCACTTTATAATAAAGATGGTGCTTTTGATCCCAAAAGTTCCCTAAATGGGATGGATGGGATATCATACACACACCATCCTTATTTTTATCAAACAAAACTATTTAATAAACTATTGAATACAAATTTTGACAAATGAGTTCAATTTTAAGAACTTAGTTTAAAAGTGTGGTGGTGTTCTTTTTGGCCCCTTGGCCTTAAGTTATGAACCTTGAAAGAAACCATAAAAACTTAACCAATAAAACACCCTAAAAAAGTTTCTTTAAACACCAAAATGGAGGATTCATAGTTTTTTTTAAACATATAAATGAAGTGTTAAAATAATAATTTATATTGAAATGGTTTTTCTTCAAATAGATCCTACAAATAAAAGGTCAGAACTTTGCTTAGCCTTGAAGCTTATTTATCAAATGAGATAAGCAACTTTGAAGGGTAAAATATGTCGACCTAAAGGCAAAACCCCAAAAAATAAAACATGTGAGGTTAGGAAAAGGTTATAAAAAATATCAATAAAAAAATAAAAAAAACCTATAAAACATGCAAACAAGTTAGAAGGTTAAAACAAAGAAAACCAAACACATAAATCATAAAAACCTGCAGTTAGTAATTTAGCCATAACTTTTAATATATACATCCATTTGTTACTAAATTTTTGTAGGTTATTTATAGGTCTAGGTAACACATTTAATAAAAACTTCATGTGAAAATAGTGGATGAAAAAACTTATTATCTCTATACTATCATTTTTTACCATAAAATTAATAAATAAAAAGTGACAGTCACTAAAAGACTCATAAATTCTAGACTAAAAATCAGATTTTAATGAAATTTTGAGAGAATTATTATGAAACCAGTAATAAAAAGATATAAAAAATAGTAAACATATTAAAAATAATATATATTTTAACATCTATTTTTGTTTAAAGATGTGGGGTGCACAATTGTGTCCCATTAGGTGTGCCATTTGTGATCAAAGAATTTGACAAAGAGAAGAGGTTAATGAAAAAGTGTTAGTCTATAAAACCATGAAATAAAAACACTAACATACTAACATATCTAATCCTATATATTATGGGTATCTTAATGAACAAACAATAATTTAAAACCCAACTAAAATGCAAAGAACAACAATATTTACCTTCTTTGAGAGCTACAAATGATTTCTTCATTGACTTGCTCAGATTATGCTCAAAATGTCTTCATAAATGGGGCATTTTTATCTCCATATCTTCATAGCACCATTTTTATCTTGGCTTGGATTTATTTTATTATTATAACACTATGATTTTATCTTTATGAATCTATTCCTACATTATAACTCTACTTTGATTGAGCTCCCTAAATGAATATCTCTAGGCTTGATTTTATAGGATTTTAAAACCCTTAAAATGGGTTAAATTTGACCATGGTTAAGTTTATTAGATTTTGTTGATTTTGGTATATTACTATAATATTCTTTTATAACTTTTCCAAAAGTGACAACTCACAAAGGTAATGAGTGTATTCTAGGATGTTCCAAGATGCTCTTGAATTTCCTTTTTAGTAATTGATTTAATTGATTTATTAGCTCATGGGTGAACTCAATTGGGATTTGAAATTGATTTAACTTGATAATTGATTTTGATTAGGATGTAAAAGTTAATTAAATATTTTTAGGCATTTGGTCATTTTTTTAATTTTGATTAACTCAATGTGTGTATTTGCCTTATTTAATTAATTTAATAGGACAAATTGATTTAATGCACGGTTGTAAAGATAAATTTGAGACTAATAGAAATTATTAGGTTAAATGTTTGATGATTGATAATAATTGGTGTAATATTCTGATGTAAATCCATTGGTGGCAAAATTTACATGTCAACATTTATCACCCTCCACCCCTATTTTACACATGTGGAGAGTGAAGCATGTCAAATTTCATGTTTGTAAACTATATATAAGTTTCCACTATTACAGGGTACTCAAGGCATGATAGTGCAAGTGAATGATGCTATTTTTGTGTAATGGTTAATTTTCATCTTCTTGAACCCCTATGCATCTCCCAAACACTCAACTAAAATCCATCATTTCTATATTCCCTTTAAGCCCTATTTCCAGTAAACTATCTTGTGTAATTTGTTACCTCATTTTGCAAAGTGGAAATAGAGTTTAGAGTGGATAGGTCATCAAATTATTTCAAAAACACATTTACCTCAACCTTGAGTAATTAATTTGATAAATTTAAAAGACCATTCTCACCTCAATTTTTATTAAACATCAACTCTTACTCATCCACCTCAAGCCTTTTAAAGTAGATAACACACATAGGATGGCCATTGTTGTAATGAGGTATAGAAACATAAAGGACATATGAGGATTTATATGTTAATATAAAGATGAATAGATGATGAGTTGAGTAGGTTTAGTAGCATCATCAACACCTTCAACTACTACAATATGCTAACTCATCCATCTCTTTCAAGACGGGCACATAAGGTATGAGCCTAGAGATGCAACTTATAGGCCTTGACTATAAGTAAGGATCAATTTTATAAATAAACCCTATTTTAAGGATGTATGAGTTGGATAAATCTGAGTGATAAATTCATAAAGTATGATAATTTTTCTAACATAGTTAAGGTAGGGTGCAAGACTACCTACAGGCAGTGTTATTGATAAAGAAAATGAGAATGGATGAGTATGAAAGATTTGAAGTGTAAGAGGTGAAAATGAACATTATTATTTTTTAATTAATTACTTAACCTTTAATGAATCTTTTGGTACACTTAGGATAAATGAATAAGAACTCAACAAGTCTACATAGGCCCTTTAAGCCTAATAAACCTAAACATATTTGTACATGCTAGTTAAAGGTTTATACAAGTTTTGGGGAATTTTTTAGGGTATATAGACATTAAAATATATTTAATGATGCATAAAATTTATCATGATAAGGAGAGACTCAGTTATGTGGAAAACATATTTCAACTCAACTACTCAGACCTAACTATCTTCTAATATGCAGGGTCTTAAATTGGAAGGTGAGGGTTGATTGATGGAATATGCTTGGTGGAGATATTATAGAAGGTTAAAAATACATGTTAACATATATCTTATATTTCCTATCTCACCTTGAGTATTGACTCATCATATGAAATAAGGAGCCTAATAGTCTAACTCTTATGGGCCTAAACTAGGTAGCTACATGCCAACTATAGAAATGAGAGCCATATACATAGTAAAAGGGGTTGATATAGGTCCAAATATGCATAAAAATTAATTTATAAAGGTTTAATAGAGATATAATAATTATATTTCAATGGTGAAAGATAGAGAAGGAGATTGATGGCATTTTAGACCTAAAATGGGTTTACATAGGCTTGATAAGAACAATTGGGGCATTCACATGATTTAAGGCTATTGAGAGGTTTAACCAATCAAGAGAAGTAATTTAAGGGACATGATAAGGTTTCCAACTTATTTAAATCCTCATATTCAAATAAGAGGATGCTCAGTCAACTTCAAGGGTTACACAAACATAACTTTCACCAAACCCTAAACTTATTATATGGGAGTATGTAGAGAGAAAAGTGATGAAATACATGAGAAAAGAATGTTATAGGAACTTGGGGTATGTTTTATTATCCTAAAAAGCTCCACTAATATTATTTAAAGGTGAAAAATAGTGCTCAGTTCCCAAACACATAAACTAGTAGTGAAAACCTATAGGTAGCCACTTAAATAAGAAGAACATATCAAAGATTTGGTGATTAGTGGGAGTTATAAAGGTTATAAAAAGGTGGTGAAATGGATTTATGATGATATTGATCCATAAAATCATATATAGGTCAGTTAGACCTCCAAAAATTTGTATTAGGTCTTTTAGTCCTAAAGCCAATCTTAAGACCTAGAAGTTCCACCATTACATGGAAGCACTCTTAGACTCTTCTAAGCAAGATAACTTATTAAGAAGGTGTAAGGGTATGATTTATGTCCTATTAAAGTAAATTCAATAAAATATAAATATAGGAAAGGTAAATTTGGTCCTTGAAGGCTAATTCAAACCATATAGTCTAGATAATCAACTCGAGTTGCCTATTCAAGAGCTTGTATATTTTACCATAAAGAGACTTAGGGAGAATGATATTATAAAGAGTTATGAATCCTAACACACTTAATATTCAAGGAGTAAATAGTTTGTTTTAAGGTCATAATTTTATTAATTATTGATAAGACTATTAAGATGTCCAAAATGTTTGTAGAGAACTCATATTTCACTTCCTTATGTATATATCTTAGCCTATCTTTTACATGGGAACTTGAGATAATAAAATAATTTTAAGGGGTTATTGTAATTCAAATATATGAAAATAAGTTTTGCATTAAAATTTTGTACTCTATGAATGATTTCTAAGAGTCCTGGACCTCCAAAAACTCTCTAAAACCCTAAAAGAGAATTGATTTTGGAAAACTTGATGTTTTGGCACCTAAAAAATCAAGAATCATCTAGTAAACATTTAAACCATAAATTAAACTTATATAAGGTCCTAATCATGGTATCGTGTTATACAAAACTATTTAGAACTATCAAAGAACAATATTTTTTGAGGAAAAAGAGAAGAGGGGTAAAAATAGGTTTTGAGAGATTCCAATCCTTGGAGGGGATGGTTTGGGCTTGATTAATATTATAAAGTCATATCATGTCCAAAAATATGCTTGGAAATGCCTTTACAAGTTCACTCAAAATAGCTAGTCTACAAATACTATAAAAAGGTGAACTAGTCAAATAGGAAAGGTGAAGTTACAAGTTCTTAGTACCTTTATAATCCTATATTATGAATGATGATGTTGATACAGACCTTTAACACACATATCCATATAATATAAGTTTTATCTCCAAGTTTAATGTCCATTTAAAATACAAACTATCAAGCAGTTAGGCGTAATGGCTTAATGAGACATGCCTAGTCAAGCAAAAGAAGACTAATGGCATAGAGAGGATATGGATGATCTATTTTAGGGTAATTATATTTTTAATTTATTATTATGGGGTGATATACACACTCCTCATATTCATAATTGGATATGGGAGTAGTTTCTCAAAGATATTTAACATGCACAAGGGTTAGTGTACTACTTAGTGCCTCATAGAGGCTAATTACACTCCATTTGTACTTTGTAACTGACATTGGAGGGGTGATGAAACATTTCTGGTGTGTTCAAACCTTATATGAAAATAACTTAATCTGACTCAACCTTCATTACCCCTATCAATGCCTAAGAGCCATTGAAGACCCCAATCAAGAGGAGTTATGCATGGAGAAAGTTAAAAAAAGGACTAGTGTAACTAATGTAATTATAGGTTGAGTTGATTATGGTCATTTATGACCTATAATTTTTAAATCCATTCCACTTTTCTCCCTCTCTCTCTTTTGATTTTCTATATATTCATGCCTTATGGACTTAAGTTATATCACCCTCTTGTGCATGAGGAAACTCTACCTAATTTTTATTGTATGGACCTCTTAGACTATTAATGAATTATTCCAACATCTCTAGTGTTGGCTTCTAGTGTGTATGATTATTTTATACACATAAGTGGTTTAATTTCCATTTTTCAAGTCTAATGCCTTTACCTAGATGTTAACAAGTGTCCTATGCAAGTTATGAAGTGTGTTAGAATGTTGATGGTTTAGTTTAAGAGTGGATATTTGACTATAAGAGCCTAAAACCAGACATTTTTCTCACTTCCATCATTTTTTATCCATCCAAAATCAACATCTACATGAAACATTATTTCATAGAGTCCATTAGAGATAGTAATTCAATCCATGCATTACCCATTAGTGTTGTCTGAGTCCAATCTGAGTGGATGAACTATCATGTTGGCACATCACCACTTTAGTGCAGATTTCCTTTATTAAATCTCTTTTCCCTTTTAATTCCAATATAGTTAGGTCTTATAGAGAGAATTTAAGTGATAAATTAGGGGATCTAGCAAAATAAATCTAGATGTTTGACCTAGACTACAGGGAATACACAACCTATAGGTCAATACCATGTTAGTCCAAGTTTGAGGTGTATATGAGTAATCCTCTTAAAGATGGTGAAACTTGGGTAGCTAAAACACACATTCCACAATTTCCTTAATTCATATATTCTCTTATGTACCTCTAATTCAACTCAAATCTTGAAAACAAAAATATTAGACCTATTTGTATAAGTGACAGTATTGAATAACTGGATGTTAAGGAGCCTAAGAGAGTTCCAAATGGATCTAAAACACATTTCAAGTCAATTTACCCCTCCTAGATGTATTTCCATTCATATCTTTTTCATCAATTTCTTAAGAGGGTTTTAAGAGGTTTTTAAGTCATTCAGGTTCTTAGTGATGATTCATAAAAGTTAAGACCTTAACCCCCAAACTAATTCTACTAAGTTTAAGTTTAGGACCCCACTCAACAATGATTAAGTTATTAAGACACCATGCACATTTTCCATATATATATATGAGTAAAATAAAATGGATCTCAATCTCTTATAATGCATTTTGTATACCCCTAAGAGAGAATCAGGCCAAAATGACCAATTTTGAGTTTCTCTCTACAAACTGATGGATCCAATCAACCTTCCACTCTCCCTTGAAATTTTTCACATGATTTGAAAATATCATATGATCTTATGAATGACATTAGAATCCATTAGGTTTTAGGTTTAGTTATATGACTAGTCTTCAAAACTATGTTTTTGAGCATATGATCACTTTTGAGTGTTTCATATAGTTGTAGGTGTTTCTTAACACTCATTCATGTATCATGTTTGCAGGTTATGTTGACTATGGAATGTGTCTAGTATGAGATAAAATAGAGAGCACTCCTAGTATTAGACTAACCCAAATGAGACCTTTTAGGTCTTTATAAACTCATGATGACCCTTTTTGTCAAGTTTCAAAATTTGATCATGCTCCAAGAGCTCTCTACACCTCAAAATCTCAAGACTAGCTTCTAGAAACTGTGACTATGTGTAGTGTTTTGATAGGGTTAAAGAAACTTCAAATATGACTATATTTGTTCAAATTGCTTCTTGAAATCACATAGGAATTTTATATTACCACTATGAGAGTTGTTTTAACATGTACATCTTCAACATACACCTCTATCAACCTTCCACACATGCACTTCATTAGCATGAGCTAGCATGCAGTCAGAGTGTAGGTGTTTATTAGGGAAGTTAGGGGATTCCTTTAGGTAATGGTATGTACATGAGAAATGTATTTTTACTTTCAATTTCCTCTAAGGTCACTAGGGATATCTATAATCTATATAGACACATTTTTACCTTTTTCCATGATTTCATACCACTACTATCAATGCATTGTACGTCACTTGTAAGTTCCAAGTTTCATCTTCACTTTTGATACTATAGTTATCTAAGTGTTTCATTAGAAACCTGACTAACTTAAAACCTCACTCAACCATTAGTCTCTCTTGATCAAAAAACCTCATTATGTCAATATTTAACATCTAGGTATAGGTTGTAATAAGAAAACCATTAGTCTTACACATAACTCCTAAACATTCACCACAATATGTTATTGTATATGAGTAGAAACCCTTTCAGAGAAGTTAAGGTAAAATTTCCCACTTCATAAATTTTATAACTCTACACATTTATAAGTGTCAATGAAGATTCTAAGTGTAGTTTTTATTATTTTTAATGGATTATAGACCTTAAATCCAATATCAAACTTGTCAAATCTCTATCATGAATTCCAAGTATCTCATCAACCTACTATCTAAAGACTCCTACATAGTCCTATAGGTGACTATTTTAGGGTTACTTAATTGTGCTTGTGTTTTAGACCTTGCATTCCATCAATGATATTATTGAGACTAAAACTATAATGGAGAAACTAATTATCATATCTAAAGTTTTGAACATAAATGTACTACCTTGACCTGAAGCCATTCACATCAGAATAGAAATAATGCAATTGCCAAACATTATTTTGTAAACCATGATGGTATTCAATCATAACACAATGAGATTATTCTACTTATTATTTCATTTCCACACATGAAAAATAGATTGAAAACCACATGAAATGAGTGAACATACTCTTCAATTCCATATACACCACTTGGTTCACAGAGACCAATTTAATTAGATGATAAAATTGAGGTGTTAGGGATGTGTAAGAAGTTTGGATGTGTTAACAATATTAGTGATTATTCATATAGTATAGAACACCAATCCTATAAATATATCCATGGAATAGAAGTACATAAGGAATAATAAAATCCACCAAGTGCATTCACTTCAACTCTTCTTACCCTCTTTGTACCAAGTGAAAATTGTTGACCTCTTTTGACCTACCCAAGAGATTGATAAGAGAGAGAAACTAGGTTTTGGTAGTCTTTAACTTATTTAAGATATTTTAGCCTATAAAATACCTTTGGGTATCTAAATATATCTCCATCAATCCTTTTTATGTGCAATATGGGTCATCTTAGTCTGTATAACTTTTAAAACTGTCCTTTTTTCAAATGGTCTTCTTATTCTTACATTGAACCTACAACATTTTAGTTTGGTAGTATTCCTTTAACATTATCTAACATCAAGTATGTTAGATAGATTCTTGAACATTCTTCCTTTGATGTTACATATTTAGAACTCCCTAACATGGCTAAAAGGTGGAAAAAAGGTTATGAAGACAAATGACAAACATGATAATGGTTTAAAATATGTTATGTGACCCTCAAACTTTATCTTAGCTCATTTAGGACCTTGGTGGTCATTTAAAACCTAGGAGGAACTTATGAAAATTTTAAATACGTAAGGGTGTTTGGCCAACTTTGACCTAAGGTGAAAATTGGTCAACAGATAATTTAGTGGATTTAATTTAGGAATGATAATGGTCTTATTACTTAGCATGTAGTGGCACAGTTTTTGAGCTATGAAGACCATAAGTAATCAATCTTTCATGATCAGTGTATAATTATGCTCATACATGACTAGTGTGTGGCTTAGGTAATAGAAAACATGTTCCTTCCCATGTTCATCATGCTAGGCCAAACATTCTCCTAGAGCATTTTTCATGGTAGATAGGTAAAGTAATAATGGCATGTATAACATAGTTGGTAATAAACTAGGTGGATTTGATAATTATTATTTTAATTATTTGAAGGACTTATGTTAATCCATATTCCATGAAAAAATAGTTTCCTTCTTCAGTAGATGAGTAAATGGATGGCACTTATCATGTAATCATGATATGAAAAATTTAATTAATTGTGTCTTACCTTGTAGACTATGAAGTTGATTTAAAATAGATGGTAGTAGCATCTAAATAATGGCCTTGACTTTGGTTGGATCAAATTCAATGCCTCTATGAGAAATAATGAAGCCTAAAAATTTTCCATAAGTCACACCAAAGACACACTTTTAAGGATTGAGTCTGACCTTGTACTCCTGAATTCATTCAAATATCCTTCAAAGCATGACTAGATGTTTTACATGGGTTTTGGATATACCTAGGATGCTATTGACATAGTCCTAGACTATTTCATGCACCATATCATGTAAAGTTACCATCACAACCATCATATATTACCCTAACATTCTTGAGGCTGAAAGGCATGACCTAATAGTAAGATATTCCCCAAGAAGTGGTGAATGATATCTTGTGTTGGTCTTCTAGTACAATTCTAAATTGATTATATCTTGAGAAACCATCCATAAGGGAAATAATTTCATACACATCTATGGATTCAAAACTCACATTGATGTTTATTATAGGAAAGTCATCCCTTAGGTAGGCCTTGTTAATGTCATGAAAATTAGCACATAATATAATACCTTTTGGCTTTTTGATGACTAACAAAATATTAGAGATCCTTTCTGAGTAATCAATAGGATGAATACATCTTGTGTCTAAGAGTTTCTCTAATTATTTCTTAACTAAGATGAAAATGTGAGGATGCATTTTTCTTAGTTTCTACTTGACTATTTTGGCATTAGGATGTACAACAAGATGATGTAGAACCAAGGTAGGGGCCAAACCTGGCATGTTAGAATAAGCCCATGCAAAAATGTTGACAAAATCCCTAAGGAGGGTTGTAAGGACTTTAGGCTCCTCCTAAGTAAAGGATGTACCTAGTTTAATCTAATTTAGATCAGATGGTGTTCCAATATTTACCTTATAAGTGTCCTCCATGAAGATTTTAAAACCATCATCTAGCAAATTTAGAAAAGATGTAATTTTTTGGCAATATAAAAGCCCTCTAGTCAAACTGGCTTGTCCAATAAGATGAATTAGAATCACCCAATGGTGGCAAGGGCCATGAAACAAATACCTCAAGACATTATTGGTTAATATGTTTAAAGTCCCTTTATTATAATTCAATAATTTCAAACCCAAAAATTATTGTGGCATTGGTGGCATCCTAAGCTTCATTAGAAGAAGGTTAAACATCCCCATCTAATGGCACCTAAAGCAAGTTTTCACCAAGATACTAGAATTTTTCTTTATTTTACCCTAGTCCAAAAGTGCCTTAAATAATTTTTTTCTTTGGTCCTTAGTGTTTGATTTTGTTTTTATTTTTGTCAAAGGAAGTTTACCTACTCTCTGAAATAGGTAGCAGGATCCAGTTTAGTAGAGAAACCTTATTTATGATTGACAAGTAGAAATGGTCTCTTAGTCTTAGAAAGTTAATAATAGCCTCATCATTTTCAAACTCATCAAGTTATACTATGGATTCCTGTTTGTCCTTGTTGATGAGCTATGGATGATAGATGAAAAGTGGGGAAGGATGGACAACATGCATAATGGTATGTATGGCATGAGGGTTAAATAGGTTGGTATTGATTAAGTATTTTTATACACTATAATTTGAATCTATGTTGATACTAGCATCATCATCACTAGTCATTGGCATAATAATATGGATATGGTATGTAGGGTTACCCCCAAGTGGTTTAAATCTTATATTATAAGTTTCCTTATATTTAGTTATGGAAATTAGTTCAAGATTACCTTGTTGAGCTACCCCCAGGACTCTATCTACATAAGCTTTATTATCCATGATCTAGCTAGGGATGGGATACTTTTTTCTTTGGTAGAATTCAGCCAAGTCATCATTATAAATCTAAGAATCATATTCAACAAGTGGGTATTATTTTTGGCTAGTATCTGAGGTAAAAATTATAGGATCTAGAGAATTAAACTTGCCTTTCTATTGTCATTCCATGTGAATGAACTTAGCTTTGGGTCTTTCATAATATTTAGGGGCCTATGGAAGGTTATCCACATGGAATTCACTATGCATGAGGTACTCTATTGGGCCTTTATTAGAGATGGTAAAATGATTTAATATTTTAATATGAGGGCATAGAGGAAGTAGAAGCAATGATATCAAGGTATATATATTAGAATCCAATAATTCAATAAGTGGGTCTTTGTATTTATTAGGCTTAAGATCTAGGCCAAAATGGTAATTATAAATTTCATACTTGACATCTAGTTCTTTGCATAATTGGTATGGTTGTAGGTCTTCAGAAATAGTTACCTCCATCCCAGAATGGGGGAAATTTATACATGGGTGTAAGGTAGAAGGTGTTTGCTAGATTTCATGTATCCATGGCTAACTTAAAAAAAAGTTATATGATAAATCTATATCTCACACATGGTAAAGTGTGTTATGGGTCAAGGTCCCAATGACAACTAGAAAACAAATAATACCCTATGAGTTTCATTATTCATTATCATAGGCCTTCATGCTAATTATGTTTAGATAAAGGTCAAGTATTGCATATCTCAGATGATTCACTAACTGTAGAAACACAATATTAAGGATTAATCCATTATCTATAAGGATACGCTTAACTTTGTGCCAAGATATGATAACTTTGATATATAATGAGTTATTATGGAGAGGGATTAGGGATGACATATCATGCTAGATCAAAGTACAATTGTTGGCCAAGGGTTAGGTGTCTGACCAAAGCTTATAATTTATATAGTGTAATTTGATTTGGTACTTGAGATTAGCTTAAGAGTTTTATAAGAATAAATTTGTAGATGGTAGATGTACATAAAAAATATGAGATAAATATTTGCATGGGTGTCTTTTATAGTTACTCCATAATATCACATTTTTTTTATCTTTAGCATTGGTAATTGGATTACTCTTAGTTAGCATGGTGGATTGAATAGAATCATTTGTATAAGGTGGTTATAGTCCTATAAAGGTTACTTTCATCTACTAATTTGTGATTGCATAATATATCTTGGGTAAAGGGCCATTATAATGAGAGAAATAAGGAGAAGGGCTTCAAATGGTAATCCTTAATTTATATAGTGCTTGGCCACAATCATAGGTTAAAGGAGGATTACTGACATATGGAGGATAATAGGCATTGCTAGGTAATGGTATTGGTCTGTTGGAAACTGGTCTAGGTTTGATCATGATGCTAGCTATATGAACATGTGCAATAGAACCTACAACTTTATTATAGTCATACATGGTAGCATGATAGGCCTCTTTGTTATATGGGTCATTTTGACCTTGATTCTAACCATTGTGTTGATTTTTATATCGATATTATCGGTGTTTATTTTATTTTTATTGTAGAGGTGGACTTTATGTTTTTTGATTTTGATTGGTAGAATTATGTTATGGAAAAGGATCTTAATAAATACCTATATTCTAATTAGAATTATAAGCCCTATTATCTGACTCGATCTCTCCATTTTTCAACATGTTTTGAATGACTTGAATTAATTTCACACATCATTATATATAATGGCCTTTAACTCAGTGATAGTCACATAATTCATGCTATCTGTACCAATCAAGGAATAAAACACCTTCAAGGAATATCTTTGGCATGGGCCAAATAATCATATTGGTAGTGGTTGATTTTCAAAATACTAACTCAATTAGTACTCCAAGATCACTAAAAACTCATCCTTAGGTTTCCTTATTGGAGGAGGTGTTTTTAATGGATGAGGTGGTAGTGCTCGCATATGTGGAAATGGTTGTATTTGTGGAGTAAATTGAGCTTGTAGAATTAGATATGCATATGGATTTGGATAAGTGTTTTCAGCATTTTGATATGGCATGATGTAGTAACTCCACTACCAACAAAATTATTATTGTAGTTATAGGCCTTAGGGTTTTTTAAAGTATTGGATTGAGGTGACATATGATTCTACATCTAAATTAGACTTTGGTTTTGCTTTTGGCCTTGATTTTGACATTGTCTCTAGTTCTTATTCTAATTCTGATTATGAGAATATAATTTTATTGCCCCCTTATTGATAAAGGCCTTAATAATTTTTATACCTTTTTTATGATCTCCTCAAAAGTGTGAGCACATTGCAGATCAAGGTGAAAAGATATCTTACTATGAAAGTTCTTGGTAAATATAGATATCAATAATTTATCAGGTAAATTATGTGTGAAGAGTCTAGAAATTACTCTCCACTATCGTAAGTATCTTGTAAATCTCTCACCAACTCTTTGTATATCCTAACCCAAATAAACCAATGTAACCTCATGTTTGAGATTATAAGAAAAAAGTTGTCCAATTTATTTTCAAAGGTCATCAAAGTTAAATACATAATTATTTAGCATTTTGAGAATCCACTCCAAGGCCTATCTATCTAAACTCCTTGGGAAAATTAGAAGCAAGTAGATATCATTATAATCCACTCACTAGTAAGAAATAAATAACTCTTTCAAATGCTCCCTAGGGTCACCTTTCCAATTATATTTATAAAACTTTGGTGGCTTATAACCTTTTGGAAATGGTATTTGAAAGTGCTCCATGTTAAATGGATATGAACATACCTCATCCAATTTAAGCTTTTTCTTCTGTTTCCCAATTTGAAAGGTTGTAATTACATCATTTATTTCAAATCTTGGGCTAGAAATATAGATGGTACATTTTGCTATGGTTGTGGTTGGGTGGCCAAAGGTGGATTGCCTTATCTAGGGTACATTGGAGGAATGTGGTATTATGGAATATTGGCTTGGTTTATTGACTAACCTAGAATATGCATCCTTTGGTTAGGATTGTATTATTTATATGGTATGAATTTTTGGTAAATATTCTACCTAGAATTATCAATATGACTCTAGTCTGGAGGGAACTTTGGCTGAGATGGATGAGTTTTGCCTTGTGGAATATACTTTGTGTGTTGGGTTTTAATAGGATCATATTGTTGACTAGTTAAACCCTATTATATAAAACGTATTCATTGTTGGCTAGGGGTTTTTTGTTAAAGGTATTGCATATTAGGTCCTTGTAGAATGTGAGTTATTTATTTGGCAAGTAAAAATGATAGCCTAGGAGGGTTAAGTTCCTATTATTAGGTGAACACTTATTGCATGTTTGGTATTTATTAAATGTTTAACACTTGTTACTAACTAGACACTAGTTGTTGTTGACTAAATAAGATACGTTGTTGATTATAAAATGTTTTCAATGGATTTACCACTTATTATGGTGTCATATTAGCTAATATATATTGTGTTGGAATAGGTTTCACCACCTATTGAGTTGGAGTATTGGTCACCATCTACTAAGTTGGAATGTTGGTATGTGTTTGGTTATTTTCTACCTATGGTGTGGTTAAGAATGTCACTTGTGTATGAGTAATCATTTGTTTCATTTATGAACTTGACATTATTTCAAAATATTAATTTGAACTACATAAGGTGTTTTTAGAGGAAACTTATTATGATTTACTCTACTATACATGTGACCTAGGTTGGTTTGGATTAGAGTAAGCTTACATGTTATCCACCACATTTTTTAAAGGGTATTGTTTAGGAGGTATATTTTATTCTCTAATGTCTAGGGTATTAAACATGTCCCAAACTTGTGTACTTTTCATTAATGGGTATGTGATTGTATTGGTATATCTTGATGAGTTAGTTTGCACCCTAGTTGATGTATTTAACTCTATGAGAGATGTGTTGGCAATGGTCATTACATTTATGCTCCTAACCAAATTAAGATATGTTTGGTATGCTTATTATATTTAAGCCCTTTGGTTAATAATTTAACCCTTTCTTTTTGTAAGTGCAAAAATCTCTTGGTTATTTATTGGTATGATGGTTTGGTTATGTCTACATGATGCTTATTTGAATGGTCTAATGGCTAACATGTTACTAGTATCACTAACCAAACTAGGTAAAATTTCATAAAAATTTTCATTAGAGAATTTGTCACCTAATTTTAATACATTAAAAAGGATTTCATCTCTATTCTCCAAGAGATGATGATCAAATAAGTAAGGATGGAAAGTGGTATGAGTTGGAGAAGTTACATAGTAAGGTTGTTTTTGTTGGACCTATTCTATGTTAAACAATATGATATCAAGGTACCATGTAGTTTGGTCTTAATCTTGACCTAGATAAGAAGGTATGTTGGAAAGATTATTTTTTAATGGGTCTTGGCCCTACTCTATATAGTGAGTATCCTATGTGGAATATGGATCCATCTCATACGATAAGTCATCTCCATAGGGGTCTTGATCAAAATGATCACTTGTGATAATTTTTTAATTATCTTAATTATACATGGTTCCACTACATGTATAATGAGGCATAGTTGAATAAATGGTATATGTCTCACAAAAATATTGGTCTATCATTACAAATGTTTGAAACTTGGCATAAAATGAAAATTGGAAATAAACTTGGTCTTGGTCTAAAACTATCATGAAAAAAACACTTAGCTCTTGGAAAGAGGTCTAAAGGTGAAATATAAATGTGGAATTAGAAAAGTTATATACTAATTCTAATAAAAATTTGAATTGATAGAGGTATTTAACTATTTAAATGTAGAAAAAACTTGGTCTCTATTTAAAAATGAAACTATTTTAGGTATTTGGTACAAGTCACAAAACTAGTCTTGGAAATGAACTTAATCTAGGCATGAAACTTGAAATGAACTTAAATATAAGGCAATTGGTTTGAAAAAAAGAGTGAACTCGATCAAGGTTAACTTGAAAACTAGGTCAAAAGTGAATTTGGTCTAAAAGGAACTTACAATCAGAAAATAAAGGTATAAATTTATTCTAAGTAATCCAATTGGAAAGATAACTCAAATATCATAAACTAAATACAAAAAGTAAAACATTCAACTCAATTGGTAATAAATACTAAAATGTAAACTATTTGTACTTAGATCCATATTTGGGAGTGGGTTTCAGACTTGGTTTGAGAAGGTAACTTAACTCTTGGCATAAGGATCAAAGGTCTATGTGAATGACATAACCATGTTATAATTGAACTCAACTTCATATATTTGGGATACTTGAAGCTAGGTCAATAATCATCTAAATTTTTAAATTAAAAAACATCTAGCATAAAAATGCACTTAGAAATAAATGGCACAAGTGGTTTTTATTTCAGTTTGAACAAGGCAAATAGTTGGATTAATTTTGGTAGAATAACACTTCTTTATGAAAAGCAAAGGGTGTAAAATGTGTTTGTTTGAGGTTTTAGATTTTTAAAGGTAATTTTGTACTCAAAAATATAATTAAATAAATAATTATCACATAATTTCATGCTCCTACACTAAAATTTACATGAGGTGTGCATAGTATCTACCAAAGTTTCCACCGATATGCCAATCTTGAAAGGAATATATTTTTAACCCAAAAATAAAGAGTACATGTAGGTAGAGTTTTTAAACCCCATAATCTCTCTAGAGAACTAATATGTGGCAAGTAACTTAGAGTTCCAAAACAAATCAACATTTTATAAGATAATCCATGGAAAGTGGGGTCAACCATTCTAAATTTTTGACTTAGCTTATCTAGATGTTTCACAAGTGCCTAGAAACACTTGGACACAAAATTTGATTTAATTAGATATAAATTATCTATCTTGATATTATAAGGTCATGTCCTTTCCAAAACAACTTTAATTATGTACTTCTTAATTAGTTTGTATGTCTATACCATTGTATGACTCAAGGATCCATTGGACTTGCCAAGCTAACCACTCAACCACTATCCAATCTAATGGCATGCCCAATTTATATAACCAACTAGAGAGTGGGGTTAGAATAATTTTTGGAGATGAAACCCCAAGTCAAATTCATATTAAAGAACTTGTGAGGAAGTGATGAGCTCCCAATCAAAATCTAAATAGTAAAATAAATGAATAATTAGGTTGTTTTTGAGTTAGCCAAGTCTTTGGGAATAAGGGGAGAACATTCACAATATTTCTTTAGGTTTGAATCAACAATATAAATAGAATAATTAATTTTTAGTCACCAAAGTTTCATAAGGGGATAGGGGTGAGAATACTTGAAAGGATTTAATAAAAATGAAAGAAACTAAGAAATGAAATGAACTAAGTGCTTTGTAAAAGAAGAACAAAAATCGAAGTGCTTTTGGAAGTTCTAAGACTATTATGATTTGATATGATCTTGATATGATTCAAATATTCAATATATACATAAATACCCTTAAGGTATGGCAACACCATATAATACTCCTTTAGGAAGGAATAACTCCACAATGTCTCTTTGAGGGGACAACCTCTAATATCTTCTTACAATAAAAGACTCAATGCTTATTTGATATCTTTCCCATGATAATCATCTCATTTATATAGACATCTATCTAACCAATGGATGGGTAACCTCCTAATCCCAATGTACGCTGACCATTGACTAATGTACTAATTCCACAAGTTACTCCATTATCCTAATATATTGTACCTATATAACTAACTAAGGGGATGTGTGCCACATGTTGGCATCTCCATCAACCCATATACATTAATATATCATATCCCTAGGTACATAGTATTACTTCCCTCCTTGAAATGTTTCATCCTTGAAACATAGGAAGAAACTAAATAATGAGTGTGCTTTAAATCATTGCACACTTGTCTCCAATCTCAATCATCTAGCCATCCATATGTGATCTTGGCAGGTGATAGCTCTCTAAGCTTGTTTCCAAATTCCATTGTGCTCCTCTGATTTTGTTCATGATCATAATTATACTATTTTTGTATCCAAGAATAATTATTTCTCTTTTTATTCCATGTACCATATTCTATTGTGCTACTCTGATACCAACCATGACCATAGTAGGTATTCTTCCATGCATAGTCATAGTGATTTCCCCATTTATTCCATGTGCCATAGTATTTTTTATTTGGATTCCATCCATATCCATAATGATTAGAAATTTTATTTCCTATATAGACAAAATGATTATTGTTATGACACTTCCTCACCTCATTCCATGATTGTTTCCTCTCATGATGATGTGGGTGTCTATATACCTCAAATTTTTCCAATAGTTTGACCTTATCCACCTTTGCTCCTACTTCTTCCACCTTTTCCTTATTTGTCTCTTTAGTAGATGAAGTGTTTATTTTTAGTTATAGTGTGTCTTTATCTATATCATCTGAATCTTCATCATGCTCTTCATCACCTATTTCAATCTCATCCTCATGATATACCTGGATTGTTATTGGTGCCTTTTTCACTATGATATCTTGTAAAGTGATCTTTTTCCTATACCACAAATTCATGAACTTTTTTTTAACATTAATATTCATTATTTCCAAAGTCTCTAACCATGGATATCTAAGAACTATATCCACATCATCCATATCCAAAGCACAAAAATATGAATGTAAAACACATTTTTCCATAATGAGCTTCAAATCTTCAAACATTGAAATATTATTACCATCTACTTGAACCTCCTTGATATTATTTGCTTGAACATGTAAATTCTTGGCCACATTCATGTTAATGAAGTTATACTTGCTGGTAGGGTTTATGGACACAATCACCTTCTTCTTTTGAATGCATCCATGAAATTGAAAAATTGACTCAGATTTCTTTGGAGCCAAATTATATGAACCCTTCTCTTCTTCTTCTTCTTCTTCTTCTTCTTCTTCTTCTTCTTCTTCTTCTTCTTCTTCTTCTTCTTCTTATTCTTCTTCTTCTTCTTCTTCTTCTTCTTCTTCTTCTTCTTCTTCTTCTTCTTCTTCTTCTTTATCATCATTATTTTATTCCTCTTCTACATCCTCTTTTTATTTTATATCCCATCGATCTAGGAAGATTTATTCCATTGCTTCCCATGAAGAATACTATTACACAAAGCTCAATTCATCAAACCACTAATGTTTTGTAGACCCAAACAAAGAAAGAGATAATTCTATTTTCCATAAAATTGTTTTATTATTATTCTCCTTAATAATGAGCCACCATTCTCTAGCATCAACATCATCTTCCCCTAAAAAGTTTTGCAACTTTATGATCCACAAAAAAAATTAGGGTTCATAAAACCCTAAAATGTCAATAACTCATATAAAACTAAACTAAAAAGTCCCAAATATTTACTGTAGCTTCCTTTATGATATTGGAACCTTAGTCAAAAAAATTTGAAAAAATGTTACAAATTTTGACTTGTAGATTGAATATATAAAAAACCATAAAATCGCAACAAATCAATCAAAACAACTCCAAAAATTCTGAAATTTTTAATGTGCTTCTATTATATCTTCTTATATCTCTAGTAAAAAACTTTGAATAAAAATTCCCTATATTTAGAAAGATATATAGAAATTAGTATAAACCCTAAAATAGCAATAACTCCCTTAAAAATAATCAAAAAATCTCTATTTTTTTACTGTGACTTATTTAAAATATTATCCATATCCAGTAAAAAAATTGTAAAAAAATTCACAACCAATAAAAATATATTAATGATTCAAAAAAACTAGGGTTTTACTCCACACAAATTTCCCAAATCGAAGCTTTGATACCACTTGATATGATCTTGATATGATTCAAATATTCAATATATGTAGAAATACCAAGGTAGGGCAAAACCATATAATACTCCTTTAGGAAGGAATAACTCCACAATGTCTCTTCAATGGGACAACCTCCAACATCCTCTTATAATAGAAGACTCAATGGTTACTTGATATCTTTACCATGATAATCATCTCCTTTATATAGACATCTATCTAATTAATGGATGGGTAACCCCCTAATCCCAATGTAGGCCAACCATTACCCAATATACTAATTCCATAAGTTACTCCATTATCCTAATATATTGTACCCATATAACTAAGGCAATGTGTGCCACATGTCGGCATCTCCATCAACCCATATACATTTAATATATCATATCCCTAGGTACATATCATGATTATTCTTTTTTAAAGCACATATTGAAATATGATTCAATTTTGGCCTTTGTTGAAACTTTGAAAGTTGTTTATAAGGTTTTAAATCACCAAAATAAATGTTAAATGGTCTTTTAAATGCTAAAAAATCTTTTCTTTCACTTAATTTCTTAAAAAAATGTTAGAGGATTAAATTATGTTTGACTAGTAGATGAAAACAACCTATAAATTAAAAATTAGCTCCAAAAACTATTAAAAAATGCTCTCTATAATGATTTCATAATTTCCCTCACTTATTTTGCACTTCTCTTTGGTGATTTCATAGTTCTCCCTAATTTAATTTTTTTTTTGAATTCATAGTTGTGAATTTATAATGATTTTTATATTTTATGGCATGAATTCACAAAATTCCATAAACCTATAAAAACCACATAAACACAACAAAAAATGATTTCATAGTTTTGACTATGATTTCATAGTTAATGAAAATGATTTTAAAATTTGGACTAAAATTTTGAAATCAATTGTTTTGAATTCACAAATTCACAAATAAGTCATAAAAATAGTAAAAATTGTAAGATGATTTCATAGTTTACCCTCATGAATTCACAAAATGGTGCTTCAAATTCATAGTTCTATAGTTCTAGTCTAAAATAAAGCTGATTTCATTATTTCCAGAGATGATTCCATAGTTTCCTACAATGTTTTCATTTTTTTGGCTCCAAATCCATAGTTTTGTAGGATATGAATTCGCATATCCATAATTAAAGACAAAATGCATAAAAGTTAGGAAAAAAGGTAAGAATAATATCATTAATGATTTTTTCTTGAATCTTAATAGATCCAAAAGTGCTCCTATGAAGAGTATGGAGTGCATTATCCCACCAAGCATTTCACTATCTATGCAATAACAATCCAAGATAAAAAAAATGCATTAGTCAGTCATTAGTAGAATCAAACATCAAAAAAAAAATCAAGATAAAGAATTCCCAAACCTATATACTAAGGGGAGCTTGATAATTAACAAGATAAAACAAAACACAACTAGAAGGATAAGAGATAAATATCTTTCACCTTCCTTGTAGCTTCAAATCAATTGTTGTAATGGTGGTTGGATTGATTGCTTGTGTCTAAATTGGAGTATTTATTGGCACTCTTGATTTGTGGGAGCACCTCCCCTTTGTCAAATATGGTTTTGGCCTTGGTATGTATTGGTATATGAAGCTTCTCTTATAAATTACGCATAATAACATTAGACAAAAGAGCTTGTTGGAAGTGAATGTGAGACCTTGTATTTATAGTTTCAAACTAATCCCAACCTAGGTGTGATTAGGTTTAGGCTAACCTTGGGTTAGACTTGGGAGTCCAAATTTAATAAATAATGTCTTTAATTTTGTATTTATGTAGACATAGATCAATTATGTTCATATTTTTTAATTCTTCACTTTGAGGATGATGGTTATGTCATCATGCCCTCATTTCCCTTTAATATTTGTTGAATTTTGATTTTTGGAAATTATAAATTCACTAATTCAACATGGATTATTTTAATAAGTATTTATTTTGATTTACTTAGTTAATTAATTATGGTTAGGATATTGGTCATTTTAATAATTTGATTAAGTGCCCTATTTAATTGGTCTAAAATGTTAGTTTATTAGCCCACAACCTAATTGGGGATGAATCCATGGGAGGTTATCATTACATATAGGGTAATACCCTAACTAGGGATGATTTTAAATAATTATACACACTTAAGTCTAATGTGTGGATGAATTTTGAAAGTCTAATGATTCCTAATCTTAATTTTCATATTTTGGTATAGATCAATCTAAATTTTGTTTAGACACAAAAGTGGCTAAAAAGGAGTGTCTATAATGAGTATAGTGCATTTTTGGACCTTCATGAAGTTTCTCTCTCATCTCTCTTCTCTCTTTGTATTTATATATATGCATGACACTCTCTTTGTATTTGACAATAAAGATATGCTTCAGATGCTTGAAAGGTTAAGCTTATAAGCTATAAGCTTTGAAAAGGAGTTGCATTTGTGAAAGGAAGATTTGTAAGAGGAGGTTTTTATAAAGTTAATATAATTTTAGAAGCTTACATTGTCCCATGGTTTTTCATTGCACATTATAAGGTTTCCATGTAATCTCTTGCATAATTTTTTATTCTTTGTCTATTATTTTATATCTTGATTAACTATGCATTATTTACTTGAATGGTTTGGATATTATTTTTAACAACTGATATTAGAGATAGGATATTTGAAATCCTCTATATGTTTGAGTGTTTTTTTTTCAAGGGATCTTTGTGAAAGTAAGAGATATTATAATGGCATGAGGAGTAACCAAGTTGGAGATATAAAAGTTTGATGGCATAAATTTCTCCTTATGGAAGATGAAGGTGGAGGATCTCTTGGTGTACAATAACTAAGATCTAGACTTGAAAGGTCTTGAAAGTAAACCCATTAGAATAATAGATTAATAATGGATCAATATAGATAGGTATGCAATTTATACAATCCATCTTTGTCTTTTAGATTCTATTATATTCAATGTTTCTAAGGAGAATATTATAGAAGAGTTATGGAAGAAGCTTAAAAGGCTTTACCAAATAAAATAAACAACCAAAAAAGTGTACTAAAATAATCAACTTTACAAATTGAGGATAAAGGAGGGTTCATCTATTATATATCACATGAATGAATTCAACTCTATCATCAATAAGATAGTATCCATTAGTGTGAATATGGAGGATTAGGACAAAACAATTAGCTTTTGTGTTCCTTCCCTAATTCATGGGATCATTTGATGATGACCATCAACAATTAATCATTTGGATCTTTGAATTTTGATGATGTGGTAGTATATTTTCTTAGAGAGGAGATGAGGAGTGTTGTAAATATTTTCATTGATGTCAAAGGTCTAGCATTATTGGTGATAAAGGCCCCATTGAATTTAATGTTGTTTGTAATAGGTTTATCTTAGCTAATGTGAGTTAATATTTATTTAATATTAATGAATATATTTTTGGTTGCATATGAGACAAAATAAGGGCCCATGGAGAAGTCAAAGAACCATGGAGTAAAGACAAAAAAAGGATGGGATGCATTTTCTCATGAAGAGTCATCTTGGGGAATTCCAAGAGTCACCAAGTGAAGACAAAAGAGGTAGGGCACAATTTCTCATGAAGGGACACTTTAAGGAATACAAAAAGTCACCAAGATGAAGACAAAAGAGGGAAGGACGTTTTTTGTCATGAAGGGTCACCACATGACTTTTCAAAGGCAAGAATATGAAGGGTCATACAAGTTTGGCACCATTTTCTATTAGGATTGAAGGGTCACAAAGGGGGAAGGCCAAAGGTCATTTGGAAACCTATAAATAAAGGCTTGAGTAGCCATTTGTAATATGAGAGATAGAGGTTGATTTGATATTGTAATATCTAGCTTAGAAGAGTAATTGTGAGAGATGAATATGATTTTTATTTGTTATATCTAGCTTAGAAGAGCAAAGGTGAGAGAGAGGAAAGAGATGTTGTATTGATCTATCATTTGTTGAGATAGCAACATTGAGAGATAGGTGTGTGGTATACACAAAGGGGTTGGTGATTTTGTGGGTTGGTGCACATGAATTATTATTGGGTTGGTGCTCAATAAAGGGGTTGGTGCTCAACAAAGGGGTTGGTGCTCATGAATTGTTGCTAGGTTGGTGCTCAGTAAAAGGGTTGGTGTTCTTATGGGTTGGTGCTCATGAATTGTTGCTAGGTTGGTGCTCGAAAAACGGGTGTGGTGCTCCTTTGGGTTGGTGCTCATGAATAGTTGTTGGGTTGGTGCTCAACAAAGGGGTTAGTGCTCCTAAAATCTTGGCTTGTGAATATTGTTTGGGTTGGTGCTCATTCATATACTTGAGATTGTTCTCCATGGTTTTTCCCACATTGGGTTTCCACATTATATCTGGTGTCTCTCTCTATCTTGTGTGGTGTTTATTATTTGAGTTTTTATTACATATCTTGAATGTTTGATTAAGTGGAATTTGGTTAAGGAAAAGATTTATAAGATATATGATATATTGATTCACCCCCCCTTCTCAGTATATCCCATGTTTAACAATTCATATCAGAGCAGGTTCCTTTTTGAAAAGTTTTACAGCTTGAAGGTAAATCGGGAAAGCACGATGGTTGGGTCACAAGAAGGATTTTCTACAAATAAGGCACCTTTATTTGATGGGATGAATTATGCTTTTTGGAGCATGAGAATGAAGGTTTATTTGATGACCCTTAGATTTGACATATGGAAAGTAGTGGTGGAGGAATATGAAGAGCCATAGACATTTGCAATTACTCCAATAGAAAAGAAGGCAAATGAATGTAATGATAAAGCTTTAAATGCTATTTTATGTGGTTTATGTGAATCTAAATTTGTTAAAGTTATGCAATGTAAATCTGCTCATGAAACTTGGGTAAAACTTGAGAATATTTATAAAGGTGATGGAAAGGTTCAGTAAGCTAAGCTGTAGACTTTTAGAAGGTAGTTTGAAAGTTTGAAGATGGAAGAAGAAGAAGATATAGCAAGTTATCTTTTGTGAGTTGATCAAATCATAAATTAGATTCAAGGTCTTGGAGAAACATTGGATGAGTCAATAGTGGTGCAAAAGGTTTTAAGATCTCTACCAATGAGATATGATGCAAAGGTTTTGACAATCAAGGAGATGAATAATTTAGCCAAGCTAAAGATGGATGAGCTTCATGGTATTCTGATGGCATATGAGATGTGGATAGAACAAGATAAACCCTCAAAGAGAGAAGCAGCTTTCAAGACATCAAAGAAGGAGAAAGCTAAGATTCAAGAATCAAGTGATAGTTCCAGTGATGATGAAGATGACAATGGAGCACTTTTCATTGGCAAGCTAAAAAGAGGAACAGGTAAATATCAAGGAAAATTATCTTTTAAATGTTTTAATTATGGAAAGATTGGACATTTTTTAGCTAGATACCCAGATAAGGTTAATGATGATGAAGAAGAAAATCCTACATACAAGAATAATTTCAAAGGTAAATCTAAGAAGGGATTCAAGAATAAGAGCCTTTATTCTAAGGATCCTAGCTCAGGTGAAGATAGTGGATTCAGCGATTCAGAAGAAGAGATTATATTCATGGCCATACATGAAGATGATCAAGAAGAAGAAGAAGAGGAAGCTGAAGTGAATATGGAAGGAGAGCTCATTTGTGCCTTAGAAGAGTTAGAAGTTGTTCAGAAGAAGAATCAAAGATTAAAGTGCCAGATCGAGAAAAATGAACAAGAGTCAAAGGAAATGATTGAAGATCTACAAGCACACTTTGAAGAAGCCAAGAAGAATGAAGAAGACCTCACAGCATAGTTGGAAATAGCAACAAAAGAATGTCAAAGGTATGTTATTGAAATTGCCTCTTTAAAATAAGATATTAAGAAATAAGTCAGTGATAAAGTAATCAATGATTCAAAATTTGAAGATAGCACTAACATGCTAAACAAGATATTGGAAAGTAAAAAAGCAAATTTAGATAAGACAGGGATTAGATTTGAAAAGAAAAAGAGCTATGTGGAAGCTCTTACAAAAGAGGAAACAAAAAGGGGAGAAGTCAAAAATACAGAGGACATTTCAAATAGAGAAGGCTGGAGAGAACAAAGCTACAAAAGACAATTAGGTCAGAGATATACAGACAGTTCTTATTTTAATGGCTATTTTTTTTATTGTAATGGATATGTTCACAAGAAATTAGAATGTAGAACAAGAGCTAAAAAATTCAAAAATAAGAAGGAAAGTCAAGGAGAGTCAAGCAGAAGCCACAATTCTTTTTGCTCCTCTATCAAGCTTTGATGAAGACACCATAGTATGATACAAGTGCAACAACTTCAGACACATAGCTCAGTATTGTAGAAGCATGTTTGAGTTAGTCAAGAAGGATTAGAATTTTGAAGCTCCATTCATCAAGAAGAAGGCTCAGACATGTTCATGGCAGAAGAAACAATCTAAAGATTCTATGATGGTTCACACAGCTCTGTAGGTAAGAGGTAAAGATCAGCCATGGTTAATTGATAGCAGATGTTTGAGGCATATGACAGGTGATAAAAGTAAGTTCACGACTCTAAAGAAGATCAATGGTGGTACTTTGAGATTTAGAGATAAAACCACTACTAGAATAGCTGGAAAAGGTACTTTAAGTTTGGATTATGGTAGAACTAAGACTAAGAATGTTTTATATGTAAAAGGTCTTAAGCATAATCTATTGAGTGTTAGTCAAATATGTGATCAAGGATACACATTAAAGTTTCATAAATAAAGCTGTGAGATTAGAATAAAAGATTCAAATGAGTTGATTGTAGATGCTCAAAGGACAGGGAACAATGTATATGTTTTGTCAAATATCTTCTCAAAGGCACGATCAAAGGATACATTCAAAGATTGGCGAGAGGAGTTGGGAGTAATTTCTATTACTTCCTGCCATTGATGTTTAGCATCAATTGAGGGGGAGCTAAGTGTTAGCTCCAGGTAGGCCCTTTGCCATTGATGTCAAAGGGGGAGAATAATAGGTATAGGTACAGGGGCAAAAAATAGGTACAGGGAACAGGTACAAGTTACTAAAGTAAGGGGGAGTTATTGTATGTTTTTAGATGACAATATGTGTAGGTGATAGGATGTGGCAGTTTTAGGATTGAGGTTACCATCAATGACAAAGGGGGAGATTGTTGGAAATATTGTCATTGATGTCAAAGGTCTAACATTATTGGTGATAAAGGCCCCATTGCATTTAATGTTGTTTGTAATAGATTTATCTTGGCTAATGTGAGTTAATATTTATTTAATATTAATGAATACATTTTTTGTTGCATATGAGATAAAAGAAGGGCCCATAGAGAAGTCAAAGAGCCACAGGGTAAAGACAAAAGAAGGATGGGATGCATTTTCCCATGAAGAGTCATCTTGGGGAATTCCAAGAGTCACCAAGTGAAGACAAAAGAGGAAGGGCACAATTTCTCATGAAGGGACACTTTAAGGTATATGAAAAGTCACCAAGATGAAGACAAAAGAGGGAAGGACGTTTTTGGTCATGAAGGGTCACCACATGACTTTTCAAAGGAAAGAATATGAAGGGTCATACAAGTTTGGCACCATTTTCTATGAGGATTGAAGGGTCACAAAGGGGGAAGGCCAAAGGTCATTTGGAAACCTATAAATAAAGGCTTGAGTATCCATTTGTAATATACGAGATAGAGGTTGATTTGATATTGTAATATCTAGCTTAGAAGAGCAATTGTGAGAGATGAATATGATTTGTATTTGTTATATCTAGCTTAGAAGAGCAAAGGTGAGAGAGAGGAAAGAGATGTTGTATTGATCTATCATTTGTTGAGATAGCAACATTGAGAGATAGCTGTGTGGTATACATAAAGGGGTTGGTGCTCTTATGGGTTGGTGCTCACAAATTTTTGTTGGGTTGGTGCTCGGCAAAGGGGTTGGTGCTCATGAATTGTTGATGGGTTGGTGCTTGTAAAATGGGTTGGTGCTCCCGTGGGTTGGTGCTCATGAATAGTACTAGGTTGGTGCTCAGCAAAGGGGTGTGGTGCTTCTGTGGGTTGGTGCTCATGAATAGTTATTGGGTTGGTGCTTAGCAAATGGGTCGGTGCTCCTGTGGGTTGGTGCTCATGAATAGTAGCTAGGTTGGTGCTCGGCAAAGGGGTGTGGTGCTCCTGTGGGTTGGTGCTCATGAATAGTTCTTGGGTTGGTGCTCAGCAAAGGGGTTGGTGCTCCTACAAGCTTGGCTTGTGAATATTGTTTGGGTTGGTGCTCATTCATATACTTGAGATTGTTCTCCATGGTTTTTCCCACATTGGGTTTCCACGTTATATCTGGTGTCTCTCTCTATCTTGTGTGGTGTTTATTATTTGAGTTTTTATTACATATCTTGAATGTTGATTAAGTGGAATTTGGTTAAGGAAAAGATTTATAAGATATATGATATACTGATTCACCCCCCCTTCTCAATATATCCCATGCTTAACAAGGATAAAGTATTATATGTAATAATCTATAAATTAAGCCTTAGCTATGAGAGGTCATTCTAGTGAGAGGAAAAAATAAGGGAGGTCACTGTCTAAATCAAATTCAAAAGGATCCAAGTAGAAAATAAAGTATTGGAACTATGTAAAGCTAGGACACTCAAATAAAGATTATTTTAAAATAAATAAATAAATAAGTGATGGATGTTGAGCCCCTAACCCATTAAGTAAGTCATTTATGCCAACATGACATACATATAGGTGTGATGTGATATTTTTGTTAATAAGTTAAGCATTGGCATTTTTGTGTACCCATCTAGAGGATACAACACAAATATTACACCAATTGGTAGGTGTCTAACCATCTCCCATATTTTTAGGGCATCATCAAATATTTGGAGAAACATGTCAAGTGTAGTGTATGGATTTTGGTGTCATGGAGTCAATGGTTATGATGATGGAGTTTCATCTCAACACTCAAAATGCAACTTCTACCCTGGCAAAGATGTTCCTAAATGATTATATAAGGAGATCAAGGTAGAAGAGGAAAAGGAGATGAACGACTATAGAAAAACTCTAGAAAAATTAATTTACTATAAAAACTTTGCTATAATGGCCATTAAGGTTTATAAATAGTAAGGAAGCCACTCTAGCTCTAATTGTATGTGCTCAAACTTGTTTATGAGCCTTTAGGTTGGTAATGTTATGATATGAATATAAACTCTATTATGTACTTTGATTAATGACTAATGATGTTGCATTAAATGATATGTGTGTGTGTTTTTACATATCTTAGTATTGTCAATGAGATGCATATGTTTTTAATGTCATACTTTAAATTGAATTATGTTAATTAATGTTCATGTATTTTACTGGTTCACTAATTTAATGGAATCTCTACACTTTTTGTGATGTTATCAATTATTTTGCATAAAGGATGAGTATAGATCCTATGCAAGTAACCTAATATTTATCTAAATTACAACTATTTAGTATGAGTAAATTGAGTAAAAGCATTCTCTTAACCCTATAACTGCTTATATGACCCTAGGTTTTATCCAAAAAAGGCCTAAACCTATGGATCTACCTTAGGTTTTCTTTGAATTACTAAAGTCCCCTAATGAATCTTCATGCCATGGTATAACTATCCCAACATGGGCCCCAATTCCTTCTCATATGCACTTTGGGTGAGAGCATAAGGCTTGTGTCTTATGTGGATTGGTGTTAGTATATCTGAGTGTTTAAATGTTAAGTGCATAGGATGTATCCAATGCTTATGCTAGGTTATACTAAAATAAGACCCTAAACTTTTCACAACATTTTTGTTTTATTGTCGAGACTCATGTTTAATTTTTTTGTTGTAATGGTACACTAGAATGATGTGTTGAATTTCTCTCAAAAACATCAAGCATTGGCTAAAAAAGGTGGAAGATAGATTTGCACAGAAGTATCCAACCTGTAAAGGACAAAATCTAATAAAATAGGTTCAGGATAACCTATATGATGATTTATATAAGGTATTTTTATATTATTTACCTAAGCATGTTTATAGGTGGTTAGCTTCATATTTAAGCCACATAAGAAAAATATTTGGATGGCTCTATGACTGGATTAAGGAGCACCTAGAGAGGCTTGAGAACCTAGATATTACTTGGATTATAACCATGCATAAATGGTGGCAAGGATCCCTAAATAACTAAGTACTTGAGTTTATAGTATCAACATATTTATGCCTTGAGGAAGTAGAGTACTAGTTTTTGCATGGCCCTAGAGGTAAACTCATGAAGGAGTTTGGTGTAGAGATCAAAAAGATAATGGTTGATTACAATTTTTAAACTTTGGGGATGGAAGGATAAAATCTTTCATGTATGATCTATGCAAAATGGGATAAGGGGATGTGTAAGTGAGGTGTAATAGAAGCGGGTGATCAACTTAACACCTGAGAGCTTAAAAGATAGACATATAATAAGAGAGTGCTAACTGATAGAGGGTATAGAACCTGAAAGTGCTAAGAGGACCCATAGAAAATAAGAAGGGCATGGGAAAGATATATTAAAATATAACATCATGAAGATGATAGGTATAATGAAGTTATGAATCAAGCTCAAAACTTGATAGGGGTGGAATTCATTAGGTTCTTACAATATTTGGATACTACATATAAGATTGATGAGCCTACCCCCTTTGAACTTGTAGCACATACTCACGCACTAAATCCTTCACTTGAATAAATAACCAAAGTGTTTGTTAACCCTACTAATGCCTCTGATCTTAGATTTTTTGTAGATTTATATTGTAACTTTGTGATTGAATATATTATTCCATACAAGTAGGTGAGCATAACTACCTATAGACCATTGGGTGGTAGCTCACCATAATAGAAATTGAATGTGAACATACCAATTCTATCAATGTCAGCAATGCAAGGTGGGAAATAACTTGAAAGAAGTGCTAAAAATAAATATCACAACACCAATGACATCAACTACACCAATAGTAATGATGGGACTTGTGCCTACTTCTATGACTAGAGGTGTTGGAGGATCACCACTATGACAGGTGCCTAGGGGATAAATAGCTCAAGTACTAGCTTCTCCCATAGTAAATCTACTAAGAAATGGCTATGTACCTACTAGATTATCATGGTGTGGAAAATTCCATAGAACATGTGCTAGATTTTGAGATATAATGGCATATATGAGGCATAACCTAATTATAGCACAAGGTTACTCATTTTGTTACCACTTTACTTTATCACAACCACACCTAGTATAGAAAATTTGATCCCAACTAGGCCATGGTTGACTATGATACCCTAAAGGATGCATTCATGAAGTAATTTGACATTATAGAGTTTTAATAATAAATCATTATCATGCCCAAATAAATTACCAAGGACTCTCAGAGAGTGTGTACCTATACAATGAAAGGTTTGAAACTCTCCTATAAAATTTCTCATATGATATTCACCCTTCCCATCATGCACAATGGTTCATTGGGGGTTTGCTCATGCCATTTTGAAGAGCACTCTCCATGAAGACTTTTAATCACCCTCAAAAAGTGCTTAAATCCATGATCAAAGCCAAGACAATTAGAAATGTAAACACTGGGATTAGCCCATTTATAAAAGCATAGATTACATGTATGGCCTCTTAGATTCAAAATCTTACCACTAGCTCTTTACATGATGCTTGAAGTGGACTATGGTGTATTAACTATAAATTATAAGGCCATAATAAAACTAACTACCCATGGAGGAATGTGTGCTCTCTTATTCTAAGTTGCAAAGTCTATCGAGAAGTGTATAACATTTGAAACTACCCTTTGTTACAACATGCCAACCAAGTTAACATAACCATCTATTATTAGTTATGCAAAGCCTACACCCATACCACTATTGATTATCAAGTGATTGATGAAATGCATGAAAACATAAAAAGAGGCATGTGGTAGGATATAGTAGTAGTTAGTTGACTAGTAAACCAAGGGAATCGTGGATACAACCAATAGAATATAAGCTTTAGGATACATAAAGGCACTAGAGGGTGAGTAGGACATGGTGGTGGAAGGTTCCCATCGAACTCATGTTATAAGTGTGGCTTAATAGAGCATTATCAATTCAAATTCCCTACACATCCCATGTGTGGGTATTATCGAGGGCCCAATAAGGTTGAATAATTCCCTAACCTATACACAAAGTTGACCTAAGGCATGCCTATCATAAACAAGGGTGCATGGATTATCAAGTACAAGTAAAAAATGAAAAAATGTACCCCAAAGGTGTAACCTAAACATGTAGAGATAGTCACGGTACATGTAACTACTCACAATAGATTCACCACTCAATCACCAGTTGTACTAGTACCTGACTTTTGCCTTGAGTATGGGGATATAGGTCAAAATGAGTACATAACATGGCTTGAACCAAAATTTTCACTGTACCCAAACCCAACATGTCAAAAATAAATATTACAATAGGTTATAAGCATAATCCAAAACTTGCAAGGGGAGATCCAATTAGCATGAGACATGAAGGTGAAAACTATCAACTCTTAAAATAAGTAGGATAGCCAAGAAGTTGAAATACAAGAATTAACTAGGATCATATGCCTCCTACAAATAGAAGGAATGCTTCCCCTATTTAATAACTTACTTTTGGAACATGTAGGTCAAAATCAAGTTTAGGTTATCACACCATGCATGGAGAGGGTAAAATAAGTTTGACATACATAAAATGTTGAATATGACCAAGAACTTCTAGTGGATGCCACTATTGATGGATGGCCTATTTGTGATGTTCTTATAGACATAGGTACTAAGGTTAACTTATTGACCAAGACTGCTTAGGATAAAATGGGTAGACCAACCTTGATACTTTCTCCTCATGTTCTCTTCATGGCCAATAAAACTTGAGCATAGCCTATCAAAATTTTGAAGAGTGTAGTTATAGATATCATGTGTGTCAAGTTCCATATTAATGTTGAAGTCATAGAGTTAGTATATTAGGATAACTACATGGAACTTTTTGGAAGGCCATGGTTTTATGCAAATAATGTATATATGTGCTTCAAAAGGTGCTACATGATCTCTAAAAATAAAAAGGAGAGAGTATTTATACCTCTCTCAAATGACCAAAGACCCCCTTATGTTGAGAGCATGGACATTGAAGATGAGATCAACCATATTCATAACATCATAGTGCAAGGCACTAAGACTCTAGACCTAAATGATCAAGGAATCCTCTCTTGGGAAGATGGATAATTATCCTTAGACACCACCAATATTAATTTTGACTGATGGGTCAAGGAATCATATGAGACCACTAGTCAATGGTGCTACTTAGTGCACATAAAGGCACCAAAACTAGTAAAGATAATATGGATATAAATTTAACACACTCCAAAAATATGGGTCCCTTGCACCAATAAAATGGGAAAAAAAGTGTTTTTCCTCAGTAAGGGGAAACTTTTTGCACTTCTAATATATGAAAGGAATAATCATGTGGAGGACTATGTTCATGACATTGAGTCATGCATCCCAAAGGAAGTGGATAAAATGGGCACACTAGTGTACACATTTAAGAGCACTACCACTCATTAGTGGGAAGCATAAAATCCTAGCTTGGTAACATTTTAGGAAGTAAAGGCAGTTATTCACACCAAGTTAAAAAAAAGTAATGAGGACCTAGACATTTTAGCCTACTCTGGTGACTATGACCCTATCATACATGTATGTATTTGTAAAGAAACATGGGTTGTTTATGATGAAAATTACCCAATAAATATATGGTTTCATGCATTATATAGTACCTTAAATACTTGATCATGGGAATGGTACATAGTTAGTGAAATGTGTAATGAAACATCAGACTGGGATGCCCTTAAGGAATGGTTTATTCATACCTTCTTTTATTTGCAAAATATTGAATTTATTGAGCCATTAAAATTATTTAAGAGGTCATTCTTTAAGGATAATGTTATATTGTAGTAGCACCTAAAAGACATATTCAGTGAAAAAGGGTTAGCACTCCCAGCCTTATTCAAAGAGTAAACTCTAAACAATGACTCTAATGATGAAGATGATGACATATAGAAGGTGTGTGTCTTGAATAATTTGATAGGGAAAAGGAAGTTAGTGCACCAAGTTGAGGATAGTGACCCAAAAGAATAATACCCTACCCATATTCAAATAGAAACAACTGAGGGTAATAGATAAGTTGAGGATTCACACCAAGAGAATAATGAACCCTTTTGAGTTCCATTAATAACTACCAAGGTAGATATCTATTTAGAGGGAGAATAAAAAATTACCAATCTAAGCACCTATTGGTCTGACATTAAAATAGCATGTATTTTTTATCTCCTCAAATAATTTTAAGACCTTTTTCTATAAAACTATAAATATATGAAAGACACATACCCATCCCTCAAGAAGATGAGCGTGAAATTAGTTGACATCATAAGACCCATAAAAAAGTGACCTTATAAGATGAATCCAAATATTTGCACCAAGGTCAAGACTAAGATTAATGGCATGTTATCCACAGGAGTCATCTATCTAATTTAATAACCTTATTGGGTCAACCCCATGGTCATCAACATCAAAAAATATGGGTACATCTAAATTTATGTTAACTACAGACTATTGAATGCACTTTCATGACCAGCTCTATTCACAGATGAAGTGTTGGATATCATCATAAGTTATGAGATATACACATTTACTGATGGGTTCTTAGTATACCATCAATTTTAGATTGAGGAAGAAGGCAAGCCCAAATCCACCTTTATAACTGAATGGGGGTGTTTTGCTTATAATATAATGCTCTTTGGGTTGAAGAATGTGCAAACCATTTTCTCTCAGGTGGTGATCATCACATTCAATGACTTCATTCACATGTTCTTTTAGGTATACTTAGAGGATTGGATAGTGTATGGATTAGTGAAGGTCACTATTATAATTTATGCCTAATGTTTAAAAGGTGTAGTTTGTTGAAAATTTATTTGAATCTTAATAAGTGTGTTTTCATAACTCCATTTGACACTTTTCTCATGCACATCGTCTATAAGTATTGTATTATCATTGATCTAGCCAAAATTGTAATCATCCTTTAGCTTCAAAACCCATTAATTTATAAATATGTTCACACCTTCATTGGGCATTATAAGTATTATATGAAGTTCATAAGAAATTATGCCAGGATTGTAACATTACTATAATAACTCTTGTGAAAGGATGACCCATTCTATTGGGTTGTAGTGCAAGAAGATTCTTTTGAGACCCTAAAGCTCAAACTACCAAGTGTGCCACTACTACAATTAGCTAACTGAGAAACTTCCATCCATGTCCATGTTAATGCATCTAGAACCATAATTGATGCCATTCTTATATAACAAATTAAAGGTTAAATGTTTCATCCTATTTATTTTTTAAATGGGAAACTAACTAAGGAAGAAAAAACTACACCATAACTGAGTGTAAGGTGTTAGCCATAATCTACACCGTGTATAAGTTTAGACAATACTTATTGGCAACCCCCTTTATTTTATTCATTAATCATAATTTTCTCAATTACCTAGTGAATAAGCCCATTTTACACAGGCACATTTGTTTATGGATTGTTTTATTTCAAGAATTCTAGTTTTATGTTGTTGTGAAACTAGGTAAATAAAACTAGGGACCAAACCATCTATCCCACATCAAATGTGGTGATGCATTAGTGTTAATTGAATATTATATGCCTGATGTGCAAATTTATAGGATCTAATTCATCCCATAAGACTTGTAATTAATCATTTCATTTTTGACCTCTAGATCTATGCTTTAGACCATGACAACTAAGGAGAAGAAACATCTCATAGTTCATGCCACCCCTTTTCAACTCATTGACAAGAAACTATATAAGTTGAGATGTAATGAAATCATGTATTGATGTGTCTTAGAGCATGAATGGGACTCTATAATTTAAGAATCACATGAGGGGATTGGTAGAGGCCATTATGATGGAGATTCCATGATTCCAAAAGTGCTACAATCAGGGTTATGATGGCCAACTCTATTTTATGACAAAAAAAGATTATGTAAAATCATGTGATGTCTTCTAACACATAGGAAAATCAAACCACCAAGATGAGATTACCCTCATCCCCATTCTTTCCCAGGTACCATTTGAAAAATGGGCCATTGATTTTGTCGGGCATATTACCCCCATAACAAGGTAAACAAGTGCAAGGTACATTCTAGCTACCAGTTATTACTTCACCAAGTAGTCCAAATCAATTTTGACTAAAGATTATATAGCTACCATAGTAACAAGATTCATATAAGAAAATATTATTAGTCAATATTGATTCCCACTTAGCTTGACTAGTGACTATGGTGTGTGTTTCATCAATGAAATAGTTTATATCATATTGTCTAAATATATGGTGGTGCACCATAAAATGAAACCCTACCACCCCCAAGTTAATGGCACTAAAGATTCATTTAATAATATTGGGAAAATTCCTCATAAAAATATGTGATGTTGGTCATAGGGATTGGGATGACCATGTGTCAGTGGTGTTATGGTCCTATTACACAACATACAAGCTCCTGAATAAGGCTACACCATTTTAACTAGTATTTGGCATAGAGCCCATTTTACTTATGGAATTCCTAGTGACCTCATTGCACATTATAAATATTTGTTGATTATATGACTAGGATTCTTTAAGTTCATGCCTAGAATACTTGGAGTGACTATATGAGACATGAACCCAATCATGATGGATCTAGTAGACAAAAAAGACCCACTAAAAGTTATGGCATGATAAAAACATCAACTACAAGGTATTTATAAAAGATTCCCTAATCTTGTTATATGAATTTAAGAACCTAAGGCACTCATTCAAGTTACATATCAAGTGGATGGGACCTTATGTCATCCAAAATATATTGGATACTGGTGCATGCAAGCTACGCACATTGACTAGTGAAATTCTCCTTGGGCATTTTAATGGAAATAGATTGAAAGTATATCATCACTAAGATGGTGATTATGTCATATGACATTGAATTCTTGGTCAAAATTTTATCACTTAGTCTTAAATATAATAAAATTTGCAACAAGTCAAGTCTTTTCTTTATGTTTTATTTTTTTATGTTAGTTTGAATAAGCTTGGCACTTTCATGCCCATAAGAGAAAATTTCTATCACTTACACCTGTTTAAATCTAGTTAGGTGAGTGGAACCTATAATTTGTTTATGTGCATGAAGTCATACACCGAAGTATATAGGAACATGTTAAGTATGCTATTTTTAGTAAACTACAAATACAAATTGATAAAGGTAGGCACATAAGGTGTTCATGCATAAGAGACCAAGAAGAGACAATGAGGTGCTGGAAGACTAGCACAAAGATTTGTATAGGGTAGGGGAGGATGAATCAAGAGATAGTAAGTGTAGATAAATTGATAAATAAAGAGAGGTGTAGTTGAAAGGAAGTGCAACATTGAGAATAAATGGAACTTAAGAGGTTAAATGACATGCATGTGAAGTGTTGTGCCTAAGTAACCATAAGAATGGTGAAGGTCATACCAAGTTGAATAAAGTGCAAGATAATGACCATTGTAATAGTTGGAACCCACCCAACAATTAGTAAGAAGTGACCATTTGAATCACGTATCAATTCATTAAAGAACCATTAGTAGAGTTAATGCTATAGTGGTGAAAGAACAAACATTTGCATTAATTGAGTAGTTGGTGGTGGATTTTACCATATTTCAAGAATCTAAATGCTGTGAGACATCAATGTGGTAGCTGAGACCATCATATAAAAGGGTGGATAGTAGAAAAATAAAGGTTATTATAATTTTTAAGAGATCAAAACATAATCAAGATCCAAAGCTACTGATCAAGAAAATGTTACTAGAGAGAATCAGTCACCCACAACCTCCCCAAATGAGAACAAAAAAGAAAGAAGAATATTGCATTATTCCCTAAAGAGAAAAGGAGGCCAGTGGAGGGAAATTGGTAGAGAAATAATGGAGTAAGAAATTAGTAGAAATACTATGTCATTATTAATGGGTCAAAAATCTTGATAGTCAAATGTGTAGTCATATTTTTGTAACTATAAAGCACACCAAACACAATTTTAGGATTCAATAGAATTAACAAGTCATACTTCAATAGTAATAGGTTTAGGATGGGCAAGAAAAGGCTAAGCATAGGTTTACCACAAGAATAAGAAGATTCAAAGAATGTGTGGGTGGTGAGGGAAGTAGCCATCATGAAATTGGAGGTATAGATGGTAGAAGGAGTGAGCATCATAGAGATAGATCTAGATATGAGCACAAAGCTCACTTATAGAGAGATATAATACCCATTAGAGGTTATGGTGGGGGAAAATTGGGTGTCCTTTGTGCATGTGTAAGATTAAGTACTATAACCATAATATAAGCATTATCTTGAAATAATTAAACAGGGATTGGATAATAGACACTATGAAAAATACCAAGGTAGGTGTTATGCTCTTTGACATCTACATCAGAGATAAATTGGCAACCACAAGTGCTACATAATTTCAAACTACCAAAATCTGGCAAGCTAGAATACTTGGTGCATTTTATCCTATCATGAGTACATGGTGATCTATTCTACTTTACTAGATGATTCATGAGGATATTTTCAAGCCTCATTAATTGGATCACAAGGATACCTAGCATAGGAGAAGACATACAAGAGATGATGGAAGATGAGGTGGACGTAGAAATGGTCACAAAGCTCTTGGGGCAATACAAGTCAAGGTTTATGTTCTCCATTAAATACAACTAAGACCTTAACATAAGGGTATCAGTGCACCTTGTTAGTGATAAACTTTACCCTATAAATTGATGGTTCAATATTAGTAATGCCTTCCTATTCATTATCCACCACATGGTGCAAAGAGTAAGATTTAACATCTCTATATTCATTGTAGAGGAGATAATCAAGAATGTGCAATCTTATGAAACCTTCCAATAAGGGTACATGATAATCCTTATATATATAGAGGAAATAAGTGTGTTATATGACAATGATGACCACCTATGGGTATTCTCTTCAAGCTATAAGTCTCCAAAAATGAAATACTAGGACTTCATCTACCTCCCAGCTTTTCCCAAAAGTATAAGTCTAGGGTGAAAGGGTGCTTTGAAATGTATATAGAATCCTTTGGGAAGGAGTGGTGAATCCCATAAGAACTCCCTAAATAAGTAGTAGGAATGGCAACCTTTGTTATGATGTAAAACTTCTATGTGGTGTGCCTAGAGTTTAAAAATGGGAATCTATTAGGGTGGCTTTGGTTGCCTTACACATTCTTAGCTAATTACTTCATGGTGGCACTAAGGATAATCCACAATGCACAATAACTTGATATATAATTCAAAGTTGTGGATCATGATAGAATAATGATGAGGTGTCAATTTATGCACCCTAAAGTGAAGGCCACCAAAGATGAGGAAGATGACAATGATAGACTAGATGTCCATCCCCTCCAAAGGGTAATAATAAATGGGAGGATCTTTAACCTCTAATATGATATGAAGCTATATAATAAGGGAAGATATCTTGTAAAAGGATGATGATCACCCCCTCCTAGTTGGTAATGAATCAAAGGATACATGAAAGTAATAGGAAAATATACTCCAAAATAAATTGGGTGAGAAGTTAGAAGAGATAATGGAGTGAAAATAATTGAAAATTACCTCTAAATAAAAAAGTGTGCCTCCCACTCCAAATAAGTATGTGACATTCACACAAGAGGGAGATTCTTCCATAAGAAGCCAAAGAAAAAGACTAAGGTACCTATAGCATTCCCTACCATAAACTGTATGGATATAGAAGAGAGGTGACCCTCACACCCATAATAGAGGAGGAGACTGAAGAGGATAGAGTAAGGACCTATATCCTATAAATAAGGGAAGGAAAAGAAGATATCTACATCAAAAATGTATAGGAAGCCCTGTAAATTAGCATGACCAATGTGATATAACTAACAGAAGAAATGGCAAGCCATACATCCAATGCCACCTCATTAATGACCCCTCCAAGGAAATCAACACTGACACCCAGTGATAAGGCCTCCCTAAAGGCCCATAAAAGGGTTGAGGATAAAAGATAATCTTGGAAGAATATGGGACTGAATGATGAAGACATCAACTAGGATTTGGTGATTGAAAAGAAGTGGAAGCTTGATCAGGAATAGAAGAAGGTTTAATTAGAAAAAAGGACTCCAAAGGTTCCCTCTAATACAGGACTAGTAGTAGAAGCAATCAAATAAGCACCAAGTGCCCCCATTGGAAAAGCATAAGAAACTACATAAGAGGCATGCCCAAGTAATGAAGGGGTGTATGAATAAAAAGAAGGTGATACAGGAACCTCAGAGAAAAAACTAAAGAAATTTGAGGATCCCCAGTAGTAACAAGGTGACACTGGTGTCAAAGGAATAACATTAGAGGTAGGTATTAAAAAAACCTAAGATGAAGAAGTGGATTAGAGGGAGAAGTATGACAACCCCCAAGGACCAAATAAGTGAGTCCTTGGAGGAGTGTGATAAAGAGAGTGGTGACACTAGTGAAGAGGAGGAAGTACAAATAGAGAAGTTTGTTAGATAAAAGGATGATAGAGAACTAAACACAAAAGAGATGGTATAGAATAATTGGGTAGATGAATATCTATACATGTATGAAAATATTCCCCCCAAACCACCATGATTAGGATGCACAAACAAATCTCCTTTTCACTAGACCACTATATAGATGAGCTCCAATTTGAGGCACCTCAAATGGCTACCCTGAGCCTAGAAGACCCTAAATAAGGGTAGGAATCCCTTCTTATTAACTGTTGCACCATAAACCAAGTCCAATATAAGAATGTACTAATAATATTAGCCATTAAAGTAATGCACTTTAACATCATCAATGATAACAAAGTGAGGAAATGGAAAAGGTTCCTTGAGTAAGACAAGGATGAGACACAAGAAAATAAGTTCAAATTTCAATAATTTTGTGAGCATGTGGAGGCAACCAAACCATATCTTTTGGTCAATGTCAACACTTAAATCCTTTTATAGGTCAAAAATATGTGTGTACTAGTGGAATAGATGCTCCCAAAAGTCATGGATTTAGTATTTATGATGATAAATTCCATCTCAACACTCAGCATGTAACTCTCACCCTAGTGAAGATGCTCTTGAAGGCTTATATAAGGATATCAAGCCAAAAGAGGAAAAGGAGACTAAATAATATAGTGAATCTTTGAAAAAAATAATTTAATCTACAAATATTTCTCTAATGGCCATTAAGGTTTAGAAATAGTATGGAGTCCACTCTAGCTCCAATTGTATGTGACCAAGCTCATTTGTCAGCCTCTAGGTTGGTAATGTTTTTATTAAAGGTAAAAGTGGGTTTTAAAGGGACCATACCCATACTATATTATCACACCTATGGACAACCACAGGTTGTAATAAATCCCAACTTTTAAAATAACTAAAGGAACCCAAAACAATAGAAATAACAAAAAGATAATAGAGACATAGAAAAATAACAACATTCACACAACCCAAACTAGACTTAACTATTGTATATTTTATAATTTTCATAATACTTTCTCTAATATTAGGTCATTATCTTAAGGTTCCTATCAATGATAATATTGATGTTCTCCTCCTTATTTCTAATGAAAATACCTTTGATTTTCTTATTTAGTCTGATTCCTTTAGAAGTATCACCTTTGTTGTTGAAACACATAGACAAGCCTTCCATGTGGTGCATAGTGATGCTAATAGTAACCTTTCTAAAATTAAGAAGGATATTCAACTTATATTTAAGGTCTTTATTCTCCCTCTCTAGGGTATTAACTCTATCATTGAGGGATTCAAAAAGGGAGAAAATATCACCCTCCTTTTCTTTGTTATAAAAGAGACCATCCATTTAATTAAACTTGTTGACATCTTACTTCATCTAGGTGTGGTCCTTTATAAACCATCTGAGAAACACTTTAAGAAGATTTACTTCATCTTCCAAACATTCTATCTTTCTTTGATTCTTGACATGCTCAGCCATGTCTTTAGGATCTAGAATCTTATGAATACTAGAGAGAGCCTCTCCACCCTTATCTTCATGCCCAACCTCCCAACACTACTACTAAAACCCATATTCAAAATCCTCTCACTTCTAAAAGAAGACATATCAAGAAGAAGGTTATGATTATCTTGGTTAACCTAGGGATCGTCAAGGTCTACCACAAAAATATAATCCTACTAGAAAGGCTTCTCCACATGTACTTTAGAAGGAGAAGCCTTGTTTGGACTCAATGTTTTAAAAAAGAAACCTAAAAGAACACCTTATTATGGAAGGTTGTAGATAACTCTAACCTTTATACAAGCCTGAGCTGATGGATGCTAGGTCAGAGGAGCTCATTGTAGTTTATGCTCGTCAACCATACTTTGAGGTTCTAGATGAAGATCCTAAGAAAATTATAAATAAAGAAAATAATTGATTAATGAAGTGGCTCCTTAATTTTCCTACCTTGCTTCACCTCCAAAATTGATTGTTCTATTGAATGAAGGATGTAGAACAAAATACTGATGGGAATATTATGATGAAGGTAATTTAAAAATGAAAAATGATAGAAATATATAACCTTGTAGAAACCATCAAGAATCACATACCTTATCAAATGTTTTTCAACCTCATTGAATGGAGAAGGAATGTATTCTCTTTTGAAACCCCCTTGAAATGGCATGAGACACTCATTACCCACTAGGAATTTCTCCTTCTCATGCTCAAAATACTTAGTAAGCTTTTTGAATTTCCATTCTTCAATTTTGAGGCCTATCACTATAGTGATGATATATCCTCACTAATTTTCACCAAAATATTTTTGATTAAGACCAATTTATTTATCCAATTTTTAGCAAAATGCCTAGATAGATGCCTGCCGATACCACAAATCTAGTCAATGAAATTAGTAATGCCCTTAGTATGGAGGCTTTATCAAACCTCTAGGTTGTTCCTAATGTTTTTTGCTCATAAAGGTTATAACTTGTTCAAATCCCCACCCATATTATAACATAGACCCATAAAGACCTTCAAACTAAAAATATATATTTTCCCTACCTCAAAATGACTTGAAAATAAATCCCAATGTGTCTCAAATTATCCAAGATAGACTTGGTAGTGTTGTACTTATAATGATTATTGCCTAAAATGTACCTCATGCCTTCCTTCAAAACACAATCATTACAAAGTATGTGCACCATTCTTTACCTAATGATCTTAAGCATTTTCCAAATGATTATGATTAGTTCTATCCTTACATAAAATGTCATCAATATTATTAGGTAGGATTTCCATAGCATTCCATATTTTAAACTATCTAGCAAAAAATCCTCTATTGACAAAATAATCCACAAGTATATTGCCTTCCTAGTAGGTTTGCTAAAAATTAATACTTTTGAAACTCTCTACTAAGTGATGAATCTCCTCAATAATGTGAAAAATAGACCAAATAATAACATTGTTCTTTTTGATGCAGTTTATTATGTTGACAGAATCCCCCTCAACCATAATATATTAAAATCCCAAATCAAGATCCATCTGAACACCCCATAAATTTTTTAAAGCTTCTATAAAATGATTTAATTAAACACCAATACATCCTTCATATGTGGCTATAAAAACCCCCTTGAAACACCCCTCCACCCCAAGAAATGTCAGGATTGCCTTTAGATGCCCCATGTAAGTTAATCTTGATCTAACCAGGAGGGGGAACCAACCATCTCACATTTTTCTTGAGGATAATCTTGGGATCCACCATAGGTATAGCATCTAGGGAGATACACCATTCCTTAGAAATAACTACCTTAGATGGGGAGAAAGGTTACTTCTTCCCCCAAGAAATGTTTTTAAAACTCTTAGAAATAAGTGAAAATATAAAATTGGTAACTCTAAGACATGAATTTCTCTTATCCCTAAATATTTTATTGTTACATTCTTTCCATAAACCTGAAATTAGATGAGGGAATACAAGTTTACATAAAGATTTAATTTCTTGGTGAGCATAAGGGCTCTTCCAATGAAGCCATGTATCCAACAGAGAAAAAGGGTGAGCCCAACTAACAAAGAATTTCCTATATAGCATGCACCAGATCTGAAATGAAAAGGCACAATCCAAGAAAATGTGGAAGATAGATTTATCATCTCCCTCAAAAAAGACACATCTATTCACCAAGGTATCCCTCTTTTACAAATATTATCCATAGTAACAATCTTGTTTTGAACACTCAACCATAGGAAAATGTTAATCTTCAGAATTAGGAATTTATTCCACACTTTCATCATCGGGTTAACCTCCATAAAACTGGGTTAAAGAAGTGAATAACCCAAATTAACCTACTAAATGCCATTAAATGAATCCTCCTAGACTAATTTGTCCTCCCTTAGGAAATTGGGTATATGAATACCTTTCAGTGGGAAATTTAGATCCAATACAATGGTGGTTGTGTTAGCATAACATTATAAATACTCAGGTATTTCCAACACTTTCTAGCATGAAATTTTTGGAAATAATCTACCACCTACTCATCGAGAATAATATAAAAAGGGGGGCTTATTTGGTGCCAAGGTTCAAGAGCCTCTAGGGGGTGTTTCAGGATCTAAGGGTCTTTCTATAATCTAATGCTCATTCCATTAACTAATTTTCATTTATGGCCTTTTAGAGTATGGTCTCTATTATTGGAGAATAAATTCCATATGGTAAAACCTTTGATAAAGTTATCCTCATAAAATAAATACATAGGATCACTATTCTATATATATTTAGCATAGAATATCTTAGTCCATTGATTCAAGTCCTTTAAAAAATGGAAGAAAAACTTATTGACAAGCACTTTATTCATGATGGAAAGTTTTTTTATGCCCAAACCTCCATAATATTTTGGAAGACTAGCCTTCTTCCAATCCACAAGGTGGAATTTGAACATATATTCAACCCCCATTCATAAAAGTGATTTTAAATTCTATCAATTTTCTCTTGAATTTTCTTGGGTATCTTAAATATGGATAGTAGATATATAGGAAGACTCTATAGGATACTATTTACTAAGACTACTTTTTTGTCCTAGTAGAGAAGAGCACCTTTTTAGCCATCAAGTTTTTTATTATATCTCTCTATGAGAGGGTTATAAAATACCTCCTTCATTTTACTCTTAAACAAAGGCATGCCTAGATAATTCAATGGAAGTTCTTTGATTTGGTAGTTAAGAATTATATCAATATTAAGTTGCCTTGGCTCTGGAGTATTTAATAAAAATAAAGAACTCTTGGTGAAGTTGACCAATTGTTTAGAAACCTTAGCATATATAATAAAAATAAATTTTAGTTCCTCGGCTTCCCTCACTAAGGATATGGCTAAAATAACCATATCATCCATAAATTACTAATGAAGGGAAGGCTAAATATTAGATGCATATTTGAAAGCTTTCAAAACCCAATTTTTAAGTGCAGCCAAGAGGTTCTTGCTCAAGGATTCAACCATAATAATAAATAATAAAGGAGATAAAGGATCACCCTATCTTATACATCTTTCACTCCCCAAAAAATAGTAGGAAAGTCATTAATGATAATAGAGAAAATTGTAGAAGAAATGTAACTATGTATCAACAACATGATATGTTTATGAAAATCAAAATTTTCCATCACCAAATCTAGAAAACACCAATATACCCTATCATATGCTTTAGCCATATTTATTTTGAAAAACATGCCCACTTTTTTGATTTATTACATGGACTAGATAGTCTCATGCACAACCAAAATTCCATCTTGAATTTATCTCCCTAAGACTTAACCCCCTTGATTTATAGAAATGATTTTATACATTAAAGGTGACATTCTCATAGCCAACAATTTAGTAAAGATCTTTCAAACTAAGTTACACATGGTGATGGGCCTAAAGTCTTTGAACCTAACAACCCCATTGTTTTAGGAATGAGGGATATGAAGGTATTATTTAGCTCTCTAAGCAACTTTTCTAACACAAAAAATTCTTACACCATAGCCAATAAGTCATGTTTTATGATACCCCATAAATTTTGAAAGAAGGCTATCAAAAAGCCATTTGGACCTGGCACTTTGTCCTTATTCATAATGAACACCAGAACCTGAAATTATTTTTTTGTAATGTGCTTGAGCAAGGTTTTATTATCTTCTTTGGAAATGAGGGAAGGTACATGTTGAAGGAAATCCTTAGCCATGTTTCCATCAATTTTAGATTTCTCCACAAAGAGCTCTTTGAAATAACTAACAACTTTATTATTTATAATAACTAGCTTTAAATTCACATAATCATCTTCATCAATGATTTTTTTGATCCTATTATGACTTATATGCTTGAACATGACCATGTGAAAGAATTTAGTCAATGACTTTTGGGTTGGTAATGTTATGATATGAATATAAACTCTGTTAAGGACTTTGATCAATGACTAATGATGTCACATTAAATGACCTATGTGTCTAGTTTTACATATCTTAATATTGCCAATGAGATGTGTATGTTTGTAAAGTCATATTTTTGATTGAATTATGTTAATTAATGTTCATACATATTACTAGTTTACTACTTTAATGGAGTCTCTACACTTTTCATGATGTCATCAATCATTTTACATAAAGGATGAGAATAGATCCTATGCCAATAACCCAATACTTATTTAAATTTTAACTATTTAGTATGATAAAATTGAGTAAAAATAATCTCTTGACCCTTTAAGTACCTAGATGACCCCAGGTTTAATCTAAGAAAGGCCTGTGCCTATGGATCTACCTTAAGTTTTCTTTGAATTGATAAATTCCCCTAATTGAAGCCTCATACCTGGCATAACTAGCCCAAAACAAGCCTCGATTCCTTCTTAGTTGTGCTTCAAGTGAGAACATAAGGCATGTGCCTTATGTGTATTAATGTTAGTGTTAATAAGTGTTTAAATGTTGAGCACACAAGGAGTATCCCATGATTTCACTAGGTTGTAGTAAATCTAAACCATAAAATTTTCATAATAGAGGATGTAAATCAAGATCCATATTCAAATAAGGCCAACACTATATATTCATAGGAAATACCTATACATGAAGCCTTATACCTCACTAATAATTAATCATTTTTCAATGCTTGGGTGTTGGACTCAGGTGCATATTTTTGCATGTTTACACATAGAGATTGGTTTGTTATATATCATCCATTTCATGAGTTTATATATATTTGGGTGATGATCATCCATTATATATTGTGGGAAGACGGGATATAACCATCAAGCTAGATGATGTCATGATAAGAGTTTTGAAGGATGTATGTCATGTTTTTAATTTGAGTAAGAATTTGATTTTAATCAAGATGATGGATGAACTAGAGTATTATTATACCTTTGGTAAAGGTCAATGTATAATTTCCAAAATATCCCTAGTGGTATCAAAAGGAGAATCTTATGGTTCTTTATACTGAATGTGTGCAGATTCAATTATGAATATTGTTGCAACAACTTTAGAGAATGTTTGAGATGTTATTATGTTATGGCATCAACGCCTTGGACACATGAGTGATAAAGGCTTGTAGATTTTTCATAAATGAGGTGGGTTATCTAGGATTAAGTCTTGTAATTTAGACTTTTATGAACATTATAGAGATTTACATTTACTTCAAGTGAAGGTAAATTTTTTGATGTATTGTAATTTATCCATTTGAATATGTTTGGGGCTATCCCTACTTATTCTATAAATGGTATTACATATTTTATAACCATTATAGATAATTATTCTATAAGAGTGTGTGTTTATTTTGTAAATAAGAAATCAGAGGATTTTGATAAACTTAAGGAACTCAAGGAATGAGTAGATAAAATTTTGGGTAAATACATTGTATGTCTTAGATTAGATAATAGAGGAGAGTATTGCTTCAAAGATTTTGATAACTATTCTATAGAATAAGGTATTAAACATCGAGAAATTTTCCCTTATACTCCAAGTTATAATGGTGTAGTTGAGTAGATGAACTTTTCTATCATGGAGTGTGCAAGAAGCATGTTGAGTGCATCTAAGCTGGATAATGGATTTGCGTAGAGGAAGTTTGATATGTAAATTAGGTGAAAATTATGATTTATGTATATTTAGTTGTGAAGTATTTTCCCATGTGATTAAGGAAAAGAGATCCAATATTTATTTCAAATTAGGGAAATTTGTGTTTCTCAACTATGGAGAAATAGTGAAAGGGTAAAATTTTTAAGATCCTACTAACCATAAGATAATCATTAACTAAGATGTTATGTTCAATTAAAAATCCATGAAAATGAAGGAGGTATAAGAGACACCTAAAATTGTACCTATTGAGGTAGTCAAGGAAGAAGAAGATAAAAAAAACATATTGAAGCTTTTGAGTAGCATGTAGAGAACCAAGTATATTGACCACAACTAATAAGATACAAACATACCAGTAAGTTTACATAGAGGTATACTTCTATTTTTTATTCCTCTTTTTCTTTTTTAACTCATGAGGGTGAACCTAGTTCATTTTAGGAAGCTAAAGAATCTTAGAATGCGAAAAAATGAAGGAAACCCATGGAGGAGGAAATGTGATATCTTCAAAAGAATGAAACATGGGACTTTTAGATCTACCACCTATAAGAAAGCTTGTTGGTAAGAAGTGGGTGTATAACTATAATAATAATAGTAATAATGATGGGATATTGGAGTAGTATAAAGCTTAGTTGGTGGTAAAAGGCTATGTACAAAAGTTAGATATTGACTTCAATGAAATATTCTCTCTTGTGAAGTTAACTACTATTAAAGTGTTACTTTTACTTATAGTGGATCAAAATCTATAACTGAAGTAGCTTAATGTGATAAAAACATTCCTACATGGTGATCTTGAGTAGGATATTTATATGGATCAACTCGAGGTATATAAGGAAATAGGAAAAGAGCAATTGGTTTTCATATTAAATAAATATATGTGCATGTTGAAATAAGCATCAAGGATTGGTACAAAATTTTTGACACCTTCATGAAGAGTTAATTTTTTATTATAAGTGAAGTTGTTCATTATGCATACCATAAGAGGTTTAATGATGGAAGGTTTATTATCTTGCAGTTATATGTTGATGATATGTTATTTACATACCCTAACATCAATCAAATTAATTATTTAAAGGCTTGGATAGTTAGGAAATTTTAGATTAAGTATTTAGGAATAAAAAATCAAATTTTAGGGATGAATATACAAAATGATAGGAAAGGAAGGAAGATTTGGTTTTCTCAAAAGATTTATTGTAATAGTTCAATATGTAGAATGTAAAACTAATTAGTACCCCACTTCCTACAAATTTTAATTTATCTTATAAGTAGTGTCTTAGAAAATATGAGGAGAATAAAATTATGTATCATGTATCATATTCATCAACAATGGGAAGCCTCTTGTATCCCATGGTGTGCAGTAAATTAGATATTTCCCAAGTAGTGGGAGTTGTGAGCAAGTTCATTGTGAATCCTAGAAAGGAGAATTACTCTATGGTGAAATCGATATTCAGATATTTGAGAGGCACTTTATATGTTGCAATATAATATAGAGGAGTATATTTACAAATTATAGGTTTTACATATTTATATTTTGGTGGTGATAGGCATGGATAAAAGTTCACTATAGGATATGATTTTACTCTTGCTAGTAGAATTATGAGTTGGGCTTCTATGTTAAAACTAGTGTTGGATTTATCAACCACTAAAGTAGAGTATGTGGATGAAATTTAAGGTTTAAAATAGGTAATATGGTTAGATTGACTATTGTGTAACTTCATCTAAAATATGGGTAAGATTACTTTACATTTTGATAGTCAAAGTGAAATTCACTTGGTAAATAATGTAGAATTTCATGATCACATGAAACATATTGACATCAAGTACCATTTTATTATGAATGTGGTTGAGGATGGCATAATATTGTTGAATAAAATATACACCAAATAGAATATAAAAAAACATGTCAATAAATTCAATCAAGGAAAATAAGTTTGAGTGGTGAAAATTTTCTTTGGGATTATTAAAGTTGTGATGAAAGTAGTTGTGGGAAATGATGGCATATAGATGGTAGAATACGTAAGTGTATTAATTATCATATATTGACTTCAATTGAGATAATGTTAGGAAGGGAAGTCACTATTCATGTTGATGAGGTGGGAAACACTATTCATGTTGATGAGGTGATAGACACTATTCATGTGATGAGATGGCAATCACTATTAATGGGATGAGTTGGTAGTTATTATTCATTATGGTGAGGTAGTAGTTATTATTCATGATGAGGTGGCATGTGAGTGACAATACTCCAATAAGGGACATGGGTTTTCCTTTGTTGATGTACATGGGTAGGTTTAATTGACATGAGTAGATATGGGGCTCATTTATATGGAGGCTCCATGATTCTAGTGTTTTTCCAAAGTCATAAAGATGATTTGATATCTTATGAATTTTGTGGTTAGGTGAGAAATAAACAACTGCATATATATGGTTATGATTTTGTCTAAAGTAGATGTTATACTTTGTTGACGTTTTCACATGTAGATACAAACACTACATTGTTTATAACTATTCAACCATGAGTATGACACATTTTTTGACACTTCATGAAGTTTCTCTCTCATCTCTCTACTCTATCTATATTTCTATATATGCATGACACTCCCTTTGTATTTGGTAATCAAGTTATGATTTGGATGCTTGGAAGGTAACCTTGTAATATTTAAGCTTTGTAAAGGAGTTACATTTGTGAAATGAAGCTTTATAAGAGGAAGTTTTTTTAAAGCTAATAGGAGTCTAGAAGCTACCATTGCCCCATGGTTTTTCCTTGCACATTACAAAGTTTCCACTTAATATCTTGTGTAATGTGTTATTCTTTTTCTATTTTTTTGTAGATTGATTAATTACACATTATTTTATTGCACGGTTTGTATATTATTTCTAACAACATTGTAAATCAATCATTAAATTATTATAACTAGGAACATAATTAATTTGAATAAATATTTGTATGCCTTTAAAAAATGTAGAATAATCCAACTCACAGTTTCCACAAAAACCACCCAACTATATTAATGAGCCTCTCTTAGTAGCCATAACCACCCTAACCATTATCATTATGGGGAGTTAGACTCACAGGGTTTTGGTGGTGAAAAGTATTGGAAATGATTCCAACCATAATAGACCAAGAAATGACCTATTAAGTTGAATAAAATATAAATATAATTGCCAAAACAAAACCCTATTATTAATATTCAAAATGGATACTACAAATCACTAGTTTTTCAAATAGGAACAATAATGAGTGATCCCCATTTCTGGGTTATAAAGAACAATAAAACCCATAAAATATATTGACTTCACAACATTAAATACCATAACCCACATAATACAACTCAATAATGGAGTTATCAAAAACATGTATGTTAAACATAATTAACCCATAAATAAAAACTCAAAACCCATTCATATTCTTCAAAATTACATTGCTTAAGAGACTCACATAGTAAATCCAAGAACATTACTTGTTCATGATAATGCAAGTTATTTACTTCATTATTCCATGGTAAGGAGCTTAAATTATTTCCTCATGCCTTTACACATACAAATATACCCCCATATTAGTTATATTTGATCATGCAAGAATGAATAATAACATCCTCAATAAATTCTTCATGCCATATTTCTCACATCCCCTATACTTCTAGTTAAAAAAAATAATAAATACCTTTACCAACTAAAAAACCCAAGTAACTTTTAGTTTCCAGATTGAGTCATGGTGGGTAACCCAAGCTTCATGGTGGTAGGTAAGGTTTTCCCAATCCATAAAATCCATTCCCTCCATGAAAAAATTATAATGTTCTAAAATCAAAAGAGACAAGATCATAGAAAAATCCAAAAACCCTAATTCAACAATAATCATCACGCCAAGATCTTGATGGATAGTGTCATAGATTGTCAATAATCAAAACTAACACCAACATAGATCAAAGACCATGAAAAATTGACCCTATAACACAAGTCATTCCACTAAGGTCATGAAGTGACCAATTACCTAAGACTAACTATCAAATACTCAAAGTAGGATAAAATATAAATGTACAACATTCAAATGACATAACCCCAAAATCATGAACTAGGTAAAGTTCAATGGCATAAGGTATAAGTGACCATGACCAAAACCAAGTATTTTTACTTGTAAATGATTTGAAATTAAATTCCAAGTAACAAAAAGAGGACCAATTTTAAGAAAACACTACTTTGCACTTGTAAGGAAACGATAAGATAACCTAGTTAATTGAACCACTTATTTCACCTATCAAAGACATATTTTCAAACATGACTAAAATTGTTCTAAAATTTTATATAATATGAAAAGCCTATTTTTGTAAATATCTAATATTAAAAAATTATTTAAGTTAATGCAATCAATGTAGACAAATAGAATACAACATAAAAGAGTCAAAACCACAAAACTCAACATATTAGTCAAATGACTAAAGTAACCAATATATTCAACTAAAATAGACTTTATGGTTATTTAAAAACTCATTTATTTATTGTTAATTTTCAAAGTGTACTTACAACCACCAATACAAATTTATTAGTTAGATTCCTCAATCAAGCATAGCTCATTATAATCCTTGAAATTAGATGAATACAACAATACATCAAAATAATCTCATCATAACAACATAATGAATTGGAGTCAATATAAGTCTAATCAAGCCAAAATATGATAATAAGAACATAATATAGTAATTTAATGTCCAATATAACCATAAACAATTAGTTTTTAAAAAGGGTTCAAGATGGGGTCATGACATTTTTTTTTCTAAATGATGTTATGTACAATCATGTAAACTTGATGGTATCTAGTCATATTGGTAGTGTGAGACATACATGATGCTTAAAACTTTGATATTTAACTAACATTATTATTAGATAACCCTTATCATCTTTTTTGATTATTTATTTTAATTCCTATATACATTTCAACCAAGTGTCTTTGTAGCCCCTAAGAGAGACAATGTTGTCAAGTCAAGGTTTTATAAGGGTATAGGTGATGTTTATGGATGATATGTGATCAACATTTGGGATGAATAGTTTCACATATTTTTTTATATGTTGGTTTACCATTTGTGATTTTTGATACATTACTATGGAATCCAAGGCTTTAATAATCGTATGGTCTTGGATCTGAGCCATGTTGATATTAATTTCGACATTGATTTGTTTAGCTTGTTGCCTTAGGATCTTCTTGATTTTTTGAATTTATATAACTTTTATTTCGCCATGTTTCCTTAAATATGGTTTTCCTAAAGGAATTTCATCTTTGACTTTTCTAATTTTTATTTTGACTTTGATGGTCCCATAGTGCCTTAAAGAGGTTTTCACTAAGGAGAAATGACTTCAAATTTGGTTGATTATTGGACTTATTTTTATTTTTATTTACCATTAGATCAAAATTTATTATATTATTGAGATTTTTTTCTTTAATTTCATCTTGGATCCATGTATATTTGGAACTTTATATGTCATTTTATGAATAGTTTAACAATGTGTGATTCTTTATGGTCCCATTGAGGGTTGTGTTAAATTGATCATTAAGGGGAGGAAAATACCAACAATGGAAAAACACGGAGAGGAAATATTTGTTATGTTAATGATTGGATCATTTTAAATATGATCTTAATAGAGGTTAATATTACATACTTCAATGCCAAAGAAAACACCTACATAATCATAAAAGGATCACTAAGGTTTTTGATTTGGTCTATAGGACAAGAGTCTAAGGCAATGTCAAATCCATTCTTATAATCATCATATAATATTTCATTCATGATTCCCATGAGTTTTGTTATGACTTTATCATTCTTAAATGGATCCAAATATACCTCTTCTTATTGATGGATGTCATGATTAATAGTATAGACTATTATGTTAGTGAAGAAAATGATGGAAATAAAATCCTCATAAATACTATGAATGGACCCTATTTCATCATATTCATTAGACAAATATTCCTAATAAACTAATAAGGTTTCATATATGATATCATAGGGGTTCCTACCTAGTGGTTTATATTTAAAACCATGATACAGTCGATGATATTTACCCAATATGGGTTCAATAATTCCCTGCCCATTGAGTTCAAGTCAATTTCCTTTATAGTTCATATTTTTGAACATTTTATTAGACTTTAAATATTATATATGTTTGAAAATTGATGCTAGTCCTTCTTCAAATATCCAAGAGTCATATGATCACTCGATTTATTCTTCTGACAAGAGGCCAAAATGAGAAAATTTTATCTTTCTAAACTAATAAGAGGTCATCCTAACTTCTTTCATGGTGGGACATATATAAATTTGTGGTGATATACAAAGTTGTCCAAAATTTAAGGTGTGGTACTCATATTCACCACATCTGTTGGGGATGATTTTAACATGAGAAGTTATAGGTCAATTAGAATAAGTGGATGGTAGATCATTTGGATGGATGTAATATTTGGACTTGTTATTTATAGGAGGTGCACTCTTAGTGCTAAGATAATAAATGGAGTCCTAATATAGCTCCTCCAATGATTGATAGTATTTTAAGGGTTGTGGGTCACCAAGGATGGTGACTTATATTCCAAAATGTGGGAATTTAATCACTAATAGAGGGTGGATTTTACAACCTACATTTCATGTATCTAAGGATGACCCAAACATATATTGTATGTAAATTTAAATTCTACCACATGGATAAGGGTTTTATGTGTAAAGCATCCCACCATAACATGAAGGTAGATAGCGTTAGTTTATTTTCATTCCTTATAATCATAATCTTTGATCATTATAATTTGAGACCTGAGTATGAAATAAGATTATCCTTGACTCTTTATTAGATTAATGTTGTAGAGATTAAATCCAAACCTACCATCTACAAGTAATCACTTAATTTTATGATTATAAATGAAGACATAAATATAAAATGGGTTATTATTATTAGGATCAAGAGGATACATGTCTTTTGGATAAAAATTAATATGTTGGGTGGATGAGAGATGACCAACAAGGGATTGAAACTGACTAGGATCAATATCCATCAGAACTCTTAAGTCATGGATAGTTTTTTTGAGAATGTCATGGTGAATCTAAGATTATTTGAGAAGATTAATAATAGATATTTGGGTGGGATTCCTCTTAATTTTTTATATTATTTCTTACTCTCCTTAAATATTATTCAAAGGAGGTATTGGGGGATTAACCTTTAGATATGCCCTTTGAGGGAGAGATTTAGGAGGTTCCCTAATACAATAAATTTACCATGGTGTGTGTTAATAACATAATCAAATTATGGTCATTTGATCTTAATAATAGTATGATTTTAGATAGGAGGGTTTTCAAGTGATTTATCCCTTATCTTTATGGTGGTGACTTTGTGCTTGCAATGGTCAATGTAGGCAATGAGTGATTCATAGTGATTGGGATTCCTTTTGAAGTCTACATGGTTTAAAGTGGAGGTTTGACCTTGGTATCAATGTGTATTATTTGTTTTTGGTTATGATTATGGAAATGATCCTAATATACTCTAAGATTATTATTTTTGGAAGAATATTTCTCTCCTTCAACCTTCATTTCTCCTTGGTTGATTGAGTCTTGCATATAATTCTGAATGTGCATGCATCTACAAGTGTTATGGCACTTAATTCAATGATGGTCTTAGTATTAATATTCCTTTTTTTATCTCATCTAAGGATTTTATTTTAAGAAGAATAATCATGTTGGTGGCTATAATCTTCTTCTTGACATTCTCTATAGGCTCACCCATATTATTGTATATTCACTTATGTGATTATATCTTTGACTTACCTCTAGGTACAATGATGTTTAATTCATTTTGGGATATAGAATAATTATATCCTTTGATGGTTTGGACAAGTTTGGCATTTGACACTCCATAACCAACCATATTTTTGTTCTTATTAAATAATTTTGTCATTTATGATGAGGTATGATCTTGACTTTGATCATTCTTTAAGAAGATTTTGGCTATCCCCTTAGTAATGAGGGATTTATAAATTTTAATCCACTTTTAAAAAATCTCATCAAAGGTAGTGACACATTGTAGTTATAATTAGATATCTAATTATTGATTCAATTTGGTTATGAAAATAGTGGCCAAATCTTTCTTAGGGATCATACAAGGGAATCTAATTTCTATACTTTTCCATTTCTATAAGAGTGATGAGAAACTTTATCCATTTATTTATTTAGCATTGTATATATATGTGAGGGTAATTTCATGTTTCTATAATAATCTAAAAATTACACTTGATTGCTAAGAGTGTTTCTTGGGCCCACCCATCCCTAACTTAGACCCAGACCTATCTTAGGGCCTATTTAGATAGTTATGTAGCCTTCATACAGGCTACATGTATCTGTAAACATCCCTAAAGTAGTCCTAAAACCTCACTTTAACATCTTGGCCCTTAGTGCCTCAATTTATACCACCTAGACACTAGCACCATAATTTAGATTGTATCACCTTATGGTGCTAGTGTCCTAGTTTGGGCATTATTGTCCTTTTTCCACATTTTTTACCAAAAAATATCTTGATAAATGAGAAACATCCTAAGTTTGGCCTAGACCTATTTTAAGACCCTCACAAGCATTAGAATATTATATATACATGATTTTTATCCCTTTATCGACTAGATGGAAATAAAATGAAAATTACACAAACAAACTTAGAATAAGTTGTGCACAATCAAAGTTATCAATCTTTACTCTACCCTACTTCTACATAAAACCATCTATAGCATTCCTAAGCTTAGATTACTTAGGTTTTTAGTCTAAAGAACAATAAAATCACTCAAAATAGCATTCATACTAGTTTCACTTACACTTACACTAAAACTTAAGTGGGGAGAACTACATCGAGATTGATCCCTCTTCAGAGTATTGGTATGTAGGTAACTCTCATCACAATAAGGTGTTGAGGATGTCTAGCCTACCTCACTAACATCACACTTTACTGCTTGTGTAAACTAGATGCACTATCAACATGGAGGTTCAGGGTTTGCATATAAATTAGTCAAAATAGGTCACCTATAGAGAATCATAACTCATGCATATAGGAACAAAATTTCTAGACTCAAACATAGGTGCACCTAGAAGCTCAAAATAGTTTTTCACAAAGGAAATTATGACCAAAATAAGTAAACTAGCACCACATAGTGTTACTATCCAATTAGGGTGTTACTTTCTAGTAAGGGTTTTGACACTTGGATCCTATCAATGACACTTAGATCAACTTTTATACTAGTTTTCAGCCTCTATATCTCCCATCTCAATAAATTTTTAGTTAATTACTTGTTTACATTATTTATTGCTATTTTTGGAAAGGTCAAAATAAGTCAATTATATTAAAAATTAGTTTTTATATTTATTGCATATTTCTAACCTAATTTACTATACTTAGACCCTTTAAAAACCTATCAATTAAACACTTTAAACCCTAAAAAAATAAAATAATTGGGTAAAACTAACTTACTTTTAATAGTGCAAAAACCCTAACCCTAGATAGCCTTAAGTTTTATATTTCTAGCTTTATAGCACCCACATTCAAATTTTAGATCCTGGTATTTTCTAATTTGTATTTCACAAAATCATGTTAATAATGATGAATGAAGTTTATCACTTTTTAATACAAAGTTTTCTAGCTTCTTTTGCATGCTTGTTTCCTTTGGAATGAATTTAAAGATGACATAAACACATATGTACATGACACTTTATATCAGTTAAAATTTATGTCATATTTAATTCTATCTCTAGCATGTTATTATTCTGTTATGTGGAATTCAATTAAGAAACAAATCCTTACATACATATAGGATTTATTACATAAGCTAACAATGAGGTTTCAAGTTTAAATGTCATATCTTATGCACAGGAAAGAATATTCTTCTCATCCTCATCTCCATGAGGATGATAAATACTTTCCCTCTAAATAATTCCATGTTATCACTCCTCCATGAGATGAAAGAGCTGATAATATTATTAATAATACCTATATTTAGCCTATCCATGCCTCTACATCTTCTCTACAGGGCATGTTCCTATATGTTCAATCAAAAGTGACTAGGGTTTACACTTGTGAGAATCTAAGGGATCAATTTATTAGTATGAGAAAGCTAATTACATAATTAAAAAATTAGAATCAAATACTACATGAAAATATTATAGTATTGGAAAATCATATTACAAAACAAAAACCTCTAGGGTGGCACACTAGTGTCAATCATGTATATGCATCTTCACCTAGTCAATTTTTGGCAAGAAATGTTACATATAAAAATATTATATCATAATAAAGTGCATTTACAACTATTGATTCAAAAAATATTCAAAGATCAAATATAATTTCAAGTGATATTTTAAGGTAAATCATTACAACTTAGTTGATCAACCTACCTCTTTTACATCCAGTGGGGAGATCTGGATATTATTGTGTATACCATATAATTCATGGTCATCACACATATTCATGTTTGGAATTGAAAAAACATATACAACACATCATTTCTAATGAGGAACCTATATAAGATAAATGAGTTATCAAATCCATAGTGATACATGAGCATATTAAAAAAGAAGCAAATTAAAAAATGGTACAAAAGTGGTTATCAAAGCATAACTCAGAATAACAAAAGGCTAACAAAGTAAAATTAGATCAAGAAATAGTACAACAAGCAAAGGTAAATTAAGTTAAAGATATAAATATACCTCTCCAAAATGAGGTCCCACTTTCAAAACAATATGGGTTTAGTCAAAATTATTTACAGTAGTTTGATTATCAAGGTCAAGGGTTGGGAAAACATGCCCAAGGAATAATTTATCTTATTCTAGTAGTTGATAATGTTAGTCAATAAGGTTTGGGATTTATTAAAAATCCTAAGGAAAATCATTCGTAATTACAATTTATTAAGGCAAAATATCTAGATACATAGGAAATGTTACAAAAAGAGCAAGAACTTAAGTTGTAAAGTCAAAATCATGTTAATCTAAAAACATTCTCAAATAGGATTTCTAACAAAAGAGCCTAAAAATCACCATGTTCCTAAAATAAGTATAATTTAAAAATACATAGTAATCAAAAATATTGAAAATCAAAATTTAAAAATATCAACTCCATAGTATGAGGCAATTCCCTATGCTACTCTAGATGCAATAGAAGTCAACACTAAATTTTTATTGATTCAAAATCAATATGATAATGATGAGTGAAAAAATTGATGTTATTATGATTATTATGATACTAATAATGAAAAATAATCATATTCATACTAAACTCAAATCAACTACAACATACCAATCACACTACATGGGAGGTTACCATTCCTATTTTTGTCATAGACCACATTGATAGTCAATCTCCCATGAGACTCATCAGTTACTATGTTCCTTCCTAATTGTACATAGTTTCATTCATTCTTTATCCTTGTATATAGTTTCATTTTTATGTTGCTTATACATAGATTATATTGATAAAATATAAAAGTAATTTAATATGTCAAAAACATAAAAACATTCAAATATTTACTTATAAAATATAAATTATAAATTGTATGCATTGCCATGTTTACATTTATCATACTTGTTAAGTATTACATATGCTAGTTATCTCAGTATAGTCAGATTTTATCATACATATATGCTTCACTTATTCTTTTTGAACACTTACAAGACCTAGGTCCACTGTATAGATCTATATTTGCTACTATCTACCCACTAAGGGCATATACATAGATATATGGATTCTTCATTTGATACATTTCCCATTTTAGGGCATCCTATACACATTTTTTATTACCATGCTACATATTTCTAAATTATATATCACAAATTTAGCATTATTATATCTTGATATCAATCATCCTACACTAATTAGATTTATTATTGACTAATAATACTATAGACTTAGATTATGCACATCTTTACTCTTATATATATTTATACCACATGTTCATGCATACTTTCATTTATATATTTCTTAGTTTAGAATTGATTTTGTCTATATGCTTCTTCTATTCAATCAATGGATCTATGCCACTTCTTTTCATTATATGTATGTATTGGACATGTGTCCATGTCCTTGTGTGTGCCTTCTTGATTACGTATACAAACATTTGAAAATGTCTTTTCATGTGACTCTAAGCGAACTTTCTTTTCATTTATGTATGTGGACATTTTAACATGTCCTTGTATGTCTTACTTTCTTAAATTTAGTGACATCTTCCCATGTCCCTTGTATTTTATCCCCTTGGCCTACTTTGTGTGCCTCACATGTGGTGTATGTATGTTTTTTAATGCATCATGGCCATGAAAATTATCTCTTTATTTTTACACACTCAAATTTTAGATGTCATGATGGACCTCATGCATCTCCCCTTCCTACTTGGGTGTCGTGATGGACATCATGCCCCATCCCCCTAGGTAGCCACTCAATTATTACTCATATTTTTTGTTCATATACATTACTATATCTATCTTGATAGCCTTGTGAATGTTTGATCTAAAATACATCATATACTAAAATTATATTTAGATTAGATTACATTTTGATGTTATATATGCACATTATATTGGTTTATTACATGAATATCATATATGCTCTGGGTAACACACATTTTATAGAGATTTTAATTTTGAAGATGATTATTGCATAGGTTAAACAAATTTAAAAAAAGAGGGGGCATTCATATAGGTTTGTCACAAAGAACAATCTATTTCAATGTTATTAGAGTAAAATTTTCAACACATAGACACAAAATATAGAAATCAATCTTAAGAAAATGTGGTAAGAAATAGTGACACAGAGAATAGTTTTAGGTACACAAAAATTAAACTAGTTGGACATTAGTGCCCAAATTGGGACACTAGAGCCACTAGTGATATTATCCAAGATATGGTGTTATTGTCTAGTAGCCTCAATTTTAGGAAAATCTAGATTGACCTAAAAACTATAGTAGGTATAATCCAAGTTTGCATAGGTTTAATTACAAATTACTAGTTTTGGCTCAGTTTAGCTCAGATTCATACCAATTTTATCAGATTAGGGGTATTATGTGAAATGTGATCATTCCCATTTTATTTTCAAAGACTTAATTATAGATTATTATAACTCAATAAAAAATCCATATACTTAGATATCAAAACTGGGGGAATGTGTGTAGTACTTTGTTTTTGTATGTCCAATTATACACCCATTAATTAGATGGAATGAAAAACTCCATGCCATTCTATAAATTGTACACACTAGACACCATGTTATAAGTTACACACTAGATTGATTCCTTTCTTCATCTACATTAGTTGGCATTCCTAAGCATCCCAGAGCCATTTTAAATTCCAAATTTCTTGGGTGGACACAAAGCTAACATATACAATTTCAATTATAGTTACACATATTAAGTTACACCACATAGTTTAAATTTTAGGTACATCTAATACACATGGGTAGACAATGATGGATTCATAGTATACTTGAGTTCTTAATCTACCTACATGAGAGGGTTGGACACACTGTCATTCCAATCCAATCTATTCATAGGTCATGAATCCACTAAGTAGGGGTGGGCAATGATGGATTCAAAAATGGATTGAGTTCTTGATCCACCCAAACATGGGGATTGAGAAATCCATTACGTTAGTCCAAGTTATGCATTAATTGATCACTATCTACATGCACACACATAGGTCATCACCATATTTATGCATTGGTTTACATACATAGTGAGGTGTATTCATTCATTTCCTCTCTCTTATCTTTTTACTCAATTTTGTCTTTGATTTTGATATCTCTTGAGTAAGGATTTGTTTATGCACATTTAATTTGATATATATGTAATGGAGCATACTTCACATACTCAGATCCATATTAATGGGATTCACCTATTAGGTATGTATAGGTATGCATCTTTTTCCTTTATCATCTAAAAATGACTTGAGTTCTAAGAGTGTTACTTAAGACCACCCATCCCTAGCTTATCCCTAGACCTATCTTAGTGCTTATTTAGACAATTATCCAACCTTTATGTAGGCCATATTCATCCATAAACATCTCTAAAGTTGTCCTAAAACCTCACTTTAACATCTTGGCTCCTAGTGCCTTAGGTTATTCCACCTGGACACTAGTACCATAATTTAGATAGTAGTGCCCCAAGGTGCTTGTGTCCTAGTCTAGGTGATATTGTCTTTTTTCCTTTATTTTTTTACCAATGTATATATTTTTCAATGAGTGACCACATAGGTTCTTCCTAGCCATATTTTAAGACCTTCATAAGCACTATTATAATATATATACATGAATTTTAACCCTTTATCCACTAGATGAAAATTAGATGTAGATTATATAAACAAACTTAGAATATATTGTGCACAGTGAAGGATATCAATCCCTATCCTATTCTACCCTACTTTTGTATACAATCATCTACATCATTCCTAAGATTAGATTACTCATATTTATAATCTCAATAACATTCAAAGCATGTAAACAGACATTCACACTAGCTTCAATTACACTTGAACTAGCACTTAGGTGGGGATATATCTTCAGAGTATTGGTATGTAGGAAACTCTCATCATAAAAAGGTGTTGAGGATGTCTATCCTACCTCACTAATGTCACACTTTGTTACTTATGCCAATTGAATGCCCTAGCAATATGTAGGTTTAAGGTTTTCATACAAAATCATTCAAAATAGGTCACCTATAGGGAATTGAAACTCATGCACACTAGAACAAGTTTTGAAAATAAGATACATGTGTGATGAAAAGAAGAATCAAGCCCAATGTATTTTTCCTCACCTAAATGTTATTATAAGTATAAGTGAAACTAGTATGAATGCCAGTTTGTGTGATTTGAATGTTATTAAGAATAAAAATCTAAGTAATTTGAGCTTAGGAATGTTGTAAATCATTGTATGTAGAATTATGGTAGAATAATGATTGATAACCTTGATTGTGTACAACTTGTTTTGAGTTTGTTTATGTAATTTGCCTCTAATTTCTATCTAGAGGATAAAGGACTAAAATCATGTATATATATTATTATAATACTTGAGTGGGTCTTGAAATAGGTCTAGGCCAACCCCACATGGTTGATCATCTGAAAATATATCCACTGGTAACAAAAGGAAATAAAATCACAATAGTGACCAAATTAGGATACTGGCACCATGGGGTACTATTATATAAATTATGGCACTATTATCTAAGTGGAAGTATATAAGGAACTAGGGGACAAAATGTTAAAGTGAGCATTTGGGACTACTTTAGGGATGTTTATGGATGTGTGTAGCCCACATTAAAGCTAGATAATTGTCTAAATAGGCCTTAAGATATGTCTAGGGATAATATAGGTATGGGTGATCTCAATTAACACTCTTAGCACTCAAGTGTCATTTTTAGATGATTATATTTGCCCACCCTTTATTATATCAATGCATCAAAGTAAAATGACTAGGATAACGGGAAAAAAGTGTACCTAGAGTTACCTAAGAGGTGAATCCTATTAATTTGGATGTAATTATATGAGGCATGATCTATTGTATATCCTAAAAATGAAATGTGCATAGATTTCCAATCTCAATAAAATTAAAAGCACTCAAAATAACATTCATACTATCTTCACTTGTAGTTGCACTAGCACTTAGGTGGGGAGAACTACATCGATCTTGATCCCTCTTAAGAGTATTGGTATGTAATAAAATATCATCATAGTGGGTTTTTGAGGATGTCCAACCTACGTCACTAACGTCACACCTTACTACTTATGCAAACTACATGCCCTAGCAATATGGAGGTTTAGGGTTTGCACATAAAATCAATCAAAACATGTCACTTACATGGAATAAAAAGTCATGCACATAAGAACATGCTTGTCAGACTCAGACATAGGTGCACCTAGAAGCTCAAAATAGTTCTACACATTAGACACTAACACCAAAATAAGGACCCTTGTACCATAGAGTGATACTATCCAATTAGGGAATTATTATCTAGGAAGATTTTTGAAATTGGGTCTTATCCATGACACTCTGATCAGCCCCTATCCAATTTTTTAACCTCCATATCTCCCATATCAGTAAATTTATAGCTAATTAATAGTTTACATTATTTTTTACTATTTTTAAAAAGGTCAAACTAAGTCAATTTTGTTAAAAATTAGTGTATATGTTTATTACATGTTTACACCCTAATTTATTATACTTGAACCCATTAAAAACATAGGGCTTCAACCCCATAAACCCTAAAAAGTAAAATTAGTTCCAAATTATAGGAGAAATGTTTGAAAAAATTCTCTATTAAGTCAGTGAATGATGTGATTGATTCCTTATATAAGTGCATAAACCATTCCAAATCTAATCCTCCAAAAATACAAGTGAATAATTTTATAAGATAATCATCATTATACATAATATATTAACAAGAAATGAAGAATTGCTTGACATGATCCATCGGATCCCCTTCCTTTTATGTTTATTGAATTTAGGTGGTTCAAAATGAGGTGGGAAGGGATCATGTAATATTTCCATGTCAAGTGGATAAGGGCATCGATCTTCAAATTTAAACTTCTTGTTGTGTGAACTTAGTTCTATACCTTGAACAACATCCTTCATTGCTTTTCATTCTTGAGAAAATGTGGGGTCATAAAAAGGGGGTGATGATGATTAATTATGATCAAGCTTGTTTTGATGTTGGTTTGTGAGAGGTAAATTAGCTTTAGACTTTTTTGGGGGTTTTGGTGTTTATTAGCTTCTTGATCTATTTCAAATGAAAAAGATGCCACTTGTTGAGTTATTTTATTTTTTTTTTCAAGAAAGGATTGTTTATGGTCATTTTCATCTTGGTATTATAAGGTAGACTTCCCTTTGCCAAGTTTGATGTAGTTAATGTTTAAAAAGTCTGAGGTTTTTACTATTATTCAAAAGGATTGTGTATAGGTGTAGTAATTTCTTGTTTAGGTCTTTATATAATATATTTTAGGTTATCTCAATCGAAATTGGGAGGGGTTAAAACTCCTACTCCAATAAGTTGGAGTAACAACTCATCATATGTGTGTGTGTGTGTGTGTGTGTGTGTGTGTGTGTGTGTGTGTGTGTGTGTGTGTGTGTGTGTGTGTGTGTGTGTGTGTGTGTGTGTGTGTGTGTGTGTGTGTGTGTGTGTGTGTGTGTGTGTCTGTATGTATGTATGTATATGTATATGTATATTTCTAATTAAGCTCTACCTTGGTAATTATTCATCAATTCATACTACATACCTTGATTTTGTGCATCCATATCAATAAATATGTCTTCATCATTGCATGATGTTTCTCACCTAATAAAAGAGTGTCAAGGTCTTGTTTATGTTTTGATTGTAAAATCTTAAGTTGTTGATGACTTTGGATAGGCATGGTTCTATGGTTTAAATGATTTAGATGATATGAGATGGGGGGATATTTTATTAGTAAGCTATCTTTAATAAAAGTTTGGGATTTCAAATGTAATATGTGATTACCTTTTTGATAAGTTTTTATTGAGAAAATTTGATTTTCAAACATGATCTAGTTTGATTGATATGGTGTTACAGTATAATATCCATATATTTTACTAGTTTTTGACTTGGATGAAAAGCTAAGGTAAGCTCATGCTTTGACTTGGTTTGATGGGTTCTATGTTTAGACTAACTAAAAAGAGATGTAATAAGTTGACTAGAGGAGCTATGTTTGCTCAAGTTAATAGATGATGATGGGATTATTGGACTTCACTATGTAGGTTTGCTTAGCTATGTCTTTCATTTCAAGAAAACTTAATAGGTTTGACAATGGATAAGTGATGGGGGTAACATTATACTTATGGATAGGATGTGTGTAAGATATGAGATTAAAGGGATGATTTTAAATGGTGATGATGTAAATATTGATTGATTTAAGGATTGGATAATATAACTGATATGTGGCCTTGTGTTGAATGTGATGGGGTAATTTTATTGGTGTAAAAAATAGGTCTACAAATAGTAATAGTATTGAAAACATATAAACAATATCATGTAATGTGGCAATCATATGTTATTAAATTAAGGGTGTGTAATGTAACAATTAGCCCATAGATCTACTTGCATAAAGTGGAGACTAAGTTGGTCTCCCAACCTTTACTCTACATATGTATGTGGTGAGTGATCTTTAGGGATGTTTTTTCCCATACACTAAAATTTATTTTTGACAGAAAGGTATTATTCTAGGTTGTATAAGGATCACTAAGGGAGTCACTATATACCTCATGATACCTGGGGTCCAAGTTTGTAAAAGGATATTATTTGATTCTTGAGTATTGAAGTGTAACTTGATCACTTCATAGAAACCTTTATGGGGAAATATACTTAGTTATATGACATTTATCCTTGATATTTATACTCCATCAAAACATGAAGTTTGGATTAGTACATGGTGATGAAATTCACATCACAACCCACTTAATGGCTATGATAAGTGCATGGGGATGAATTCCATGTTGTGGTTCCCCTCAAAAAAAATAGAAAGAGGTTAATTGACTATTTTTTATCCTCAAGGTCAATCTATGGGTGCAAAAGGAGAGCATACACAATCTTAAGCTCAGGTAGAATAAGCAAGAAACACAAAAATTACACTAAGATGACTAAATTGAAAAACACAAATAAAAATTAATTAATCAGATAAGATTAAAAAGTGTGTATGATAGGTTTGATTTTTTTTTCTATGGGTGGACCTAAAAACATGAGTTATTAGTTTTAATTCAACTTTTGAGAGGCATGTAACATCGCCATAAGGATTTAGTAGAATAAAGTAGTAAAAAAATATTTACTCGATAATTATTCTTTCATTAGATTACACCATGAGAATATAATTAGTGATTTTCAACATAACTAAGAATATCAAACATAAGTAAACATAAACAACTATATTTATTGATCACTAGCAACTTATGTAAATAGTCATAATTTTATAAGGAAAGTAATCATAATTAAATATAGCCATGGCTAGTAAAATAATATAGCATTTATTATCAATATATATAATAATAATTAATTACATTCCCATCAAGCATGTTACCTCAATATAAGTACAATAATAGATACAATGCTCCATAGAGCTTGATTTACACTAACTCTTGCAGCTTTGATAATATCAAGTTTAGTCTCCAAGTAAGTACTATAGTGTGGAGGGAGAGCATGATCTGAACACTTTTCCACACCAACCATAGACCATTTATCCCCCACAAAATCCCCCAAATAGGGATGGCCCTCCCTTCATAGATGGGTATATAGTGGTGGTGCGGGAATCTAGAGAGACATTATAGTACACATGTGTTGTAAGATTTCTACCACATGATGTGTATCATAAATAAATATGTTCTAACATGATATCACATAAGCATGTAAATCATACATATGAAATTAAAATGTCTATCTAATATTACTTTGGCCAAAGTTTTTAGATAACATATGACCTCTAAGATTAGTCAAATTCATACACACTTGATTGGATTACTTTCATCTGCAATTAATGATGCTAATTAAATCAGTGAGGTCCATGTCATTATTTAATTATAATCACCAATGCTATATTTGGTTAACATATATTTATAACCAATAATTTTATGCAATTATTTATACTAGAAAGTAAAAACATATGATAATTTAAGAAATAATTACTATACATGTATTTAGTCTATCAAATATATGAATGAACCTCATTTACATTATTTATCTCATAAATAATATTTATGAAAAACAAGTTTATTTACCATACAGGTATAATACAAGTCATTCCAAGAGTCTATTTTTTTCTTTAAGTAAATTATAAGTACAAAATTAACATTTTCATAACATAAAGTACATACCAATCAATATAACCAACATTCACAATTTTCATAAATATTTAACAACATTCACTTATTCATCCTTTTTTAAACTCAAGCTATGTTCATATAGTTATAGTTCCATATCCTTTAGGTTTTCATGATGTAACTTATTAGTCACTACTATAACTATAAGAATGATACCTATTCTATAAATAAATGTTATACATATATAGGAGGACCTAGGTTCTCTTATATGTATATTCCATATATTTATATGATCATATTATATATCCCATAATATAGATAATTTAATTTACAATAAACATTTTGACCTACTAACAAAACATTTTCGTTATTCTTTTTAAAGACTTAAAGATAAAAACTTCCAAGAAAAGGCTCAAGAACAATTAGGGCCTTCACAATTCTAAAACCCCTATTCTCATATTTTAACATCAGATATATGAATCCAATAAAGCTCAATTTTATTTCTAATCTCATATTTCTTCTATTTCCAAAATTTAAGTCATTTATTTAATAATCTAAGTTACCAAGTACCATGGAGAATTAGTCAATAATTTCCTTAACATGGTGAAATATGTTTTTAGTTTAAATCAAACTCTCATGGTTTCTATTTCTAGCCATAACTCATTCGACTTCCTATGTTCACAGTTTATAAATTGAATTCACTATTTAAGATTGGTTTGTTTCAAAAACATGCAATGCTTAATAATCTTACTCAAACACATATAAGTCTCATATAAAATCACACAATCTATTATGTACATAAATCTACACAGTATACATATTTTCATAGACCATGACTATATGTATTAATGCATATTCCATTTATAGCATTTAAAAAAAAGACTTATGTTCATATGAATTCCTTATCCCATAAATTTGTCTGACTATATTTTACACACACACACACACACACACACACACACACACACACACACACACACACACACACACACATGCTTATCTTTTATACATTTCCTATATATCCTTTGGATATATTTATAACATAGTTTGTATATAAATATCCATACTATATTTTTTTATAAACTCCACTTTAAAAAATATGATATGGTCTATATATGTTTATATGGTACATGGTTTTTATGTCACATAAGGATTTTATTTTCATTTTGATAACAAAACAAAATCCATTTTTAAAATCCATTCAACATTTTCATAGTTTTGATAATAAGTATAACCCTAGTATGTATATGAATAAACATGTCTTATTTCCAAATATTTTACCAACACATAAAGAACTGTATTTTATCTATATTTTGAATGTCACCATGATATCATCACAATAAAACATTAGTATAACTATTTTCACAAATAGAAACTCATCTAACATTTTATTGACCTAGCCAATTTTCTTTTTTTTTATATATAAATAGGGTTAATTCACTACTCCCATATTATAATTGATTATGTAGATATAATATGTTTTAAAGAAACTCACTCTTTGTTTTTATATAAATATTCCATTGGGTTATCATTTTATTGAACTAGGGTAATATGTCATTGATTTCATTTAACCCTATGGTTTATCATCATTTCAATTATAAATTAAAATACTTAGGATTTGGGGATAATGGGTTAGCTTTGTGGATGTCCAATCCATCCACATGGCTAAGCCTATATCCATTCAAAACTATATTCCATTTCCCTAACCTAAGTATCATAATTATACACAAAATTTCCTTTAACAATTAAATGTAATAATAATACCAACCTTCTTAATGATTCAATTTAAAACTCCAAGAACTTGAATTCCCTTTGCTTTGTTGCTATATACTTTTACTCCTTTCTTTTTCATGTATCTCCTTTCCTTCCAAAACTCCCTCTTATTCTTTTTCCTCACTGACTTCCTTTTATTCAAACCTTGCATGCCACTATTCACTCATTCCACAGTCCATGTACAATATATAAATTTTCCTCTAAACTCTACTAATGCATAGTTATATTTCCATTAAACATACCATAAGCCCTAATTTCTCTCTCTTTCAAACTCTCTCAAATATTATATAACATTATTTTGTTTTATAATTTTTTTCATGACAACTTCAATATGAGTCCCCGAGTATATCCACTACATAAGTCTACATTAATCATTAACATAATGATATCTATACTTCTAATTTCAATGTAGTCTCATTCATGATAATCAAGTACTAACTTTAAATTGGACTTAACTCTTAGGTTAGTATTTCTAGGATAGTTTAATCTCCTTATATATAAAATAAAACAAAGTTACTTATCTCTTTATCAAAAGATAAATAAATCTATAATTGATTTCAATAACAAGATAACTATTTTAGTCAATTACTAATATATATATATATATATATATATATATATATATATATATATATATATATATATATATATATTTCTTACTTTATTTTAATATATTAAATTGTATTGATATTCTTGAATATCAATAATAATAAGCTAAACGTTCATTGACATTTTGAAGACATTATACTACTATATTGGACTTAACTCTTAGGTTAGTATTTTTAGGATAGTTTAATCTCCTTATATATAAAATAAAACAAAGTTACTTATCTCTTTATCAAAAGATAAATAAATCTATAATTGATTTCAATAACAAGATAACTATTTTAGTCAATTACTAATATATATATATATATATATATATCTTAATTTATTTTAATATATTAAATTGTATTGATATTCTTGAATATCAATAATAATAAGCTAAATGTTCATTGACATTTTGAAGACATTATACTACTATATTGGACTTAACTCTTAGGTTAGTATTTTTAGGATAGTTTAATCTCCTTATATATAAAATAAAACAAAGTTACTTATCTCTTTATCAAAAGATAAATAAATCTATAATTGATTTCAATAACAAGATAACTATTTTAGTCAATTACTAATATATATATATATATAGACACACACACACACGTGTGTGTGTGTGTGTGTGTGTGTGTGTGTGTGTGTGTGTGTGTGTGTGTGTGTGTGTGTGTGTGTGTGTGTGTGTGTGTGTCTACGTGTGTATATATATATATATATATATATATATATATATATATATTTCTTACTTCATTTTAATATATTAACTTGTATTGATATTCTTGAATATTAATAATAATAAGCTAAACGTTCATTGACATTTTGAAGACATTATACTACTATATATATACAATAACAAATAGATATTATCTATTTAATTTACTCTCAAAAATCATATACAAACATAAGTAAATTAACCTCATGTAATCTCAATACAACATCAAGCACTGAGTCTACGTACAAAATGCAATCACATACAAAATTTATTCCATAACTACATACTAACATTTAAAACATGTAAACTCTAATATCTAATAATGCAAATACACAATGCATATAACATTTTAAAATCTAATATGGTGTGTGCAGGGGTCTTAGAAATTCCTATATCATCCTTCACTATCTCCATATATGCCACCCTTTATGATGATGCTCTCCCTTTGGCATGCTCTAAGGTATAGATTCTCCTGCATTCATCTCATGATAATAAGGTAGTTAGTCAAGTATATCATGATACATATAAAATAATTATATAACAAAAAATGTAACATAATCATTATGTACATATTTCATAATTTTTCATCTCAAAATAATGAACTCATGAAATCTAAATAACATACATATATCTCATAATAGTATATGACTTATAATCTAGTTAAACAGTAAAAATCAATTTAATCAACCTTATTACTCCATGGATAATTAGGTAAATCAATTTAATGAGAGAATTGGGATGTAACATCCTCCCCTTAAAACTAATCATCATCCCAATGACACTTATTAAAACCATAGTTATGAATAGATAATATAGTTTAATAAAATAAAAACAAAGTATATAATATCAAATCAAGAAAATAAATGTGGAAATAGCCTATATAACTCATCATAGTCCTCCCAAGTAGCACTATCCTCAGAGTATTGGTCCCATAAGACCTTACATTATGACACTTATGTATTTTGAAAATAATTTTTTTGAGTGTCAATTACTCTGACTGGTTCTACCATGACCACCCTAGGATCCAAAGCCTACAAAGCATTCTAATCCAACACATGTGAAGGATCAGCTATATAATTTTTAAGATAAGATATATGGAATACATTATATAATAGAGATAGGGTTAGTGGTAATGCAAGCCTATATGATACATTATTGACCACTTTTAAAATCTCAAAGTGTCCCGCATCTCTTGATGAAAGTTTTGCTAACTTCCTAAATTTAATCAAGATCTTTTGTGGCTTAACTCATAAAAATACTTTGTCACCTACTGCAAATTGCCTATTTATTCTTTTCAGATCAGCATATTTATTTTATTTATCATTAGCCTCATCCAATCTCTACCAAATTATTTTAACCTATTCCTATATTTCTAAAATCATTTTAGGTCCAAAGACTACCTTGTCTTCCAACCTATCCCAACATATTGGTGTCCTACACCTTCTCAAATAAAGTGATTCAAATGGTGCCATCTTAAAAAAATATTATTTATGAGTTATTGTATGCAAACTTAACCAATGGAATGTATTCTTCCCATTCATATTTATAATTCATGCAATACATATGAATAAGATCTGCTAACACCTGATTAACTCACTCAATTTAACCATTAGCCTGTGGGTGATATGTAGTGCTAAAATTTCATTGCATACCCAAATTTGAATGCAGAGTTAATCAAAATTTAGAAGTTATTCTTGGATCATGATTTAATATGGTTTTCTCTATAAATCCATGCAATCAATACATTTCATTTACAAATCTCTTTGCAAGATTTGGTATATCATCTATCAAATTGCTTGGGATAAAATATTCTACCTTGGTTAATTTATCAATTCAAACCAAGATCATATCATGCTTATTATGTTATAATGGTAATCCTTAGAAAAAGTCCATACTGATGACCTACCATTTCCACTTTGGTATGTCATGTGAATATAACAATCCAACTAGATGCACATGTCATCTTTCACTCACTAACATTCCAGATATCATGATAAAAAATCTATTGCAATTTTCTTAATTCCCTTCCATAAATAAAGTGGTATAAGCTTTTCCATAAGTTGGTTACTTATGAATGTCCTAAATATGGGGCATTGTAAATCTCTTTTAGCACTATGATCCTCATATTTTATTGATCTATCACATACATCCTTCCATTATAATGTAGAAGACCATCACTTTCTAAGATATATCCTTTATACTTAAGATTTTGAGAATTCCCAGACAAGGATTTCCTAACTTGATCATAGAATTTGTCTCCTGGTGAGAACTAAATCACATGATCCCTAAAATTACTCTTGATAGTAGATACAAATGATATGTACCTTATATGACTAAAGTCATCAACTAGTTTGTTCTCTTTGAGTTTGATTTAATTGATATCAAAGTCATAGTCAAACAAAAACTCTAACTATCACCTCTAATGAGCATTCAAATTTGGTTGGGTGAAAATGTAATTGAGTCCCAAGTTATTAGTCTTGAGCTCAAATAGTTCTCCCAATAAATAATGTCTCCAAAATTTAAAATCATGAATAATTACTACAAGTTTAAGATCATGAGGGGCATAATTCACCTCATAAGGATTTATCTTCCTCAACTCATAAGCTAGTACTACACCATCTTTTATAAGTATTCCTCCTAGTCTATCCATAGATGCATTTGTGATAACTAAAAATTAACCATTGGGATCAGGAACTATTAACACTAGTGCCAAAGTAAGCCTTATTTTTAATTCCTAAAAAGCTACTTCACATTAATTTGACTAGATAAAACTCTAAGTATTACATTGTAGAGAGGTAATTGGATTATCTATCTTGCAAACATTTGAGATGAATTTCCTATAATAGACCACTAATCCCATTAAACTTATAACCTCATGCACATTCCTTGGTGTTGGCCACTCTATAATGGCTCTTATCTTATCCATATCGATAGAAATGCCATCTATTGAGATAATATTTCCTATATATGTCACTTTATTTTGGAAGAATGCACACTTGGACAATTTTCCATATAGCTTATGCTTTTGTAAACATTCCAAAACTAGCTTCAGATGTTGATGCTCTTATTCATCCTTATAATAAATTATAATATCATATAAAACTACCAAAACAAAATGATCTAAGTAATATCTAAGCACATTATTGATGAGATTCATGAATACTATAGGTGTAATCATCAACCTAAATGGTAAGACTGTGAACTTGTAATGCCCATAACAAGTTTAAGTGTCATATTTAGAATATATTCATATTTTATCCTTAACTAATGATATCCATCTCTAAGATCAATCTTAGAAAATATCATCGCTCCTATCATTTGATCAAAAAGATAATCTATTTGAGGTAGTGGATACCTATTCTTGATGGTCACTTTATTTAATATTCTATAATCAATGCAAAGTTAAAGATTTTCATCCTTATTATTAACAAAAATAATTGGTGTACCCCATGGTGACACACTTGATCTGATCAGTATTTTGGACAATAATTCTTATGTGCCTTCAATTCTACTAATTCAGTGGTTTTCATTCAATATAAAGTCTTAAATTAAGGTTCTAATCTGGTTTGATATCAATAGAGAAGTCAGATTCCCATTTAGGAATCAATCATGTATATTCTTTTAGAAAATATCATGAAAATTCCTAAGAAAGGGATAATCTTCAATTGATGGTTCCTTAGTTTCCTCCATTTCATTTATCTTGATAATAAATGCTTGACATCCCTTACATTGGGCCTTCCTAAATTACATTGTATAAATATGCCTAATCCTTAACTCCCTTTTATCACCCTAAATTAGTATCTAATTTTTAGAATCATCAAGACACTCCACTCTTTTTAGATAATAGATAACCTTATATTTGTGCTTTGCAAGCCATTTGACTCCTAAGATCACATCATATGACCCTAGTGGTGTCACATAAAGATCCAAAACCATTATGAATTTTGGAAACCTAATTTATTCTTCAACTAAAAACTATCGACCTAGACTTTAGATTCATTCCCATATTATACCAACCATGCATTTGTCATTACACCAGCTTTCCTAGAAATTTTATTTAGAATTATAAGAGATATAAAACATTTTGTATCCCCTATATCTATCAAAATGGAAACTAGATGTTCAAATAAAATACCTAATAATTCTATGGGTGAAGCTTGGAATTTAGCTTATTGGTTATCAACTGTTTCATGAATACTTTGTTGAAAATTTCCTTGCTGAGGGGAAGAACCTTTGTTCCTCAACTTATCCTAGGTGCATTCACATGAAAATGGATCACCTTTATAGATGAAGCAACCTCCTGGTGGTCCCTTCCTCTCATATTGTTAGTTTCCCTTAAAACCACCCTTATAACCATTACCCAATTTATTTCTATCTAAACCACTATTGAATTTGGTATTTTGATTCTTGAATTAATTCTTAGAGTCTTCAATCCTCTGCTTCTAGTTCTTATTCTTGAAAGTTGGCTTTGAACTTCCAAACTTCTTCTTAAACTTGTCCCTGACCTAAATAAGATATTTTAACTTTTGTTTATATTTGACTACCTTCTCAAATACTTGGTCCATGGTAGATGGTCCATGAACGTCCACTTCTCCATCAATCTGGGTTTTTAATCCCATGATAAACTTCATAATCCTAAAACTCTCATCTATTTGATATTGAGGTACATATTTTAGAAGTTTAATGAACTATTTCTAATACTCATTTATTGATAAGTCTCCTTGCTTTAGATTTTGAAAATATGTCAACTTTTGGTTAAAATATCATTGTGGAAGCCACTATGATATGAATAGTGTCACAAACTACTCCCAAATAGTGGTGGTTGAGTTCATATTTATTTCCAACTTCTTGTTAGCCCACCATATAGCTACTTCTCTAGCTAACTCATAAGCTCCCATTATATATTTGGTGATCTTGGAGTAGTTTCAAATCTCAAAATACTTCTCCATTTTAGTCAAGCATGTTTCATCTCCATCTGCCATAATGGCTATGTCAAATTTATGTGGATTGAACTTTTTCATATCCTTTACCAATTTTACAACTACATATGCTCTCACATATTGAGTCACTTATTCATGTCTATACTCTTGAGGGATTTACTACTTATCAAGATGATCTTTAGGCTCATCTTGATGGGTTTCTTCCTCTTGTCCATGGATTTCCTATTCTAGGTCTACAATTTGGTCCCTAGTCTCATTCATGGTCACAAGAATCTAATCTAACTTTGTTGTTTTTTCAGTGAAAAATTGGTTAAGATAAAATAGAGGCTTATTATCATTGACATTTAAAGTAAAATCACTTGATTCTCTTAATTGCACCATTCTTTATTATGGTAATATAAAAATATAAAAAACTTTATTAGAAGCATTAAGTCCTAGAGTTTGAGCCACAACTTTGATACCATAATCTAACATCCTCATAAAGATTTACTAAAATAAAGTAGTAATTTTGTTTTAAATATTTACTCAACACTTTTTATTTCATTAGATTACACGATGAGAATCCAATAAGTAATTTTCAACATAATTAACTAAGCATATAAAACTTAAGTAAACATGAATAATGGTATTTATTGATCACTAGAAACTTATATAAACAATCATAATTTCATAAGGAAATTAATCATAATAAAATCAATCCATGGTTGGCAAAATAATTTATCCTCTACTTTCAATGTATAATAATAATCAATTACATTTCCATCAGGCATGCTGCCTCAATATAAATATAATAATAGATACAATGTTCACAGAGCTCGAGTTACATTAACTCTTATATCTTTGATAATCTCAATTGTAGTCTCCCTTTATTTGAAAATTTCAACCAAATTTGGGTTTATATAATAACATTTACTCATATATCAAGTATACAAGACTAAGTAGTTATATAATCCATAAATATCATCTATAGTTATGTGATGAGATTTTTCTATATGTTAACATTATCCTACCACCTTTGTTCCATGACTAAATGTTATTATATAAACCCAAATTTGGTTGAACTTTTCAAATAAAGGGAATGACAATTTTTTGATGGGAAAAAAATTAGGTTTCCCTATATTTGAAAAGTTTAGCCAAATTTGGGTTTAGATAATAACAGTTAATGGTGGTAGGATAATGTTAACATAGAGATAAATCTCATCACATAATTGTAGATAATATTTATGAATTATATAACACCTTAGCCTTGTGCACTTGGAAAACTCAGACCTTGATTGCTCTTTCCAATTCTAAACCTTTCTCACTTTTAAAAGTCTCACTTCTACTCTATCTTTTTCTCCTTGGCCTATCTCTTAGTCTGACCAGTATTATGTTGATGACCAAGGCCTTATATATTTCTCATAATTCTTAAAACATGATTATCTTCCACCTATACAATTTTTAAGACTGTAACTAATTTCTCATTCCCTAAACACTAGCATCCCAAAAAGACACCTTTAGTGACACGTGTTCTTCTATGATGCAAGTGTCCAGTACTCTAAAGTCATCTGATTTTTAAATAAAACATATTCTAATAGTTATCCTATGTGTTTTAATGTAAGTTATTTCTCTAAATTGATTGATATAAATACAATATCAACCCTCATTCATTCCTCACCTATAAACTTCTTACTTAGTCACTAGGTAACTTATAAAATGTATTAATTCAAGTACTCAAGTGAGAAAATTTTCCCAATTTTCTATTATTTACATATCAATCATAGTGATAACACATACAAGGGTCAAAATTACTGAAGGATCAACCCAAGAGCTATATTTTCTAAGTTACAAGTTAGGTAACTATTGTATGTATTTTCCACATATTACATGATTCACACAAAATCCAACATGTAGGGGAAAGTTGCATTAGTCTAAGGCCCTATTTAGAGTATTGGATATATAGGAAATACTAATTAACAAAGGGGTCATTAGGTTTAACATGACATCTAGGTTTAATATCAAGAACTATGGTTTTACAATTTCATGATAAGTGAAAGTCCATGACCCAAATCTAAATGTGCCAGAGAAAAGGTGAGGAGAAACATAGAAGCATCTAGGTGTCTATATCCTTTTTTACTATGTATTTTATATAGGACACCTATATTAGGTTTAGATAGTAGTGTCAACATAATTGTCCTAAGTTGAGACTAGTGTTTGCATCTCTAAAGGTAATCAATCCATAATTGGGTTATTATTATTAAACCCTCTTCTAGTCTGCTTTTTGCCTATTTTAGATCCATAATTATTTCAACATCAAAACCAACTAAGTACATTACTTATTTTTCATTTCCATATCAATCATAGTTGTACTTACTATTTTTATCCTATATAAATTAAATGAATTTATCATATGTTATATCTAAGTTTAGCATCTATTTGGCCTATTATAGAGATATTTTATCGCCCTTATAACTTAGGCTATCACTATGCCATTTAACCCTAGATAAATCCAATCTAGATTTTTAGGGTTAAACATATGGTGACCCTTATTTGTATGAATGTAAATAATTCTAATTACTATAGTTTTTAGTTAGCTAGGATTTTATATTATTGTAAATTTTCATTTCCTACTTATATTATTTTTCATGCAACTTAGGCATATCCCTATATTGGGAGGCCTATTTAACACATTGAGATTAACCTCCCACCACATAAGATGTACAGAGCTAAAGAGGGACCTCATCACATGGATCATGATGATACCAACATTAATAATGAAAATCATATTGATGAATTTATCATAGAGGAAGATTTTGATGATGAAAACTAGGAGTCCAATAAAACCAATGAACATGATAAAATAGATCATGAAAAAGTGCAAGAAATTACATTATTTATTTAAAATATTCACAAACACCCTAAGGATCTTGATAAATCCTAAAAACCATTTTAGAAACTAATAATAGAAAAAAAAACATAGATAACCAAACATATCCATCTATTGATCATGATATTAGAACTATGGGTCATCCCCATATACCAAAAACTCTCCTGACGAACACATTACAAACTAATACATCTAGTAAAGGCATAGGATATTTATTTATACCTTGTTTTCCTAAAACTACTATTTCTACATCGACAATGGGGCTAACAAATGTTTTAAATCAAATATTAGTTCCTATGCCTATTCAAACCATGATTACATCCCCTTTGGTGACTACTCCACTTGATAATCTAGATCATAATGGGTTCATAGTTCAATCACTCCTTCAAGTTATAAATACCTTGGAGGACAAGGTTATAAACACTGAATAAAGTTATTTAAACTATCATCATGTTATTGATTCCAGAAATGTGTTATATAATCCACTTGTACTTGAGATATCTTTGCACCCTTTGCCATCTAATTTTTTCACACCTAAGTTCAAATTTTATGATGGCAAGGATGATCATTAATATAAAATTTGATAATTTTATGTGACATACCTTGATTATGACTCCAATGATAAAATTTTGACCAAATTATTCCAAATAATCCTTGAGTAATATGCTTTGAGTTGATTATATGATTTACCTCTCCAATTTTTGAAAGCATTCAAACCTATTACATATCTATTTTTGGCACACTTTTCCATTAATATTAATAAAAATGTTTCCTATGCTCAAATTTCCAAAATAAAACATGGAACAAATGAACCTATCAATGAATATGTCTTGAGGTATAAGACAATTTTGACTAAAATTACTAATCCTAAAATAGATAAGGAGTTGTGAGACATATTTAATCAAAGTTTTCTTTCTCCTTTACATGAGTCAATTATTTTCAAAAAGTTTAAATATTTTTATGACTTATGCCATGTTATACAGGACCATTAATGAATTTTATTTCATTTAATAAGCTCAAATATGTATCAAACACACTATATTCAATGGGAAATGCATCAAATCTATAAATCAATCTTAGATCAGAGAAGATAAATCCTACTTACACTTCTGATTTAAGATACATTAGATAATCACATTCATGACCAAGATAGATCTACTAAACCTAATCAAGGTATCGCTTACCACAATAATATCACTAGGGAGGGTTCTAAAGACTCCATTCAAGAAAAAATCTGTAATAACCCTAACTAGGTCCTATGTTTTCATATTAATTAAACTAATAATAGGTAAATAAAAAGTCTAATATAGTGCTCACCAAATCTTATGGCACAAAGTAGGGGTAATAAACATAAAAATAAACATGTATAGAAGACATATACTCATGTCAATGTATACAAAATCTTAATGCATGGAAAATAAGTGTAAATGCATATCTATCTACTCTTATAAACAAGGAATGAATTTAGGAATAATTACTATTGACACAGTGGATTGCACTCAGGGTAAGGAGGTTGAGCTCCTGCCTTCCACACGCAATAATAAAAACTCCCCTCTCACCTATGAGACTGGTGAAGCAGGAGGGGAGAGTCTCTAGGTAAGGGCTAGTTCCCTTTGACGCATCTGATTTGTTCTAGTAAGTGCTAACATATATATATATATATATAATGGGGGGTGAAAATAGAGAAAGATTGCAAGAAAACAATCTACTCTAAAGGAGGTGATGCACCAAAATAAACTGACCTTCTCACACTCACACTTAAAATCAGACAAACACATACATACACTTCAAACTGGCAGAAGGACCAAGCTATAAGAAACTTGGCAAGGAGGCTTTAATGGAAAATGCAAAAAATAGAGATTCACCAAAGGTTTTATGAAAGGCACACTGTATAGTAATTTCTTCTATTTCTACACTTCCAAATACAGCTCTCCTTATCAGCTATAGAAATGGCACCTTATAGACACCAGGTATGTTGGTGTTAAACCTGTGGAAGCATCAAGAAGTAATGACTAAACACAAACTAACACTCAGACATACACAGAGACATCTAACCAGGATAGAGGTAAAAAATGTGTTTATTGATTTAGGTGAAAATTTGCTAGGGCTATGCCTTACAAATGTGGAAGATGATTTCTCCAAAGACAAGTCTCTAATATATAGAGGAAGAAAAGGGTCCTTTTAGCACCCTTTTTACAAGTGACCCATGGTAGGCACTATGTCAACCACTAAAATAACTTTTTAAATCGACACCTTCCTACATCACTTGGATTACTTCATCTGCTTCTACATGATGGCCATTCTGCTATTAGGATTTGAATTTATGAGTCATGCTATTTTCATGCTCTGTATTGCATATTGAATAAAACTAGTCGCGTTGACCACTGTTGTGCATCTTTGATGACTGCATGGTAAGCACTGTGTCAACCATTAAAATAACTTCTTGACACATTCTTGCATCACTTGGATTACTTCATCTGCTTCTATTTGATGGCTATTCTACTATCAGGTCTTGAATTTATGAGCCACACTGTCTGCCTGCTCTTTGTTCTCTGGGCTCTTTGTCCTTTTCTACTCCTTTAGCCCTCAGGGGTGATCTTCTAGTGGGTCACTACATTCTTTGGGCTCATTTCATGATTGGTGCTTAGGCATTTAAAAACCAACAACTTTTTTACTGACTTAAATTTGACGTTTACGCACCAGTCACCCTTAGACTCTCCTTTAGCTTCCTACTTTGCCCCTTTCACTGAGAGCCCATCCACCCTTAACATGTGTCATAGTCCACTGCTTGGGCACTTAGAAGACACTTTGAAACATGGACATTGACACATGGTGGCTTTCACCGAGCTGATAATGGGATGTGGTAGCATCTACTTACATTAGAGGGCCTTTTGAGAGTTAGGTGGAAGTTGACACGTGGTCACTTTTACATAGCCTTTAGCTACCTTAGAGAAATTTTTGAGTCCTTTTCTGGTTCTTAGTAGACATTGACACTTGGCACACTTTGCATAGCTCCTAGCAACTCATTCAAGCCCACCATAGTCTTTTTTGAAGCCAACAAGAGAAACCCATGGATGCTACCACTTGTCAACTTCTGTTGAGCCCTGTAGGGGACATGTGGCACGTTTTGTTGCTCTTAAAAAAGCATGTTGAAGTCCTCTATGGTTTCCACTTGGTGCTTTCCATGCTCTGGCTTCCCTGGTGTAAAATTTTATGATTTTTGAGATGTCACCATCCTTGGCAAAGTTCATCAGGCCCTTTTCCCTGGCTTTCTTGATTCATGGGCTTTTATTTCAGGATTTTTTCCTATAGACAAAAGTTCATAAGAATTGGCCACTCTTTTTTCCTTTTCTTTAGGCTCTTTGAAGCTCTCTCTGCCTTCTACAAGGGCTTCTAAACCCATCACTACCCTTTGGCTATAGGGCACACCCTTGAACCAAGCCATTGAACTAATTGGTTGAACCAAAAATAGTTCAATGTTGCATGCTGAGCCCCTCTAAACTATTTGTTGGATCTCCTTGTAGAACCATTCATTTAAACCAATCCATTGAACCATTCACTTAAACCAGATCAAGGATTCAAATTTGTGCATCGAGTCCATTGAACTAAGACTTTAAACTCTTCTCACTCACCTCAGCCATTGAACCTACGCATTGAACTGGAGATGTTGAACTAAGTGATTGAACCAAGTGATTAAACTAGTTCAATGGTTTAATGTTGCATGTCAATGAACTCACTAAAGGATTGTAGACTAAAAACAAGTGATGAACCATTTTTTTGAACCTATCGATGAACCTACCAAAGTGTTAAGCCAAAGTGTCAAGGCATTGAACCAATGCATTAAACCAACTCACTGAACCAGTTCAATGGTTCAATGGTTCAATAATTCAAGTGACTGCTGAGCCAAGATCATTGAACTCTTTGCTAAACCAAGTGATGAGCTTAAAGATTAAACCCAAGCTTGAAGTTGAAGCGATGGACTTAAAGCAACAAACTAAGGCATGAATCAAGGCTAATTAAACTATAGATTGAACCAAAGTTGATTGAACCAATTCAATGGTTCAAAAGTGCTAACTCTTCTTGTGATTTTCTTTAGACAAGAGCCTAAAAAAGCTTTGTAAAATCTTGCCCTTTTTGAGTGGTTCTTTAACTGCTGAAAGAAAACCTGTAGAGTCTATAGAAAACTAAGCTCTACAGAGTCCATAGAAATAGACATGCAGAGTCTGTAAAAAAACCTAGACTTGTGCAGAAATAAAAAATGAACTAGCCTTGAATAGTAGGGGAAGAAGGGGACCAATTTTTTGCCCTGTTGGGCAAAAAGTGGTCAACAAATTGGTGACTCCCAGGGGAAGCATGCCTGCTATGCTTAGAAGCCAGTTGCCTTAAAAATCCATTGGGCACGAGGTCAGATTATAACTTTAAAATTAGTAAAAACCTTGATAAATTCTAGAATCAATCACGAAGATTTACCTCAAAGGAAACAAAAACACACACAAAGCTAAGAAAACTACTTGTGCAAACAGCACTTAGGGAATATAGGGAAAGAAAACTGAAATCAACCTACTATATACAGCTAACCAAGTATTTTTTATTCCCTCTTGGATCAAATGGAAATCTTCTAATGTCTCCTTCATTTGACACACCTAGTATCGATAACGGATCCCATAAGGAAATATTTATGTGCAGCTCCTTCACCCAGTCTACCATGTTGATATGAGGATTGCTCCCTTCCATATTTTCTTTGGGGTCGCTTGCAGCCTTCTGAGGTGTAGGCCAAGGAGTTGAATGTTTGACTGGCAACCTAAAATTTGGGAATTTTCAGTTCACCTATGGTGGAAGAGATGGTGTGGACATTTGAACAGCTACTTGGGTTTCTTCCATAGCACTCCCTTTAGATCTTGTGTTGGCTACAACACAGTCAGCCTGATTATCTACAGCACCTACATTATTGATTACATAGAACTCACCTTAGGTGGTTCATAAGAGTAGATTCAGGCTAACTCTAACTACTACTTGTGTTGGGTTGCATTAGAGCCTCGAAGACTTGGGAATGAGCGGCTGCTTGATTGTCTATATTTGAGTAATAACCTGTCATCTCATTTATAAAAATAGCCTATTCCTAACCATATCCCATGGTCAAACAACTTGGATGTTCCTATACCAAGTTGTTCTGAATGGGCACCATGGCCTTAGATGATGAAAGGGGGCCTAGGTTGTAGCCTTGAAATAGTTTGGTCTAAGTAAGCTGACCTTGTCCTTGATTATAGTTTTGGAAAGGGGGTATAAGGGCTTGACCATAATGCTGGTGTCCCTAATTTGGTATGTTACTTTGAGCTTGTTGCCTTTTAAGAGCTACAAGCTCATTTGACATACTCTATAATAGACTCTTAACTTCATGAAGCTCATTGGATGGAGTAGCATCTGGTTTCTCTATGCTAGGTAGAGGAGCTAATGTGGGAGCAATGACTGGAATTGGAGGTAGCATTTTTGGGAAAAGTGGCATGTAGGGTCTAGGGGCTATTTTCCCAACCTGTACTAAATAATTTTTAGCTGTTATGGCTATGTCATAGGTAGCAGGTAGTGCATGCCCTCCCATGGATTGTATCATCACAACAATATCACTATTTAATTCCCTCAAATAATACAGGAAAGCATAGCTAGCAGTCGGTCTTACCAGAATGGGGATTCTATCCCAAGTCTTCTGAAATTGTGTGTTAAAATCTTGCATATATTCATGTGGGGATCTTTTTATGGTCACCAGCTGCTCAGCAAGTGAGATTTCATCATTCTTTTCTCAATTCCTAATGTGCTCAATGACTGTAATGGGCCCCTCTCCATCAAAAGAAGGCACATTTTTTAGGCCTGCTCCTGGGATTGGGTCATAACATGGGAGATTCAAGGGGCTCTAACCACAGAAAACTACAAAAGGCAATGTCATAGCTGGGATGGGATGTAACTATAGCTCTACTATGTATGTGTCCCTTAAAATAGGTCTAGGAGGGTGATTTATTGAATAAGGATGGGTCTTCTCAAACCTCAATCTTTTTGTCGAGTTTAAAGGCAACTCAACAAAGTTGAAAGAAACACCCTTAAAAGTAGACCATGTGGTGACTTTAGGCATAAGAAGTTAAAATTGGTCTTTGATTGGAAAATTAAAGCTCTTACCAGTGGAGTCGCTAGATGCTAAAAAGTTGATTTGCTATAACAGGACCAGCATCAATCTTGCAACCTTACTGAGTATAAGACTAGGTCCCATCGAGCATACCAAAAACTATTGACATAGTGGATTGCACTTGAGGCAAGGAGGTTGAGCTCCTACCTTCCACATGCAATAATGGAAACTCCCCTCTCGCCCGTGGGACTAGTGAAGTAGGAGGGGAGAGTCTCTAGGTAAGGGCTAGCTCCCTTTGATGCATCTGATTTGTTCTAGTAAGTGCTAACATATATATATATATATATATATAATGGGGGGATGAAAAGGGAGAAAGATTGTAGGAAAACAAACTACTCTAAAGGAGGTGATGCATCAAAATAAACTGACCTTCTCACACTCACAATTAAAATTAGACAAACACATACATACACTTCAAACTGGCAAAAGGACCAGGTTGCAAGAAACTTGGCAGGGAGGCTTTAATGGAAAATGTAGAAAATAGAGATTCACCAAAGGTGCTGTGAAAGGCACACTGTATAGTAATTTCTTCTATTTCTACACTTCCAAATATAGCTCTCTTTATCAGTTGTAAAAATGGCACATATAGACACCAGGTATGTTGGTGTTGAACCAGTGGAAGCATTAAGAAGCAATTACTAAACACAAACTAACACTCAGACATACATAGAGATATCTAACCAGGATAGAGGTAAAAAATGCATTTATTGATTCACGTGAAAATTTGCTAGGGCTATGCCTTATAAATGTGGAAGATGATTTCTCCAAAGACAAGTCTCTAATATATAGAGGAAGAAAAGGGGCCTTTTGGCACCCTTTTTACAAGTGACCCATGGTAGGCACTGTGTCAACCACCGAAATAACTTCTTGAATCGACACCTTCTTGCATCACTTGCATTGCTTCATCTACTTCTATGTGATGGCCATTCTGCTATCGGGATTTGAATTTATGAACCATGTCGTTTTCCTATTATACAGTGTATATTGAAGATAACCAGTTGTGTCGACCACTATTGTGCCTCTTTGATGACCGCATGGTAGGCACTGTGTCAACCACTAAAATAACTTCTTGACACCTTCTTGCATCACTTGGATTGCTTCATCTGCTTCTACGTGATGGCCATTCTACTGTCAAGTTTTGAATTTATGAGCCACACCATCTGCCTGCTCTTTATTCTCTGGGAACTTTGTCCTTTTTTGCTCCTTCAGCCCTCAGGGGTGATCTTCTAGTAGGTTGTTGCATTCTTTGTGTTCATTCCATGGTTGGTGCTTAGGCATTTAAAAACCAACAACTTTTTTATTGACTTAAATTTGATGTTTGCACACCTGTCACCCTTGGACTCTCCTTCAGCTTCCTACTTTGCCCCTTTCACTGAGAGCACATCCACCCTTGACACGTGTCATAATCTACTACTTGGGAACTTAGAAGACACTTTGAAATGTGGACATTGACACATGGTAACTTTCACTGAGCTGATAATGGGATGTGGTAGCATCTACTTACATTAGAGGGCCTTTTGAGAGTTAAGTAGAAGTTGACACGTGGTTGCTTCTACAAAGCCTTTAGCTACCTTAGAGAAATTTTTGGGCCCTTTTTTGGTTCTTAGCAGACACTAACACTTGGCACACTCTACATAGCTCTTAGCAACTCATTCGAGCCCACCATAGTCTTCTTTGAAGCCAACAAGAGAAACCCATGGATGCTGCCACCTATCGACTTCCATTGAGCCCTGTAAGGGACACATGGCACATTTTGTTGCTCCTAAAAAGTCATGTTGAAGTCCTTTATAGTTACCACTTGGTTATTTTGGTGATCTAGCTTCCTTGGTGTAAAATTTGATGCTTTTTAGGATGTCACCATCCTTGGCAAAGTTCATCGGGCCCTTTTCCCCAGCTTTTTTGCTTCACAGGCTTTTGTTTTAGGCCTTTTTCCTATGGACAAAAGTCTACAAGAATTGGCTGCTCTTTTTTCCTTTTCCTCAGGCTCTTTGAAACTCTCTCTACCTTTCACAAGGGCTTCTAGACTTTGAACTACCCTTTGTAAGGGCTTCTGAACCCATCGATGCCCTCTGGCTGTAGGGCACACCCTTGAACCAAGCCATTGAACCAATTGGTTAAACCAAAAATGGTTTAATGCTGCACACTGAGCCCCTCTAAACTATTTGTTGGATCTCCTTATTGAACCATTCATTTAAACTAATCCATTGAACCATTCACTTGAACTGGTTTAACGGTTCAAAGCTACACACTGAGCCTATTGAACTAAGCCTTTGAACTCTTCTCACTCGCCTCAGCCGTTGAACCTACATATTAAACTGGAGGCGTTGAACCAAGTAATTGAACCAAGTGATTAAATTGGTTCAATGGTTCAATGTTGCATGCAGATGAACTCACCAAAGGACTGTAGACTAAAAACAAGTGATGAACCATTCGTTTGAAACTGCTGATGAACCTGTCGAAGTGTTAAGCCGAAGTGTCAAGGCATTAAACCAACACGTTGAACTAACTCATTAAACCGGTTCAATGGTTCAAGTGACTACTGAGCCAAGATCATTGAACTCTTTGCTTAACCAAGTGATGAACTTAAAGATTGAACCTAGGCTTGAAGTTGAAGTGATGGACTTGAAGTGACAAATTAAGGCATGAACCAAGGCTGATTGAACTACAGATTGAACCAAGGCTTTAAACCAAAGTTGATTTAACCAGTTTAATAGTTCAAAAGTGCCAACTCTTCTTGTGATTTTCTTCAAATAAGAACTTGAAGAAGCTTTGTAAAATCTTGCCGTTTTTGACTAGTTCTTTAACTGCCAAAAGAAAACTTGTAGACTTTGTATAAAACCAAGCTCTACAGAGTCCATAGAAATAGACCTGTAGAGTCCATAGAAAAACTTGGACTTATGCAAAAATAAAAAATGAATTGGCCTTGAATAGCAGGGGAAGAAGCGGACTGATTTTTTGCCCTGTTGGGCAAAAAGTGGTCAATAATTACCTTTGAAGATGAACCCACCAAGCCTCAATCTCTCCCTTGGCCAAGGTCGTTCACAAGATGTCTTATGGTATGTAAGAATGATAAGAATAAATCAGCCTGAGGCTACACAACCTATCAATGCATCCAAAATACTTATATACAAGATAAGATCTATATCTCCAAAGAAAGTATGAAACCCTAAGTTGCTTCATAAGTAAAATGGTGGATAAGTAGACTTAAAATATAAATTACTTCTCTTATTTTATTAATGGTGAAATGAATGTGTTTATATAGGTAGATCTAACCTTAACCCCTTCCTAAATTTTAGGTTGACAAGGTCAACTTATTCAACCTAATATAGTAATTAATAAAAACAAATTAGGTCATGGACTAGGTTGGCTAGGGGCCTACCTAGCCCCTAATAAGTTTTATCAATAAGAGTACAAGGTTGATGGGACTGATTATGTAATGTAAACAATCAAAAATGATTTAGGTTAGGGGAGGGATAATGAATGTGGTAAATGACTAGAGGAAGGTGCAAGATAGGAGGAAAATCTTAGGTAAATTGTTTTAAGAGATAATCATGTAGATATCAATTGGTAATAAGGGACAATAATCTTGTCAAGCAGCAATGGTATGTCCATCCCTTTCTTGATGCACCCCTTATGGCATGCACTTAGAGAGATTGAGACTCGATAGGTTATTACAAAATATAAAGCATCAGTGATTGATAAATTTTGAAAATATTATGTGTATATATATTCTCCACTCAAATCTCATCACGTGTCACGTAGGTGTAACACAAGATGGTGCTTTAGGAAAAGAACATAGTGACACATAATGTAGAAGATGAATAAAGTGCAGTAAGGAGAAAATAAGATAAAAGAAAGGATAGAATTGAAAAACACATACATTTACTTACCTTAGTGTTATAGATAAAGAAGGAGATGCAAGAGATGTGAAGGTTTCCAATGTAGGGAACATTAGGCGAGCCTATAGAGATTAACAAAAAAGAGCAAAAAATTAAAAATTTTGTAACATGGACATATAATAGTTGAAAAGATTCTCTATGATATCAGGATTCTATAACATTTTATGGTTTGGAAAAAGAGTTAATAAAGGAAAAGATATGAGTAAAATAAGAAATCTGATGGTAAATATTTGAAGGGTAAATAATTTTGAATAGTAAATATAAATAGAGTTAAAAATAATTCATTTTGTATTTTTACTATTCTAATAATAAAGAGCTCCGATAAAACTAATGAGAGACCATAGAGTTAGGATGGTGAGGAGATGATAGTTGAGATAGGGAGGATGCATAATAGTTGTAGCAAGTGTAACACAAGTAAGCAATTAAAATTTAAAAAAAAAAAAATTATTTTGATTTAAAATTGAGTGAATGAGAGAAAATTGATTGGTAAGCAAATTTTAGGCATCGAAATGATCCCTAAGAAATTATTAGGAACACCAGGGTTCAAATGGGGTATTGGGTAGGAAGGAGTCAAACTAATAAATTCCCAAGGCATTTATGGAAATTGGTCAAAAAGTCATCACAAGTGATGAATAGAGTCGACCAAGTGAACTTAGTCTATAAAAGACAAGAAAATCAATAAGCTAACTTAGTTGGTTAAGGAAGGGGGATGACTTAGTACTAGGAGGCTAACTTAGTTATTTCTAAAGTCACTGATTTAGTATAGCAAGGTATGAATGGGGCTGACTTAGTAATGGTAGGCCAAAACATGGTCAACTTAGTATTGTTTAGGCCAATTTGGTAAAATTTTTGTCAAGGCTGATACAATATCCCTGACAAAGTATAGGGTTGATTTAGTTTATAATAGGTAAATTTAGTAGAAAATGAATAAACTAAATCAAATCAGCTAAGTTTTGTGAAATTTATGAGAATGTATTTTAATTATGAATGACATGGAGATATAATACATCTTTTTTATTTGATATTTTTTAGAGGTGTTGAATATTTTGGTGACTGATTGATGCATCATGGTTACCAGATTTGCTAGAGCACTTTAAAGATGTGGACAGAGTGATACTAGTTACATTGGGCCTAGGAGGTATCATAAAGATGAGATACATCCCACTGAGTGTTAATCTTGTTATTATGTTCCTCAAATCATGGGAATAGTTGACCAACATGTTTTGATGGGTGGTGGATGAGGATACCATAGAGGTACGTATCACACTAGAAGACATCCATGCATTTATTGGACTTCTTATAGGAGGGACACTAGTGATCATAGGGATACTAGATGGTTTTAAGGAGAGATGAACACTAGTAAGGTGGGTGATAAGATCATATAAGATCTAACTAGGGTTGAGGGTGAGTTTATTTGATGTGTATATTGCACATATTATATATATTTGGAAGGATATGATTGGAATTATGATAACATAGGTGTTGTGTCATAATTTAAGCAACAAGGTACCATTATATTCAATAGCTTTGTGCCATTTCATTTTAGATCATGGGATGATCTATGATTTTAGGTCTATCATTTGGGTCTAATTAATGCATGATATGTATGGGATGTTATCCAGAGGGTAGAAGACTTTGGGACCAGTGGTGTTGTTGAACACATGGCTATATTAGAGGTTCATGATGTATCAACCAACTAGGTGTCCTCATGTGGTCAATGATAGGTTACCTCAAGTGATTAGATGGAGAGAAGACTAGGTAACATAGGTCATGCCCCATATGCCAGTGCTAAATATAGTGACATGAGGGGATATCATGTGGCATCTTACACACATAGTGTTACTATTTGGCCCAGTTGGGTGACTATAGTATTAGGTCTGGCTCAAGTATAGATCATATTCAATTATACCTGGTGGGTAGAGCCACAATTAGAGGCATGCTTGCTATGATAGTTTAAACTCCTACACACATTTGATCCTCTAATAGTGCCACAATTAGAGGCATGCTTGCTAGGGTAGTTTAGACTCCTACACACATGTTAGAGAGTTAAGGGGAGAAGAGGAGGATTATTTCTAGTCGAGAGACCAATGATCAATTCATAATGTGTGAGACTATGGACTGGTTGAGCATGATATCCAATATTCAGAGGAGAAGAGGGCATGGATGTGGATTTAGGGGTGTAGTAGGTACCATAATATTAGGGTAGTGACCACCTCAAACACACCATAGATAGAGTTTTCATTGGATATATCAAGTACAGGTGAGGTTGGTCACATAGGATGATCTGATAATCATCTTAGGGTAGAGCTAGTTGATAGAGGCACCTCTGAGGAGAGGAGCATGGTGTGCATAAGTGGTAACTCTGGGTTTTTCTTTGATAAAGAGGTAACCCAAAAATAAGGTACTTAGGGGATTAGCATATGGAGATATTGTGTTTGGTGGATGAGAAGATGGGGAGATGGTGGTTGGTGACATTGGGACTAATAAGAAATGTTGTAATTTTAAGGCTTTTTGAGATAGATTACTAGTTTTTGATATGATTAGAGGTAAATATTTTTTTTTTGAAATTTATATGTGATATAATGTATATCCCATTATGGTTTTGTATAGTAAAAAATACTCTACGTTTCATTTTGATTCACAGTTGCGCAATCCAAATTTTGTTCCTGTATACTTTGGTTTGAGAAGATGGAGTTTTGATTCAGTGCACAGGCTCAAATTTCTTTTTGCCTCAATTTTGTCTAAGTGTCAAAATTGAGTGGAAGCTACCAAGTGTCATTGGCCGAAGCACCTTTCATAATTTTTGGAAGTTGGTCTAGACATGCCATGTGTCTCATAGCAATTTAGCAAAATGTGACAAGTGTCAGCATTCACATTTCGTATCGGCATCCACATTTCTAATCTCTTTTGAGTGAAAGGTTTCAACAAGCTAAGTATCAAGATCAAGCGAAAGGCATTAGGTGGTGATAGTGGAAGGTTTCAATGTGATTTTCTAAAAGCAATGGAAGATGCCACGTATCCCCAGCTGAAGAGAGCAAAAGCTACCATGTGTCAACCTCTGAATTATCTTCATTTATTTTCATTGACAAGTAAAGACTATGGTGGGTCCCAAGTTTTTGTTTTGAAGCAAGTAGAAGCCACCAAGTGTCATCATCTATGTAAGTATGAAATATGGCCTAATTGTTTTTATAATATAGACAAGGTAATGTGAAGATGGACATGTGTCACCTTCCACAGGTTTCTCAAAAGGTAGCTAAAAGCAGCAGAACTCACCACGTGTCCTTTGTCAAGAATAAGTAGAAAATGCCACATGTCCTTGTCCTCTTTTTGAAGTTGCTCAAGTGAGAACTACTTTGGGTCCCATTTTATATAGAATTTGTTTAAGTTTTGGGAGAAGCATATGGTGACAGATGTTAAAGACTGAACACTTCTAAGCAAAGATACAATAAGAATATAGGTAATGCAGAGCGCGCCATGTGTCTTTGATAAGGTTGTGGAATGTACCAAGTGTCATTATTTGGTGCTTCCTCAGTATTAAGAAGGTTTTCAAGAAATTGGCCAAGTGTCTTCTTCTATTTGATAGAAGGGAGCATCCTATGTATTTGATTTAGCCAATGAACTACAGAAAGAGAATGTTTTAGAATCTAAGAAACATCTTCTGATAGACACTTCCAGTTCAGTTAGATTTTAGTTGGGCTGTTAGATTGGGAACACGCAGACAATCTAGAGTGAATTTGATGCTATAAAGAGGGGTGCAGAGATCACTAGAGATCATCATCGGAAGATTGGAGAGAATTTTTTTGCAAGAGACTATTATCAAGAGTTTTAGACTTTTAGAGCTGTGATCAGGAATATCATTTGCCTTTGTTCTATCTTCTTGAATTGGAAAGTTTATGTAATTGTGCATGTTTTTGTGCCTTTTATGTAACTTGAGAGTTAAGAAGAAGATTGAGTTATGTGCCTTTGTTGGTGTTTTATGTGTCATTGCAAAAGTAGTCTAAGTTGTGAGCCTCTATTTCTATTGTTTCTATCTTTTACATTGATCATTCCTTTTTCACTCTTTAATGTAATTGAATCTTACATATAGTTTCACTATGCTCAGAATTAAGGGTCTAATTACATTTAGACACATCACCATAGTTATATTTTCTTTCTTTGCATTTGTGTTTCTATTTAATTTTCTATCCCTTTCCTCCCAACACTCAAGATAAAGAAGAGACCAGCTTCTAAAAAATTTGGAGGTCATTTCAAGTTGAAAGTCCCACATTCTTGAAGCTTTCCATTGTTGATGTTAGAAGCAAAGCACAATTTTAACCATCAACAATTTTTGGCATGCCCGGTGGGATAAGTCTTGAAGTTTTTTTAAGACCGTATGAACCAAAGAGCTACAAGGAGTTAGAGCTGTGGACCAGTAACTAGATCACAATTTGTTGTAAATCCAGGTATTCTTTTGTCACCATTGGTAACTAGTCTAAGAAGAAGAGTCAATTAGTTTATACCAATACCAAGAGTAAATATGGGAGCCCCTATACCCCTCAAAAATTATGCAAGTTGGAACACTAGTAGTCTTTTGATTCTCCTAATACCACCAGCCACTTGGGATCCTATCCCAATAAATGCCTTGAAAGCTCTACCCAAATTCAGTGGGCAAAATTTTTAAATGCCTAAAGAATATATTCAAGATGTATCAAATGTTTGTGTTATACATGTTGTCACACAATAAAATGTGGCTATAAGGTTATTAGCAGCTTCTTTTAAAGGGAAGGCCCTAGAATGGTACCAGTCCTTGACCCCAAATACCATATCTACATGGGATCAGCTCGGAGATCTTTTCTTTGAAATATTTGAAGAAAAGGGTGATAAGTCTTCTTTGTTACAGTAATTGATTACCATCCAAAGGGCACCATAAGAAGTAATGACTGACTTCAACTCTAGATTTCAAAAGACTTGGGAAAGGATTCCTGTTATTGCTAGACCATTACCAGGGATGGCTATAGTGTTTTATCTTAAGGCTTTAAATTTAGATATATCTATTATGATTTAGTCACTTGGAGGTCAGACTCTGCCAGAAGCTTATGACTATGTAGTTAGAGCTGAAAATAATTTGATAAATGCTGGAAAGATTCCCCCAAGGCCTCCCATGCCCATGTTTCTAGAAATTACCTTGCCATTACCTCAAGAAGCCCCTAAATCCATAGCCCCACCTGTGTCTATGTATTAATATCCTCAACCACTTGCTAAAGAACTTGTCCCTACTCAGTCATCTGAGATGGATGATATCAAGAATATCTTAAGGATATTTTCTAATGAGTTGATTAACATAAAGAGATAGCAGAATCCTTACCCTAGACCTCCATATTAAGGCTACCAAGGAAATAGATTTTCATCAAAGCCAAACCAATACCAGGGTCCTCAAAGGCAAAATAACCCTCAGCCAAAAAACCAATTAGTTGCAGTCCCTACACCCTCACAAATTGTTCCCCCCAATTCAAATAGGGAGATTGTTCCAGGGCAAAATAACTATGTGGATAGCACTAATGCCTGGTGTTTCCCTTGTAATAATGCTCATACACCTAAAGATTGTCCCATGGGTAATCTACAACAAAAGGTGGTAAAGCAAAGAAGAATGGATGGATAATTTGCAAGTACTAGTGACAATCAAGCCTACTAATCTCCTAGTATGCAAAATTCAGTCCTAATGGCTCAGATGCAAAGAATGTCTTTACAACAAGAGGAATAAATAGCCCCAGAACATGCTTTGTTCTCATGGGTTGAAGATGAAGAATCAGTATTCTTGAATGAAGCTTCCACCTCCAAGAAACTAGTGGTGCAATCAGATTATTATACTAGATCAAAGAGAAGAATGGTGGAGCTGCCTGAAGTTGTAAATAGTCAAGTTATGGAGAATCCTCCATTCTAAAGTCAAATAAATATAGTTGTTAGACAAGAAATTCCACAACCACTGTTGAATCAAGTAGTTCTAGGACAAGTTCAATAAAAAGTAAGGTATCCTTATTTTCCAAGAACCCAAACTCTGGGACGGATGAATGTGGTAGATCAATTAAAGAGAACTCCAGCACAAGTATCAATATAGGACATATTAGCCATCCCTAAACAAAAGACACTATTAAAAGAGGCTCTGCAAGGCCAAGCAATGCCTAAACATACTGAGATCAAAGAAAGATTTGCTAAAAAAGAAAAGCTCAAGGACACAGTTCATCTACAAACAATAGCACTAGTGAACAATGTAGCAGAGGTAAGAAAATCAAAACTAGATCATTTCTATTTGACTCTAATAGTTGGAAAGAAAATGTTGCATAATTCAATGATAGATTCAAGGGCTAGTACTACAGTAATGCCAAAGGCAATAGTAGATGTTTTAAAAATAAAGTATGAGCCACTCACTAAAGGAGTGATGCAGCTAGATGGCAAATTAGTGCAAACAATAGAGAGAATTAGACAACTCCCATTACAATTATATACTAGTCCCAATATAATTGTTAATCAAGATATAGTAGTCATAGATATACCTCCTTTTTTTGGTTTATGTTTATCAAGAGAGTTTACATCCAAGATAGGAGGATATATGTCTCTTGATTGGTCTCACCTCATTCTAAGAACCAAATATGGTTCAAAGATGAAAATTCTATCTGAACCATTATCAAAGGATCATATAACCAATGAACCAACATCAAGATTAGAGGTAGATCATGCTATGTTAAATAAGGAAGAAAGGGTTTTTGTTGAAGAGTTAGGTGACTGGACTGAGCATGATCAAGAAGAAGAAAATAACCAGTTGTTAGCTATGATGCATAGTGACCCATATGGGAATTATGACTCTATTGGTCCAGGAACTTATGTCATTTTTGATGAGGACCATGAAATCCCTAGTGTTTTAAGGGAAGAGACACCAACTACTCAAGAATCTGAAAAAGATTCAAAAATCTGGACCCTAAATTTTGATGAGGCTAGAAGTCAAAATGGTGTTGGAGCAGGAATTTGTCTTACTGCTCCAAATGGTGAAAAAAAATTAAGGGCTATCCATTTCCAATTTGCCTATACAAATAATGATGATGAGTATGAATCTCTAGTACATGGGCTCCTATTAGCCAAGAAAAAGGGAATAAAGAATCTAATAGTAAAAGGAGATTCAGAAGTAGTAGTGAAGCAAATTAGAGAAAAGGCAATAGCCAAAAATGTAAGGATGAGATCCTATAGACATAGAATTTGGGACTTAATAGAAGATTTTGAAGCTTGAAATATTGAAGTAGTCCCTAGGATTCAAAATTTTGAAGCTGATAAGATGGCCCAAATTGGCTCATAGTTTGATCCAGCAATTGGCCTATTAATTAACAATGAGTTAGTAAAGGTTATAGTGAGGCCAACTATTCCAGACAATGATGAGAATTGGCAAGTATTTGAAAATGATTCTCAGGTACTCTCATTCTTACAACAATCAGATGAGTTTGCTGATCAATTAAAAAACCAAAATTGAAGAATCATATGGAGATCAAGTCATACAATTAAAGACTAATAAGCTTCCCAAAGGCTTGATCACTTTAGAGAATCTATTTGACCCAGAAGATGTAATTTTGGAGAAGAGAAGGTTCCAAGTAAACAAAGTAGACTATTCTGAAATTGAGGTGAATGAAGGGAAAAAATTAAAAGTTGGAAATTCTACAACTCAAGAAGAAAAGGAAAGACTAATTGAATTATGCAAAAAATATGACAAGGTCATAGCCTGGAGCTATGAAGACCTTCATGGATATAATAGAGACATTATTCAGCACACAATAGAATTGAATGAAGGATATAAGCCCATCAGGCAGAAACAGAGGCTAGTAAATCCAAGGATTGAGCCTCTAATGGTAGATGAGTTATAGAAACTTTTAGATTCTAAAATAATTTTTCCAATCAAACACTCAACCTGGGTATCAAATCTACTACCAATTAGGAAAAAGAATGGTGATATAAGACTTTGTGTAGATTTTAGAGATCTAAATAGAGCATCTTTGAAAGATCACTATCCCTTGCCCTCCATGGAACAAATTCTACAAACTGTGGCTAGATCAGAGAGATTTTCTTTGCTAGATGGTTTCTCTAGATACAATCAGATTTGGTTGGCTGATGAAGACCAATATAAAATTTCTTATACTACCAAATCATTTGCATATGATAAGATGTCATTTGGCCTATCAAATGCTAGAGCCACTTTTTAGAGAACTATGGATGTTGCATTTGGAGAATTTTATAAATAAAATCATCCTGATTTATCTTGATGATCTTACTATTTTTCAAAAAATGTTGTTGATTATTTTAATCATTTAGAAGCTATTTTTAAGAAATGTCAAGAATTTGGAATATCCTTGAACCCTAAGAAATGTATCTTTGATGTCCCTCAAGGCAAATTATTGGAGCATATAGTATCTAAAGGAGTTTCCATAGATCTTGAAAGAGTTGCAGCTATAATGGATTTACCTCTTCCAATAAATAAAAAAGCAGTTCAGTCTTTTTTAGGGAACCAATTTCGTAGGCTTAGTGAGACTAGTAACACTCTTGTTAAAGAAAGACCTAATTTTAAAGTGGACTACAAAAGGAAGGCAAGCTTTTGAAGAGGTCAAGAAGCCTATCTCAATAGCCCCAGTACTTAGAAACCCAGATTTTTCTAAACCTTTTGTAATGTATGTCTATGGAGGAGAGTTAAGTATTGATGTTGTCTTAACACAAAAGGATGATAGATAGGAGGGAGAGCACCCAATAGCCTTTTCCTCAAGAACTCTTAGGGAGTATGAAACTAGATATAACTTTGTAGAGAAACAAGCATATGTTATGGTAAAAGCCCTTAAGAAATTCAAGCATATGGTGTCAGGAAGAAAAATTTTGATACTTGTAGCTCACCCAAGTGTCAGAGAATACATCATGGAGGGAGAAATTACTAAAAAAAAGCTAACTAAATAACCAAGATCCTTGAATATGATGTAGAGGTCAAACCCACTAAGTTAGTCAGAGGCAGGGGTTTGTGCCAATATATGACTCAACAGCTTGAAAAGATGATATCTGAAGAGACAAATTCAAAAGAAGAAAAGGAAGTTAAGAGGTAAATCAAGAATCCTAGGTTACAAGCAGGATTCATTTTATGAAATATAGGATTTACCCAAAATAACTCCCTCAAAATAAGAAAAGATACTATAGGATACAAGGAGTTCATTTTGTTTTGATTTAACAGGTTCTTTTTAAAAGAAATTTTGATGGCAAATTGTTAAGATGTGTAGAAAGGGCTGAGGCTGAGAAGATACTACATGAAATGCATCATGGAGTATTAGGTGGACATTTTTTTTCAAATACCATAGCTATAAAGATAAGTGAGGCAGGTTATTTTTGGCCTACTTTATTTGCATATTGTTATCAGCTAGTTAAAAAATGTCAATATTATGTGGGGATGAGAAGGAATGCAGTAATGCCCCTTAGTCCTATAATTATGGATGAACCTTTTGCTCAATGGGGTCTTGACTTCATTAGAATGATAAATCTAGTGTCTAGTATGGGTCACAAATAGATATTAACTGCCACAGATTATTTCACCAGATGGACCGAGGCAGTGCCACTTAAAGAAGCAATAAAAAACGTGATCCTAGATTTTCTAGGGAGTATCACTACTCACTTTGGGGCTCCTCAAACCATAATTTTAGATAATGCTAAAGCATTTTTAGGGTCTAAAGTATCCAACTTTGAATTAAAGCATTGAATATATCTAAAAACTTCCTCTAACTATTACCCTCAAGGTAATGGTTTGGCATAATCAACTAACAAGAAACTGATTAGACTCATCAAAAGAATAGGGGCTGATCATCACAAGGAATGGCATAAAGTGCTTAATTTAGCACTGTGGGCTGATAGAATCATGCCTAAACAGGTGATCAAAATGTCCCCATATGAATTGGTATATGGAAAATCTGGTGTAATACCACTAAGCTTGGAGATTCTTGCTCTCCAAATGATCAAACAGATTGAAATTAAAGAAAATGGCCCCATGCAGGTCAGACTTGCAAAACTTTTGGACATTCAAGAAAAGAGAGATGCAGCCCATGATTCATTGGTAAAGCATCAAAAAATAATTAAAGACTATTTTGATAAAAGGACTTCAAATCCCCATTTCGAAACAGGCCCAATTATTTTGAAATGGGATGCAAGAGCCGCCAAGCCAAGTCAACACACTAAATTTGAAGCATTATGGACTGGCCCTTATAAAATTCATGCATGCAAACAAAAAAATTCATTTGAGCTAGAAACAATGGAAGGCAAACTTGAAGAGATTTTGGTGAATGGAATCTATTTGAAACATTTTAGTTAAGTTATGTCCCTGTCACATTATAGTTAGATAGTTTCCCGTTCTTAGTTGCTTTGTTTTCCCATTTTGCTTTCCCACTTTATTTTAAATAAGTGTTCTTTGAACACGTAGTAGCAGCTCAGAGTTTTTCAAAAAAATTCAAAATTCTCAATACATTGAATATCTCCCAAATCTTGTTAAAATCCCCAAGGTACCTTGCGCTGCCACTTTCATAATGTGTCTATCTCATTGTCCCTTGAAGATTGAGTAAGATTTGCTAATAGTTATCTGAGTTTAATGCCATTTTGAGATTTAATGGATCAATAAATACCTCTTAGCAAGATTTAAAGCTTATAGTTTCTCAAACATTCCTATATCCATGAAAAAATATCTTGCTACTTGCATTTTCAATTCCTTGTAAACCTGCTTAAGCGAAAGTGCTTTCTATTTTACAAAAGTTCATACCAGTTATCACAGAATAGATATAGAGATGGAGGGAGCATAGTCTTCATAATAAGGAGCTAGGATTTATGAATCCCTTGATAAGTTTCTTATGAGTAAGTCATATGCTTCAGCTCTCGTGTAACCATTGAAGACCTATCCACGGACCAGAATCCCTGAAGTTGGTCAAGCAAGTGACCTACTAAAGATAAAAGATTATGCAGATAGAGTCATGGACCCAATTCTTCAAAGAGATGGTAGCAAAACTCTCAGAGAAGGGGCACATCAAAGGTGTCTTTAGAGGGCCAAGGTGGGACAATATGAGACATTTTCAATGAGAATATGGACTTCACAATTGGCACAATTCATTGTCCCAGGTGTGCATCCATGCCCTGACTTGGTCAAAATATGCACAAACTTGTTCCATGCACTCTCAAACACCATACAATAGGGCCCATTCATGGTGTAAATCACACCATAGGCTATCAGAGACATGTTAGCCCTATACCATGATAAGATAGTTACATTTCCCACTATTGCTAAAATGTAAAGAATGTGGGCAAACTTCAATACTCAGTTGAGGTTCTTAAGATCTGAATTGCAAATGGGCGATGATGATACTACTATGCTGACACTACCTGTAGCAAGAGCCCAATTTACATAAGCAAGCCAAGATGCACTGTCTATGATGGCTTTCATTTTTAGAATGAAAGATGATATGGTAGTCTATAGAGAATAAATGGCTATCCTCTTCAGATTGAAGACTGTTGACAAGACTCAGGAGTATCGGCTTGATTTTTTTTAGCAGATTGCATACTCCATGGTGGAACAACTTGCCTAATTCAAATCAAAAAGAGTTTTTAGGTACTCTTCTTATTTGTTTCACCTCATGCTATATCAAAACTTTGACATCTTTTCCCAACATATGCATCTTGATATGTATGACCCAAGTTTTGATTTACAAAGAACCACTCTTGTGTCTGCATGGACACATATTTTGTCAAAAACTAGTGACCCATATGAATTATGGGAACTATTTTTTACCTCTAATTTTTGTCACCTCAGCCCTAAACTAGTTATAAATAGACTATTTCCAAGTGTTTCAAACCTTCTAGCCAATTGCCCAATTCCTTGTGATTTCTTTTTTAGATCCCACCATACAATTATTAGAGTCCATGGTTTTTATGGGGAACCAATGTTGCTACCTAAGATTTTGACTCTTAGGTTAGCATTCTTAGAGGTCAACAGGTAGGTGTCTATAGTAGACAATGAATATGGCTCTAGGAAGAGGAAGAGAAAAATGTATGACCTCCCATGGATGACAAACAACATGGTATTAGAATCCAGAGACGCTGAGATTATGTTGCTTAGAAAGCTAGCATTCCTGGGTTTCCTGCTAATCGAAGATAAATGGGTATATGACCCAAATGCTTTCATAGCTTCTTGGTTAAGGACTAATAGGGTTGCAACTAGAATTTCACATGAGGGCTGCCCCTTTTGGGAAAATAGGAAAAATCCTAGGGAAGATACTCTTGGATTTTATGTTGAATTAACAGATTTACCCCTTCCACAAAATAGACCATGGGAAACTTTCTATGCTAAGTAGAGGTATTTTGATCCTAAAATTAGAATGACTTCTAGCTTAAGAAGGGCACTAAAGAATAAAGATTGGGATGCTGAGAAAACAGAAGCCTATTGGAAATATAGGCAAGAAATTTGTCAGACAACTCATTCTTTTGGGAATGTGGACTCAGATTAGAGATGGGAAGAACTATGGGATGAGTGTCATTTGTCCCCTGTATCTATCCCTAACACAAGAAATTTGCCAACACAGGGTGTAGAGCTAGAAGCCAAAGTAAGATCAAGCCAAGAGTAACAGGCCCCAGAACAAACCATAGCTGTAATCACTGTAACAATTTGGCCACAATCTCTTAGCATCATGGAAAAACAAAAGAGTGTGGTGCCTTCACCACCAAAAGCTTCCCCATTGACAGTAGTTATTAAAGTTCCCAATTCCCCACAAGCACCACTAATAGCAGTGATAGATGTTAGAGAAAAAGAAGCACAGCCAGAAGAAGAAACACCAAGGAAATAGAAAAGGCTGAGGTTTCAACTTGAGTCTGAGGAGAGGGAAAAACCCTCACAATGCCAATTATAGAGTACAGTAGTTGCTCCTCAGGTAAGTATCATTCCTCCTCCTTCTCAATATTTTTCTTCTCCTATTGGCATGATGCTTTCATCTAGCCAGATGACATTCCCTACCACCTCTGCCATGCCCATTTCTCACTTTGCCCCATCTATCCCTACTCAAGCCTTAACATTGCCTCACTTTTCTCCCTCTTTTCCCAAGAAGCTACCTCCTCAGATTTTCCATAGCCAACAATTGGCTATTCCATATGGTTTTCCACAAGGACATCCTTTTGTAGGTGGGTGCATTGCCTCTCCTTCTACCTTCCAAACTCAAGCAGACACTGCTAGGAAGGTGAGGGAAGCCCAAAGAGAGAAAAAGAAGATCAAATAAAATAAAGCCTTGGCTACACCTCATTTGTGGTCACAATTTGGCTTGATTCAGTAGCAATTGATGGTGACTCATTTGTCACCAAACGTAATCAAGCCAAGTGAGCAGATGCAGCTAGAAGACTACACAATGAATGCAGTGGCCATAAACATGTCCCTATTTAGGCCACAAGACAAAACTAAGCTAATAATCAAATCCACTTTTGTAGTTGCTGAAGACTACTTGAAAACATCAAAGAAGTTATAGAAGATAGAGGCTGATCTAGCCAAGGAGAAGGCAAACTATAGTAGTTTAACCATAGAAATTGATAGAAAAGATAATGAAATAGAGAGTCTAAATAAATAGTTATAAGATACTATTTCCCTTCAGACTCACCAGGTGATCCAGGCCTAAAATGATTCCTTAAAAGTAGGGTTAATACAGGTAAAAGATGCAGTTATGACCCTAAGGTGAGAAAAAGTAGCATTAAAAGGAAAATGAGAGGAAAACCTATTACAAGTTACTCAATTGCAATAGAAGCTATTGGATGAATAGACTAATACTATGACTTTACAAGCCCAATTTCAAGATAAGCAACAAAGAGCAGAACAATTAACACTAGAGCTGGCCAATAGGCCCAAGAATGTCAGAGTGTTAAATCTGGTGAAGGAGCTGTATGAATCAATGTGGAAGAGAATCTCTTTGGAGATTATTTAGCTCAGGCCTTCTCTCACCTTCCTACTAAATGCACAAAAATTGTGCAAAAAGGTGGAAAATTCAGTTGTAAACACTCTAGCTATAGTTTTTGGGAGAGTATTGGACTCTGAAACATTGTTGCAAAAGCTTTATGATGCAACAAATGGAACATTGTTAGCAATAGGAATTGATAATAGAATGGTCACTGCTAAGCGAGTGAATGAGGTTCTCAGTTGCAATTCCTCAGCCATCAATTGCAGAGAACTTCTCGATATAATGAAAGAAGGAATCAGTGAAATGAAATAGCACATTGAAAACCTAATGCAATTAGGTATTCCTTCTCTATTTCTCAATGACAATACTGTGCTCATGGTTGATGAAATTGAACCTTTGCTATTAGCCAAGCAAAATGATCAAACAATTTTTTAAGATTTAAGGGATGATTCATTAGTCCCTAAATTAGAAGTTGTTTTGATTCCTATTTCCTAGCTTGAATTCAAATTGAAGGCTATGATTTAGATTTTGTAGAATGTTTCACACAAGGATATTATTAACCTTGATTTAGCCTTCAATAAATTGCAAAATAAGCAGGGGTTATCTGATGATCAGTGATCTACCTATCAAATAGCATTGTTGAAGCTATAATTTTTTGACATTTTGATCAAGCGAGAGTTGTGGTTTCTTTTTGAGCAGGCTTAAAAGTCCTTGGGGTTACCAATAACTGTAGAGTAAAAAATACTCTATGTTTCATTTTGATTCACAGTCATGCAATTAAAATTTTGTCCCTATACACTTTGGTTTGAGAAGATGGAGTTTTGATTTAGTGTGTAGGCTCGAATTTATCTTTGCCTTAATTTTGTCTAAGTGTCAAAATTGAGCAGAAGCTACCAAGTGTCATCGGCTGAGGCACCTTTCATAACTTCTAGAAGTTGGTCGAGACATGCCATGTGTCTCATAGCAATTCAAAAAAATGTAACAAGTGTCGGCATCCACGTTTCGTATCGGCATCCACATTTTAAATCTCTTTTGAGCAGAAGGTTTTAACAAGCTAAGTATCAGGATCAAGTGAAAGGTGCCAAGTGGTGATAGTGGAAGGTTTCAATGTGCTTTTCTAAAAGCAATAGAAGATTCCACGTATCCCTAGCTGAAGAGAGTGGAAGCCACCACATGTCAACCTCTTAATTATCTTCATTTGTTTTCATTGACAAGTAAAGACTGTGGTGGGTCTTGAGTTTTTGTTCTGAAGCAAGCAAAAGCTGCCAAGTGTCACCATCTGTGTAAGTATGAAATGAGGCCCTATTGTTTCTATAATATAGATAGGGAAATGCAGAGATGGACACTTGTCACCTTCCATAGGTTTCTCAAAAGGTAGTTAAAAGTAACAGAACTCACCATGTGTCCTTTGTCAAGAATAAGCAAAAAAATGCCACATGTCCTTGTCCTCTTTTTGAAGTTGCTCAGGCGAGAACTACTTTGGGTCCCATTTTCTATAGAATTTGTTTTAGTTTTGGGAGAAGTGAATGGTGACAATTGTCAAATACCAAACACTTCTAAGCGAAGATACAATAAGAATATAGGTAATGTAGAGAGTGTCGTGTGTCTTCGATAAGGCTATGGAACATACCAAGTGTCATTCTCTAGTACCTCCTAAGTATTAAGAAGGTTTTCAAAAAATTGGCCAAGTGTCCTCTTCTATTTGATAGAAGGGAGCATCCTATGTATCTATTTCAGCTAATGAAATGTATAAAGATATAACATTTTAGAATCTATGAAATATCTTCTGATAGACACTTCCAGTTCAGTTGGGCCATTAGATTGGGAACACATAGACAATTTGGAGTGAATTCAATGCTATAAAGAGGGGTGTAGAGATCACCAAAAATCATCATTAGAAGATTGGAGAGAATTTTTTTTGTGAGAGACTATTGTCAAGAGTTTTAGACTTTTAGAGCTGTGATCAGGAATATCATTTGTCTTTGTTCTATCTTCTAGAATTGGAAAGTTTAAGTAATTGTGCATGTTTTGTGCCTTTTATGTAACTTGAGAGTTAATAAGAAGATTGAGTTATGTGCCTTTGTTGGTGTTTTCTATGTCATTACAAAAGTAGTCTAAGTTGTGAGCCTCTATTTCTATTATTTTTATCTTTTACATTGATCATGCCTTGTTCGCTCTTTAATGTAATTAAATCTTACATATAGTTTCACGATGCTCAGAATTAAGGGTTGAATTACATTTAGGTGCATCGCCATAGTTAGATTTTCTTTCTTTGCATTTGTGTTTTTGTTTAATTTTCTATCCCTTTCTTCCCAACACTCAAGATAAAGAAGAGACTAGCTTCTTTAAAATCTAGAGGTCATTTCAAGTTGCAAGTCCCACATTCTTGAAACTTCCCATTGTTGGTGTAAGAAGCAAAGCGTAATTTTAACCATCAACATGATTTGTATATCCTATGATAGAGGAGGTCAAATGGGGATCCCTAGTCATGTCTTCACACCATGACATTTTTGATGGGGTCTTTGCATCATATGATCCTACCACACTAATGATCATGTGGTATCATCTACCCAAATTGAGGTGGTCTAGTTTAAACTAGTGGGGGAGGCCATGAGGTAGCTACAAACATGTGGGGATGGATTTTATCCATCATCATGGGTGGGATTAGGAGAGGGATAGGTTTGGTAGGATTTGGCCTATGAGAGAGTCATACATATGGCTACCATGATCCAACTAGGACAGGTATAGGCCCAAGTGGACAAGCTATAGGGATAGGTAGCAATGTTGATATCATAAATGACCTCATTATAACATACTATGTAAAGAGGATAGTTTGAGGCATTGATGGGAAGTGCGGCTAGGCCATGAGATAGGCATGATAGATCCTAGTTGTAGATATGGAGTGATGTATGTTTGTATTTTATACCATTGTATAAAACACATGATATATAGAGATATATTGTTTTAATAGTTGGATTTTGACCTCATGAGTTATATTTTGGTTTTGGTTGTTGATGCATGGATATATTTAATTATAACACATGTATATTGATTTTATTGTATATGTTATGGGAAATATATGTGGATTGTTTTCTTTTCTATCATTATGTGATACACATGCATGGTTAAAAAAAAAAGAACTAAAAAAGACTTGGAAAAGTAAAATTAATCATAAAAAAATGCACTATGCACTAAATCATGATGGAAAATGTGTAATAACAAAATATGACTAAGTCTAATAAACCCAAAAGTGGTAAAAAAGAGAACAAAATTATTTTAAACCATGAAAAGGAGTGGCACCAAATTAAAAATAATAATATCACACTAAATCACGTTTGGAAGTATGAAAATAATGTAATAAAATGGAAAGCATGTGAAAGATAAATGGTATAAAAATAAAATAATTATGTCAATCAATCATACTAAATCATGTTGGGAAGTATAAAAGAAACAAAATTGGTAAAATGGACTTAAATTAATCACACTAATTCAAGTTGGAAAGTATCAAAAACTTAAGGGAAATGGTTGTATTCATACATGCAATCAGAAAATAAGAAGATAAAAGTGAAAGATTAATGAAGTAAGCATAAAACATAGTAAATCAAGATCAGAATCATGTCAATGATGTGTAACTCAAAATCAATCATAGCTTATCTCAAATTTGACATATGTAATTTCATTATGACTAGGCTAATTGAAAATTTTATGTGGAAGGCCAAGTCCAATCCATGGTCTTACACTGTAACTCACAAAGGGAACACTAATGAGGTGTAAATAATGTAAAAATTATATTAAAATGGGATGTTTAGAATGATAATGTGAAAATTTTATAATTTGTGAGGAAAGCCTGGTCTTATCTAAGGTCTTACACTACAACTCACAAATGGGATCCCTAGGGGAGTGATCAATGAATAAAACAATATGTCTCAAAGGGAAATATTAGGATTGTAGGGAATGAAATAAGGAATTTAAAAATCATAATTTAGGCATCTTATGACAAGACCTTATAAAACATGAGGCACACTAAGGATATAAAAAGACACTAAGTGATTAGTGATCATCAATATATAAAGGATACATGTTCACTATAGGCATAAAGTTACATACACAAATAAGTGAGGTACTATGATCAACTCATGTTGGTTGTTATAAACAAGAAAATTAAAATGGACCTACCTTCCCACAATGTTTTCCTTATTCCTCAATATCTCTTATAGAGTTGTTAGTCTACTATGAAGATTGGGTATTTTTGTGATAAAATGGGTAGCATTAAAATATTTTTTTATTCTCCTTATCCAATCTACTATCCTACAGCATCCCAATAGACCTCAACTCTATAATGAGGCCAAATATGGAGTTTGAGTTCGATTATAAAAATGAGATGTGCTTATAATCATGTCTTTTAGTGTGATATTACTTTTGAAAAAATTGAATGTAGCCTTTTGGATCATTGTCTTTTATTAAATGATTTGGATTTTGAAATTTTTTATGGATTTTAAGATTCCTCCTCTATATAAACTTGGAACAACCAATCATGAGAGACAAAGTGATACACACATATGAGATTTAGGCTTTGTATAAAGGAAGATAAATATACAAAGACATGACTAACTAAAAACACTTAGGCATACGTATGAACCAGTGTGTTATCTCAAGTTACAACCATGTATATGCCTAGTTTGTAAAAGAAAATAAGGGAAATAAAGGGAGATCCAAAGTGGACCAGTAAAAGGAGATTATAATGAGATGAATTGTTTTCTAATTTATCACATTGTAAATAAGGAATGACTAAAGGGAACAAGGTTTATATAGCTAAGTCACAATAAAAATTATCCACGTTTATAGAGATAAGATAGCAAATAATCATGAAAAAGAATAAGATAGCCATAAAAAGGAACACATAGAGAAGAAGTATGTAATCATGAAAAATAATCCATGAGAGAACATAAATAATAAAATGACATCATAATCAACATGTAGTGTGAAACATAAGTCATCATGTAAGATAATTAAGAATTTGACACTATGTCAAATGATATAAGATAGATAAGTGTAAATTTATATCACACATCCAATAAAAAATGAAGAAAGAAATGAAAGAACACCATGCTTGTGTTCATAAATATTGGTAAATTTATCCACACACATTATCCATCATATTTAATAAGTCTCTATGAAGTTGAACTCAGACTGTCACCAAAGTCTCATCAATCTTTAGGGACAGTTGAGAAAATAATTTACATTGAATCTCCTCAATAGAAAATGTAGGAATGTTTGAAGGGTCATGTTAATGAGGACTATCATGTATGGGATGCTTAGGATAAGGAATGGGAATGGAATTTGTGGGAGATCAAGGGTTCATTAGTGGAGAAAGGTCCATAGGTGAGGGAATCACTAGTGGATAAGGGGCCATACATGAAGGAGGGTCCACAGGTGAGTGAATAATGGGTGGAGAATCTATAGGTGGAGAAGGAACCATAGGTGGGGGGGCATAGGGGAAGAAGAGAGAGCCTTATTATAAGGGTTACTTATGGGAAGAAGGGTAGTATATGTATGAATAGTCATAAGGTGGTCCTTGAGATGCTGCTAAAGGATGCAACAATGATTAGTGTCATGGGTACCACATTGGTGCCATAGACAATATACCTCTCCATATTTGGAAAGATATTTAGGTAATACTTTCAAGCGAAGTATATCCTTGTCTGTGGGTTAATGAGTAGTGGAACATAAGGTACTGATATAACTTCATAGCTTATGACAATGTGTAGAGGAATGATTATTTGTGTCATAGAAGTAACAAATATAAGTATTATTATACTTTGTGGGTATACTAACAAAAGGAGTGGAAATAGAAGTCAAGTTGGTGTAGTGAATAGTCTTGGGTCTAATAACTGTCAACTTTATGAATATCACAATATGGTTATTTAACCCATTTAGTGGGTGGAGAAACAAGCTATGGTAAATGGAGTAAACCATCACCAAGGGAAGGTGGGGCTGGTGGAGAGACTAGATAAGGCTTGACTGAAGGAGAAATAGGATCAAAAATAGTGTGAGACTCAACTAGAGAGGGAGTGAGAATAGGATCTAAACTAAGCTCAAATAAGGGAGGGGTAGGATGCAAAAAAATCTTAAGAATGATCACAAGCATCTTAGGGATAAGTAAACTAGAGGGATCCTAGTATCTAGAAAAGTTATAAGGACCAAGCATAGCACTATCCATAAATGTACTCTTATGAGGTTATTCTAAAATTGAAGGTGTGCACACCATATCTACCCTTGGTGGGTTTGAAGATGATTAGGATTGTAAATTTTATGCTAAAGTGATTTAATTGTTGCTTTCAAATTTTTCAAAATAAGTTGACTGGTTTGAACTAGTTTTTCAAAACCTTATGTGTTGAAGAAGAATAAGATGACTATGTTGACATGTTTGACCTAGTTTGTTGATATGAATGCTACCAAATAAAATAATATGACAAAGTTGAGTTATTAAACCTTGTATGCTTATTTATGACTATATAAGAGTGTTATGTCAAGCTATTTGATCTATTAACATGTATCTGATGAAGACCTACATAGATAGAACATAACCATTTTTATGTGACTATGTGTTAAACCTATGCATAGAAAATTAAAAATATACTGACTATTTTGATATAATATAACAAATATATAAAAATAATAATATGACATAAATGAAAGCATGAAATAAAAATTAAAAGGGTTAGATTCACATTAGGCTCACCAGGATGTATGCAATAGGAAATGCAGTAGATCTATAAATCAATCCTAACTTAGAAAATATAAATCTTACTTACACTTCTAACTGGGGATACATTAGATAATTGGGGTCATGACCAAGATGGATATTATAAACCTAACCAAGGGATCTCTTACAATAATTATATCACTAGGGATGGTTATAAAGCCTCAAATAAATTAAAACTAAGTAATAACCCTGACTAAGTCTTATGTTTTCATATTCACTAGATTAATAACAAGTAAAGCAAAAGTCTAATATAGTGTTCACCAAAGTTTTTGGCACAAATTAGGGGTAATAAACATAAAATTAAACATGCATAAAATACATATACTCATGTAAATGTATAAAATATCCTAATGCATGGAAGATAAGTGCCAATGTATATCTATCTACTCTTACAAAGGAGGAACAAAGTTAAGATTACTTACCTTCGAAGATGAACCCATTGAGCCTTAATATATCCCTTGTCCAAGATGATTTTAAAGAGGTTATTGTGGTATGTAAGGATGATAAGGATAAATTAGCTCTAGGCTACACAACCCATCAATGCATCCAAAAGAATTCTCCATAAGACAAGATTCATATATCCAATAAAGGTATGAAACCTTAAGCTTACTCCTCAAGTAGAATGGTGGATAAGCAAATGTACAATATATATAACTTCTTATCTTCTTTTAAAAATGGTGAAATTAATATTTTTATATAAGTAGATCTAACCTTGATCCCTTATAAAGTTTAGACCAACAAGGTCGACCCAGTCAACCTAGTATTGTAATTGATAAAAACAAATTAGGTCATGTACTAGGTTGGCTAGGGGGTGACCTAGACCTTGATAAGTTTTATCAATAAAAGTACAAGATCGATGGGGTCAACTATGTAATATAAACTATAAAAAAGGGTTTTAGGCTAGGAAAGGGATAATGAAGGTGGTAAATGACTATAGGAGGGTGTAAATAGGAGGTAAAGCTTAGGGAAATAATTTTAGGATAAAAATATTTAGATATAAAGTGGTAATAAGGGACAATAATCCTATGAATCACCAATGGTTTACCCACCCTTATCATGGTACACCCCTTAAGGCATGCACTCAAAGAGATTGAGACTCAATGGGTTCCTACAAGATAAAAAGTTTTAGTGATTGATAAAGTTTGAAATTATTATGTGTATACACACACCAGTTGCATCTACCTCCAATTCCAAATTTACAATCAAACTAATTTATAAGTTAAAACCTATTATCCTAAAAATGAATCAATAACCATGGTTAACATAGTTTCACAGTAGCTTAATCAGCTTGTCTTCTCTAATGCACTTAGGAGACAATTTACATGATTACTTGATTCTCTTACTTCATTAATTTCATGGATAGTATAGTTCCATATTATATATCCCCCTCATCATATAGAGATTAATATGAATATACCTCTATCCAAAGGATATGATGCAAATTCTTATTATGATTATCATAAGGGACCAAGAAATTCTAAGAACAAATGTTTTACCTTGAAGCATAAGATCCAAGACCTTATTGATGAATAAAATATTACATTTGATGATCCTCCCAATAAATTTGGTTCACAACCTAATGATCACCAAAAGTATAAAATATTTAACAAACCTTTGCAAGGCCATTATAATAAGGAACCAGAAGTGCAAATGGCATATAATGCACATCTTCCTCCATCACATTATGGGTATCGATTATATGGGATTATCAGTACTTATATAAGACACATACCTTCTACTAATTTCAATGATACTAATATTAAGGATTATGAATTTGATCTTCAATATTTATTAATTTGAGCATTCCTTGATCACTAACCTATAAAAAGTGTTATGAATGATAATGGTGCATGCTAAAATGTTTGCACCATGACATTAATTATGCATCTAGCTTATACACATCATGATTTATATCCTTATATTAGATCAATTAAAGAATTTAATGGGACCTCCTAGAAGGTTCTTGGTGAGATTGACCTACACTTTTAGGTATATCCTTCACATGTGGTTACTACCTATTTAGTTATACCTTCTATGAGAATCTTTGATATGTTATTAGGAAGACCTTAGATACATACACTTTGATCAATTCCTTCTAAAGCACATGGGTGTGTTAAATACATCCATACTAATTGGGTAACTACAGCTTATAAAAACCCATATAAGCATCCTCTTGAACAATAAAAATGTATACCCAAGAAACTAACTATCAAACCTACTAAGGTTAATACATTACACAAGGTTAAGAAATAGGAAATCCCCTTTACTAGGTAGCTAGTACTTGAGATAAAATAACATAAAGAATATATAGTGGATTCTATGGAATCCCCATCTTCTATTATGCATCATATTCAAACATCTAGAGCACTTAAAAATGTTTCTATTATTTTTATTCCAAATAAACCATAAATAACATTGATATGGGTTTGATGAACCCATATTCCTTATATTTGTACTTCACAACCTCAAAGTCTTGTTATATACACAAAAAACATCACAAACACTATAATGAAAAATATTTCACTTATACATACTCTTTAGAAGTACCATAAATTACTCACACCATGTTTCAAATTGGGAAATACCTATGACCATTTTTTGGATGGGATCATAGGATGATCTTTCCTCTTCACATATTCCAAAAATACCAAAAAAATAAAAAACATTAAAAAATCAAAAAAAAAATTGGCACCTACATACTATATTGGCTCCTTGGCATCTATGTTAGTTCCATGTTGATGGATGGAATTTAAATTACTCCTACTTACACATGTTTTCCATTATTATACTTGAGGGTGATACATGCATACACAAATACATGATATATTCCCATTTTTTATGTTAGGCCTTTCTTCTACTCATGCCATGTGGACATTAGGGGCATCTACTTATTTGATCAAGATATACACATGTTATATGGTTTGAGGATCACTTTATATTATCATGTTTTGATCTCATAAATTTACTTACACATGCCTTTATCCTTGATTATATCTTTCATGGGGTACTTGTTATGCTATGCACTTGAAATGTTTTGCTAACACATTTGATCCATAAGCTAGTCTGATATGTTTAGGTTGGTTTCTTATACTTTATTTTATGCATTTATTTGAGTGTCTTGTATTTATATTGTCTTGCTTGTTCCAAAATTTGAATATGCTTCTTTTTTTGTGGCCCTTATGCCTATGTGTGATTTATTTTGACATTTTAATATTTCATTGATTATTTTATGGACATATGAGTATGTCATTCTTGATTTTTTTGGACATTTGACTAAGTCATGTCCCTTAGATTATGAGGTATTTTAACATGCCCCTTGTTTGTGGTCTCTTAGGACCATTGTATGTTAAATTTATTTTGAGTGTTCTTATGTGTGTGTTTTCTCTTGTTGATATCGTAAAGATACTATCTAGATGTTTCCATGATATTTATCATGCATCTCATGCCTTCATGTGATCACATAGTCTTATGTTCTTCAATGACACATTTATATAGACATGTTATTCTATATGATAAATGGTTCCATTCATAAATTATTTATTTTTATTATCCTTTTGAGATGAGGTAACCATTAGTTTATATTCTTACCTCACCTTAAAGGGGGAATATCAATGGGGGCATGTTCTCCACACTTGGTAATTTCACATATTTAGTGGAGACATGCTTAGGAAGCATATTCTCCACATTTATTTAGTATTTGAAACTTATATTAGTTTTAAAATTTAGTGGGGGCATGTCATCCAGGCATGGATTTTACACATTCACAATTTCAAACTCATTGAGGGCATTCTTTGGAAGCATGTTCTCCACACTTAATTAGTATTTGGCATACCCATACTTAGTGGGGGCATGTTTTGTAAACATGTCCTCCACATTGGCACTTATTTAAGTTTTTTAATTTATCCATATATAGTGGGGGAGTGCTTTGTAATCATGTTATCCATACTTAAAGGTTTACGAATTGGCCAAAGCACACAATTATATTATTCAAATTCATAGTTATGGAAAAATTATATAAATTAGACCATTCTTATACATAATTTCAACATGAAACATATATAAGGTGTATATGATTTTAATGTGAACACAATATTGTAAAATTCAAATTAGTTTCAAATTTTAAAACTCTTTCAAGGGATATCCTCACCCACCAAGATAGACTTTTATGGGTTATAATGAGCCAATATATGGCAATATTTGGTTCACTTTTTATATGGTTGAAGTGATTAAATAACTCAATCTTACCAAGTTTTCAAGATGGACTTGATTATATCATCTAACCTCACCAATTTGATAGTGTAGTTTAACTTGGTTCATTAACACTAACCAAGTTATAAGTATGATTGGGTTTCATGGTTGAGCTAACCTCAAATTTTAGGTGGAAAATATGTATTTCTCCATGGTTGGGGGCATGTGCCTTCAAATTCTCTTTCTCTTTATCTCCTTAGATATATACACTTTGTGTGTGTGTGTGTGTGTGTGTGTGTGTGTGTGTGTGTGTGTGTCTTTTAATATCAATTTTAGATCCTTATAATGATATATCCTTTCATATCACTTGCCAATAATCAAGGTGGTTACATCAATACACAGGTGTACTCCTAAACCTTGCTCTTTTAATTTAAATATTTTCAATACTTTCAATTTAATATTATATGCATTAATTATTTATTGTAACATGATCTTGGTTGTAAGTTATTCACTATAAAATCACTCAAGTTGGACTCAAGTAAAGGAAAGGTGTGTTATACACACCCAAGTATGCATTTATTCTCTTTTAAACTAAAAAATCCATTAATAATTTAAGGGAGGGAATGTAGATGATATTTATGGATTATATATCACCTTAGTCTTGTATACTTATCAAATTAAAACCTTGGTTTTTCCTTTTAATTATTAACCTTTCCCACTTTTATAAGTATCACATCTACATTATCTTGTTCCCCTTGGCCTATCTCTTCATCTGACTAGTCTTATGTTCGTGACCCAAACCGTATATCTAACCTATAATGATTAACACATAATTATCTTCCACTTCTAAATGTTTTTATCATGTACCTACTTTCTTTTTCCTTGGACACTAGCATCCTATATAGACACCTATGTCAACATAAGTATCTTACTCTGACATAAGTGTCCAATGCCCTAAATTCATCTAATTTGTAAATGAAACATATCCTAATGGAAATCCTAGTGATTTAATTTAAGTTATTTTTCCAAAGGGATTCATATAAATACAAGATCAACCCTCATTCATTCCTCACCTAGAAAATTATTACTTGCTCACTAGGAAACTTACAAAAGGCATTCAATCAAGAACTCAAGTGAGTAAATATTCCCTATTTTATCATATTTACATATCAATCATAGGGAAATCATGTGCATAGGTATAATGTACTAAAGGATTAGTTAAATATATATATATATTAAAAGTTATAATTTAGATCACTATTATACTTGATTTCCACATATTTCATGGTTCACACATAATTTAACATAGGGGAGAACCAAATTAGTCTGAGGCCCTCTTTAGAGTATTAGTTATGTAGGTAATGTTCATTCATACATGGTTTTTTGGGTTTAACTTGACTCCTATGATAACTAATCTTTTTTCTTGAAGGTCACTATGAAGATAAAGAACTATACATTTACAATTTCATGAGTGACAGTCCACGACCCAAATATAAATCCACCAGAGTGAAGGTGAAGACAAACCCTGAAGCATCTAGGTGGTCACATCCTTTTTCATTAGGTATTTTATATAGAACACCTGAATTAATTTTAGATGGTAGCATGAACATAGCCATCTAAGGTTGATGCTAGTGTCTATAGCTCTAGATGTACTAAATCCAGAAGTCGGAAACTATTTTAGAATCCTCTTCTAGTCTATGTCCTAGTTGTTCCACATATATAATTATGTTAGCATTAGAACCAATTAAGTATATTACTTCTTTTTCATTTCTATTATATCATAGTTGTACTTACTATTTTTAGCCTATCTCAGTTTAATAAATTTAGCATACGTTATATTTGAGTTTAGCATCTACTTGGCCTACTATAGAGATAGTTTATCACCCTTGTACCTTAAGCAATCTATATCCCATTTAACCCTAGATAAACTCAATCTATAATTTTGGGGTTAAACAATAACACAAAAATACAAAACATAACTTTAGTTAAGATTAACCTAATCAATTTTCTTCAATTCCTTCCAATTCATTCCAATAAGGAGATATGTAAATCTAAATTTGGACCCTATCTAAAACTTGATATCTGGTATGAAATTAATTATTGTTAGATTTATATGATCATATTAATTACATTTACTCTTTAAATCATGAAAATATGAGGCTATATATATATATATATATATATATATATATATATATATTGGTAAATCAGTGATCACATGAAACAAATAATCTATAATTAGGATTTAATATATGTCTATATTTTTCATTAATGCATATTTCATAAGCCTTCAAACAATAATAAAAAAATTGTATTCAATCCACAAAACATTATTAATAAGAATTGTTTTTGTATTGAATTTGATTACATCTCCCAAACCAAATTTAAATGCCATGCATGGTGCCACTTAATTTCCTTTTTATAATTTTTAGTTGGGATGAAATTTAATCCAAAATAGAGATTACTAGATAAATTTAATTCATCTCCATTTTCATGGCTCTTAGTTATTTCAGTTTATTCTTGTTAATTAGATAGTAATTGACATGACCTAAATATGACAGTCGACCCTCCATTTCATGAATTTTTAAGATGATGGTTAATTATTCAACATTATCATTAAATAAAGATGTAATTCATATTAGAAGAAAAAAATAATGTAAAAAATATATATTTATTATAATCCTTTATAATTTTTTACAGTTTGTCTAAAACTTTACCTTTCATTTGATATAGTCTCTTATAAAAATCGATTGTATTTTACAACTAAAAAAATAAACGTGGAGATAAGAACATCAAATTTAGGCTTTGGTGATAATATAATGAATGGGGTTTAATTTCATATCACTTCATTCATCTAATTTAATCAAATATGTTTAACTCTCTAGAGAGAACCAAAATTATTTTGATCAATTTTGAGAAAAAATTACAAGGCAGTTCTATCTATTTTGTGACAAAAATGAGAAATTTTAACAAATTGAAGCAATATAACAATTAATGTGATGAATTATTGGTATCCATGGTTTTAGGGCATAATAATCAATTCTTCTATGGTAAATAATAAAGATGACACCAAAAATAATAACATCAACAATTTCTTTAATCCTCTCAAAGAGGAACCTCCCTTAGAAATGAATAATTTCCCCTTTGCCTCCTAATTTTTTGCCTTGTTTGTTTTATTGGTTCACTAGAGACACATTAAATTTGATAGTAGATTAAGTAACATTTTTCAAATTTTTAATTATAAAATACAGACTAGATGGAAATGTTTTGAAACCCATATGGGATTAAAAGGAAGTTGGGTGGACTTTAAAAATTAATGTTAGACTATAATTAAATCTATGCACTAAAATATATTTAGTACTTTATACATATTTCATTCTTTAAAGATGAACTAACCTAAATTTTCAAGGGCAATATTAAATTATGGTAATATAGAGTGTTGACTATCAAATTTAACCTCTTATAAAGTCTTATTTTGGTCATCATATTTAGTGGTTAAAATAACACATAGATACTTTCTTGGTACTTAGACTATATTTATATTAATATAATTTATAAATTTGCTTTCATCTCACATTAATTTTTATTTTTTAATTTCTTTATGGCCTTAGATGGTTTTATAGATTTGATTTTATCTCACATTTATTTTTTTTACTATAGCATCGATGTATCTTGAATTTATAGAGGATGATTAGGTACATTTGATTTCAAAAGGCACCAAAGTTGTAGAGGGCAGAGTGTATCCAAGCAGATGGACACTATAATGTAGAGACATGGGAAGATAATTTGTTGTTGTTAGTGTTAACATGGTATTGGATGGAAAATTAAAATTGTTTTTTTTTAGTTGATGAATTTGAAAATTTAGAAGATGTCGAGAATAAAGGATACTACATTTATTAGGAGGAGATGGAACTGTTGAGGCACATAAATTTATCAATTATACAAATTCTTAGTGATCACATATATAGTGACTTGAAGGATTATAATGTTAATATGGAAGAGGTAAATTGTAGTGATGACACTAAAAACACCATCAATATAGAGCCTAAAGATAGAACTGATGTTTTCTAGATAATTTGGTTCTCAAACATAAATTTTATATGATAAATGAAAACATATCCCAAGGTTTTATAACTCATGTTATAGAAGATCATAAATTTTTTGGAGATATTAGGATTATTGAATTTTGGTGTAATGGTGGAAAAATGTGGTAATTTTATATTCTAAATTCTCAAACTTTATACAACCCAATAAATTAATAGTTTTTCTAGTTAAATTTTTTTCATGAAACTTAAGCACCATAATGGTTAAAAGGAGTGATCAATCAAATGGTTTATCCCTTGTATAAGGTGGTTAACACAATTTGTGTTCATCTACATGAAAATATGTTATAGAGGGAATAATCTAAAATTTTCTTAAAGGAGATATGGTAAAACATCAATGGATTAGATGTCAATACCTTTGGTTTTCATATTGATAGATTATTCAAACCTCCTTACAAAGGATGTTCCCTATCTAAAGGATCTCTCATATAATGGTTTGCTTGGGTATGGGCCAACATAGATGGTTCTCTTATGGATGTTAGATTTAAATACTTCTTAGAACAGGTTGAATTAAACATATGGGATGTATTATAAGAGTGAAAACCCCAATTTTTATATCCAAATTATTTTTATGCCACTAATTAAAATCATTCCAAAAAAGTGATCAAAAAACCATATAATGCTAAAAAATATCAAAATTTGAATACCACTCTATCCATTTCATCATATAAAAAATTTCATGAGGAGAAAAAATGGTCAAATTTTTTGGATGAACTGGAAAATGTGAAATATTATTATTATAAATTAGACTATCTCAAAAAACTTCACATTTCTTTAGTTAGAGTTCAATGGTGCAAAACTAGATCCTTGAATGAAAAGAACATAAATAAATTTTATTTAGATGCACTAACAACAAATTCCATCTTTAACGTGGGTGAGTAATATATTTAGGCACATAAAATTAAATTTTATGGGATGGATGTCCATCAAAATGTGTGGCACAAATAGTATGGGTAACTAGGGATCACCTTATATAGTCATAAATTTGACTGGATAAATGGTGATATGAGTAAAGTAAATTATAGCTTAGGGAAAGAGAAATAAATTTTAAATACCATTACAAAAATTGATTACATATAAATAATCAATGAGATACATTCATATATTTCTCCACATTTAAAATATTTTGTAGGATAATATAAAATTAAATTTCCTCAAAGACTATTTCTTGCATTTATACCCATAATTTAATATGAAATAATAGTAACGAGGAGCTTCAATATTCTTCAATTGTTTCAACCAATATTTTTCATGATAATGGATGTAAAATTTTCAACATGTTTTTATTGTAAAGAAAAACTTATTCACCAAGTGTGATGAGTGTACAAATTTGTACAACAAACATAAATCCACCACATGCCCATAAGCACTCTCAAAATTTGAATAGGAATAAAATTGGCATAATTAATACATTCAAAACTATCATGCACATTATTATTCCCATAAATAACAATTAAAGGATCAACTTAAAATTTTATTAAGGATTACACATGATAAAATGGACAAAATGAAAACTTCCATACTAAGTATGGGTGAGAAAGATAATTCAATAAGTAATGTTATTAACCTCTTAGTTAATTTTATTATTATTATTATTATTATCACACATGAACACAATACTAGAGATTTTATCCACTTTGGCATACCATTTTTTTAATTTAGAGCAAATTACATAGTCATATCATTGGATTTATTTCTCAAGAAAATTGAAAAATTAGTCAGTGATGAATATGGGGGTTGTTGTATAATGGTAGCAGATCAATTGTTAACCTTAAATATAAATGTATTGGGTAATATAGAGTTAAAAATATAAAGTAAGCTAGGTCATATGGGTGATAAACTACCTCTATAACAAGCCGGTTACTATAAAAATTAGAAAAATAATATTTTGTATTTATATAAATTAGATTGAGAAAAATAGTAAAATATAATTGTTGATAGATATTTCAAATAAATGGAAAATAATGATAGTTGATTTATTACGAACATGTAGTTCTAAGTAGGAATATGATGGAATTAGATTGGATGATGATCCTAGAATATTTTTCAGTTTCTATAAATATCTTTTTTGTGGCCTCAGAAACTTATATTAAACCTTGATAGTTGTGTCAATGTAGGTGTATGACTCTGTTATAGGTGTCTCATACATAATATTTACTAGATATATATGTCACCAATTGGATAATTCTAGGTTTTATATCACCTTTCTTCTAATGTATTTCTATCATGCATAAAGTTTGTCTCTCTTTTTCAAATGATCAAATGCTAGATCTTCACCCTTGGAGTGACTATGAGAAAAAATGGGTTAGTGGGATCATGATGTCAAGATGACCCAAACGACCCATTTGTTAATGGGTGTGACCTACATATCCATTCCTCCAAATAGGGCCTCATACTAATGTATTATTCCCTTATTTGTTAGCTTGTGTGTGAACAACTGTGAAGTATGTGATAAACCAAAACATGCAATGACCTAACTTATAACTTGGAAAAATTGGATCATGGTCTACTCTTTTAATTCTTAAAAAATGTATAAAAATTATTCATGTGACTGATATGGAAAAAGTAACAAATAGGGTATATTTTCTCACTTGAATGTTTGATTGAGTGATTCTTGGTATATTTCCTTTATGAGTTGCATGGGATTTCTATGTGAGGAATGAATGAGGGTTAATCATATACATATACAAAAAGCTCTTAGAAATATCTCACAGTAAATCACTTAGGCCAACCTTTTTGATACATTTACTTTTTAAAGTAGATGACTTTTTGGCACTAGAGACATTGTATAAAAATGGACAATTACGTTGACATGTGTCTACCTAGGATGTAATTGTCTATAGAGTTAGAAAATATGTATAGGTCCAAAATTGGTAGTGAAGGATAATAATTAGGTTTAAAACTTTTATCACAATACAAAAATCATAGGTCATCAAAATAACAATGGTTATACTAAGAGATAATCATTTAGGCATAAAGAGATAGTGAATGTGAGTCTTTTAGTAATGGGAAGGTCTAAAACTAAAAGGTACAACCATGTTATGTATTTTCCAAGTGTATAAGATTGAGGTACTATATGAATTATACTTTAGTGTCTACATTCCCCACTTTTAATCTAGTAATGAAATTTTGAGTTTAAAGGAAATAAATGTGTACCTTGGAATGCACCACACACCTTATCTTTACATGAATCCACCTTGATTTCTTTTTTGGTGATTGACCTATTACCAAAATAATGTTATAAGATATAATTAGTGTATGAAATATAAAATTAAAATAATTTTAAATGCTTGAAATTAAAAATATCAAGGTTAGGAGTTCACATGTGTCTTGATGTAACCATCTTACCTTTTAGAAATTTAATTTGAAAGGATGCCTCATTATGAAGAATTGAAGCCAAGATTAGGATAAATATGAACTTGTAAATTCATATATATATATATATATATATATATATATATATATATATATATATATATATATATATATATATATATATATTATAGGACAACATTCCCCTCATATTGATGTAAAGGTGAGTTTCAACATGGTCATTGAGCTTGTTTCATCTCAATCATACAACCCAAATATGTGTATAACTTGGTGAGTGTGAGAAATTTAATAAACTCTCACTATATATCTGGTGAAGGAGGATGATTTAATCAAATCTAACCTATAATTTTGATGAATTTAGATTATTTAATCAATTATAACTTATCAATTTGGTAGGATTTAGTGATTTAATCAACTCAACCTTCCAAAGGTGAACCAACTACTATATTAGATTGGCTCAATAATAGTCCATCCTAGGTATAATTATAGTTCATAACAATATTTTAAATCTATAAAATAATTTTATTTTGTAATTGTTAGGTTCCCCTTATATGGCCTATGCACCACATATATGTATCAAGTTGAATATGGGTATAATAATAGTAATAATGTATAGAATGTTGCCACAAATATGTATCTAAATCATATAACTATGAAATATAATGAATTTTAAATCAATTAAAGTGTGGAGGACATGTTTCCTTGAGATACCCCCACTATATTAATTAAATATGATAAAAGGTATATGTTGGGGATCAACCAACAATAGATTACACTTGTGAAAGCAATAAACGCAGAATTAAATCAGATAGACAAGTAATTAGAATGAGATAATAGCAAGAACAAGAGATACAAGAAACCACCCTGAAAACTTGTATTAACAAACTCTTTACAAAAGGAATACAATTGAAGAAACTTCTTTCTTCCACACCTCTCCTAGATGTATAGATCTCTCAATAGATCTCTATTCCTCAAGAGCTCTCTCTCTCAAGAATAATCAACTCCAACAAACCTGGATTGATTCAATTCTGTACTGTTCTTCACATACAATGAATTACAATAATTCACTACAACTACAATAAGCTAGGAAGATCTAATTCTACATATAGAATTAAGAGACTTGAGCATGCACTTCCAACAAATAGTTAAGCCACTTGAACAAGGGCTCTAAAAATAGTATTGATAATAATAGAGACGCGAGCTTGAGACTACAACTCAAACACATCATGCAAACACTCGCTTCTGTCCACGAAAATAGCTCTCTGGACATGCAGGTAACCAATGTCAGTTCCTGCTGCTTACCTGTGACCACCGTCGGCCGATCCTCTGTCGATGTTAGCATCTCTGCAACTGCTCCTGACCGATGTCGATCGCTCCTAACCGATGCCAGTGTTTGTGTAGACCCAAACCTATTAAAGTATGCTCCTGTGTGAAGCTTTTAGCTCCACACCCTAAAAATCTCCCACTTGGAGATAAATAGCTGCACCAATACCTTTATGGCAACATCTTCTAGCTCCTCCATCTTCAACTCAATCATGAAGACCAACAGAAGTTGAATGAAGATTCAACTTCTCCTTTGTAATCAGCTTAGTTAACATATTAGTAGGATTCCTATCTGTATGGATCTTCTCTAGCTTCAACTCACCATCTTCCAATACTTGTCGTATGAAATGGTACCTTAGCTATATGTGCTTTGTTCTTGAATGAAAGGCTGAATTTTTAGCCAAATGGATTGCACTCTGACTGTCACTGTACAATTTGCAACTCTCATGCTCCCTACCAAGCTCATCCATGAACCGTGTCATCCATATCATCTCTTTGCTAGCCTCTGTGGCTACAATATACTCTGCTTCTGTAGTTGACAAGGCAACAACCTTCTGCAACTTAGATATCCAGCTAACTGCCATTCCACCTACAGTGAAAACATAACCTGTAGTCCTCTTCCTACCATCCAAATCACCTACCATATCTGAATCTACATAACCATGTAGAGAAGTATCTGAACCTCCATAGCACAAGTGCCTACTGCTGGTTCCTCTCAAATATCTAAGGATCCACTGAATTGCTTTCCAATGTTCCTTACCTGGATTGGCCATATACTTACCACTCCCACTGCTTGGGCAATATCCGGTCTAGTATACACAATTGCATACATCAAACTCCCTACTGCAAAAGAATATGAAACCTTACTCATGTACTCTACCTCATCATATGAATTAGGACATTGTTCTTTACTCAACTTAAAATGTCTAGCCAAAGGTGTGCTTACCGGTTTAGCATCTTGCATATTGAACCGTTTCAACACTTTGTCCACATAATCTTCTTGAGACAATATCAACCTGTGATTTTTCTTGTCTCTCTTAATGCTCATGCCAAGGATTTTCTTTGTTGCTCCCAAATCCTTCATAGCAAACGTTTGAGCTAATTTCACCTTAAGCTCAGAGATATCCTACATGTGTGATCCTGTAACCAGCATATCATCTACATACAACAATAGAATAATATATCTACCATTATCAAATCTCTTGAAATACACACAATGGTCTGATTGACACCTACTGTAGCCATGCTCAGTCATAAACCTGTCAAATTTTAAGTACCATTGCCTAGGAGCTTGCTTGAGACCATACAAGCTTTTCTTCAATCTTCACACAAACTTCTCCTTACCCTTGACCTCAAATCCTTCTGGCTGTTCCATATAAATTTCCTCATCCAAATCTCCATGAAGAAACATTGTCTTAACATCTAGCTGCTCAAGATGCAAATCCTCAAAAGCAACCAAAGACAATACAATCCTTATAGAAGTCATTTTAACAATAGGAGAAAAAATCTCACCAAAATCAATACCTAGTTTTTGTGCAAATCCTTTTACTACCAATCTGGCCTTATATCTCATCTATCCATTCTCACCTTCTTTCAACCTGTAGGTCCATCTGTTCTTGAGTATTCTCTTACCAGCTGGCAATTCAACCAAATCCCATGTTTGGTTCTCTCTTAAGGACTCCAACTCCTCAACCATGCCATGCTCCCACTGACTCTTGGACTCCACCTGTATTGCTTCTTCAAAACTCTCTAGTTCTCCACCATCAGTTAGCAATAAATAAAATAAAGAAGGAGAATATCTAATTGGAGGCTTACTCACCCTTTTTGACCTCCTGATGGGTGTTTGAGACTCGTTCACAACACACCGTCCACCCAAATTCTCTGACAGTGACCGACCTCGGTCACCTCTAGACCTGTTACTGGCCGATGTCAGTTCTGCCTAACCGACCTTGGTTCCTATCCTACCGACGTCGGTCTCTGTACGACCGACGCTAGTTTCTGTACTGCCGACACCGGTTCCTAACTTGCCGACGTCGATCTCTGTGTTTTCCTGCAAGTGATTATTTCTTTTTCCTGCGAGCTCATCTTGGACTTTCACCTTGTCCAATTCACCATTGCTCTACTCAAATTGATTTAGCTTCCTTAGCTGATCACAATACATCACTCTTTCATTAAAAACAACATCACGGCTCCTAATTACCTTGTTAGTTTCTAGATTCCACAATTTGTAACCAAAATCATCTAAGCCATAGCCAATAAACGTGCACCTCATAGACTTAGCATCAAGCTTCTTTCTATTTTCCTTATCTATGTGCACAAAGGCTTCACAACCAAAAAATTTGAGATATGAGAGATCAACCTTTTTACCTATCCATGCCTCTTCTGGAATACCACCATCTAGAGCTGTAGAGGGTCCTCTGTTAATCAGGTATACTACAGTGTCAACAGCTTGTACCCAAAACTGTAAGGGCAAACCAGCATGCAATCTCATACATCTTGCATGCTCCATTATTGTCATGTTCATCCTTTCAACAATTCCATTCTGCTGAGGTGTCTTTGGAACCATCCTTTGCCTGCAGATTCCATGCATGTAATAATAATCTCTGAACTTATGACTGCAGAACTCACCGCCATTGTCTGATCTCAGGCACTTTAATCTTTTACCTGTTTCATTCTCAACCATAGCTTTCCAAACTTTAAAAGTCTCAAATACATCAGATTTTCTTATAATACAATAGATCCATACCTTCCTTGTAGCATCATCTATGAAAGATACATAGTACTGTGATCCTCTAATGGAAGCAACCTGAGCTGGTCCCCACACGTCTGTGTGAACAAGCTACAACTTATGCCTCTTCTTAGTAGACCCAGTCTTGAGAAAACTAACCCTTTTCTATTTTCCAAATACACAGTGCTCACAAAACTCTAGATCTATGCCTTTTAAATCCGAAAGCATACCTTTGGACTTAAGAATTGACATCCCCTTCTCACTCATGTGGCCAAGCCTTGAGTGCCACAATTTAGCATCCACATCTAAAGTAGATAATATAGAAGGAGATTTGTTAGTAACACAATTACACAAATAGAGAGTACCTTCTCTCTTACCTCTGGCCATAACAAGTGCACCCTTGGTCACCTTCCAAGATTCTGCTGTGAGAGTTACTGTACAACCCTCATCCCCTAACTTTCCTGCATAAATCAAATTTCTCTTCAAGCTAAGAACATGCATCACATCTCTCAACACCCATGTGTTGCTATTCTGCATCTTCAGCTACACTTTACCTTTGCCAATTATTTTACAGGGCTCATCATCCCCTAGATACACTATTCCAAAATCTCCATGGATATAGTCACTAAAATATTCCCTGTTAGGGGTAGCATGAAAAGATGCACCAGAATCTAACACCCAAGATTCTATATTATTATGCAGAGAGAAAATTAAAGCATCTTGTGCAATACCTACAACCTTGGCTTCTTCCTTTCCTTCGTGTTGATTGTCCTCCTTAGGCTTTGACCAACAATCTCTGCTTATGTGCCCCATCTTTCCACAATTCCAGCATTATGGCCTTCTGCCATTTCTGGATTTAGATCTGCCTTTCCCCTTAGATTTGGATCTTGATCTGCCTTTCTTGCTCTTCTCTTTTTGCCTTCCCCTACTCTCAAAACTTAAAGCATTCCCAGATGCCTCTTCTGTGCTTTTCTTGTGTATTTCCTCATTTAAGATAACACTAACAACATCCTCTACTTTCAAAATATTTGATGCAGATGCAGTATTACTTACTGCCATTACTAGGCCATGCTAGCTTTCAGGCAAAGAACATAATATTAAAAGAGCTTTTATTTCATCATCAAACACTATATTCACTGAACTTAATTGATTCACAATTCCATTGAAATCATTCAGATGAGTAGAAACAGATCCACCTTCATTCATATGCAAATTAAATAATTGCTTCATAAGATATACCTTATTGGAAGCTGAGGGTTTTTCATACAAATTTGCTAACGTAGTCATCAACTCTACTGTAGACTTTGCCTGTGATAAATTAGATATCACAGTGGATGCAAGACTCAGTCTTATAGACCCCAGAGCCTTTCTGTCAAGAACTTTCCATTCTTCATCCTCCATGTCTTTGGGCTTCTTTGCAACACCACCTAATGGTAAGTAGAGATCTTTCTGATACAGATAATCCTCTATCTGCATTCTCCAGTGTTGGTAATTTTTTCCATTGAACTTTTCCATTCTCAATTTACTTTCATCTACCATTGCTTCTCCCACTCAAATAGAAATCCCTATAGAAACCCCTGTGAGAACCTGTAATCAATACACACTACACAGATCTGAACCACCTGTTAGTGCACCTGAGCTCTGATACCACTTGATGGATATCAAGCTCTGAACCTACAACCAAGGCTCTGATACCACTTGTTGGGGATCAACCAACAATAGATTACACTTTTGAAAGCAATAAATGTGGAATTAAATCAGATAGACAAGTAATTAGAATGAGATAATAGCAAGAACAAGAGATACAAGAAACCACCCTGAAAACTTGTATTAACAAACTCTTTACAAAAGGAATACAATTGAAGAAACTTCTTTCTTCCACACCTCTCCTAGATGTATAGATCTCTCAATAGATCTCTATTCCTCAAGAGCTCTCTCTCTCAAGAACAATCAGCTCTAACAAACCTGGATTGATTCAATTATATATTGTTCTTCACATACAATGAATTACAATAATTCACTACAACTACAATAAGCTAGGAAGATCTAATTCTACATATAGAATTAGGAGACTTGAGCATGCACTTCCAACAAATAGTTAAGCCACTTGAACAAGGGCTCTAAAAATAGTATTGCTAATAATAGAGACTGGAGCTTGAGACTACAACTCAAACTCATCATGCAAACACTCGCTTCTATCCATAGAAATAGCTCTCTGGACACGCAGGTAACTGACGTCGGTTCCTGCTGCTTGCCTGTGACCGTCGTTGGTCGATCCTCTACTGACGTCAGCGTCTCTGTAACTGCTCCTAACCGACGTCGGTCACTCCTGACTGATGCCAATGTCTGTGTAGACCTGAACCTGTTAAAGTATGCTCCTGTGTGAAGCTTTTAGCTCCACACCCTAACAGTATAAGTTTGGAGAACATGTTTCTATAACATGCCCCCACTATGATTTGAAACTATGTAAATATAGAATTCATGACTCTATGACATGCCCCAACTGATATTCCCCCTCTTTTAATTTGAATGGAAATATAATTTGGTAGTTATCCTAACTCAAAATGATAATATAATTGTATAGGTTATGTATGGATCATGTAGTATATAGGAATAACATGTCTAGGTAAATATAGATCTGAAGCACATACTATGTGATCACATCAAGTCTTAAGATGCATGATATATATCATGGAAATGTATAGAGATTAGTAGTAAAATATCAACAAGCATTCAAGAACAAACACAAAATCACTCAAAATCATATCAAAAATGAAATGATTGAAGGAGACCTCATATAAGGGGTATTTTCAAATGCTGAAAAATTGAAGGTAAATCACTTATTCAAAAGTACAAATAGTAAAATAAAGGCATGGGGGATATAATAAAAGTAACATATTCAAACTATCAAATAAGAAATACAATTCAAGATAATATCATTGAGGAAAGACAATCAAGGAAGTATAAAAAGGAAAGTATGGAATAAAATCAACCAATATGAACATAGCATACTATTTCTTACAAATATGTGTTAGCAAAAAATATTAAGTACATAGCATATCAAGTACACTATGAAAATATATTAGCATGGATATAATCATGTGTAATTATAAAATTTCAAACTTGATAATGTAAATTTATCATAGAATAATATAACTTGGGTGTATCATGATCAAATAAGTAGATGCCCCCAACATACATATAATGTGAGTACAAAGAAGGCCCAACATTTGTATGTGTATATATCATGTGTTTGGGTATGCATGTATCACACTCAAAATATGCATGAAACATGTGTATATATTAAAAGGAATGATATTCAATCTACTAACATGGAGCAAAAAACATTTATATAACAAATAGTACAACTAGGAACATGCTAAAAAAATTGGTACATTTGAAATATTTAAACGTTTTTGTATTTTTGAATTTATTTGACTTATTTGAATTTTTTTTTAATATTTTTAAATAAAATATATACCCTATGATCCAATCTAATGGATTCTCATATGTATATCTAATATCATAATATGGTATATAAAACTAGTGGTACTACTAGGGAGCATGTGTAGGTGTAATATCTAGCATTGAAGGCTTTATTATGCCTTACATATGTATCATAAGACTTTGTGGTCTCTAAGATATAATATAAGAAGTAGGGGTTCATGTAAATCATCATTTTTTGCTATGTAATTTTTTTTAAGCATAAATAGTAGGAACATGTTTAGTTTCCCTTGATAACTTAGTATGTTGTATAGTATTATATTAGGATTATATGGAATCCACTATATATCTCAGATGTAATGTTATATCAAGTATGGTCCACCTAGGAAATTGGATTTCTTATTTCTTAACCTTTTATGGAGTATTAACCTTAGTAGGTTTTATAATTAGCTATCTAGGAATAAACTTCTCTTGTTTAGGTGGATGTTCATAAGGAATTCTAGAAAGTATGATTACCCTATTGATATGAATGTATTTAAAACATCCATGTATTAAATATGGTAGCAATGGAGTTTTTTTATACAATTTCATCCCAATAACATATAAAATACTATTTTGTGTGGTATAATTGATAATTTAGTGACCACATGTGTTGGGCCAACCTGTAAAGGTAAATCAATCTCACCAAGAACATGTTTTGAGGTCCCATTAAATGTTCTAGACATTTTGGCCAAAGGGTACAAATAATAATGTGTATATCCCAAATGTGAAATTAATTACATGGTGAAAACATTATCACTAGCATCATTATCAATCATAAAAATATGAATACGTTGGTGATCAAGGTATGCTCTAATAATTAATGAATGAAGATTTGAGTCATGATCCATAATATCACTAACATAGAAATTAAAAGAGGGTATTTAAACCATAATATGTATATTTTGTGTATAATTACCAATAATATCATCTAGTGGGTACCCATAATGTGGTGGAGGAGGATGTGCATTATATGTTATTTGTACTTCTATATTCTTCTGAGAACAATCTTGTAATGGATCACTAAACATATTTTGGTTCTAATGGTCACTAGGTTGTGACCTTGAATCCTTTTTAGGATCATTAAATGTAATTTTATCATTATCAATAATGTCTTATATCTTATGCTTCAAGGTATAAAATTGGTTAGTAAAATGCCTAGGGTGATGGCGATAGTCACACTAAGAATTGCCATCATATCTATGAGTTAGGTTTATGCTCACATCAACCTCTATGGGAGGAGGGAGAGATATAATATGAGAATATAAAAGCTTCTTAATTATTAAATTTGGAGACTCAGGTAATTATATAAATTGTCTCCTTGGTGCATTGGATAAAAAAGTTGATTAGGTTACTATGAATTTACATTAATAGTTGTAGTTATTTCATTTTTAGGTTCTATATATTTTAACTTGTAGCTTGGTTTTACATGAAAATTGGTATTTAATATAGTTGGTATGTTTACTATATACTTAATCTTTTTCAATGAGATAATTTTCATTTCATGATATGGCACAATATGGAATAAGTCATTAAAAAAATTGAAATTTTTAAAAACAATGAACTCATTTAATGGGGTAATAAATTTTTGATTGAAGATATATTGAATATCTTTCTCTATCATTTGATTTGTAATTTTAGCCATCATTTTCTTGTACCTCAAGAGATATTCATTGATATGTTCATTGGTTCTTTGTTTTAGCTTTTAAATTTGGGCATGGGATAAATTTTTGGTAATGTTGATATAGAAGTGTTCTAAAATTTGATCCACAAGAGGTTTAAATGATTTTATTAATTATATATGTAATTCATAAAACCATCTTAGAGCATAGTCATTCAGGTTCCTTGTAAACAGTTTAGTCAACAGTTTATCATTGGAGGCATAATAAAGGCATGCCATATAGAAATATCAAAGATAATTTTTAGGATCACCCTTTCCATCATAACTTGTGAATATATGGGAAACAAAACTAGTTTGAAAGGGTTGAAAATATATCTTAGGTGTAACAAGGTTATGTAACACCTCTTTTAAATCAATAGCATAATGTGACTTTATATAGTTTTGCTCAATATTAGTAACCTTATATTAAATAAGTTTTATAGTTTGGAAAATATATTTAACATTTTTATTTCTAATATTGGAAGTTTTAGAATCCATAAAAGGAGGTGTACCCATGGTTTTATTTGATATAGGCATTGAAGCTAGAAATTGGGTTGAAGTGCCAATGTTTCTCATGGAAAATGTAGTAATATGATTTTGGTCTTTGGGGAATAATGGTGTAAAAACATAATCATTTCCCCCATTATATGTATGAAGTGATGATGTGATCAAGGGGAGGTTTATTGGTATGGAATCAATTGTGTTACCACCTAATTATTCACCATCACTAGGTGAGGATGCCTTAGCCTTAGCATGTTTACTGATCTCATCTCTTATAACATACAAAAATGCATCCATTAAGGTTTTTTTATTATTGAGATGATTGACTAGTGCTTCTTTATATTCTATTTGAAAATTATTTTTATGATTAACATTTTCCATTGATTATGAATAAAAAAATTATACTTTGAAGTATCATTTTTATACTAATAAAGAATAAAAAACCTAAAAAAAAACCTAAGTCAATCTAGGGTTTTGAGACCTTGCATCAGGTTCATTAAATGTTTAACCCTAAATAAAAATGTATGGGGTGGTCTAGGGTTAAGAAGATAGAGTATTTATGGTATAAGGGTGATAAGAATCCTATATAGTATTACAATTAATAGAAAACTTAGAAAAATAGTATTCTACATATATACAACTAATATTGCTAAAAATAGTAAAGTATAACTATCAATAGTTATTGTAAATAAAGTGGAAATAATTATATTTAGCTAGTTTACTATGTGCATGAAGGAATAGGTTGAAGTGGATAGGATGATGATCTTAGAATATTCACCAATTTTTTTAAATGTCTTTTTTATATAATTGAATCCCTGCATTGAATATGGATAATTGTTTCGATGTAGTTGTGTGATTTTACCAAATGTGTCCTATATAGAATATTGACTAGATTTAGATGCAACTTGTTAGGCCCTAATTTTGGATAAGTATTTTTTGTGAATAATAGACATAGAGATGCATGGCATGGAATACCATGGCATAAGATTCAATGGCATGGAAGGATTAAGTTATTGAATAAATGTGCATGTTAAATGGAGAACCCAAAAATGAAGGACTGAGAATGTAGTGAAAGACTTGTGGAGTGCACAAAAAGTGGAGAATAGTTATGGAGTGATTTATAGGGATGGAATAGAATAAGTCAATATTTAATCCATCATTGACCAATAGGATTATAGGCACTCAATGATGAGGATCCAACATTAAAGAGAGAAAATAGGGCTAAAAGGCCCACCTCCTTAGGAACTTAATGTAAATGGCTACCATGACTCAATTGTATTGATGATTATTGGCGAGTCACATTGAGTGTAATTACTTCTATAATTTCTTAGTCGGGTAAAACCAAGCATAAATATCCCTATGACATACTTTTTAATGTTGTTGTTTATTTGGATGTTATTGATAGAGTTTATACGAGTTAGTTACATTTTAACTCTAGAACTATGTATTCTTTAGAGATCATTTATGAATATGATGAATGAATCTTGTGTTTATTTAATATTGTTGTTTAGTTAACTATGGAGTTAATGTTGTTAATTATCATTTATGTTATTGTTGAGCTAACTATGGAGTTAAGGTTTCTATTTATTATTTATGCCATCCTTTTATTTTTGATCATAGAGTAATGAACATGTGCTAAGTTAGACATGGATTGTAGAATGAGTTTAGTATTTTGTATGTGTTTGAGCACCCCTATCTAAATAGTTGTACAAACACACCCTCTCATGACAAAACTAATGGGAATAGATCCCTCATTGCCTACTTCAAATGAGCACATGATAACTCATTATTGCATCAAATTCTAATGTGCTATCATGTTGGACTCTTAATACTTCAACGTGTACCTAAGGAAAGTTATGCCCATGTAGACACCTAAATTACATTTAGTGTGGAAATTCATTTAATACTTATTAATAATTATGTTTAATATAATTCATGACATCTCCCTCCAAATTCAAAAAATTTAATAAATCAAATTAAGCAATAGTGAAAACTTTAAATCCTTATTTATATATAAAATTTGGATTTTACACCTCACCCAACATCTTCCACCCTTTTCTCCCTCACATGTTGAGTCATCCCAACCAAACCCACAACTTTCTCAACCTCCTTTGAATCATCCCCTAAGTTGTCAAAAAGTTTGGCTTGTTCTTGATGACTCTGCTAAACATTCCCATAATTATCTCAACCATTTGAAATAGTCATCATCCTCATGGGTGAAGACTCATTAGCCACCATTAATTATTTAGATCATTTAATAAATTCAAATAATACTCCATCATTGGATATTCCTTTAGAGAACTATAAATAAGCTTGAAAACTATCATTTTCATCCATCTTGACTTATTTTAATCAAGTGTTATTATATTTACAAGAGAATCCAAGAAAATCAAAGTGAATCAAAGCATCCAAAAGACCCTTTTTTCACCAAAACACTGCTTGTTCTCCTTTGCATTGGAAGAGTGAGCAATCACATTATTGAAGAATAAATCAAGTTTATATCACAATGGAGAAAACTTGAATATTTAAGGTATAAGTTTGTCTTTACTATTTTGTTTATTTGTTTCTATATTTTAGGTTGAATTTATATAAGATTAAGATTACATAATTAGTTAATTTCTTAGCATTTCTATATGTATTTCATACATTTTGGCATACCTGGTGGGACATATCCTAATCTTTTTCATCCTACATTCATCATAATCACATTTACCAAACCTTTTTCATTTGATTTTTTCTATTTATATTTTTTTATGTGTTTAATAGTGCCTTTATGAGTACTAACATAAGCTACAAGTCGTTATTGGATGTTTTCTTCTCAGTTGTGTACGGTCACTATGTAACTATGGCTTTGGAAATAATAATTGTGAAATTGTACCCTATAATAGAAAAATCATTTTTGACCCATTTTTAGTCTCTTTTTATAATTTTATTTACATCTTTATATTTCTATTCATGTATGTGTTTTCAGTTTTTTTAATTCTCTACTATAGGAAAATAGTGAAATCAAGAAACTTTTTAGCAAAATCATTATTTCCAACTATAAATTCATCTTAATTGATTAGAATTTTTTTTTTCATGAAATCATCTTGTAACCAAAATTTTTTCCCCAAGTGTTTTATTTTTATATCTTTGTAGTTTCAATAGTGACATCATTATAAATTACCAAAATCATACTTTTTAGCAGTAAAATTGTCATTCTACATAGCGAAATCATTTTTTCTATTAGTGAAATCATTCATGTAGGCTATGAAATCATTATTTTTACCAATGAAATCATTTTTCATAGATTTTAAATTGTCATAAAGGATTGAATTTTTTTCTTTAAGCATGAATTTATTTAATCTATATTTCATGTATTTTGTTTATTTTGTATGTTTGACTTATTACAATTTCACTTTTCTATATTTTTGTATAACTACAAATTTGTCATAGAGAAGTAGATTCTTGTGCTATTTTTGGTGTTTTTATTTTTTTAATTTTATGTTACCTTGTACCAAGCATAAACAAAATATTTTAACCATTTATTTATAGGATGCTTGTCAAAGATAATTAGCAAAAAGGCTAAACAAAAAAACCAATTTCTTTTACTAACACTTTCAATTTCATTTCAAAAGTTTTTAGTAATTTCATCACATTTAATTTAAATTTATTTTTTTATAAATTATGGAAATTGTGTATTCTCTACCCTTGGAAACACATTGTGATAATACTTGGGAATCAAAAATAATTTCATATTTTTTTGTGTTACCCAACTGGTGCCTGCATATACTCTTTCTTTGGTGTCACATTAGTGACGATACTTGGAAATCAAAAATGGACACTTAAATTTTATTTATTTTTGTAGGGGCTCTATTGAACATATATTTAACCAACACGTAGTAGGCCAAACCCCATTTATCAAAGGGGTATATAAATTGAGATCTAGTTATTTCAATCATCTAAGCAGTTATGTGTTTTAAGCATACCGTGATGTGAGGGGATTTCATGCTCCAATACACAGGGTTTCAATGTTTACCTCAAAATATGATATAAATGATTATCAACACACTCAGACACTTATGACTATGTTGGGAACTTTGGGACAAGACCCAATAATGTGCATCTACTTTTTCTATGTATTCCATGGTTTTTCCCCTTAGATAATCTTGTTTAAACCTTAAACCTAAGAAAATCTATTATGTCATTTGACTTTGGTGCATCAATTATAAATTAGTTATAAGAATATACCTTCCACACACCTTCAAAATTGGAATTATTTGGCCATGAAAATGGTAGGATCTTATATATTAGTACCTTGAAATACTAGGTCATAGCTGATAGTATAGATGAGTTAGTAATATGAGAAGGCCCAAAAGTTGTTCATGACCCTTATCCTAATTTTTCACCTTTATGTGTAATTTCTTTATTATTTATAAATATAAATATTTTTTTTGTTTCCTTGTGTTTACCACATGCTAAAAAATCCTTGTTTGTAAACAAATTCTTTTAAGTTTAAATAATATCCTAAAATCAAGACTTTTTCTCAAAAACTCAAAATAATTAGTTCAAGAATTTAAATTTTTAGTCACTTTTTTTTAGTAATATTAGTTTAAAAATTCATTTTATTTGAGTCATTTTCCTTTTTATCTTAACCATGTCACCTATTACTAGGCAAATGACCATGTTAAATAATCCCGATGCAAGGGCTAAGCCTTTCAAAAATGACCCCTTTCAATTTTTTTGTCAAGAATGTTATGTAGAAATACATGAGATAACCAAAAAAGAATAAGATGGAAGAAGGGATTACAAAGATGAGGGTAGCCCAAAATCTTCCAACCTCCATACTCCTTTGATGGGTATATCATTTCTAACAAAAATGAATGCTTTGAGCCTTAGGATTTGGAGCAAAGTTCTTGTCCAACTTTGATGTACATAATTTTTAATATCTAATTGTAAGTAAAGAACCTTAATCCTCTAATCCTAATCAACCAAACTCATAATTTTATTTAGAGGGTAGAAATTACCTCATCCCATACTCATAACCTCATCCCCAAGTCTTTCAATACAAAGGGGAAACTATTTTACATGAGGAATCATCTTAAACAAGTCATGGATTTTCCACAAAAATCCATGTAACTCAAGGAACTAAAGAGATTATGAATTTTCAATCTCATAAATTTGTCAATCCCTTCGGTAACTCCAATCTTAATGTGAATACAAATTTACCCTCATAATTTTATTCAAATAATTTGAGTTTGAATGTACCTTAAAACTCATCAATCATTCACCCCACTAATCAAAACTTGAATCTTACTTCAAGTTTACCAATCATGTAACAAGTCAATCCAAAATTGAATAGGGGCATCCCACCTAGTTTAAATTAAATCAATCAACATTTGATTCCACCAAATTTTATTTCCCACCTAAATTTACAAGGTTATAATAAAATTAATCTGAGTTTGAATTTTCATACAAACTCACTAATCAACCCCCATCATAGCTTCCAAGGCTCAATCATTTCTAATCAAAATAAAAATCAAAGATTTAATACCCATTCTAACCTACCCAATCAACCATCCAATCCTAGTTTGAGTTTTGCTTCATGCATGCTCAATAATATGAATTTAAATAGTGGTATACCAAATCATTTCTCTTCTTCCAACACTATTGGATTGGTTCCATCCAATGAAAATCCCAATCCAATTTTAAACCAAAACCAAACACCATTTAATTTGAACAATTATAACCTCAATAATAACTTTAACTTTAATTATCCAAACACAAATCCTAATTTTAACCTTAACCAAAATCAAAACAACCCAATCCAAACTTCTAACCAAGCTAATTTAAACCTATGTTCTAATATATTTAATTAAAACTTCAACATGCTTACACAACATTCCAATCCAATTTTTTTTAACCAAATAGGTTTTGGTTACAACATCGATCCTAATTTTAACTTCAACACCAATACACCAAAAAATTCAAGTATCCACCTAGACCCAAATCTAACAAACCCAAACATAAACTTTACACATAACCCCAACCTTGGTTTCAACCCAAACCTAAATCAAACAAATTTTGGTTCCAATCCAAACCCAAATCAAATAAATTTAGGTTCCAATCCAAACCCAAGTCAAACAAATTTTGGTTCCAATCTAAACCCAAGTCAAATAAATTTTGGTTCCAATTCGAATCCAAACCTTGGTTATAAATCCAACTCTAATCCTTTTTCAAACCCTCAAAACATTAATTTTAACAATCAAAATAAAAATATTTTTAACCAACACATTCCATAAAATGCAAACCAATTCATAGGTTAACTACCTAATTCATTAATTCAAATGAACTGACTATCCCCATATATCATACAAGAATTTTAAAACATAAAGGCTAGACTTCAATGCTTACAATATATTGCTTATTCTCGACAAAAACAATGTAAGTTTGATGAAATTTTCTCATATAATTATGATTTAAGTAAAATGACTACACCTTTTCCAAAGTACTCTGAACTCCCAAAATTTTACAAGTATAAAGATAAAGGAGATCCCAAAGAACATATAACTTGCTTCCATCATGCATGTGTAGACATTACTTATAGTAATGAACACATGTTGCATTTGTTTCCATGAAGTCTCGAGGGATAATCCCTTAATTATTTTTCATGACTTCCAAAAGGATCTATTTCCACCTTTGAAGACATATGAAAAAATTGTCTAACACTTCTCTTATAATATCAAAAAAGACTTGGCCACCTTAAATTTACACAATACTAAATAATGCAATGCTAAAACTTTTACTTCCTTCCTCTAAATATTGAGAGAAATGTCAAGTCATTTTACATGGTCATTTATTGAAATAGAGCTTATGGACATCTTTATGAACAAATTAACTTCAAATTTGGGACACCATTTATTCCCAAGGTATTTTGATGAAATTATTAAAAAGGGTGTTCAAGCAGAAATAACATTGATTAATAAAGGTGTAATCAAAATATTTAAACCAGATAATAATAATTCCTCAAAACCAATTGAAAAACCAAAGTTATTTGTTAAAAATAAATATATTGTTGGAGATGGTGTAATAAATTCAAAACCCTCAAACACAAACATACAACCGACCAATCAATAATATCATAAATCTTGGTGGACAACCGAAACAAGGAAGACCTAAACATAAGTTCACTCAATTGGGTGACACAACATTTTTTTCCAAAATTTGGCTCATGAAAACATGATCACATGGTCAAACACTAAACCCTTTGATGATAATGTTACCAAACCTAGCTAGTATAAAAAAGACAAGTATTGTGAATACCATCATATTAAAAGACATTCAACTAATAGGTGTATGTACCTTAAACATTATTTTCAAGACCTCATTGATAGAAGTGACATAGAAATCAAAAACCAACCATCTAAACCATATAAAAATAAAAAATTGGGAATTTACCAAGATCCATTCCCTAATCATGAGTAAGGAAAGGGCAAGCAAAAATAGGAACAACTAGAATCTAGTAATGTTAATAAATCAAGTCATCTATTTGATTCTAAAATCAATATCATTGATAGTATGCATAACCATGTCAATGTTATTACTTTTTTATCATAAAAATTCACCATCACCACAAGGTAAGTAAATATTACCCTCTCAAATGCAACATCCTCTAATGTTGAATGCAATTACACCATTATTAACCATCTTGAGAAAACACTAGTAAATAGTTTAATTTTAGACCTTCTAAAGACATCTTCTATGTATGAAGATATTTTTATAAAGTTATCTAGGAGTTGAATTTCCCTCAATACATTAATCCTAAAAATTTCCAAATGTTAATAGGTTCATTAGTAATAAATAATAAAGTAACATTTGATCATTCAGATGTCTCTCCTTTAGGTTCAGATCATAACCTCCCATTGTATATAGATGTTACTATTTATAGGCACAAAGTGAAAATATTTTTTATAGACAATGGTTCAATACTCAATTTATGTACACTTAGACTTATAAAACATCTAGGATGTCCAATAATAGTGTTAGAAGAAAACATCATTACCATAAAGGCCTATGATAATAATGAGAGACAAACTATTAGAATAATCAATCTTCCTTTGATGGAGGGATTTTTTAATTAAGGAAACTCTTATTTACGTTCTCAATCTTGATCTACCATAAAATATACTTCTTGAATGCCTATGGATTCATTCGATGAATGTCATTCTATCTACTCTTCACCAATGTTTGAAATTCTCCCATGTAGGCATGAAATTTAATATACAAGGTTATCCTCATCCCTTATAATATTGCAAGCTATTAGTAGGTAAATATCAAAAATCAAATTGTGTACCAGTGAAAAATGATAATTTTAATCTTATTGAGTCTTATCCTTCACTTTAAAATTATTTTCATCTAAAAATCTTATTTAAAACACCTCCCCTTGGTGGTTGGAATAATATACCAACTACTTCCATCTCCATTAAACAAGATTCAACCAATGAAGAATCTAACTAACCATTTGATCAAGCTTTAAATAGATTATCTGATAAATATTTAAATTAACTATCTACAAAATAAGTTTCTAATCATCCTTCTATTGAGCAAAGTTTGAATCCACCACCTGCTACCAAAGCATCCTCATCCACTTCTTCCAACTTTAAGATCATTGATAGAGGCATGAATGAATACATAATTTAGGATTTTTACACAAGTACAATACATACCAATAAAAATTACTATGGTAGGCCCCATCATCTAAAGGAAAATGGAATGGTAAACAAGTTTGGCAAGAAAAATTTTATAGAATGAGGTTTTCTTTTTGATGAACACATCAAAGATTCAAATCCTTCTTGGACTTACTCTAATGAGCTAGCTAATTTTTTCTCCAACAACAAGTATCCCATTGTAAAATTCATCATGTGCTATATAATAAACTATAAAGATAAATGTCTTGACCTCCATGAAAAAATATCAATCAAACCTATCACAATAAAATCAAATGAGGAAAAACATGGTATAAGATTTAACCCCTTTAATATACATCTTTCATTCTCCAAAAGTGACTCTTTAAGTGAGTCAAAGTATGATTATTTTAATAGAGAGATGGGTTCCATAATTAGCCACTTTGAAGACCTTATCCTCACCAACCTATTTCATAAAAATACCATTTTTATACTTGACCTTGTATATCCATACCCCATATAGTGGGACCAAAAATCAACACCTCAACTTGATCATTTTTAGAATGATAAATCTATATATGAATCCTTGAGAACAAGAGATCAACTCTTAGTAGGTGACCACAAGAAAGGGTTTCTAATTCAGTTAGAAGATTCAACATACTTTGGGGAACGTAAATTACATCATAGTATTAATTCATCATATACATATAAACAAATAGAATTTAAGGAAGATTTCCATCTTCCTACACCACCCCAAAATTACAAAGATGAATCAACTCTAATTTTTTAAGAAACCATTCCTATGAACATTGGCACCAAAGAAGATCCTTAAATTGTTAAATTTTCCATATCACTTAGGTATGAAGAAAGGAACATGTTTACACTTATGATCTATAAATTCTCCAACATTTCTGCATGCTCTTATATAGATATACCAAGACTACATACATAATTAGTACTTCATCACCTTGTGGTACATCTAGATGTAAATCCAATAAAATAAAAACTTTGTAAGATGCATCCTAATATTTCACTACTAGTAAAGGAATAAATAAATAAGTAGTTGGATTTTGGTTCCATATGTCTTATTGATTATTTAGATTAGATATCAAATATTTTACTGGTATTAAATAAACTAGAATGGATTAGACTCTGCATGTATTTTTGTGATATAAACAAAGCATGCTCAAAAGATGATTTTCCATTACCCAACATAAACATGATTGTATATTTAAATACAGGTCATGAGATGTTATATTTAATGGATGAATTTTCAATATATAATCAGATTTAAAAAATTCCAACTATTAACATAAAAATACATTTACAACTACATGGGGGACATTTTGTTATTAGGTGATGCCTTTTGTTTTGAAAAATTTTGGGGCTACATATCAATGAGTAATGATAATTGTTTTTCATGACTTCCTTAGTGACACTATGGAAGACTATGTAGATGATATTCTTGCTAAATATAATTCCAAGAAAGACCACCCTTGAGTGTTTCACCATATTTTCAAATGCATGAGAGAGTATAATATGAATTAAAACCAAAAATGTGTGTATTCAGCATGACATCAGGAAAGTTGTTAGGATTCATTATTTCACAATATGGCATTGAAGTTAATCCCTATAAATTTTTATCTATCATGGGTATGCCTCCATTAAAAATCTTAAATAGATTAGAAGTATGCGATGAAAAATTCAAGCAATTAGAAGATTCATATCTCAACTTGTAGACATTTGTCATTCATTCACATTTTTTTTGAAGGACACTCCTTTTACATGGAATGAGAATTGTGAAAAAGCATTTGAAAATCTCAAATAATATCTTTCTGACCCACTAGTACTAATGCTACTTATTGGTAAACCTTTTTTGTTGTACATTTTAGGTACTCAATTTTCACATTGGGAGTTATTAGCACAACATGATGATAATGGGAAAGAACAAGTAGTTTACTACCTAAGTAAAACCTTGATATCATGATATAAAATACTCTTAGATAGAAAAATCTTGTCTCATATTGTTTTTTCTTCTCAAAATCTATGACATTACATGCACAACAATCAAACCAATATTATTTCTAAGATCAACCCTATTAAATATATTTTATCTATAACAACTGTAATAGGTAGGATGGATAAATGGGTTATGCTTCTTAGTGAATTTGATTTAGAGAATTTTAACCAAAAAGCAATCAAAGGATGGGTTTTAGCAGATGTATTGGTAGAATCACCACTCAATGATAAAGTACCTCCAATTTTAGAATTCCCAAATGAAGCAATAATGTCTATAAATAAGTCTCAAGTTTGGAAGCTTTTTTATGGTTCCTTTACCAACCATAACTTGGGAGCAGGTATCTTGTTGGTCACACTTGATGGGGATTGCATTCCTAAGGCATTTCTAATTGAATTCCCTTGCATAAATAACATAGTAGAATATGAATGTCTCATATAGACCTCAAGATGGTAATCCAATGGGTAATCCAACATCTTCTTATTTTTAGTAATTCTAAGCTTATCATTAATCAAGTAACTAATGAATTTCAAGCTCATGATGACAAGTTAATCCCATACAAGTGAATGGTGGATAATTTTAAATTTTATTTTGAATACATCCAATTTGAATAAGTTTCAAGAATCAACAATTGAGTAGTGAATGCTAAGGCTACAATTGATTCCCTACTATATTTAAGCAAAAACCATAACAAATTTTTGGTTGAGTACTTAAGGATATTGGCTTATGATACACCTAATTAAAAAATGGTTTATGGGGTGGTTGGTGCCACTTCCCCATAGTAATCTAATATCTATACATAACTTCATAATCTTACCATCTCAACTTAATTATCAGCTAACCTTCACAAGTGATTTATTCAATGCGCATATTGTTATACCAACCTTGGTAACACCTTCTACCATAAAGGCTATGATGTAACCCTTTAACATTATTTAAACTCTAAAGAAATTACTTTTGAAATTAGAGAAGTTCATGAGGGAGTTTGTGAAGCACATTCAAATGGTATGGTCCCTGCCAAGAAGCTTTTACAAGTAGGTTACTATTGGCCTAAAATGAAATTTGATTCATGTGTCTATGTTAAGAAGCGTATATCCTATCATAAACATGGGGATCTTATCCATAGTCTATCATAAGATTTAAAACCCATCACAACACCTTGGCTATTTTCCACATGGGGGTTAGACCTCATCAAAAAAATAAATCCTAGTTATTCTGATGGATATAAGCATATTATAATGGAAGCAGAATATTTAACCAAGTGGGTCGAGGTAATGCCCCTTACCTATATCACTGAAAAGAAAATTTCCAAGTTTATCCTCAACCACATTGTTTATCACTTTTGTATTCCTTCTAGTCTCATTTATGACAATGGTAAATCATTCAAGAATAGATATGTTAATACTCTTTATCAAACTTATCATATCAAGCTCTATTGGTCCACTCCTTATTACCTATAAGGAAATGGCTAAGCTGAGGAAATTAACAAAAATATTTTTCACATCCTTAAGAGAGTTTTCAATGAGGCTGGTCATAACTAGCATACTCAGTTATATCCCACCCTCTAGGTATACCACAGTAGTATCTGCACACCCATGGGGGAAACCCCTTATTCCATTATCTATGGAAATGAGTCTATTATTCCCATAGAGCTTGAGATTCCATATTTTTGAATATCATTACAACAAATCATATATGAAGAATCATATCAAACTTCATGCCTAAGTAAACTCAATCTCTTAGATGAGAAATGATTCAATGATTTAAACCATCTACAAGTTTACCATAATCACATTTGTCATGGATATAATAAGCACATTAAATCTAGGGAATTTGAAATTAGAGATATTTTTCTTAAGGAGAACCAATGAAACACTAATTCTAAAAGAGAGAAGAAGGGAAAATTTGAGCCTAACTAGTTAGGCCCAAATATAATCATTGTCAAGTATGGATCAGGAGCTTATAGATTAGCTACAAAAGATGGAGAGGATCTTGATGAACCTATAAACATCATGCACCTTAATTGATTCTATGCCTAAATTTGTTCTATATGATTTTATTGATATCCTAGGTAGTCAAAATCAAATCAAATCAAAAATAAAAATAAAAATAAGTACATAGATCATCCAAATGTGAAAACTAGTTCACTAATGCTTTAGCCAAGTACCATGGTGACAACTAGATTTTTGGTACCATGTGTAAACCATTATCTATATTAACCCTAGTTATTTGTGGGCATCATGTTTTAGTAATCCATTGTATATTCCCATGTTTATCATTTTTCCTTTGTTAGTCATTTATCCTATAGCATGTTAAGTTTAGGGATGATATTCCTACATGTGAACATACGTCCTTGCCCATGATAGTGAAAAAATGTCTTGTATATTCCTTGTTTTAAAAATCCCAAAATACAAAAAAATTAAGAAAACATCCCAAAAAATATGTTACACATCAACCTCAAAATATATACCATTCTAGTTCACCAACATATCATTCACTCATTCTTGGGTGGATCATTTGCGCATCTTTTTCATCCAACACTCAAAAACTATTGGATGGTGGAGCCTGATCTTATTTTAATGCCCAATTCCTAACAGGGGGGTGTGGGGGGGGGGGGGGGAATTCCCCAACTAGGGTTGGAATGGGTGTCCATGGGGGCTTAACCATATTTGGATCCCCTTGGTAGGGATTCAAGGGCAACATGCCTAAAGAAAAATTTTGTGAAAATGCATTATAAAATATTGTAATTTCATATTTAATTTGGACCATTCACTATTGGGTTTTAGATCTAACAGTATAAATTATGTTAGTAAAATTTTTCCTTAATATGTAACCCTCCTCCGATATGAGAGCATTATAATCATGACATAATATTGTGTGTGAGTGAAGAGGATATTGTAGTGGATGTATTGTAGGTTTTTCCCTTCATTTGTTGGACTGAATTATAATAAAGATTGGTTGTTTTCGTGTGGACATAGCCCAAATTGGGTGAAGCATGTTAAATTTATACCTCTATTGTGTTGTGTTTTATGAATTTTATTTCCATCTTTATTTCATTAATATTGATTTGTATTTTATATTCCTAAAAAAAACTTCATCAATCACCCATCTCTCATCAATTCCTGTATTGGTAGAACTACATCTAGCTTGATAGACCCATGTGGTCTTTGTCTAAGGTCGATTATATCGGAAGTGCTTAGAGACATGGGGTCTCTAGGGTTAGCTCGGCCTTCATCTTCCCCATCATCCATTTCCCCAAGCTTGGATTAGCCTATCCTTATGCTTCTTTATTGATTGTTTGATACTTAACCTAGCTCTTGGCTATAATTATACAATTCTTGCTTGTAATGTTAAGTCTTTGCTTACAACTTTTTTTTAATCAATGATTTGTTTGTTTTCATTTTTTTTCTATCTCTAACCATTAAGTTGGTTATTTATCCATTTTCTATCCCTGATCATTAAGTTGTTTATTTATCCATTGTATATATCTAACCATTAAGTTGGTTCTTTATCCATTTTTATATCCCTAACCATTAAATTGGTTGTTTATTCATTTTTCTCTCCTTACCCATTAAGTTGGTTACTTAATCCATTTTATACATTGATCCATTTTATCCCTAATTTCTCATATATTTATTTCCTTTTTTACTTTGTCCATTGTGATTTTCTTTTCAAATGAGTCAATTTTTTCTCTTTAGAGTTACTATTTATTCATTTGTTTGTGTATCATTTTTGCTTAATATTATTGACTCAACATTTTTTATGTTTACATCATTTATATTAATTTTATTTTAAAATATTGTTTTAAATTGTTGTTTTCTGTGTTTAAAAATATTCTTTTGTGAATTTCATAATAATATGTTTATGGTTTTACTATATCATGACGTACTTTACTTTTACACAATTTATTCTTTCTTTTGTTTATATGCCTAAAACATCAACATTAATCTTGATTATTCAATATCATTGGTGGTAATGTGTTTTATGCTATATTAAAAGTCAGGTTGGTCACCACTCTTTGTTATTGGAAATCTAATGCAAGGAAAAAAAAGTAAAGCAACTACGCCAAATCATAAGCCATTATTCATAATCTATAACACATATTCTGAAAGAATGAGAACATAATAGTGTAGATCTAAATGTGATAAATATAACCAATGCTAAATATATCCATACATTTGTCAATCATGTATAAAATCAATAAATAGTCCATAATGTCCATCCATATAATACAAGACTTTAGAGCAAATCTCTCCAATCAAATTCACTTAACAATTAGCTTTGAAAATCTAATTTACACAAATGAATTTATATGCCCCATTTATTCTATATATATTTTTACCCCATTTCAAAAATTACCCCCCATCCATCCATGCTACTAATTGTTCATCCATTTTTACTTCAAATTTCAAGATTCATCAAATCCAGCTATTCTTTTTTTTCCTCAGAATCTTGTAACAACCAATATGCATAAATTTATCATTATAATTTGGAAAATCAATATACATTTTTTATTTTTATATCTACATCTTATTATCACTGGTATATATCATTCCCAAAACTACTCAATTGACCCCTGCATCATTATCAAACACTAAGCATGCAATCTTCAAATGGTAAACATATTGTTTTTTTTAGATCAAAACTCTAGTTTTGATTAACTCGGGAAAACCTTTTTACATAACCTAAATATTACAATATTGACATAGATTCTACAATATTTTGATTTATTATTCATCTAAATGACTTTGTCAATTTCCTCTTTTCATTTATTTTGAGTGTTTGTCCATTTTATCACACAAACCCCTGAGGGGGCATCATCACACTCATTTTCATTCATTTGGGGAAACTTTCTCCTTCTTAATTATCAATTCTCTACTTCTACTATTCTTAAAAATGGTATTTCTTTACAAAACTATTTCAAAGAATGGAAAATGCAGATACCTAAATTATATTTAGTGTCAAAATACACTTTAAACCTATTAATAATTCTTCTTATTTTAATTCATAACATTTTCCTCTAAATTCAAATAATTAAATAAATCAAATCAATAAATTATGCACACTTTACATCCTTATTTAAATATAAAATATGGATTTTACATCTCACCCAACATATTCTACCATTTTCTCCCTCACATGTTGACTTACCCCAAACAAACCCATAACTTTCTCAACCTCCTTTGAGTCATCCCCTGAGTTGTCAAAAAAAAATTAATCATTCTTGATAATTCAATTAACCATACCCATACTTCTCTAAACCATTTTAAATAGTCATCATCCTCATGGGTGAAGAATCATTAGCCATCATTGATTATTTGGATCATATAATAAATTCAAATAATCTTCCACTGTTGAATCATCTTGGCCACTTCATGAAGGTGACCCTTAGGATCCATGTTTTTTTCCTTAGATTGATCTTGTTATTACTCTAGGGAGGTGGCCTTTCATGCAATCGATTCCTAGAAAGCTACAATGTCCTCCAACTATTTCTTCAGGGGTATTTGGGAGACATCTAAGGAAGCCTCTTACTTGAATGGGACTATGTCCAACATGTTGGATGTTTTAAGGTTTGGACATGGCATAGTATCAAGTGAGAGTGAGAACATGGTGCACTAAGCACCCACCATGGTAACATCCCAAATATAGACACTGCCCAATGGCATCTTTAGTAGTTATGAACTTACTCAAGTGATAGCAAGTGCTTCTAGTTATGTAGGCTACTCTAGTTGGACATGAGGTTGCACTGATGCTTTTTATTGTTGAATTGTGGCCTCTACTACTAGATTGAGTTGATACACACCTTCAATTGATTTGTCCATTCTTCTTCTTCTTCTTCTTCTTCTTCTTCTTCTTCTTCTTCTTCTTCTTCTTCTTCTTCTTCTTCTTCTTCTTCTTCTTCTTAGGCTTTCTTCTTCTTCTCTTTGTCTTAATATTTCTTATTCTTCTCTTCTACTAGGGTCATATCCTTGTCTTTCTCTTGTGCAACTTGGGATTGCACTTGTGCTTGTGATTGAGCTTACACATGTACCTATTATTATTATTATATGGATTCATCTTATTCCTTATTTTTCTTCATAGCTTCTTCTTCCTTCTAATGCACACACTTTTTAGCTTTGATAGCCTACTAATATTAGGCTACTACATCCTATTTTCTCTTCTCTTCTTCCTCTACCTTTACTTTGGCAAGAAGGTCTTATTCTTTTTCCTTCCTCTCTCATTTCAATTTCAATTTTTGAGCTATATCAATAGCTTCTTGTGTCTTCTTGGCCAACTCTATGGCATTTTATATATCAACCTCTACATCCTTAGTTATTTGTAAAACCTTAGCTTCTTTGGTTTTCTACATTGATTGTTATTATTGCATTTGTTCTTTCTATCTCTTCTTTTCCTCCTTACTCACCATTTTTTTGCATGAGTTGCTTCTTCCCTTGCACCCTTTCTCTCTTCTTCTATCGACTAATTTGATGTGAGATCTTTAAAATCTTGAGCCTAGGGTGATGGTAGTGAATCACTTGGGCACACTTTTGAACTATAAACCTCTGCCTTCCTTCACCCAAGTATGACTAGTCTAAATTTTTATGGTAGTATAGTAGATGTAGGGGCAAGTTGTTCTTCTTATGCAGTAGTTAGTCATCCAAAGGTGCACTCTTATAGTATAGGGGAGACCCCTCCCACCTTATTCATAGTATATGAATAAGTATTTTAGGTAGACTCTCTAAAATAGGAGAAAATATGTCCTTATCTATGAATGTAGGAGCAAGTTGACGTTGAGAGAAGTCAAATTAATGTTGGAGTTTCTCCACTTCTTCCTAGATGGTATCATAAACTATAGATGGTGGGAAAGCTAGAAGGTCCACCCACAACTCTGGAGGAACCTTCTTCCACACTTAAATCATGTGTATAGACTTACAAAATAATGATTATTTTTCTACCTCCTTATCATAAAAGTCTCTAATAATGTTTGAAATCATGACCTAGTATACTTCTTGCTCATCTATGCCCATCTCTGAAATGTCACATGAGTTGATTATCTATGGCACCTTTAGGTAATTGAGCTAAGTTGTTTTACTATATGTCTTTAATTTCAAGGGAGGGTATTCTAATGTTGTTGTACTTTATGCTTCCCCTTATGTGGTTTAAAATTAGTTACTTCTTTTGGTGGTTATGTTTTAGGAAGGGATGCACTAGGTGTTATTACTTGAAGGGGAATCACACGCCTAGTTGTGAATGCTTTGTGTAGGGAGACTTCAGCCTATGCCATATCCATTGTTACAAATAAGGGGAGTGGTTGTGAGGGAGATAACAATAGCTCATGGATTTTGATGAACACACCCTATGATAGTAAAGTTATAGAGGCATGATGACCTAGATATTTCATAACATCAGATGGCACTCAAGGATGTGTTATAATGAGTTCCAGATACTCCTCCCACCAAGCTTTGAAATTTGCCTCATATTCTAGGTCTCCATGCTCCTAAATTCATTTTGGAACTAATGCATTGGCTAATATTTTGTATTAGGGTGCACTTATCCCTCTAGGAACTTCCATTATGTGAAGCAAATTAGGAATATTAAGAACTAGTATTAAAAGGTCTACCTTGGAGAGGTATGACACTTCTTGATGTTAGTGAGTAAATCCTGGATGAATCACTCTTCTAGTTTAATTGTTCATTTTTATGTATCATCTAGTGGGTGATGTCTATGACCCATTTCACTATTTGCTTGGTAGATTTTATCATCTGCCAGAATATGTTGGTAATGTATTCCACTAAGACGTGTACTAGCTCATTTAGGATTTCATCAATAGGAATCCCTCTATTGCTCTACACATATAAATCCTAGAATTCTTATATAATGGGGGGAATTTACATATTATATGGATCCAAGGAATATCCACATGTAGGCATGCCCAAATCTCAATCCATGGCTTGTGTATTGATTACAATAGTCACGTTCAGGTCCAAATAGATGTCACCATAATTGCATCAACTTAGTAATACTTGGATGAAATTCCCCAGGTCACCAAAGGTAGGTAATCATAGTATGCATTCAATGTATATATTCTATAGATAATGCATAGTTGTGAGAGTGAATGGTTATAGAACATCAATAGGATCTAGTTGAAATAACGTATGTTCTGCTTGGAAGATGTAGTAGAATGGTTCCTAGTTATTGAACTTGGTTTGCTTGAGTGCCATGTTGACACCCATGGCCTCTTTTTGAGCATATATGAGATCCTTGATGAGATATGAAGTATCCATATCTATGTGAAGTGAAGTAATTTAGAATCTATCATCTCTCTATACAAGAAAACAAGTTTGACTATTTATAATTATAGATCAAGAAAAATATGCACAATGATGAAATGTTGACTTGGTATTCAAACTTAGGATTTATAGATTTGGAACCTCTTGGATTCCATGTGAATTTCATGCTTATCTATCCACTCATCATGAATGAAATTTTAGATATGGAAAATATGTATCTAATCTAGCCATTAAGGTAGTTAGTAGTGGCACATGTGTGTAGTTACAATGTTATGCTCTTTGGTGTCCATACAAAGGGTACATTTAGTTGATGTTGATAGGCCAGTGATTTTTTGAAGATCATGTCAATTGGCCCTTGGATTTAGTATTTAATTCTATTGGATGACCATTATCTAATGGATATATTTTTTATGGTACCTTTCCTAGACTTAATATCTTTCATTCATTCCACATTAACTTTCACAGTGGCACACATGGAACCTCCTGCACATAGATAGTGCATGAAATGCTTGGTATTTTGATTATAAAATGTTTTTGAAGAGATCATCTATGAAGACAAATAAATATAAAATTAACACACAAAAACATACAAAACGTAGGAAATCCTAATCTACTTGGTGCTAGTCAGCACCCACTCATTTTGTAGAATAAGATAAATCAACTATTGATAGTAGGGATTAAGCCTACATCTATTTAATCACTTTGGTAAAATATTTCCTTAAATATATATTAAAACCATGGTTACTTAATACATTAGGTCATGGATAACATAGGTCCCTTTCCATTGAATATGTAACTTGCCTAGAAATGCTTTGAAACAACTATCATATAGTAAGACTGGTTGATCTTTATGAAATTTTTTTTGGTGAAAATTCCTATCATGCCATGATTTTTTAATCTACTTGTGTACTTCCTATGTCTATACTCATCCATCTTATTTAGTTCAATTAGTCTGTTAGTTAGGGACTCATGATCTCCTAGTCACATAACCATGGTAATGCACAGACTAGGCACTAGGTATTCCATCTGCATGACTACTTACAGACCATATACAAAATATAATGGCGTAAACCCTATGGATCTCTTGTAATGTGTGTGATATGCCCATAGAATCATATGGATTTTATCCTCCCAATCATCCCTATTAACATCATACTTTTTTGTTAGCATTTTACCTAGTACATTTTTGGAAGCTTCAGCTTGGCTATTAGGTTGTGGATGATATGTAGTACTATTCTGATGAAAAATCATAAACTCCTTAGCTAGAGCCATGATGGTTTTATTAAAAATCTGTGTCCCTCTATCACTGGCTAACTTTATATGGAATCTAAACCTTATAATGATGTTTTTGCAGAGGAACTTTGTTGTAGATTTTGCACTATAGCTAGTTATCACAGCAACTTCAACCTACTTAGTAAAATAGTTCATCACAGTGATGATATACCTTGATTTACTATGCTTTCTTAGTGGATTGATAGGCTCAAAATAGTCAATACCCCATTTTTTAAAATCCTATTTAGTTAATATAAGTTAAAAAGGCATTTCATATTTTTGTAGTAGTTTACCCATGCATTGGCAGACATTATAGTGCTGCACAACTCTATGTGCATATTGGAACAAATTTGGCCACCATATTTTGCTCTATAGTAGTTTTTTAACCATATATTCTCTTGAAAAATGTCCTCCTATAAACTCCTTGATGTGCCTCCTAAAAGATTTGAAGTTTTTCATGTTCCACAATAACCCTACATAGGACTTTGTCCTTCCCTAAGTGATACATAGGCCCATTGATGATGGTATATGGTAGGGCTCAAGTAACAAACTAATTCTTATGATGCTCTTGATAGTGTGCATATAAGACTCCTTATTCAAGGAAGTTGGTAATGGCTTCAAAAAGTTTAGGAATCATAGAAACATGGAAGAGGTGAGCATTAAGAGAGTCTTCTTATAATTATTATAGCTCTTCACCATTAAGAATGTGGCTGAGATGGTCTAGTCATACATTCTCTCTTCCTGGCTTTACGTTAATGCATAATTGAAACTTCTAAAATAGCATCAACTATCAAAAAATGCATCCTCCTAATAATAGCTTGTTGAAAAGGTATCATCAGGCTTGATGATCAATGAAGATGTTAAATGGCATTGTAAGTAGATAATTTTAGAATTTCTATAGTGTAAACATGATGGCCAATGCTTCTCATTTTATGGTTACAAAGTTTTTTTCTAAGCCAGACTATTTCCTACTAGTAAAATGAATAAGATGGTCGAGTTCACCCTATCTTATCTACATAAGCATATCACCAACTATAATACCTAAAGTATCCACATGTACATGAAAGGGCTTAGTCCAATCTAGAAAAATAAGTATGGGTGCAGTAACCAATCTTTATCTTAGCTTGATGAAGGTTTCTTGGCATTCTAAAGTCTAGAAAAACTTCAAATTTTTGCATAGTGTGGATTCTAATTGAGATGAAATAGATATGCATCCTTTGATAAACTTTTGATAGTAGCTTGTATGTCCCAAAAAATATCACACTTGAATGGAATTGATGAGTGGAGGCATACATAGGATTACTATAATTTTTTATTGATCTACTAGAATGCCTTCACTGCGTACTACATGTCCTAGTAGGACACCAAAAGGTGTAAAAAAAGTATTTATTTAAATTTAATGCTATGTATAGATCTCTACATCATTCCAACATAAATTTTTAACTTAGACAAATGTTCTTTGAATAAAGAAAAGACTACCCAATCATCAAAGTTAACTTCCAAGAAGTCATGAATGAAATCCTTGAATGCAGTCACCACTATGCAAGATAACACTATAGGTGCATTCCGAAGGCCAAAATACATGACCTTATATGCAAATGATCCCCATTCCATAGTAAAAAGTCATTTTAGTTCTATCTTCTTCTGTAATTGATATTTAATGATAGCCACTAAATCCATATGTAAAATAATATACTTCATGTATTGTGATAGACTCCAAAACTTCATATGTAAATAGAATTGGGAATGGATCATTTACACAAGCATTTTTTCCACATAATTGGATTTCCCCTTTCTTCTTTAGTTTCACTACCATGGGGCTTACCCTATATACCTTTTTAACTAGATAGATTATTCGTACATCTTGAATTCTATCTATCTTAGCCTTTACTTTTAGCTTCATGTTTGGATTGAGCTTGTATGGCCATTTATTTGTAGGCAATTCACACTTCTTCATTTTAATATGAATCTTGCCAAGAGATGGGTCAACTCCTCAAACCTTTGAGAATATATTGGGAAAGACATCTTAATAATCCCTCAGAAGTTGTAGAGCTTCCCAAATTTTAGCTTCTATCTAATAGTCACCTATGTTCTCCAATTTTGGAACCTCCTCAATTTTAATGTTTACTACATGATTTTTGATGGGTTACTGGTAAATCTTGCACTTATATTCATCGATAGATTCATGTATCCACCATTGCCCTTAATGTTTGGGAATATGTATGTTGCATAGCTTGTCTTCTTCAATAGGTTATGTGTCAGTGTGATTTAGTGGTTTTACAAGTCATTTAGGTTCAAATAAATCATTCAAATTCATATTAATATAAAAATCAAAATCCTCAATGTCTTCTACTTAATTTTGTATTTGGTGAAATGGATATGTTAGTTATTTCTCTTCTTTCTTATCACCTTTGTATCTTTGTAATGCCTAATTAAAATTAAATGTTGTATTTTATTTCATAACAAATTCCATTGTAGTACTTAAGTCTTCTACGCACCCATGGTATAATAATTGTTTGATTTTCTAGAGTACATTGTGAACCAAAGGGTTTTCATCTTCAAATACAAATGTCTAAATAAAATTAGTTTGTATTTGTGCCCAATACTTTATCTCCCTTCTATGCTCTTGATGCATGTACCATGTTACTGGCAATGGAGAAAGTGTATAGTAGAAAATGTGAACCCAATACTTTGGAACCACACATTCCTCAATCCAGAATTCAATACTTTTATGAATATGAATTTTAGGACACTCACCTTCTTGAAAGAATGGAAAATTATATTTGATCAACCATGGTAATTAGAACTTACTAATCATGAGCTCGTAGGTATCATCCCACTCAAGCTAGTTGTTTTGATGAATTGCCCACCATATCATAAAAACTCCATTAAGAGAATAATTAGAGCACTAACTCCCTAGATGATGATAAATATATGAATGTATAAGATAATAATGATGTCATTGATGTCTTTAGTTAAATATTACATAGGAATTTGTTTCTTATATATAAATACCATTTGCATCAATCAAAGTTCATGATCACTGTTAGGGTGTGGAGCTAAAAGCTTCACCAAGGAGCATACTTTAGTAGGTTTGGGTCTACACAAACCCCGGCATTGGTCAGGAGTGACCGACGTCAGTCAAAAGTAGTTGCAGAGGCACCAACGTTGGCAGAGGGTCGGCCGACGGCGATCACAGACAAACAGTAGGAACCGACGTCGGTTACCTGCGTGTCTAGAAAGCTATTTTTATGGACAGAAGCGAGTGTTTGCATGATGAGTTTGAGTTGTAGTCTCAAGCTCGCGTCTCTATTATTGGCAATACTATTTTTAGAGCCCTTGTTCAAGTGGCTTAACTGCTTGTTGGAATTACATGATCAAGTCTCCTAATTCTATATGTAGAATTAGATCTTCCTAGCTTATTTGTTATTGTAGTAGTTGGTAGTAGCTATTGTGAATTATTATTATAATTCATTGTATTTGAAGAACAGTACAGAATTGAATCAATCCAGGCTTGTTGGAGTTGATTGTTCTTGAGAGAGAGAGCTCTTGAGGAATAGAGATCTATTGAGAGATCTATACACCTAGGAGAGGTGTGGAAGAAAGAAGTTTCTTCAATTGTATTCCTTTTGTAAAGAGTTTGTTAATACAAGTTTTTAGGGTGTTTTCTTGTATCTCTTGTTCTTGCTATTATCATTCTAATACTTGTCAATCTAATTTAATTCCACGTTTATTGCTTTCATAATTGTAATCTATTGTTGGTTTGATCCCCCAATAAGTGGTATCAGAGCATTGGTTGAAGGTTCAGAGCTTGATATCCAATAAGTGGTATCAAAGTTTAGGTGCACTAACAGGTGGTTCAGATCTGTGTAGTGTGTATTGATTACAAGTTCTCACAGGGGTTTTTGCAGGGATTTCTGTTTGAGTGGGAGAAGCAATGGCAGATGAAAGTAAATTGAGAATGGAAAAGTTCAATGGCAAAAATTACCAACACTGGAGAATGTAGATAGAGGATTATCTGTATCAGAAAGATCTCTACTTACCATTAGGTGGGGTTGCAAAGAAGCCCAAAGACATGGAGGATGAAGAATGAGAAGTTCTTGACAGAAAGGCTCTGGGTTCTATAAGACTGAGTCTAGCATCCACTGTGATATCTAACTTAACACAGGTAAAGTCCACGGTAGAGTTGATGACTACGTTAGCAAATTTGTATGAAAAACCCTCAGCTTCTAATAAGGTATATCTTATGAAGCAGTTATTTAATTTGCATATGAATGAAGGTGGATCTGTTTCTACTCATCTGAATGATTTCAATGGAATCAGTTAAGTTTAATGAATATAGTGTTTGATGATGAAATAAAAGCTCTTTTGATATTATGTTCTTTGCCTGAAAGCTGGCATGGCTTAGTAATGGCAATAAGTAATATTGCATCTGCATCAAATATTTTGAAAGTAGAGGATGTTGTTAGTGTTATCTTGAATGAGGAAATACGCAGGAAAAGCACAGAAGAGGCATCTGGGAACGCTTTAAGTTTTGAGAGCAGGGGAAGGCAAAAAGAGAAGAGCAAGAAAGGCAAATCAAGATCCAAGTCAAAGGGGAAAGGCAAATCTAAATCCAGAAATGGCAGAAAGCCACAATGCTGGAATTGTGGAAAGATGGGGCACATAAGCAGAGATTGTTGGTCAAAGCCTAAGGAGGACAATCAACATGAAGGAAAGGAAGAAGCCAAGATTGCAGGTATTGCACAAGATGCTTTAATTTTCTCTCTACATAATAATATAGAATCTTGGGTATTAGATTCTGGTGCATCTTTTCATGCTACCCCTAACAGGGAATATTTCAGTGACTATATCCATGGAGATTTTGGAATAGTGTATCTAGGGGATGATGAGCCCTGTAAAATAATTGGCAAAGGTAAAGTGCAGCTGAAGATGCAGAATAGAAACACATGGGTGTTGAGAGATGTGATGCATGTTCCTAACTTGAAGAGAAATTTGATTTCTGTAGGAAAGCTAGGGGATGAGGGTTGTACAGTAACTCTCACAGCAGAATCTTGGAAGGTGACCAAGGGTGCACTTGTTATGGCCAGAGGTAAGAGAGAAGGTACTCTCTATTTGTGTAATTGTGTTACTAACAAATCTCCTTCTGTATTATCTACTTCAGATGTGGATGCTAAATTGTGGCACTTAAGGCTTGGCCACATGAGTGAGAAGGGGATGTCAATTCTTAAGTCCAAAGGTATGCTTTCAGATTTAAAAGGCATAGATCTAGAGTTTTGTGAGCACTATGTATTTGGAAAATAGAAAAGGGTTAGTTTTCTCAAGACTGGATCTACTAAGAAGAGGCACAAGTTGGAGCTTGTTCACACAGACGTGTGGGGACCGGCTCAGGTTGCTCCATTAGAGGATCACAGTACTATGTATCTTTCATAGATGATGCTACAAGGAAGGTATGGATCTATTATATTAGAAAGAAATCTGATGTATTTGAGACTTTTAAAGTTTGGAAAGCTATGGTTGAGAATGAAACAGGTAAAAGACTAAAGTGCCTGAGATCAGATAATGGTGGTGAGTTCTGCAGTCATAAGTTCAGAGATTATTGTTACATGCATGGAATTCGCAGGCAAAGGATAGTTCCAAGGACACCTCAGTAGAATGGTATTGCTGAAAGGATGAACAGGACAATAATGGAGCATGCAAGATGTATGAGATTGCATACCGGTTTGCCCTTACAATTTTGGGCACAAGCTGTTGACACTGCAGTATACCTAATTAATAGAGGACCCTCTATAACTCTGGATGGTGGTATTCCAGAAGAGGCATGGATAGGTAAAAAGGTTGATCTCTCACATCTCAAAGTTTTTGGTTGTGAAGCTTGTATGCACATAGATAAGGAAAATAGAAAGAAGCTTGATGCTAAGTCTATGAGGTGCATGTTTATTGGCTATAACTCAAGTGATTTTGGTTACAGATTATGGAAACTAGAAACTAACAAGGTAATCAGGAGCCGTGATGTTATTTTCAACAAAAGAGTGATGTATTGTGATCAGCTAAGGAAGTTGAATCAATCTGAGCAGAGCAATGGTGAATTGGATGAGGTGAAAGTCCAAGATGAGCTCACAGGAAAAATAAATAATCACTTGCAGGAAAACACAGAGACCAATGTCGGTAGGGAAGGAACCAGTGTCGACAGTATAGAAACCGGCATCGGCCATATAGAGATCGACGTCGGTCGTACAGGTACCGAGGTCAGTCAGGCAGAACCGATGTCAGCCAGTAACAGGTCTGCAGGTGACCGAGGTCGGTCACTATCAGAGAATTTGGGTGGACAGCGTGTTGTAGACGAGTCTCAAACACCCATCAGGAGGTCAGAAAGGGTGAGTAAGCCTCCAATTAGATATTCTCCTTCTTTATTTTATTTATTGCTAACTGATGGTGGAGAACCAGAGAGTTTTGAAGAAGCAATACAGGTGGAGTCCAAGAGTTAGTGGGAGCATGGCATGGTTGAGGAGTTGGAGTCCTTAAGAGAGAACCAAACATGGGATTTGGTTGAATTGCCAGCTGGTAAGAGAACACTCAAGAACAGATGGACCTACAGGTTGAAGGAAGGTGAGAATGGACAGATGAGATATAAGGCTAGATTAGTAGTGAAAGGATTTGCACAAAAGCTAGGTATTGACTTTGGTGAGATTTTTTCTCCTGTTGTTAAAATGACTTCAATAAGGGTTGTACTGTCTTTGGCTGCTTTTGAGGATTTGCATCTTGAGCAACTAGATGTTAAGACAGTGTTTCTTCATGGAGATTTGGATGAGGAAATATATATGGAACAGCCAGAAGGATTTGAGGTCAAGGGTAAGGAGAAGTTTGTGTGCAGATTGAAGAAAAGCTTGTATGGCCTCAAGCAAGCTCCTAGGCAATGGTACTTAAAATTTGACAGGTTTATGACTGAGCATGGCTACAGTAGGTGTCAATCAGACCATTGTGTGTATTTCAAGAGATTTGATAACAGTAGATATATTATTTTATTGTTGTATGTAGATGATATGCTGGTTACAGGATCACACATGCAGGATATCTCTGAGCTTAAGGTGAAATTAGCTCAAACATTTGCTATGAAGGATTTGGGAGTAGCAAAGAAAATCCTTGGCATGAGCATTAAGAGAGACAGGAAAAATCACAGGTTGATATTGTCTCAAGAAGATTATGTGGACAAGGTGTTGAAACGGTTCAATATGCAGGATGCTAAACCGGTAAGCACACCTTTGGCTGGACATTTTAAGTTAAGTAAAGAACAATGTCCTAATTCATATGATGAGGTAGAGTACATGAGTAAGGTTCCATATTCTTCCACAGTAGGGAGTTTGATGTATGCAATGGTGTGTACTAGACCGGATATTGCCCAAGCAGTGGGAGTGGTAAGTAAGTATATGGCCAATCCAGGTAAGGAACATTGGAAAGTAGTTCAGTGGATCCTTAGATATCTGAGAGGAACCAGTAGTAAGCACTTGTGCTATGGAGGTTCAGATACTTTTCTACATGGCTATGTAGATTCAGATATGGCAGGTGATTTGGATGGCAGGAGGAGCACTACAAGTTATGTTTTTACTGTAGGTGGAATGGCGGTTAGTTGGATATCTAAGTTGCAGAAGGTTGTTGCCTTGTCAACTACAGAAGCAAAGTATATTGCAGCCACAGAAGCTAGCAAAGAGATGATATGGATGACACGGTTCATGGATGAGCTTGGTAGGGAGCATGAGAGTTGCAGATTGTATAGTGACAGTCAGAGTGCAATCCATTTGGCTAAAAATTCAGCCTTTCATTCAAGAACAAAGCACATACAGCTAAGGTATCATTTCATACGACAGGTATTGGAAGATGGTGAGTTGAAGCTGGAGAAAATCCATACAAATAGGAATCCTGCTGATATGTTAACCAAGCTGGTTACAAAGGAGAAGTTGAATCTTCATTCAATTTCTGTTGGTCTTCATGATTGAGTTGAAGATGGAGGAGCTAGAAGATGTTGTATAGGTACTTGTGTAGTTGTTTATCTCCAAGTGGGAGATTGTTAGGGTGTGGAGCTAAAAGCTTCACCAAGGAGCATACTTTAGTAGGTTTGGGTCTACACAGACACCGGCATCGGTCAGGAGCGACCGACATCGGTCAGAAGCAGTTGCAGAGGCGCCGACGTCGGTAGAGGGTTGGTCGATGACGGTCACAGACAAACAGCAGGAACCGACGTCGGTTACCTGCGTGTCTAGAAAGCTATTTCCATGGACAGAAGCGAGTGTTTGCATGATGAGTTTGAGTTGTAGTCTCAAGCTCGCATCTCTGTTATTGGCAATACTATTTTTAGAGCCCTTGTTTAAGTGGCTTAACTGCTTGTTGGAAGTACATGCTCAAGTCTCCTAATTCTATATGTAGAATTAGATCTTCCTAGCTTATTTGTTATTGTAGTAGTTGGTTGTAGCTATTGTGAATTATTATTGTAATTCATTGTATGTGAAGAACAGTACAGAATTGAATCAATCCAGGCTTGTTGGAGTTGATTGTTCTTGAGAGAGAGAGCTCTTGAGGAATAGAGATCTATTGAGAGATCTATACACCTAGGAGAGGTGTGGAAGAAATAAGTTTCTTCAATTGTATTCCTTTTGTAAAGAGTTTGTTAATACAAGTTTTCAGGGTGTTTTCTTGTATCTCTTGTTCTTGCTATTATCATTCTAATTACTTGTCAAGCTGATTTAATTCTGCATTTATTGCTTTCACAATTGTAATCTATTGTTGGTTTGATCCCCCAACAATCACCTCAAGCCTAGATGAGGAGGTATGCATCTAAGTATCCACTGATAAACAAAGTTGTTTGCCATGGAAAATTACCTTCCTTGGTCAGATCTATGTAGTCCTACATGTGATCATCATCTTGATAGAATAAATCAACTTTTGACTAAGTAGAGGATTTTGTAGACATAGAAACACACTCTTCAATGATAAACTAGTTTACCACCGGTTACATACTTACTAGTTTGGGCCTCCATTATTCTAATGTCTTTAGTTATTGATTGAGTCATGATTATACCTAAGGTTTTTTATGCTCATAGAAGAAGTTGCATTTAGATATGCATAGAGATTTTGGATTTTTCTTAGAGTTCACTTTCATCCAACTAGGTTCTTTCACAATAGATGGAGAATCTAGGTTAGCTGGAATTATGTAAGGATTATGTGACATATTGAAAGGAATGACAACTTTATATCCTTAGTATACCTCTAATTGGATTTGAATCATGTTGATAGTCATCTAACCATCATATACCCATTTATTACCTATGAGTGTAGGTTAATATGTTATTATGGTCTTCATGTCGATGACTTCAAAGTCACCTTGCAGTGTCAATTTTGTAACTTTTATCTCCACATCTTCTAATCTACCAATTGGTTCAACCCTTCCATAATTAGCTAAGATCAAAGTTACTAGGTTGTAACTCATAACTAGTCATCTAATGGCTTCCCATGTAGACCTAGGAATCATATTGACTATGCTACTAAAATCAAAGATAGCATTTGGAATCTCATAACCAAAAACCTTAATGTCAATGCATGCATCAACATCCTAAGGAATCTTTGTTTTGACATACCAGAATAACTTTTCTATCTTCTATTTCCCATGCTATGCACACTCTAGTAGATTATGCGTTAATTTTATGATGTTATATGAGATGTCTTCATTATGTAGTGTGCTTAAAAGTTTTAGAAGATCTGTGAGCATACTGAAAACTCCATCTTGATGCATAGTGCACATGATATGTCCATACATTTGTGTATCTATTATTGTAGTTCTTCCTTCAGTTATGTCTTGATGTTAGATGTTTTTCAACATCTATGTAGCTTCATACATGAGGCCCTTTTTATAGTTGGATCTAGGTATTTATCGTGTTCAGAATTTTGGATTCCTTAATCCTGAGGCATCTCAAGTGGGGTAAAACCTTTATCTATGTGTTTTTTCCATGTGATAACATTTAATAAATCATTTTACTTGGGCTACACACTCACCATATTCACATTTCAGATTGCCTTATCCTTTCTTTGCTTTTTTAAGATATGGCAATCTTCTATGTCATGCTAGTCAGATATTATTTAGTATGCATAGTACAACTATCTTTGAGGATTCATCACGTAATTTCATTAGACATGATTGTGTTCTCAACATAGGTAGCATTGTAGAGGAGGTCATCGATAGTTATTTATGTTACCTCTTTGGTATCCTCCTCTGTATTAGCCTCAAGATCCTACTCTATTGGATTGATATCCATCTCTATATCCTCCTTATTTCTATGTAGTGTTTTAATGCTAGTGTTGTTTATTATTATCTCCAATTCTAAATTGCTATTGCATAACTAGTGGGGTCCAACCCATTTGTTGTTAATGCATCATGGCTGAGCTATGGGGTGCTCCATACTAGTATTGTGGATATAGAGGTGTCCAACTCAATGAAGGAGGGGTTCATCCAGCTAGACCTTAAGGTTAATATTATAGTGAATTAGGAATCCATTATGGACCTATTTGGGTCACATAACTTTTTTCAACCTCTAGGCTTGAGATCACTTACGTTGTCAAGGATATTTACTATATAGGGATGGAAAATACATTTTTTTGCGATGCCTTCCTCAAGCTATTATAAATCCCTATAGTTCTTTTCATCATGATTGTTTGATTTATAGAATTTGTAATATAAATTATGCAAAATCTTGGCATATTATTGTAAAACATATTACTATGTTTTGGCATGCCCCACTACTCGATAGATTTCACAAAATTATTTATTAATCTTAGGACAATCATTCATATGATGTTCTTCTTTTACACACTCCATAAACCAAAGATTTAATTTAGGGTTATTTACCTTGTGGTATTACTCCATTATTTTCATGAAATCATGTAGTGTAATTTTAATATTGAAATTAGTAATAAAGGATTCTCCATAATCTTCAATTTGTTCTACTTATAGGGAAATAGCTCTAGCATCTGATTTTGTAGCATATTGAGTTTGCATAGTGGTAAACCTAATTATAAAGTGCAGTCCTTTAATGAACCATACAACTTTATCTTTATCTATTAAATCAAATTCTACCTTATTCATCACATCCAATAATCTATGGTCATAGTCATAAATCGAATTTCTAAACTTTTTCCTTATCTCCTTCAGGTATTGTGTAGTCTAACTAGTGTAATTATTTATCTTGAATTTTGCAATGAGCTAGTCCTCAATGTCTTTTCTACTTACATGTTAAACATTTATTTGATATATTAAATCAAGTGCTCTTTTATCTAATGCCCCTACTAACTCACACTTTTTAACAACTTCATCATTGGCACCCTTAGCTTGCCATCTCATCTTGCAAGTTAGTAGGTACTATTTAGGATCTATAGACCCATCATAGATGTCTATGTTTATGAATCCTCCTTGATGACCCATCATGTTAAATGGTATGGATGGAGTCTATTTCATATTTATTATCAAAGGATGTAGTTTTCTAAGCAATGTTGCCTACGTACTATTCTACACACTAAGAGAGTTATCATGGATACTTTATTTGTTTATGCTTCTTTATTTTCTTTGATCTATTTCAACTAATCATATGTCCTATAAAGCCTTTCTAATTGATCTAGTTTGAATTTTTTTACCCCAAAAATTCACATGTTCTATATATGGTCCTTCGCAACTATTATCTTCTTGTCCACCTAGCTGAAAGCTTATACTAGAATATAAAAGATTTGGATATGGGGATGTGTGTTCTTATAATGAATGGTTATTTCATACAACTCCTTTTACTATGATTGAACCTACATTTAACCTATGACTATGTTCTATTTATTTATGTAATTCTTTTTTCTTTTATCAATACCCTTTCTTGTGGTTGTGCACTACATTTATTATTTATCTGTTTTAATTCTAAATTATTCTTACCTTCTTCTTTACATATCTCATCTTCATATCATTCTTCATCATCTCACTCTATCTGCTAGACTTCATCATATTTTATATTCATTATTTGTTAATATTCCCTCTCATCATATCTTTGTACTCATTCATCATCTAATCTAATAATAATCTTACCTCTACTCATAAATACCTAGGTATTATTCTATTTATTCCATTTATTCTATTGTCTTAGTTCCCATTATGAATCTAGACTTTTCTTTTGACTCTTCTTTCCTCATGTCTCCATTCTAGATTTAGATTTAATTCTTACTTACTCATCTAACCATATTTCACCATCATGTCATACACACCCCCATATACTTAAGCTGACTACTCTATATTGGCTAGAGTAGGCACCATGGCCTTGTCCATAACCAACATCTTTACTAGGAGAGGTAGTCACTATAAAAATTTTCCTCTAATTCCTCAAAAAAGTTGGTCCTATATAGCTTCAAATTATATATATCCATATACTACAAACTTAGTGATGTATTAGTCTATGGTGGTAGTAACCCAATATTATATTGCTCTTGTCTAGTCAATTTTTAGTTTTAGTAGTTGCTCTATCTTCTTTTCAGTCTAAATGAATATTTTTTTGTTCTTGGGTTAAAGCAATAGTATTATAATATTATCAACTAGTTGGCTATTAGTTCAGGTAATTCACACTAAAAAATTTTGTATATCTCTCCATATATGTATTCTTGAATAATTTCACTTGTGGTAAGACTAGCCCATTTTAGATTCTTCTTCTACAAAATTTCATACTTTTTGGTCTAACCATGTCTTAATGTCTCTCTACCCCTAGAACCATCTTAGCATAGTTTCCTTTGAAAAGAGTGTTTCCATGCTCGCCACACCATTATTATCAGAGTTTCCTAATAAATCGTAGCATGCTAAGAATGAGGATATATAAGTTTTAGTCAAGTGTATAGGATAGTGTAGAGATTTCATATTTAATAAGGAAAATAAAAGCATAAAAAGATGAATTATTGTGCATTTGCTAGGAATTATGATCAAACAATACCTCATTAATGTTTACAAATCATTTGGAGGAATTTAGATAGGGTTACACCAAATATTGAACATGATAACATGTGTAAGGAACAAAATAAGAAATACAACTAGTAACCATAACCAAATAGTCTATATTGATCTCAACAAAAGGTATCTATATCTTATTCATAAAAGCATACATATATAGTCATTATAGACTTTGATTTTTCACACTATTCTCATAATTTGATGCCAAAATAGGAGACTGTTCATCTTCTATCTATTACAAGTCATGGAAGATAAGACAAAATACATATAGTCGACAACTAAATACATAATGCATGAATATTCAAAGAATATCATGCATATATTTACTATCTATTTTCTTCTCCCAATAATAAATAAGCTTAAAAACTATCAATTTCATTCATCCTAACTTATGCTAACAAAATGCTATTCAATTTACAATAAAATCTAGGCAAACCAAATAGAATCAAAGCATCCAAAAAACCCTTTTTGCACCAAAACATAGCTCATTCTCCTTTTCAAATCAAGTTTACATTTCAATGGAGGAAACTTGCATATTTAAGGTATAATTTTTTATTATTATTATTATTTTTTACTCTATCTTAGGTTGAATTTATCTTAGATTAAGATTACATAATTAGTTCATTTCTTAGAATTTCTAGATTTAGTTCATATAATTCATGTAAATGAAAAGAGTCCAAATATTTTAGTTATACTACTAGGACCTATAGTGCTTGTTTGTATGATGGTAGAAGATGCTCAAATGACTATCTATTGAGAAAGTTTAGTGATGGGTTACTAACACTGAGGATATATTTATAATATTGTTTATCTAACTAGGGATATCCACATGCACATAGGTAGAACATAATATTATGACTCACTGAATGAGACATTCTTTGTATAAGTTCATGTTCATCTTTATGATTAGATTTTGGCATATACACAAGACTATCTGAGGAACTATGGATGAAACATAACTTGGTCACTAGAGCATCAGTCAAATTTATCAAGGTTGGGAGTGCCTTGTATGTATGTTTTTGATGTTTGGTGGTGAATAAATTTGAATAGTTATAACTTGGAATATGAAATATCCACATATTCCTATCTAAAGGAATCACAGTTTCACTTCTTCTAAGAACCACATGGTAGATATCTTAGACACTTTCTGTAAGAGGTTAAGAAGGTATTTATAGATTATGGACTTAAAAGTTTCTCCATGGATGGATAAACTCTCTCTCGCATGAGAAGCATGGTTGGTGGGGAGATGGAAGGGCACTTTTGAAGTAAAATTATTGATTATGGTATCCAGTCAACAAGAGTTATGTAAGTGCAAGTATGATGAATCTTGATGAAGGGTCATGAGTGGAAACAATCTAAGGAAGGGATGAAAGGACTCAGGAAGTGTTGTCAGAGTATGTTGGAAAGTGGAAGATAATAGTGAGGACTCCCTAACCATAAGACTACACTTGATGCTAGCATAAGTATGCACAAGAGAAGAAATTTAGGTATTGGTGAGTGTATAACCCAAATTGGATGAGCCTAGTTACCCACCCATAGTGCATGTTTATTATCTTGAGTTAGATGTCATCTTTGTATGCAACTAGGATACAAATAGTGTAGAATAAAAAATTAAACCCATGAAAGATACATTTATAGACCAAGATTTAGATAATATTTTATCATCCATTTCTTTTTTGTTATCAAATAGTTCTATGGCCCAATGTGGAATGCCTACTAGACAAAGATAGCCAGTGGGAAAAGTATCAACACAATTATAGTTAATCATCCTACCTCATCACCTAATTTATTGGGTGATTTTATGTCTATATGAGGCATGTTAGGTGGTACTAATGGTGATTAGTTGCCATAACTAGAGGCACATGAGGTAGTGGTGGACATCCCACATAAGTCCCAAGAGGGATAGAAAGTGCCTCAAAGTAGACCTCATTGCAATCTCCTTAACCACTCATTGTATACTACAAGATGACACTCCACTTGCCTAAGTATCAAGGTGTGGATAATTTCATAAAACATGTTCACAAGTATTAACTTATTTTATGAGTGAAAAACATCACCTCTTTTAAATGGAAGGCACATATTTTAATACAACCCTTCTAGACCACATGTAAAAGTGGTACCAAAAATTTAATCCACAATAGGCTATGTTGAACTATGACCAACTAAAGGTAGCATTCTTCTAGGAATTTGAAATCCTAGAGTTTGAATATTAGAGCATATCTGCTCTGCAGGACATTAAAAAAGAACTCACTGAAAGCATGTGTGATTATGATGCACATTTCAAGACACTTCTCTCTAATCTCTCTTTTGAGATAAATTTCACTCAACATGCCCAGTGGTTTATAGGAGGTTTATTACTCCCTTTTAGATGAACCTTATCATAGAAGACTTTCACCAACCCACATGAGACTTTGGAAGCTTCCCTTCATGCTAAATTTATTAGAATTATTAACACATGGATTAATCCCTTCATGGAGGATCATATCGCTACTAATGCATATTATCTAGAAAAGATCACTACACATAATGCTCATGACACTCACAGTGGCTTGTGGTGTGTAGAGTATGAATCTAAAGTTCATAATCAGAATAAATACCCTCATAAGGGTATTCAATTCATGTTAAAGCAATCTTATGATATTTTCCAAGAATAAAAAAATGTAATGAATTTACCTCTACTACAAAGTACTAATCAATCAATAGTATTTACCTATTATAAGATATGTGATGCATACACTCATAATACCAATGATTTACATCTCATTAGTGAAATTCATGAGGCATGTACATGTGGTATGCATCAAACATATGTTTATAATAAATAAGATAATGTATTAGATATCATGGTTGTGGTTGAGGTTACGGATGTCAAGGTGGATGTTTTCCACCAAGAAATTATTATAAGTGTGGTTCCTTGGAACACTACCAATATTATTATTTGGTATATCCTACATGTATCTTTTGTAAAAACAAACACTATCTAGAGGAGTATCCTAATATGTATACTACCATTATGAAGGAAAGAAATGGAAAAAGTGTTGGCATGATACGTATTGAAAATCCATAATGAAGACTATGCCCTAATACTCTGACTAGTCCCAAAGTCAATATTACAACATAGAGTGGTGTTCAGTCCCAGTCTAAGTCTATCCTGACCATTAAGAAGGTTCAATTATAGGATACTCACATTAATCCTTATCTAAATACTTAGCAGTAGAAGGAGATGCTCCATGACACCATGAATCTATTGAGTGAACTACAAGGAGAGATCTAGTTCCTTAAGGATCGAGATGCTACTATATGTGCTAACATGTAGAAAACTATAGACGTTCATGACATAGTTCATGATGAATTTTATGAGTTGTGTAATTAAATCCTAGATGAGGATATTTTACCCTTATTATTGAATTGGATAATACATCATACACTTAGACCTATTGAATATCACTTTTTATACTATGCATGATGTCAAGAGACTCATATCCAACCTAGTATAGAGGGGGATAAAGAGATATTGGTCAATACCACTATTTATGGATGGGTTATCCAGGATATCTTAGTTGATAATAGAATTGAAGTAAATTTGCTTAGCAAGGATGTGTGGAGGAAGATGACCAACTCATATTTGTAGCCTTTTCCCCATGTGTTATTTATGGCTAAAAATACTTGTGCTTTTCCCATCAGAGTACTTAAATATTCCGCCATGGATATCCTCAGTGTCACTTTCAAAGCTAACTTTGAAGTCATAGATTTGGTCAAATTTTATGACTTTATAGCTCTATAGGTTTGACCTTGGTATTACATAAATAATGCTGATTTAAGCTTCAATAAGTGTTATATCAGCTTTGATAATTATGAGTAGTGCATTGTCATCTCTCTAGACCATGCTAAAGGACCTCCATATGTTGAACTAGTCAATGTTGATGAAGATATCAACCACATCTACAATGTCACAGCTTGGGTTAATATACACCTTGATCCCACCCTAGATGGTATCTTTCATTGGGTAGATATACAATCTATATCTGACACCACCAATAACACCTATGACTATTAGGCCCATAGTGAAAATGACCTTACTAAAATTATTTATGGTTTTATAAGTAGTCAAGAAAATAATCTATAGAATTATCATAAATGACATTAATTTTTTCATCTCCTTCATAGGCAAATTATGGTTGTGCTACCAGCAAGGTTAGATGAAGCTTCAAGATGCCATGGTCAGATGGAAGTCTATGAGTTTGTGTAGTAGTTGGAATCCTTCTATGACTCTAAAATTGATTGGTTATGATCAATTATCCATATCTTTGATGGAAAAACTTCTCTATGGTAGAGAACTCATCATTCAAACTTACTTACTTGGGACCAAGTTCATTCTACTTTACACCATATTTTCAACATGATAATTGCATTCATGATGTCATAAGTTATAGTGGCATCAGAGCTCTTAAACCTCATCTTCAAGCTTATGAGACTATATGGAAGGTGGATGAAATATTTTTGGCTAAGTACCTCTAGGTTCATGAATTTTATGGCACTCTATGTACTTGGGGTAGAATGTGGTATGTCCATAAAGAGTGACATCTAGAAATGACTTCTTAGTATTTTCTTAAGTATAACTTGTCTATAATGTTGTCTTATTCATTTCCTTAGATGGATTTATGCCTCAAATTACAAAACATGCATCAAGATATAGTAGGTAACCTAGCCTCAATTGAAGATTGGATCAAATACATACATGCATACATTAGGAGAGCTTCATTATTTTCTAGGAACCTAATGAGGAGGCATCATCTCCACTGCTAGAAACTGTACTAGACCATGCACTAAGAGAATAAATTTAGAAAGGTAATCAAAAAAAAAATGTACTAGGTTGAAAAAGGTGTTGGTTTTGATCCACCTGGCCCATCTACCAATCATTTGGCTTTGCACACAGAGTATGGCATGTACAATTTCTACAACACCATCTAGGATGAACAACACCCATATTTGGAGTGACTCAAGACTATTCAATGAAATATTAGCATGAAGTGCCAAATATGGCTATTGTGGGATACTACTAATTTGGTAAAGAAATCTCTAAGGTGTTTAAATTATTAAAAGAGTATCAAGATATATTCTCATAGAATTATACTGAAATGAAAGGAGTGCATTCTTCCTTGGGCAAGTTGTTATAGGGCACTCAACCTATCAAAAAGAGTCCATATCATATTAATCCCAACTTACATGCTTGATTCAAGGAATAAATCAATAGCATGTTGCACATGGGAGTCATTACTCCTTAGGGTAAATTTTAGTGGCAAATATTTGTTAATTCATGAATATTCCATTTTTTGGATTTTGGTTTTGGTGATTTTTTAGAGTTGATAGATAGGACTAGATTACAAAAATTTTACTAATATAAATAATTTTATGGGTCGGTTGACCAACCCTTTATAATAATCTATAAGATTACACTTTAATTCACCACATATATATATTATAACCACCCTTGATATTAAACAAGCTAACAAGAAAATCTAGAATCAGAGGACCATAGTACCAAATTAGAGTGTCAAATGGAGGAACCAAATGATAGTGTTGAATGAATGAATTTAATGATAGCATCAAATGATAGTACCAAATGGAAGAACTAAATGATAGTGTCAAATAGAGGAACTGAATGATAGTGCTAAATGATAATGTTGAATGATAGTGCCAAATGACAAAGCTGAATGATAGAGATAAAAAGTTTAAAAAAATCTAAAAACCTAAATATTATTGCATATTTGGATTCCTCTCAAAGAGATATACAATTTTAAAAAACAAATCATCACAATTTGAATCCATATGCAAAAGTTACGGCCTTCAAAAGTTGTCAATCAGTTACATCATTCAATGTGGTTATATGACACAAACAAATGACACATGTCATTCAATTATGTCATACAACCAAACTGTATGACTGAATTAAATGATGCAATCAAATTACAACTTCTAAATGCCATAGCTTTTGTATACAAAATCAGATTATGATGATTTCCTTTTTAAAATTGTATAGATCTTCAGGAGGAATCCAAATATGTAATAATATTTAGGTTTTGGGAAGTTTTTGATTTATTATTTGTTACAGTTAAGATTTAAAGTCATTAAGTTTAGCCATTCGATCCAACCTATAGATTTGTCATCGCCCATAGAGGATTCACCATAGCTATAAATCAAATTTTCCTAGATTCACCAAAAAATTTACAATAGGTTTTCTATTAAGGCCTCTTAAAATGAACCCTATTACTCCTATAGAGGAGTCTAAGTGGGTGAGTCCCATGGTCATTAATATTAATAAGGATATATGTATTCAGGTATATGTGGATTATTAGGTACTCAATGTTGCTTATGTAACTAACCCCTTTTTGATTCCCTTCACTGAAGAGATACTAAAGGGATTTATTGGGTGTGAAATATATACATTTATAAATAGCTTATCTTTATATCATCAAGTCTAGATTGTGTAAGAGGATAATCCAAATACCACATTTGCAACTAAGTTGGGATTATTTTCTTACAACATAATACAATTTAGGTTGAAAAACACTCCTGATGTATTCTCCTAGATCATAGTCGAGGCTTTCAATTACTTCACTCATAAGTTATTTCAAGTCTACCTTGATGAATGGACTATTTATGGCTTAGTGTGGGACCACTATTAAAATCTATGACTAATGATTAAGCACTACCAGAACCTATATATTTCCCTAGATATGATGAAATGTGTGTTTACCCCCTTTATCATTCTACTTAGTCATGTCATATGTTGTGATGGACTCTTGGTGGATCCAACCAAGATTGTTGTTATACTTCATCTTTTAGTGCTAACAACCCAACAAAAGGTACACAACTTCCTAAGACATATTGGATACTATAGGAAGTTCATTCACATGTATGCTAAGATTGTTGCACAATTAGAGGAATTGTTTAAACAAAATGGTTAGTTTTCTTAGAACAATGTTCATCATCAAGCATTTGTTTCACATAAGAATAAGCTTATTATTTCCCTAATTGTCTAATTTTTAGAGTAGATGAAACCTTTTCATGTACATGTCATCATGTCGATGCTTTTGACATGGTAGTCGATGTTATCCTTGATCAACTTGGTGAGGGAAACCTTGACCACCCTATCTATTTTACAAGTAGAAATCTTACTCTAGCTGGTGGAATTACATGACTATAGAGTATGAAGCATTATATATGGTTTACTCCCTCCAAAATTTATGTTAGTACTTTTTAGCCACCCCATTAATTTTATTCTTAGACCATGAGGCACTAAAGTACCTAGTAAATAAGTTGATATTTCATGGGTACATTTTTCAGTGGATTGTGTTGGTCTAAGAGTTCTAATTTTTAGTGATGGTGAAACCTAGTAAGGATAATTATGTCCTTAATAATATATCATGCATTAAATTTAGTAAACTAGCATGTGTTATTAAATATGAATTATCTAACATGTAGCTTTTATAATTCATGTGAATTCCTAAAGATTTATAATATATTAATGTCTTTCTAAATATGGGTTTAACACTAGCTCACCTCAGTACTCAAGAAAAGAAGCAACTGGCTATTCGAATAACTCTATTTTAGCTTATAGGAGGGTACCTTTATAAGTTTAGGTAGGATGAATTGATATGTCGTTGAATCATGCATCATGAGTGAACTAAAGTTTTTCATGAATTTCCTAAGGGTGTAATTGTAGTACACTATGCGAATGAATCTATAGTACAAAATGTCATTTTCACTAGCTTATGGTGTCTTACCTTATTTAAAGATGCTAAAGCCTATGCATTCTAGTGTGACATTTTCCATCACATGGGAAAGATTAATAGAAGGGATGATATGACCCTTCACCCTATAATGTCACAAGAACCCTTCAATAGTGGGATATTGACTTTGTTGGCCCCATCAACCAAATAGGGAGGCATACCATTGTGTATTATGTAATCACTCTTAATGATTATCTTATTTATTGGGTTGAATCTATACCAACCAATGATTATACCATTGCCATTATTTTAATATTCATTTGGGAGAATATAATTACATTTTTTGGATGTATGTTAACTCTAAATAGTAATTGAGGAACCCATTTCCTTAATGAGACCATCCACATCCTCTTGGCTGAATTAATGATCATGCACCATAAAACAATACCATATCATCCTCAAACCAATGGTATAGTTGAGGTATTCAAAATTATATTATGTAATACATTGACGAAAACATGTAATATTGTATACACTAAGTAGGATGATCATGTGTCTATAATGTTATGGGTGTATCAGACCACTTACAAATAGTTAAATAAGAACACACCATTTAATCTTGTGTTTGGTACTGAAGTAGATCTTTTGACTGAATTCCTCATCCCTTTTATTTGAATTATGTGCATTGATCAAATAAATGATGAAAACTCCTTGAAAGTGCACCTAGATGCTTTATTTTAGCTAGATGAGACTTTATTTCTTACATATTAGAGTCAAGGAGTGAAGAAATGCAAACAAAAGACTTGACATGATTGTTATTTGAAGAACATGATTTTTGATCCAAGCATGTAGGTTTTAGTATATGTCCCCAAGTTTGTACACCACTCAAGAAATATTCAATTCCACTAAGATTACCCCTTAATTATTTATAGTATCCATCCCATCATCATGTGTACATTGAAGTGACTAGATGCCCAATTCCTTCCTGACCATTTCAATGGTAGCCATTTGTGACCTTACTATTGTAATAGTCATCTCTCTCTTTTTGTAATAAGGTGTATGCCACTAATTTAGTATAGGAATTTTTTTTAATAAATCATGACATTATTTGTGCACCCTTATGGAGTTTTAGGGTCAACACCTTGTTCCTAATTTTGTATTTTTTTATAATATCATGGCCATAAACAACTTTTAGTGTGGGGTGAGGTTAAAAGAATAAAAATCTATGGAGTACCAAGGATATGGTCAATGGGAATGAATGTGAGAGAAAGGGTGTGTAAGTACAAAAGGGTATGAAAGATTTAGAACATAACCACTAAGCTAAGTCAAGGTAGATAAGTAAAATTCTTACCTTTTGAATGCAAAGTTTTCAAATTATTTACAGATGTCATGCACTTTGGGAAAAGTGTAGTACAAGACATGGATTTAATACAAGGAAAGAAGTGGTAATGGCATGTTTTCCAATTATTCATCATGGAATTACCATTACTATCATTTATTATGTGAAGATATGGAATAGGTAGTGGGGTAGTAAATATGAGTTACCCCCTTGAGTTTATAAAAGGTTAAATGAAGGTCATTTCACTTTTTCCTATTGTCACATTCATAAAATTACACATCCAAAAGAACATTTTTGAGTTACTTAAAGAATGATTTTCAAGCTTCAAAATGAATGAAAATTAACTAATTAAGAATATTTTTAAGCATTTAAAGTAGTTGTGAGAAATAGGTAGAGTGCTTGGAGGTGTGTAAGGATGCATAAGTTTATAGATTTATAGGTTGTATAGGTCAATGCCTACCATTAGATAGCATTGAATAAGGATATCCAAGTAGGTTAACAAGGTAACCACATATTGTTTCAAGAGGATCAGATGACTACGCCTTAACCTTTAGGCTCTTAGAATAGTGATGCAACTCAAGAAAAAGGCCTTGTATAGTGAGCCTTTACCTAGGATACCAAAGGAAAAAGAATTAAAGAGTGTAGGTGTTAAGCCTATGTTTAATAGGTAGGAGGTACTTAAATACCTTGACACATTCACAAAAGAGTTTTCACATCAAGAGAATGAAGACATAAAATTAACAATGGTACATTGGGTGAAGAAGAAGGCTATCATACCCCCTCCACCTCTATTGTTCTTCAAGGAATTTTAGTACCTAGAGATGGTGATGCATGTAGATAATTGGGTATTAAATATTCCCACTTATAAAAAAATTTATTATAACTATTTCTATCCTAGCAATGAAGGGGATTTATATCATGATTACCGAGTAGAGTGTCAAAACGTGAGGAATCAGCTAGTATATGATAAGTATTTTCAATACTCTTAATGATGAAATAATCTTATAATTTTTTAATATTCCATGTTTTAGGAAGCCAATTAAAGCCGTAAATTTTTTGATTTCATGAGTGCATGAAAACTATTTCTACTTTGTTGGGTTTCAGATGTGGATTACACTAAAGTGGATAAGCAAAGTCATAGGGTTGTACTACTCAGGTACAGACCTTGATTAAGACTTGATGGAACAAAAAGAGATGGAAAATACTACAATGGTGTTTGAGTATCAAAAATAAGTCCATGCTATACATATCACAAGTCTCCAATATCCTACCCTCAGAGTGACCGTGCACATCATCATGACCAAGGTTGGAGGTGTGATAAGTGGAAAGAGGTGGATATGGCCCATATTTATGTCAATTAATAAGTTACCATTTTATTAAAGTATAATTGGGTGTATTACTTCATTTATAGGATTATCATAAACATAGATAAATCCTACCACTTGCTAAACTAAAATCTTGCATGGGGCACTTTCTTTTTATTTCTAGTGTTTGACAAGATTGGTTTATGTGAATACACCATGTGAGAATTGAAATGGATGTACCCTCCCAAAAATAAGTCCCCTATAGAGAGGTTCAAAGCATTTACTTTCCTTGGCTCAATAATTCCATCCCACAATATCAAAATGAAGTGATGGTATAATGGGATGAAGGAAACTTTTTAGGAATGAGTGGAATGTTTCAAAGGACTTACCTAGATATGTTGGGGACCAATAAATATTTGTAGTGAAGTAACAATTTTATTTAGCATGCATCTAAATGTCTCCCTTTGTAGAGTTGTCTATATTGTTGAAGTTAATATATGCTTTCACTACTCGATACTTCATGAACACCATCAACTAAAGATATGATGCACAACTGGTGAACATTATTATTGAGAAGATTAAAGTGGATATTCACACCCTATACCACTTATACATATACCTTAGGAAGAAGGTTTATAGAGAAAGGATAGAGTCATTTAAAACTAACATCAAGGCCTAGTAGGTTTTAGTTGGTAATTCAATTCATTATTTATTTTACATGTTGAAACCCAAGAATAAATCATTAGGGAGAATGGAATGTGATAAATAGACAATCCCACCTCTACCAATGTTAGAGAAGAAGAAGTAGAAAGCATTAAGGGCATGATGATAGTACTTGTGCCCAACTAAAGCATACAAAGTGACAAAGGACTACCCCAATACCATCTAAAGAGATTCCATTAGTAAGTCACCCTAAAGGCCGAAATCCAATAGTATAAATTGTTATTTTAGAACATGAAACATTAGTGCCTAAGGATAGTGACTTAAAAGAAAAGGTAGAGATCTTGAAGGAGACACTAAAAAAATAAGTTATTACATAATAAGAGGAATAGGTTACGCTAGACTCAAATAACACACCTTTATTGGTGTAATGTGAAGAAACCACCTTTAATGAGGCATAAGTGGAAATTGAATATATCACTGGTGAAGAGAGGGATGGTTCTAACACAAACATGGGAATGAGTGAGTTTTACATCAAGATTAGCCACCAGAGTGAAGATGCAAACATCAAAATAATTGAGTAAGATCTAAGGGGAAGGATCCAATTGATGACTCCATACAGAGGCCATAAAAAACCAATGTAACCAAAATCCTACACTCTCAATATTAGAGGAGAATGTCAGAGAAGCTCTTGCACATATTTTCACATTTTTCATTAGAGGATGCATTTGAGCAGACTCAATGGGAGTTGTCTTTCTCCCATGATGTTTTTAATGAAGAACACCATTTTAATATGCATTCATATATCATGATATTAGATTCAAAATTTATATCACTTATAGATGCCCATTAGGTATACCCTTGATAGTTTACCATGGTACATGCTAGTGTGACACTTTTAAAGTTGGCACATGAGGTCGTATGGTAGAATCCCTTATCTGAGTGTGATTTCTGACAATTCTAGAATAAATATGTAGAAATGGTTGTTTTATATCAAAATTAGATCTTTGTAAGAATGAATCTTGAAGAAGAACTAGTTGAGGTTGACTGCCAATTATATATTGAAATAATAGACAAGGTTAAAACATTGAACATTTGTAAAATAATTTTTAGCCAAGAACCTTGGTCATGATGATGCACATGGCCACTCTAAATGTAGTATCTTGGAGACTTGTTATATGCATAGTGTGGCCTAATTTTTGATACTCAAATGCCATTGAAGCTTTTGTGATCCTTATTGGTCCTCCAAGTCATAAGCAAGGTTTGTGTCTAAGCACTATAACCCTATGACTTTGCTTATTTTCTCTAGTGTAATCCATATCTGACACCCAACAAATTATAAATAGTCTTCATGTACTTATGAAATCAAAACTTTAATACTTTAACTAGATTCCCAAAATATGTAAGATTAAATAATTAGAATATTCTTGCATCATTAAGAGTATCAAAAATACTCAAGTTATATACCAGCTCATTTTTCATGTTTTGGCACTCTAGCTGGTAGTCTCACTATAATTATACTTCATTGCTAGGATGGCAATGGTTATAATCAAAAAAATTACAGGTGGGAACATTTGATACCAAATTTTCTATGTGTAGCACCACCTTTAGGTACTATATTTCCTAAACCAATAGTGGGGGTGGAGTGGGTATGGTAGTCATTTTCATCACTTGGTGTGACATTCTCAATTTTGTGTCTTCCTTGTCTTACTATGAAAATTCATTCTCACATGCACTGAGTTTTTTAGGTACCTCCTCTCTAATTAACATAGATTGAATACCCACACTCTCAAATTCTTTTTCCTCTAATATTTTAGGTAAAGACTCAATATGTTGGTCCCTTTTATTAATTTGCATCACCCTTAGAGGATCCTAAAGTTTAAGGCATGGTCATCAGATCCTCCCTAAAAAATATGTGGTTTCATTGTTAACCCACTTAGATCTACTAATTCAATTCCCTCTAATGATGGATGTCAACCTATAAAGCCTAAAAATATATAAACCTACACATCTTTACACACCTACCATCACTCTACTTATTTCTGACAACTTCTTCACCTTAAAATGCTTTAAATAGTCTCAATTAGTTAATTTTCACTCATTTGGAAGCTTAAAAATCAATCTTGAAGTAGCTCAACAATGTTCCTTTAGCTCTATGATTTCATGAATGTAGTAATAGTAAAAAGTAGAATTAACTTCATTTAACTTTTATAGAATCAAGGGGGTAACTCACATTTACTACCACACTACCTATTCCATCACTTCACACAATAAATTTTAGTAATGGTATTACCATGATGTGTACTTGGAACACTTTCCACTGCCACTGCTTTCCTTGTATTAAATACATGTCCCATCCCATGATTTTACCAAAGTGAATGAAAGATGTAAATAATTTTTAAAAATTCCATTCCAAAGGTGGGAATATTACTTATTTACCTTGACTTAGATTATTGGTTATGTGCCACATCCTACGTATCCTTTTGTCCTTACACACTTCAAATTACATGCCCTTAATCCCATGCACATTCCCATTGATCATATCCTTTGTGCTCCATAAATTTTACTTATTCTACCCTCACCCCATACTAAAATTTGTTCATAGTCCTCGATGATATTACAAATAAATACAAAACAAGGAACAAAGTGTTAACCTTAAAACTCCTCAAGGGAACATAATCAGTGTCATGCTTTATTTAAAATAAATAAAATCTTATACTAACTTAAAAGCATATGTCTTATTAATAAAAGAGAGGGAATACTATTCAAAAAAGTAGGGATATAATTGACTACCATTAAAATAGACATAAAGGAATTGGCCATCTAGTAACTTCAATCAGCATGTGTTGGTAGGATGGATATGTTGAACAATGAAGGGGACATCCCAATAGACAAATATTTATTGAGTGGTGCAAAAACTTGGGGTCATATACTAAAACTTATATGCTTGAATCAAAAATCTTATTCTTCTATTTATGTTTCTCCACTCTTTGACTCTAATGTGAAAGAAATTGAGTCTCATCCAATTATAATAAAATAACTAGGTGCACTTTTAAGGACTCTTCATCATCTAGTTGATCAATGCATGCAATGCAAAGAGAAGGGACAAGTAATTCAACTGGAAAAATTACTTTGGTACCAAACACAAGATTAAATGGTGTGCTCTTATTTAAATATTTTTAAGTGGTTCCATATGCCCATAACATCGAAGACACATGATCATCTTAGTTAGTGCATCCAATATTACATATTTTATTCAAGGTATTACCCAAGATCTTATTGAATGCCTCAACTATACCATTGACCTGAAGATGATAAGGTGTATTTTTATGGTGTACAATTATGAATTCATCCAAGAGGATGTAGATGGTCTCATTAAGGAAATGGGTTCCTTAGTCACTAGTCATACTTAATAGACATTTGAACCATGTAACGATAGTCTCCTAGATGAATCTTGCATTAGTGGTAGCTATGAAATCTTTGGTTATCATAGCTTCAACCCAACATGTAAGATAATTAGTATCAGTGATAACATATCAAGTGATAATATACCTTTTTGCTAGGTTAATGGGACCAATAAAGTCAATAACCCAATTTTCAAAGGGTTCTTATGACAAGATAGGGTGAAGGGGCATAACATCCTTTAGTTTGGATTTCCCGTGTGCTATCAAATATCATACTAACACATATAATTATTAGCATATTTAAAAAAGGTAGGCCACCATAAGCTAGTCAAAAGGACCTTTTATTTTGTAGCTTCATTGATATAGTGTCCTCCAATGACACCCTCTTAAACTTCATGAAGAACCTCAGTGAAATCATGCTACATGATGCAATGGCATAACACTTTATCCCAACAAAGCTTATAAATTTCCACTTTTGTAAGCTAGAATGGAGATATTCGAACATCCAACTTCTTTTTCTTGAGTGTTGAGGTGATTTGGTGATGAACCCTATTTAAAAAGGTGGAGATGTCTTCCAAATCCTTAGGCATGTACGTGACTTGGAAAAGTTACATGTTAGGCAAGTTATCTTCAATGACATGCACTAATTCACTAGATTTAATGTGAAATAGATGATCAAGGCCATAATTAGAGTTATCATGTTTCACCATCACTAAATAGTAGAACTCCTAGAATAGCACTATCCACTAACAAATGCACCCATGCAATATTGGCTTATTTACTGTTTACTTTAGTGCCACATGGTCTGTGAATAAAATAAATAGAGTGGCCAAAAAGTAATGATGAAAATTTTGGAGGGCATAAACCATATGCAATGCTTTTCACTTTGTAATCATGTGGTTCATTCAACTAGTGTAAGCTTTCTACTTGTAAAATAGATAGGGTAGTCAAGGTTGCCCTCACCAGGTTGAGCAAGGACAACACCAAATGACATGCTAGAAACATAAACATGTACGTGAAAAGGATTCATCCAGTCTGTAAACTATATAATAGGGGTGGTAATAATCTTATCCTTGAGTTTAAAAAATGTTTGATGGTGAGCATTGGTCCAAATAAACTAACCATTTTATTTCAGCAATTCCTCTAATGACGTAGTAATCTTAGCATACCCATGTTTTAAACTTTTAAGGTTTTACTAATGTAAATCCTATATAGTTAAAGGGATTAGTATGTTTCTAATATGAGAAAAAACTAATTATTATTGATTTAATTTCACTTTTCCAAAATAAAAATTGGGAGGAGAAAAGGAACTTATTTGAAGATAAATAGATTTTTTACACAGATCAAGGTATTAAAAATGACTAAAAAAACATGCAAGAACCTTCTATATTTTGAATTTTTATTGAAATATGGTTTAGGATAGTAGTGCCCATGTCAATAAATTAGTGTCATAAGGCACTAGTGTCCAATTATGGTGCTAATGTCCTTGTAAAGACTATCTAAAAATTTTAGGGAAGCTACAGGAGGTTCTTGAGGTCTTATAGGCAGTTCTATGTCATTCAGGGTCTCATCTATGTCACTATTTTCACTAAATATCATCTAAAACCCTAATGAATACCTACACACATGAAATAATAAATGGATAAAATGTAAAAAGGGAAGGAAAATTTGAGTTATGGGATTTTATGATCATTTAGAGCATAACCTATGTTTTCTTGGTCACTGCCTACATTAACCCCAATGTTAATGGTGTCAAATTTCATATAGTTCTCCCTTAGGTAACATGCACCATCAAATTGAATGGTATGATATAATGATTTTATCTTGGTCCCTTCTTTTATCAAGCATGAAAATGTCTAGGTGTGATGACTAAGTAATATGTAGAGTATTGAGTTGTACTATTGATTAATTTTATGTAAATATGTGCCAAAATAGTAAGTCTTAGATGTAAAATGCCTTGTGAGGCTCTTTATATAGACGGAATTGCATTTAATATAATTCCTTATATTTTGGCTGATAAGTAATAAAAGAGGGATAAAAAACCTAATATAAGGCTTATGGAGGGATTAAGACTCAAACACAGGAGAAAGGGCCCATCAAATACTAGAGCCATAAGTGGACACTAGTGCCATGTGGCACTATTATCCTAAAAATGGCATTAATTTCCTAAGGCTTAAAACAGAGCTAAAATTAGGTAAGATGAGATAGGGGCCCCTGTGACTAGGAAAAGGTGACTACTGATGGTATCACAAATAAGGAAAATAATACACAAGAAAGATCAAAAGGCTCAAATGACCATGTGAATAAGGATTATAATCATCATTAATACCTTTGTGTGAAAAAGCATCAAAACACATAATACTTATGGTTACATGACCAAATTAAGGTGTTTACATTTTCCCCCCTTTTATTTTATTAATGCAATGAAATTAAAGTACTAGATTAAATAACAAATAGGAACATGTACCTATACTTATATATGTGAATGTAATATATATTTGACCCACTTATTGGCTAGAGGAGTGGATAAGAAATGGATTATAATATGTGAAGAGGAAACACATGGTGTGGATGTCCCTTATGCTAAATCTAAGTATGTGAAATGAATGTGTGTAGAAACAAGGAAAAATTTCCCCCACTCTGATATTTGGACTAAATCTAAGCATGTAAACTAAATATGTGAAGAAATAAGGCTAACTTTCTCCCACTCAGATATCTAAATTGAATCTTAGTATGTGAACTAGATATGCTGGAATGATATGGATCAACCATTACAAATGGTCATATGACCCAAACTGGTGAATCCCTTGTGATGATAGTAGTGATGATATTGGTGATGATATAGAGTGTAACCTGATAATCTAAAAATGAGGACCAAAGACATGGGCTTTGCATCATTCCCCCTAATCCTAATATTGAGGAAATGTAGTTGTGTATCTAAATATCTAAGTAAACTAGTATACCTGAGTCAAAACTATATATCTATGTATCTATATCTATGTAGATTATATGTCTAAATACCTATGTGAACCTATTTTTATATATTTGAGAACTTATGAATCCAAATATCTATGTAAACCTCTTTATTTTTATGTCGAAGAACCTATGAATATGAATATCATGTAAACTTGTGTACTTGCATGTCTGAGAACCTATGAATTTAAATATCTATGTAAGCTTATTTATTTACATGTCTAAGAACCTATGTAGATCTGTGTGTTTGTATATCTAAAATCCTATATATACATGTTTTTTTTGTATATCTAAAAACTTTTATAAACTTGTGTGTCTATATATCTAAAAACCTATGTAGACTTATTTGTTTGTATATCTAAAATCATATGTAGACCTATGTGTCTATACATCTGAAAACTTGTGTAGACCTATGTGTTTATATATCTAAAAATGTGTAGACCTATGTGTATGTATATCTAAAACCCTATCTATACATGTGTGTCTATATATTTGAAATCCTATGTAGACCTATGTGTTTATGTCTAAATGAAACTCTATATGTCTGAAGTAATCTATCCATATTCCCCCCCTTTGGTGAGAGAGTTGAGACATTGGTGAGGATGTGTAACTAAATGTGGTAATGATTGGTTTTACTCATGTTAATTAGTAGGTGTAATGTTTTTTTAAAGTTTGAATAGTGTATTTATTGTGATATAGTTTATAATTGATATGTAATTGGATAGATGTTTTGTCTACTATGATTTTCACTATAGTGATATTATTTTTTATTTTTATAGTTGTGAAAGTGATTATAGGATTGGTTTAACTAATATATGATGTTACACATTGATATTAATTCCCATGTGCAATAAATGGTTCATAAATTTAAGCTATGGTTCTCAAAATATGGTGATAGTAAGGGATTTGTATTAATCAGTAAAATTAGCACGCAAGGTTAACCTTAATAAGGTGGCATTAGGTAAGTATGACTTAAATATGTCATTTTATTAATCTAGTAATTCATTTGGATCATTTGAGTTTAAATAAATTTTGTGTTTGAGGGAGAGGAATATGTTGTGTTAACTCACAAAGCACCAACTCAATGGTGATCTCCCAATATTCATCATCCCCTAAACCTACATATGTCCACATAGTTCATAATATTCCTCATCACATAAATACATAATCAACTTTATATAGAGTATAAACACATATTATATTAACTTAACATAAATATCCCTTAGGGACTCTACCTCCAATACATCCTCTGTAATTATCCCACCTCTTGAAAATAGAGGTTCCCATCTATGATCATTCTACTAGACTGTGTAGGCCTCAGTCATTGCCACTTTTGTCTATTATGATTTTAACTATAGTGATTTTTTTTCAATTTTTAGATTTGAAAGTGACTAAAAAATTATTTTAACCAATATGGGATGTTACACATCAATTTCAAGTCCCATGTGAAATAAATATTTCACAAATTAGAGCTACAGTTCTCTAGATATGGTGATAGTAAGGGATTTATATTAATCAATGAAATTAGCATCTAAAGTTAACCTTAATAATGTAGAATTGGGTAAGTATGACATAAATAGGTTATTTTATTAATTTGGAAACTCATTTGGAGCAATTCAGTTGAAAACAATTTTGTGTTTGAGGGAGAGAAATATGTTGAGGAGATGAGGAACTATCTTTATGTGTTATGAGGAGGTTGAGGCATAGATTCAAGATGGGGAGGAAGGTCACCTAGTAAGTAACCTGAACTATTTCCTATTTTTGTTATGTATGCTATTTTTTTACTATTTTTACTAAAAATGAACTATTTTAGGGCTTATTTTACAAAAAATGGTGATAATGTCCAATTTTGGGTGCTATTGTCCAAGACCTAGCACTAATGTCTAAGAGGTGGTATGAAACAACCCCACTAGGTTTATCAAAATATAGTTAAAAATTTGTTTAAACATATTCATCATACAAATTTCACCATGAGAAATATAATTAGTGATATTTAACTAACTATATTCATTTATTTAACCAAAAAGGTTTATATCTAATCCACTTAACTAAGGATCACCATGAACAGATATAACAATCATGAATAATGTTGTCTAAAAAATAATTTCTACATCTAAATCATTAATGAAATAGTAAAAATTTAGCCACAAATGATACAACATTACAATGACTATTGCATAAATGTAATGTATAAATCTTTTAGTTTTCATCAATAAATAGTAATATCTCAAAAAAAACATGATACAAATCTCCAAGAAGCATGAGTCTCAAATCAAGAGTCTCCATGACTCAAGTATCATTCTGTAATCTCAAGTTTAGTCTCTAATGTAATACTCTAGTTGGAGGGAGAGCATTTTCCCACTCTAACCATAGACCATAGATCCCCCACACTATCTCCCAATAGGCGGATGGACCTCCCTTCATTGATGGGTAGATAATGACGATGTGGGAATCCAAAGTGACAAACCAGAACCCATGTGTTTTAGATGGCTAATACATAATGTGTATCATAAATAAATATATTCTAATATGATATTACACAAATATGAAAACTATATCAACATATGAAATGATGATATTTAATTAAGACATTACTTTGGCCAAATTTTTCAATAATTAATGATCTTTATGATCAATCAATTTCATACACACCATTCAATTAGATTACACCTCATCTTACATTAATAGCATTAATTAAGCTAGTGGAATCTTCCCACTATTTATTTAGAGTCATGAATGTGAGATTCAATTAAAATATATAATAATATAAAAACTAATAGATTATAATAAAATATTCCCTATCAATAGATAAAATATGCTAAGTATAGAAATATCATTTACATTCATTTAGTCCATCAAATAAAATGCAATGAATCTAAGATCCTTTAATTTATTACAGAATAATAAATAGAATAAAAATACATTCCTTAATAGAATCTTGTCATCTGGGTAAGAATCATATCTAGACTACAAGTTACTTAATACCACTATGTAACTTTAAAATTTATTTCCTCATCTTTTCAAATATTAAACCCAACTTATTTCTTGTTCATATTTACCAAATATAACAAAAATCCAATATTTTAACAATTATAAAAGATATATATTTTAGCAATTAAATTCTTTAAACATAAAACTTCAACCAAACATCCTACACATAACAAATACCCATAATTCCTCATTATGTTAAATACTAGTCACAATTATTAAACAATGTATAAACATATATGTATGAAGTATTGTTTCAGATTTACTATATGAGTTTTCAAAAAACCTAAATATTCCATAAATTTATACTTTTGTAAACACACAATTTATGATTAAGAACTCATTAAATATAAATTCCAATTGTGCATAATGTATACTACCCTCATTCTTTATCTCTTTATTTAATCTAATAGAACACATACAATATGTATTATTATAACTAAACTTCAATAAACAAAAAATTCATACTTTAGTGCTTATACTAAAATATATGGATAGAACTATCATTTATATATAGTTATCAATTTGAACACAACCAAAAAGGCCTTACTCATTCCCTTTAAATCAAAAGGCATGGACGATATATTTTTTCATCTATTTAATTCATGCTCAATCTACAAACTTGACCAAGACTTAAGGCTCCTATATTTAACTTTGTTTACATAGCCAAATATGTATAAGCATATCCCAATCAATCAAACATTTGACATAATTTAATAGAATAGAATATAACATGATCAATCAATAGTTTGACACTATTGAACATGATATAATATAACCTACCTAATCAATAGTTTGACATAATTGAATATAATATAATATATCAAACCTAGTCAACAGTTTGACAAAATCAAATTTAATATAATATATCAAACCCAATTGATATTTAGGCATAGTTGAATATATTATATCATAAAGGAACTTTTATTCCTTAACTCTATTCTTTCCCAAATATAATCAGTCTCCATAAAACCCTAAAATTCATTTATATATTCATTGTGTGTGTGTGTGTGTGTGTGTGTGTGTGTGTGTGTGTGTGTGTGTGTGTGTGTGTGTGTGTGTGTGTGTGTGTGTGTGTGTGTGTGTGTGAGTAAAACACACATTCATTTATTTAATTGACTACATACAAAATTCCCTCATTAATAATAACCAGTCATTTCTCATATTATGAACATCCTTAATCAACTCATAGTTATCATGGATGTTAATGTAATTCCCATATATATGTGTGTATATATATATATATATATATACCCCAAGATGTCAAGGTATTTTAGGGTGTATATACACACCCCTAAATATATTAATATATATATATATATGTATATATACTAATCAAATAAATAAAGGAAATAACCTAATTTCTATTTTATACAGCTAAACCAATTTAATACATAGTCTACCCTTATAATAAATTGACTGTATATACCTTATCCATATGTCATAAATAATTAATAAAAAAATAAATGAATTCTTCAGTATTTTTGAATTGATACAGGGTTGATGATAGAGCTTTCATAGAGGTGAATTCAAACATGGTGAATACCAAAAACCCTACCCCTTACCCTTTGGGATTATGGGGTTGGATGTACGGTTGTGTGGAGACCGAGCCTTCCACAAGGCCCTACATATAGCCCCTTATTTTTTTATAATTCATTTATAACAAATGAAAACCCATTACTCAAATAAATTCTTTTCACAAATACATCCAACATTAACACACAGGAATTTAAGTGCAAAAATGCCCTGTATTAGTTGTATAGTTTTCCAAGAAAACTAAATCCTTATTAGCTCAAATTCTTTTTTATCTTTATCTTTTTGCCTACTACTCCCAATATGCATAAGTATTTCCTCATAGCCTTCTTCTCCTTTCTTTTATTTCCTTCCATCACCTTATTCTCCTCCACTTTTTCCTCCATTCCCAATAGACCAAACTAATTGATAATATGCATGACCAATAATAGTTTAACAGAACTCCACTATGCCATAGTTTGCTAGCATGCAGCCAATAACCAAATTTCATCATGATTTTCATAGAATTATGGTTAACCTAGATTCAATGAGTTATTAGAAACCCTGATCATCTCAAAACTTCCCAAGACTCCTTAATAATCATTTTATATCCTTTATAAAATATTCAAGCCATTTACTTAAACAATGACCTCACAAACTAAATAAACAAGTCACAAATAGTAATGTTATTTCATGTAATGCCATCCTTCAACAAGTATATTACCAATATCCTTTCATGTAATGTGAATATCAACTAATCAATAATCACTATTATTCTATGCAAAAGTCAACTATCAACTATTCAATTAAAATAATGACTATATAATATTTTTAATACAAATATGTATTAAAAAATACTATTGTTTAATGTTACCAAATCATCCACACACAAACATAATACATTTGACCTCCTTTATAAGTTAACCCTCTAGGTTTAATAGTAACTCATAGGCTTTAGCATATAATTTAGACAACACAATAACGTTCATACAATAGTTTCAAAATGATATATTTTATAACACCTTGAACTACATTATTTTTAGTGCCTAGAATTATAAATTCAAAACATAAATATCATTTCACCATACCAAAGTCATTAACAAATATGTAATAAAGAGCCTATAATCCATGAATTATTTTACTAGCTAATATTACTATTAACATTGATAATAGTAATCCTTTAAATGTAAATAGTCATTAATAAACTAACTTAACTATATAATAGCATTTATTAATTATTTCTAACAAAGAATCTAGACAAGCATTGATTAACAAATATGGAACCATGTTCAATACTGCAGTAATTCAAGTTAAATTAGTTAGGTATAGATTTATCAAAATAACTAACTATTAACATCAACAACAACTAAATTATTGAAATCACATAGTCACATAAAATAATCTAAGAATTAAAAAAATCAAATTAGACATTAAAAAAAAAAAAAAACATAATACAAATATCTACTCAAATAATTAGTCACACAACATGAAATACTACTATGGTGTGTGCATGGGTTTCTTGGTTCGTTCTTTGTCATCCCCCAATATCTCCATCTAAACCACTCTCTTTGACGATGCTCTCCCTTAATCACACTCAAAAGGATTAATATGTCCTACATCCACCTCACAAAAATTAATATAGTTAGCTTGAAACATAATTATATCCATAAATTTATGTTGTATAATTAACAAACATGATCATAATGTATAGAATGTAAAAGTACCACTAACTCATAACAAATAATCATGTAAATTAAGTAACACATAACTATCCCATAATCAACATATGACATAAATATTAATAAAATATTAGTTAATCAACTAATAAACCATATTAATTCATAGTTTTTAGCTTATAGAGAAATTAGGATGTGACATCCTTCCCCACTAAAGCTAGTCATCATCCCAATGACATTAATTCAAACACAAATACATTATTTAGCAAAAATTAATATAATATGCAACAACGAATCAAGGAAACAAATATGTAAAAAACCTTTAAAACTCATTATAGTCCTCCCAAGTGGTATTATCTTTAGAATATTGGTCCCATCAAACCTTTCACTATGGCACTTATCTATTACACAAACTAAGTTTATGAGTGTCAATTAATCTGATTGGTTCTACCATAACCACCTCAGGGTTTAGAAACTATAAAGAATTCTAATCTAGCATGTGTGAAGGATCAAAAACATATTTTTTAAGATAAGGCACCTGGAATACATTATGCAAAAGATCTAGAGATGGCGGCAATTCAAGCCTATACACTATAAGATTAAACACTTATAAAACCTCAAAGGGTCTTGTTTCTACACTATTTCACTTTCTACATTCAAAAAGAGAAAATGAGAAACTTAAAGAAATGGTCTAAGGCTTGTATGTACCTAGATATAGTTTTGTGAACCAGAATTCAGACGATAGTGAGAACTCCTCTTTGGTTGTGGAGGATGACACCTGAAAGAGACAGACACTAAAAAAAAGAAAAACATTAGCTGACAAAAGGGTGGATTGCCAAGCAAAATCTTGGTCCTATAAGCGTTAAGGCTTCTTGGAGGATGACAATCCACTGTTAAAATAGAATATGACAGAGACAGAAATGAGAAATAATAAAAGACTAAAAAGAAAGAATTGAAAGCAAATGCGTACCTGATAAGCTGCGATTTACTTCGCACAGTCGCCTACATCGGTGATATTGCTGGCGTCGATCAAGAATGTCGTCGATGTCGGTTAGACTGTCGATGTTGGTAGGGGAAGTGGATGAGGTCGGTCGGGGTAATGGCCAGGGACGAGTTACAGGTCTAGTTTTTGGTCTGCAAGATGGACTATGTTCTTGTCTGTAAGTCAGAGAGTTGGTTTGGGATGGCAAAACAGTAGATAAAATCTTTAATAAGAACTAAGGCAGAGGGTGTGTTGTCAAGAAAAGGGGTAAGGGGCAGGAAAAAGGCCTTTCAGCCTTTTCGTGAAGCAAATTTAGTCAGGTTGATCAGGATAGCCTTAAGAGGGTCTGTAGGTCTCTAAGAGCTTGTGTTGAGTTGATTGGACAGAGGGTGTTGTCTAAAGAGAGACTAAACAGGTGTCAGAGGCAAAGAAAAGGGAATAAGGGGTGAGAGAAGGCTTTTCAGCCTCTCCAAGAAGAACAGGGAAGGTTGGGTCAAGGATGCTTGGGATAGACAGTAGACAGAATGCTAATATATTTAAAATGACACTAAAAAAAATAGTACAAATACTTAGCTGTGACACGAGTTGGCAAAGGTGCAGGAGCTATGTTTTCATTGCCGTTGGTGATGGAGATATCGTGCAATCCCTGTGTAAAATATCTGATGCAAGACCTCAGTGCCTAGAAAATGCTGTCAAGAATGCTGATCCCTGCAAGAAAATAAGAAGCCAGAACACTAGAAAGCAAAAGCACGAGAACTTTGTTTCGCCGAAAGAGGATTTGAGATTCATGATTAGCTCCAGAGATTAATGATTTATGATTAGATCTGTCAAGGGTTAGAAATTTGGTTAGTAAAACTGACGTCAGTGATCCCACCGGCGTCGACCGACATTTGACCGACATCGACGGGTGGAGAACGAGTAAAAGAGCCACCAAACCCGTTCTCAATCTGCCAAGTGCATGATCCATTGGAGAATTGTCGAAGGTTGGGATAAATACGCATGAGAGTTGGTTATGTAGTTAGAAAGAAGTAAGAATAGGTCTTGAGTGAGTCATAGGGTGAGAAATAGTCAAAGGCGAGGTGTCAGACGAGGTGTTATAGGTGATGTGTCAAAGGGGAGGTTATTAAAAATAAATTATTATTTTTAAATTAGTAAGTGCATGGTTTAGGAATGGGTTAGGAATGGACCAAGAGGGAGGATGACCAAGGGTTAGACACGATTTTGGTGTCTACATTTGCCCCTTTTTGTCTTGTTGGTTGCTCTAGACGAACTGCAAGACAAAAATAGGAGTTGGTTGCCCCAGGTATGAGATAAAGTTGATTTCGTCTTGTTGGTTGTTCAAGTGAACTGCAAGACAAAAATAGGAGGGTTAGTTGCCCCGATTATGGATGAGGTATTCCCACTCAAAGCAGGAGTCGAGAGAAGGGAACCTAAAATTAGGTGTTGATTTGATAGAGAGTGGATGAAAAAGGTGAAAATAGAGTGAGAATGCTGTAAAAGTTGTGATTGCACGTACACCACTTCACGAGATGGTCAGGTCAAATTATCACAAGTCAAGGGTCGAGGAGTGCCAAAATTGAAATAACTAGGCCCCAGCATTTAGTTGTCTACTGATTGGGTTATTCAATCTAAGCTGAAGCTCCAATGGTCATCGTGTTCTAGGTATCCTAGGCTCAGGAAGTACTCTTGGAAACACGAAAATGTCATAAGTAGTGGGGATCAACTGGCTTGCGATCCTATACTTGTGAAGGTCAAAAATATGTGCACAATTTTGCTAACCAATCATGAGGTAGCATACATGCAAAAACAACCAAAGTAAAATCGCTTTGAAAGTAGTCGCGGTCAGAGCAGATGGTCATGATCTCCAAGGTCTGGTGGTCGATGTGGGCAGAGGCAAAAGTGATCTCAAGTGTGCCCCAGGGGGCCAAGATGACTTGTACTAGAGAGCTAACTAATTGGGGGCATAATTTTAGGCAACGATGAGGTGTGAAGTATGTCGATGTCGGTGACATAACCAACATTGGTAGAATAAAAGAACTAATGTCGGTAGAAATTGGCCGATGTCGGTGGACCAGAGCACGAATATGTCGACATCGGTGACCTACCAAATCTGACAAAACTAGATTGGCAGCCCACAAAATGTCATTTGCTACTTGTTGACTAAGAGAAAAAAGAGCTCTGGCATTGATTGAGTGAAAGTGACCCAAAGTTGATCGAGTGAGTGGGCTGAGGTGGCAGATAAGCATTGGTGAAAAGGAGCGAGTTGGAGAGTGATTGGATGCTACAGAGGCATTTGTGGGCCAAGGGAAGTGTGAGGGCAAAGAGTCACAGTGGAGATGGCAGAGGGGAGTAGAGGACCTACAGGAGGTCCACCACCAGTGCAACCCATCGTGCCACCATGCTGACGATGCCAGGATGAGGTAGGAGGGCCCTGAACCCTATTTGGGTGAGTTCTTGTTTTGATTTAGTTTTTGAATTTTTAGTTGTTTTAAGTAGAAATTGAGGGGGGAGGGTAGCTAGGAGGGTGGGGAATAGGTCTAGGAGAGGTTAGGAGTAATTTAGGAGGGTTTTGGGGGGTTGGGGAGGCCACAATGGGGAAGCCCTAATTTTAGGGCTCGCCCCGATCGGCCCTAGGTCCAAACCAATCGCCGACATCAGCGGCATCGCTGATGTTGGCTGACTTTAGACTGGCGTCGATCACTTTCCTGCCGACGTCGATCACTATGTGATCGACATCGATTATATTAGTGCCATCGTCGACATGAAAACTAATGTCGGTGGCTGCCTAGTCAGAAAGATGGTTAGAAAATTACAAAGTTAAGGGATCAGAGCTACGCTAAGGGCTTTGCAAGTGTCAAGATAGCCATAGACGATCTGGTAGATGGTCAAGTAGATAGATGAAAGGGCAAATGGTTGGGCTAGGGAAGAAGAGTTATGGGGATTAAGAGTTGCGTTGACATGAGTTTGATTAGTTGGATGTAGGCGAGGTAGACACTAATGCTATGAGATCAACTACCGACATTGTTGATGCGGATGCGTCGAGACATTATCGGGGAGGAGTGGGCACAGATGAGTGCAGTGGGACTAGGCAGGTTGACATGCTATTGCAGAGTGGCATGGGATGTGAGCTTGATGGTGGCATTGATCAAGCGATGGGATCATTCCACCAACACTTTCCACCTACCCATGGGAGAGATGATGGTCACAGTGGAGGATGTATATAAAATTTTGTAGCTATCGGTACACAGAGCAGACCTATATGTGTGCTCGAGAGAGGTGCATGATATTCATATGGTTACGCTATTTGGTGAGCATGCAGCTGAGGTGAGTTATCACTCAGCCAGTTTTGCCTATGAGCCTCTGTATGTGGCAGATGAGGATGCACATCAGCTAGCTATCCTGATGATGATAGGCATCACGATTTACGCACTACCAGATGAAGAGGGAGGCAGGTTTTTGGTTGTTATGACCAGAGTTTTGATAGATATGAAAGAGCTATAGATAGTGTTTGCTTGGGTGCCTGTCTTTTTGGCCCAGGTGTATAGAGAGCTGTGGGGCATTAGTTGGCAGCGATGGTATAGCTTGTGTGTCAGCCACCTCCTGCATTGCTGGGCTTACGAGCACATCATGGTCACATGACCTCTCGACCTCCCAGTGGCAATTCAGGCCAATTTCAGAGTTGGATTTAGGCGATGGTGTGAGATGATGGCACAGGGGCAGATGGATGGGGTATTCAGAGATATTGACTATTACAAAGGGGTGCTAGAGGCCTTGATCTCGACAGACATTATCTGGAGACTGTACCTGGTGTATCCAATTTTTAGATATCAGAGAGAGCAGTTGGTTAGAGTGCAGAGCATTAGGTGGGTCAGAGGCAGACGAGTCGGCGAGCTTGAGAGTGTGCCAGTGGAGAGAGTACGGCACCAGTATGAGCTACTTCAGGATGTGCCACCTACCTTCCCACTGTATAGATGGGATGATATAGAGGCACCACTTCCACTACCAGAGGAGACAGAGGGGCTAAATTTTGAAGAGTTACTAGTAGGTCCTGGGATAGCAGATCCAGGATACACAGAGGCCTACTTGACATGGTGGGCAGGGCAGTATACAGGGGTGCAGGTGGGACCACAGCTTGATTTACAAATAGTGATCAGAGAGCGAAATGTGGCCCAATAGGAGAGAGATGCTGCCATCTAGGAGAGGGATGCAGCATGAGGACAGGTTACTATTTTACAGGGGTAGTTGGCCATAGCCTAGGCACAGGCATTGGCAGGATAGGGTTTGAGAGGACAGGGCCCAATGTAGCATCCACTTCAACAGCCTATGCAATCAGCATCAGTGTAGCTAGGGTTTTCACAACCACAGGGTTCAGTGCAGGGCACGGTAGCAAGTCTGATGGGTCCACCGCATATTGTATCGATAGTTAGATATAATGATGCGCTGGACGAGATTACTTATTATGAGAGGGCCATCAGGGGGTTCCCTCAGATACAGCAATACTCTGAGATGAGGCTAGAGCTGAGCCGACAGTGGTCTATATTGTGAGTGACATCTTCTGGGTCTCGTAGATGACACAGATCAGATGGCGGAGATGATACAGCATCTTTTCGACCGCCGCCACCACCACCACCACAGCCTTGAGGGCAGATTTTGACACTATGTATATATCAGCCTGTGAGCCGTTGATGCGAGATGTATTTGATTTTTTTTTAGAGAGAGATAGAGGCACAAATTATGCCACTGTAAAACATTGATATATATATATATATATGATGTGATTTTGATCATTGATGTGTTATGAAAAATGTTATGGATGTGTTTGTATGTTATTTTGATTTGATACATATTTTGATATGATGTTTAAGATGATGATGCTGATATTGTTGTGTTTATATGATGATGAATGTATGATTAGGATTAATGATTAATGATATGGATGTAAATGATTAATGTTAATGATTATGAAAATAGGTGATTGTTTGTGATGTGATTGGCAGGTGATGAGAAAAATGTGATGGAAGAAATGCGATGAAGGAATGGCCAAGCTAACCCTAGAAGACCCCATGTCAACTGAGTGCTACCTACATAGCCCCTGTTGTTAGGGCCTTAGGCCAATGTAGTTCTCCCAAAAGGGAGGAAGAGTCAAAGTGGTCGATGGACTGGTCGGGGTCAAGGTCATGGTCAAAGAAAAGAAGGTTTGTCCATTAGAGAGACGAACAAATAGAGGTGGTCGAGCTAACCCCAGAAGACGTCATGTCATTTGAGTGCTACCTACATAGCCCTGGTCTTAGGGCCTCAGACCAATGTAGTTCAGACTAGTTGAGAAGATTGGTTGATGATTGGTTTGGTCATGTGTCGAAATGATGAGGAGAAAAAGATGTTATAGTCTTTTCCAAATGGTGTATTCTCTAACATTGGTTGAGGGTCTTCATCCCTAACAACTATCCATATTCATGATGAATGTATGCTAAAAATGAATTGTAGGTCGATTTATGCTTTAGCAAGTAATAGTTTATGCTTGACATAAATTGTGTGGTTGATAGTTTCCATGTGTATTGGTGTCTATGGAAACCAGAATGAGTAGGTTATGTGAGTGGTTTGAAAAGAGTCGGATTAAATTGTTTTGACAAATGATGTGGTTGAATGTGACCAAAGTGTAGGCAGAAAGTAAAAGGCATAAGCGCCCTTTCATTGACAAGGACCATAATGATAACATAAGTAGGGGGTTTCTAGAAACAAAAAGCCTCATTCATGCATTACGTCGATAACCATAGTTTGTGTTAGAGCGGTAATCGAATCACTTTGACATTAAAAAGAGCTCGAAGTCACTTGAGTAGGTGATGTGATAGGAGGAGAGGGTAACCCATTTTAGAGTAGGGATAACTTTGCCCCTTTTTATAGGAGACCCTGAGACAACTACAAGTCAAGTCCATGACCCATTTTTTTTTTTTTTTTTTAGAGCGGACTGATCAATGCAGGAAGTCCACATAGAGATGTCACTTTGCTTGGTGGTCATTTGTGAAGCTAATCAATGAGAGAAGCTTCTAAAAAAGGTGTTGTTTGTAGGAATATTTAATCATAGCCATCCTTCAAGGGAGTGGTCTATATTTTGCTTTATAAATTTAAGGGCTTTTGAATAGCTGTCCTTCGAGGGAGCAGTCTATTAGCTATAGCAATGATAGTATAGTTGTCCTTCGAGGGAGCAGTCTGCTTTTTGATTTAATTTTGTGACCTTGGATATTTTGACATCTTGATTTAGTTTTGGTAGAATGTTGAGTCATGGACAAGACTATAGAAGGTCAAGGGCTCCCTTTTATTAGGACAAAGCATCCATATTTTATAAAAGGGTTATAAAAGATTTGTTAAGAGAAAAAAGGTGGAAAGGATTGAGGATTAAAAGGATAGGGATTGCTCAAAGGACGATCTCAAGTTAAATGTCAAGTGGATGAGTACTCGACTAACAATAGAATGGTCACAGATGCAAAGCATTAAAGGGCTCAAGTTCTGGTCGGCCTTCAAGAGAAGACAGACGATAAGTCCCTGATCCATACTTGTGCGTGATGATATAAGGTCCGAGCCAATTAGGAGCAAATTTGCCTTGTTTACTTCGTTCCATATTGGTCACATGTTGGTTCTCTTTGAGGACGAGGTCTTCGATATTGAAATCTCTTTCTCTCAGATTTTTGTTATAGGCTCATTTGATGCGAATTTGATAGACATGGAGATGGTCGAGGGCAGCAAGATGACATTCGTCGAGTAACTCAAGTTAAACTAATCAATCTTGACAAAAGTCATCGTTAGAAAGAATGTCATGCAGAGAAATGTGAAGAGATGGGATCTATACTTCGAGAGGTAAGACAGCCTCTGTTCTGTACATTAGAGAAAAAGGGGTAGCACCTGTAGAGGTTTGGATACTAGTGCGGTATGCCCACAAAGCGAAGGGAATGTGAACGTGCCAATCCCTTTCAGTGTCGTTGACCACCTTCATGAGAATTTTAGTTAAGATTTTGTTAGAAGCCTCAGCCTGCCCATTTTCTTGTGGGTAGTAAGGCAAAGAAAAACTAAGTTTAATGCCAAAGGAGTCGCAAAGTTTCTAGACAATTTTGTTTTTAAATGACTTTCCGTTATCGATGATGATTTTGTGAGGTACACCAAAATGACAGATGATGTGGGTGTTGATGAAGTCGAGAATCTTGTCGGCTTTTGTGGAGATGAGAGGAATAGCTTCCACCTATTTAGTGAAATACTCAGTGGCAGTGATGATGGACTGATGACAAAGAGATGAATGAGGGTTAATCTCACCGATGAGATCTAAGCCCTATTGTGAAAAAGGCCAAAAATCTTGAGCAACTTGTAAGGCATGGCTAGGGAGATGAAGCAAGTTAGCATGCTGCTGACACTTAATGCAACGCTGAACATAATCACTACAATCTTGATGAAGAGTGGGCCAGTAATAACCCAGGCGAAGGATGCGCTTGGCAACCGAGTTACCATTGAAGTGTCTGCCACAAATCCCGTCATGGGCTTGTCTAATAACATGAGAGGCTTCAGTGGAGTTTAAATAGCGAAGAAGAAGGCTGTCAAAACCTCTTTTATAGAGAAGGCCTCCTAGCATAGTATAGCGAGCAGTGCCCTTGATGAAAGCCCGCCGTGCATTGCTAGAGAGGTTGGGAGGAATGATAGAATGAGCCAAGTAGTCCTCAAGTTGTTTATACCATACATCTTATGAACTAGAGTCTATGGTGTGGACGAGGTTGATGTCAGTGGAAATGTATGAAGGCAATGGCACATGATGTACCATGACATAAATTCTTGATGAGGATAATGAAGAAGGAATATGCGAGGCGAGGGAAGCCATGGTGTCAGCAAACTTATTCATAAATCGAGGGATAGTCTGCAATAAGTGATGGTCGAAATATGCTAGAAGGGTGTCAACACAGTGCTTGTACCTTTGTAAAATTTTGTTTTTACAAAGATATGAACCATTGATTTGATTGACGACAAGTTGTGAGTCACCGAAGATGTTGATGGTCTTGATGCTTAAAGAAAGGGCAGTTTGAAGTCCCAAAATTAAAGCTTCGTATTCGGCCATATTATTGGTACATTCAAAGTCGAGTTTGAAAGACAGGGGCATGGGCTCACCTTCATGTGGGATGAGGATGACCCCCGCACCCCCACCAAGTTGACATTTGGAGCCGTCGAAGAACATCATCATTTGGTAGAATGTGTCATCAGTCGAGAGAGTGGCGATAGATTCATCGAGAAACTCACACTGAGAAGGTTGATTGTCGGGAAGAAAGGCATCTGCTAGTTGGTTAGTGATTATTTGCCCCTTTATAGATTTTTTTTGGACAAATTCTAAGTTAAACTTAGCAAGAAGCATGAGCCAATGAGCCATACGTTGGTTTTGATATGGCTTGGAATGCATGTATTTAAGAGGGTCAGTGTGAGTGATGACAAAGGTTTTGTGATTGAGAAGATAGTGACGGAGCTTGGTAGTGGCAAAGACTAATGCCAAATAGAGTTTCTCAGTATGAGTATACCAAGTTTCATAGTCGACAAGTGTTTGGCTTATGTAGTAGACCGCTTGCTCACAGTGTTGCTCGTCTCAATGCATGATCATGGCACCTAATGAATGATTGGTTGCTAAGATGTAGAGGTAGAAGGGCTGGTCATCTCTTGGTGGAATAAGGACTGGTGGAGAGACCAAATAGCGTTTGAGGGCTTTCAAAGCCTCTTGGCAATCTTTATCCCATTTAAAGGAGACGTCCTTCTTGAGGAGATGATGAAAGGGTTGGCAGTGGTCAAAAAGCTATGAAATGAAGTGGCAGATGGATTGGAGCTTCCCTTATAGACTATGAAGTTGCTTGAGATTGGTCAGAGGTGGCATCTCGAGGATAGCATAGATTTTGGCAAGATCTATCTTGATGCCATGAAGAGAGACGATGAACCCCAGGAGATTTCCTGAGAGGACTCCAAAGACGCATTTCTTAGGGTTAAGATGGACATTGTACTGAAGAAGGTGAGAGAAGATGATCTTGAGGATAGTCAAATGGTCGTGACAAAGATTAGACTTGCCAAGCAGGTCATCTACATAATCCTCCATGATTTTATGGAGGACATCGTGAAAAATATAGGTCATGGCACGCTGATATGTGGCACCTGCATTTTTTAGACCAAAAGGCATGACCCAATAGCAAAAAGTTCCCCATGGTGTAATGAAGTTGGTTTTGTGCTGATCTTTTGGTGCAATCAGGATTTGATTATATCCTGAAAATCTGTCCATGAGTGATAACATCTCATGGCTAGCCGTAAGATCAACAAGTTGGTCAATGTTTGGAAGAGGAAAGTCATCTTTGGGACAAGCCAGGTTGAGGTCGTGATAGTCCATACAGATTCGAATCCCCCCAGTTGCTTTGGTAACAAGAACAATGTTAGATACCCACTACAGATAATCAATGGGTTGGATGAAAGAGACAAAGAGAAGACGCTGAAGCTCCTCTTTGACAAGAAGTGCAACATGAGGATGCATTTTGTGAAGCTTTTGCCTAACAGGCTTAGCCTCTGGGTTTGTGACGATGTTATGAGTGGCAATGTTAGGGTCAATGTCAGGCATGTCACTGTAGGTCCAGGCAAAGGCCTTGCGATTGTCTGAGAGAAATGTGGTATAGTCGATCTACTCCTAGGTGTCTAAAGATTGACCAATCTTTAAGACATGAGGAACACCAGAAGATGGAAGGTTAATGTCAATGGTTGATTCATTTAACATAACCTGTGTTTCATAAGGGAGGGAGCGCTGAATGAAAGAATTGTCGACACCCATATAGGTAAGAATGGCGTCATCATCTATGCAGTGGATAGTGTTGATGGTTGCTGATTCATCGTCTATCATGCTGGGATAAACAAGAGGGAGAGACTTGGGAACCCCATTGAGTTGATAGGTTAGGGGTTCCAAGTGGATGGTGTTTATGCAAAAAAACTAGGAGGGATGGAAACCATCGACTCCGTAGGTGGGGATGGAAGAATAGGCGAGTCTGGAAGAGATTGGTCGATGGTGGGTTTAGGGCAAAGGTTTGCGGAAGCCTCAGTGGGTTCTTAGAAACCCAGTCCATATCATTTCTTAGCATTATCATCATTGGGTGGTTTGATAGGCTGATGGGAGCCTTATTCGTAGCGCCCAAAGCCAAAACCCTTCCATGCACACCTATAAAGGTAGGTATGTGCAAAGGTGGGGTTGCCAAGAAAGGAGAAATCAGATGTGAACAGTTGAGGTGAGGAGGAAGGATTTCTATCAGTAGGAGCTTGATCTAGCCCCCCATAGACGAGATTGGTTTGAAGGCTAGGAGGACCATAAGGAATGACCATTCTGATCCAATGGTCATAGCTTGGATTTTGATGAAGCTGTCCACACTCTTGAGGATTCTGGAACATGTCTAGAGTAAGTGATATTTCCCAAGTGAAAGTCTTTGGAAGATATCGTCCATGGGGTCTTTGGTTGTCACATGAGAAGGTGATGTGATGGCAACCGCAGTTTGTATACTAGTTTACGCTTCTGCAGATGGAGATGATGTTTGGATTGGTGCCTTGAGAGGAATAAGAACGTCATTTGGTCAATAAGTTGTGTTACAAGTCTTAAAAGGGGATGGGTTGGCAGGAATGACATGGACTTGTTTGTCATGTTCAAATTTGATGCAACGGTGAAGTGTTGAAGGGACACAAGCCATGGCGCAGATGCAGGGTCATCCTAATAGCATGTTATATTAGAATTCTCCCTCAATGATGTAGAAGAGCTCCAGGATTATGCGCAGGCCAACATGAATATGGAAGACAATAGTGCCAATAGTGTTAGCGGTGGTGTCATTAAAGGATCTAAGGATTGCATCAGTTTTTGATATGCAATTCTTGGGAAGAGCCAATTGATCAAAGGCGTGGGTAGAAATGATATTAATGCTAGTGCCCCCATCAATCATAACTCGCTTAATGTGGGTTCGATCAACGTAGGCTGTGATGAAAAGAGCAGTGTCCTGATCTTCCAAGGTAGAGGTAGGAATTTCAGAATCACTGAAAGTGATAGAGGCGACAGGGATAAAGAATGGACAAGGGCAGCTAGTGGTTGAGGGTCTTCAGGTTGGACCTCCGCTACCTATAAGGCTTTGATAAGAGCTTGACGATGCTGGGGGGAGCTTTACATAAGGTCATATAAGGTCATCTTCATGGGCATTTGGTGAAGTTGTTTTATCATAGAGTCTTTGATTGCCTCTGAAGAAGGGGGTTGGTATGCACCTAAGATGGAAATCTTGGGTTTTGGTGGTTGAGGTAACTGGACAAAAGGATAGGTCCAAGGAATAGTAGCTTTTTCTTTTGCCTTATCCTTTTGTGACCTAGTGGTTATGTGGATAGCATTGATTTCAAAGATAGGAGGTGAAGAGGGGGTCATGGCCTGCTGGTGAGATGTTGATGTGGTTGAAGAGGTTGGATGGGAAGGTGTCGAGGGTCAATCAAGAGTGTCCTCAAAGAGAAGAATGTCCTTCTCTATATAGCGGCGAATGACTGCCTTGAGGGCACAGCAAGTCTCGATATTGTGTCCTGGCGTATGATGGTATAATAAAATCTTCGTATCGTCGAACCAGGAAGGTTTTGACCCGAGGGGTTGGAATGGCTTGATAGATGGAAGGGTTATGCTAGAAGTTTGCAAAATTTGGCGTAATATCAAAGCGTATGAACCTATTAAGGGGTCCGTGCTTGTTGATGCATGATGCGCTGGTGACTTTTGCTTGGGAGGTGTTGAAGAAGGCTTTCGTACCACCTTTTGGGTTGGTGGTGCGGCCACATGTGAAGACGGCACTTTCTTCGTGAGAGGTGCCAAATTTTTGAGAGGGGGTAGACTTGTGGTTGGCAAAGGAAGTAATGGAGGTAATTTTTTTTGGTTAAGGGTCGGAGTAGGGAGCACTTCGATTAGGGTAGAAGGATAAGGGCCTAAAATGGAAGGTAATGTTGACGGTGGAGGAGGGGTTCGCTTCTGTGGTCTAGCAGTCTTCTTCGACTTGGTTGGAAGACTACTATTGGTCAAGGTCTGGTCTAAGTCCACCTTCACTTACAGGTGAGTGAGGGTAGAGACAGGGCGAACGCTGAGTGACTTGATCAATTTAGATGGGGTAGATGAGGGTTTGTGTTTTGATATGAATGGTTGATGTTTCAAATCTTTAGAAGTGGAAGTCTGATTCGTGTCAAAGACTTTGGGGGATTTTGTCACAAGAGAGTTAGCAGCATGAGATGAGATAGGCTGAGTAAGATGAGGAGCTTTAAGTTGCTCCCATAATGCTTGATGTTCCACTTTCCTTGGTTGGAGAAGTCCTAATTTCTCTACTAATTGAGAGAATGGTTGAGAAGTTGTAGGATGAGACTTCGGTCCTTCAGAAGGTGTGAGTGGTTGCGGGGCTGGAAATGTGTTAGGTGTGGCATTAGTCTCGGACCCAAGGTGTGTAGGAGTTATAATTGGATTTTTGTTGGTCGAAGAAGATGGAGAGTCAGGTTCTTCTCTTGGTGGAGAAGGAACTGGAGAATGTGGCTCCTCAAGCGGGTAAAGGGCAGGGATGATGGTGCCCTCCACTTGCGGTCGAGGAGTAGGAAGGGTCGAGTCCTCCATAGGCAGCAGGAAGGAGGATGGTGAGACCGGTGGTGCCAGTAAGGTTGAGGCATCCTCTAAGATGAGAGAGGTTGATGGAGAACTAATCAGGGAAAGAGGTTTGTCCACACGTGATGGACTGATAGATGGACTAACCTCTTGAGGTTGGTCGGGGATGAAGGGTGAGACCGTATTGACTGTTTGAATGTTGTGTTCATGAGTGTTGTCAATCAAGGTCTGGACATTATTTTGGGTCAGTGGATGATTGGGGAATGGTTGCTTAAAGATGTCGATGCCCTGATTAGGAGGTGCATTGGGATTGTCTAGGATGAGGTCACCCTTTTCAAGCATGTCTTGGATTATGTTTTTAAAGGTTTTACAGTTATCTGTGTCATGACCTTTGACACGATGGTAATTGCAGAAGTCATTTTCCCTATACCACGCAGGGATGGCATGTGAGGGATCAAATTGTGGAGGTGGTCAGATCTGGGGGAGATTGAGAACCCCCTGTCTAACAAGTTTTTCTAGCACAGAGACATATGATTCTTTGAGAGGAGTATACTGTCATTGTATGTATCTCTGCTAGAATTGGTGGGTGGCACTCTGAGATGTGGATAGCTCAGGCTGATTGGTTGAAGAGGACAAAGGTCTAATGACCACAGCGTTAGCTGAAGCTTTAGACTTAGGATTGGATGATGAAGGTTTAGAAGAAGAGGAGTCATTGATCTTAGAGTTGGGATTCTTGCTCTGCAACTTGACTTTATTCTCCTCGATGGCATGTAATTCAAGTTTGTGGGCCATCGTGAAGGCTTCATCGAAGGTGCAGAAGGTCTGAACCCGTAAGGTGGAAGAAATATGTTTCTACACTAATCACGACATAGACCACTATCGGCTCAGCTCTGCCCTCATCTTAGAGTATCATTGTATCTGAGAAAACCCCATGATGGCCCTCTCATAATAACTGATCTCATCCAGCACATCATTATATCTAACTATAGATACAGTCTGCGGTGGACCCATCAGACCTACTGTCGTGCCCTACACTGAACCCTGTGGCTGTGACAACACTGGCTACACTGACGTTGACTATGTAGGCTACTGAAGTGGATGCTGCATCGGGCCCTGTCTTCTCAAATCCTATCCTACCAATGCTTGTGCCTAGGCTGCAGCCAATTGCCCCTGCAAAATGGTAACCTGTCCTCCTGCTACATCCCTCTCTTAGATGGCAGCATCTCTCTCCTGTCGGGCCACATCCCACTCTCTGATCACTGTCTGTAAATCAAGCTGTGGTCCCACCTACACCCCTGTATATTGACCTGCCCACCATGTCGAGTAGGCCTCTGTATATCCTGGATCTACTATCCCAGGACCTATCGATAACTCTTCAAAATCTGGCCCCTTTGTCTCCTTTGGTAGTGGAAGTGGTGCCTCTATATCATCCCATCTATACAGTGGGAAGGCGAGTGGCACATCCTGATGCAGTCCATACTGGCACCACACTCTCTCCACTGGCACCCTCTCGAGCTCACCGGCTCATCTGCCCCTAACCCACCTAATGCTCTGCATTCCAACTAGCTACTCTCTCTAATCTCTGAAAACTGGATACACCAGGTACGGTCTCCAGATAATGTCTACCAAGATCAAAGCCTCTAGCACCCCTCTGTAATAGTCAATATCTCTGATTACCTCATCCATCTGTGCCTGCACCATCATCTCATGCCATCGCCTAAATCCAACTCTAAAATCAGCCTGAATCGCCACTAGGAGGCCGAGAGGTCATGAGACCATGATGTGCTCGTAAGCCCAGCAATGCAGGAGGTGGCTGACACAAGCTATACCATCACCACCGACTAATGCCCCATAACTCTCTATACACTTGGGCCAAAAAGATAGGCACCCAAGCAAACACTGTCTATAGCTCTATCATATCTGTTAAAACTCTGATCATAGCAACCAAAAACCTACCTCCCTCTGCATCTGGTAGTGCGTAAACCATGATGCCTATCACAATCAAGACAGCTAGCTAATGTGCATCCTCATCTGCCACGTATAGAGGCTCATAGGCAAAACTGGCTGAGTGATAACTTGCCTCAGCTGCATGCTCACCAAACAGCGTAACCATATGAATATCATGCACCTCTCTTAAGCACGCATATAGGTCTACTTCATGTACCGACAATCACAAAATCTGGTATACATCCTCCACTATGACCGTCATCTCTCCTGTGGGCAGGTGGAAAGTGTTGGTGGAATGATCCCACTGTTCGATCAGTGCCACCATCAAGCTCACATCCCATGCCACTCTACAGTAGCATCGCAGCCCACCTAGTCCCACTGTGCTCATCTGCACCCACTCCTCTCTTGTAATGTCTCGACGCATCCACATCAACAATGTCGGTAGTCGATCCTATAGCATCAGTGTCTGCCTCACCTGCATCCAACCAATCAAACCCATGTTAATGTAACTCTCAATCCCCATAACTCTTCTTCCCTATCCTGACCATTTGCCCTTTCATCTATCTACTTGACCATCTACCAGATCATCTATGGCTATCTTGACACTTGCGAAGCCCTTGGTGTAGCTCTGATCCCTTGACTTGGCAATTTTCTAACCAGGCAGCCACTAACATCAATTTTCATGCCGATGATGGCACTAATATAACTGATGTCGATCACATAGTGACTGATGCTGGCAGGAATGTGACCGACACCGGTCTAAAGTTGGCCAACATCAGCGATGCCGTCGACGTCGGTGACTGGTTCAGCCCTAGGGCCGAACGGGGCGAGCCCTAAAATTAGGACTTCCCCATTGTGGCCTCCCCAACCCCCCAAAACCCTCCTAAATTACTCCTAACCTCTCCTAGACCTATTCCCCACCCTCTTAGCTACCCTTCCCCCTTGATTTCTACTTAAAACAACTACAAATTCAAAAACTAAATCAAAACAAAAACTCACCCAAATAGGGTTCAGGGCCCTTCTACCTCATCCCGGCATCGTCGGTGTGGTGGCACGATGGGTGCTGCTGGTGGTGGACCTCCCGCGGGTCCTCTACTCCCCTCTACCATCTCCATTATGACTCTCTACCCTCACGCTTCCTCTGGCCCATGAACACCTCTGCAGCATCCAATCACTCTCCAACTCGCTCCCTCTTTCCACCAATGCTTATCTGCCACCTCAGCCCACTCACTCGGTCAACTCTAGGTCACTTTCACTCAATCAACCCCAGAGCTCTTTTTTCTCTCAATCAACAAGTATCAAATGACTTTTGGTGGGTCGCTAATCCGGTTTTGTCAGATTTGGCAGGCCACTGACGTCGACATATTTGTGCCCTAGTCTGCCGATGTCAACTGATTTCTACCGACATCAGTCCTTTTAAGTCTATCAACATCGGTTATGTCACCGATGTCGGCATACTTCACACCTCATCATTGCCTAAAATCATGCCCCCAATTAGTCAGCTCTCTAGTACAAGTCATCTTGGCCCCCTGGGGCACACTTGAGATCACTTTTGCCTCCGTCTGCATCAACCACCAGACCTTGGAGATCATGACCATCTCCTCTGACCACGACTACTTCCAAAGCAATTTTGCCTTGGTTGTTTTTGCATGTATGCTACCTCATGATTGGTTAGTAAAATTGTGCGCATATTTTTGACCTTCACAAGTATAAGATCGCAAGCCGATTGATCTCCACTACTTGTGACATTTTCGTGTTTCCAGGAGCACTTTCTGAGCCCGAGATACCTGGAACATGACGACCATTGGAGCTTCAGCTTAGATTGAATAACCCAATCAGCAGACGACTAAATTCTGGGGCTCGATTATTTCAATTTTGGCACTCCTCGACCCTCGACCTGCGATAATTTAACCTGACCATCTCGTGAAGTGGTGTACGTGCAATCACAACTTTTGCAGCATTCTCACTCTATCTTCACCTTTTTCATCCACTCTCTGTCAAATCAGCACTCGATTCTAGGTTCCCTTCTCTCAACTCCTACTTTGAGGGGGAATACCTCATCCATAATCGGGGCAACCAACCCTCCTATTTTTGTCTTGCAGTTCACTTGAACAACCAACAAGATGAATTCAACCTTATCCCATACCTGGGGCAACCAACTCTTGTTTTTGTCTTGCAGTTCGTCTAGAGCAACCAACAAGACAAAAAGGGGCAAATGTAGACACCGAAATCGTGTCTAACCCTTGGTCATCCTCCCTCTTGGTCCATTCTTAACCCATTCTTAAACCATGCACTTATTAATTTAAAAATAATAATTTATTATTAATATCCTCCCCTTTGACACATCACCTATAACACCTCGTCTGACACCTCGCCTTTGACTATTTCCCACCCTATGACTCACCCAAGACCTATTCTTACTTCTTTCTAACCGCCTAACCAACTCTCATGCGTATTTAGCCCAACCTTCGACAATTCTCCAATGGATCATGCACTTGGCAGATGGAGAATGGGCTTGGTGGCTCTTTTACTCATTCTCCACCCGCCGACATCGGTCAAATGTCAGCCGACGCTAGCGAGATTGCCGACGTCAGTTTTACTTAAACCAAATTTCTAACCCTTGACGGATCTAATCACAAATCATTAATCTCAGAGCTAATCATGAATCTCGAATCCCCTTCTAATGAAACAAAGTTCTCGTGCTTTTGCTTTCTAGTGTTTTGGCTCCTTGTTTTCTTGCAGAGATCAGCATTCTTGACAGCATTTTCTAGGCACTGAGGTCTTGCATCAGACATTCTACATAGGGATTGCACGATATCTCCATCACCAATGGTAATGGAAACACAGCTCCTGCTCCTTTGCCAACTCGTGTCACAGCTAAGTATTTGTACTATTTTTTCAGTGTCATTTTAAATATATTAGCATTTTGTCTATTGTCTATCCCAAGCATCCTTGACCCAACCTTCCCTGTTCTTCTCAGAGAGGCTAAAAAGCCTTCTCTCACCCCTTATTCCCTTTTCTTTGCCTTTGACACCCATTTAGTCTCTCTTTAGACAACACCCTCTGTCCAATCAACTCAACACAAGCTCTCAGAGACCTACAGACCCTCTTAAGGCTATCCTGATCAACCTGACTAAATTTGCTTCATGAAAAGGCTAAAAGGCCTTTTTCCTGCCCTTTACCCCTTTTCTTGACAATATACCCTTTGCCTTAGTTCTTATTAAAGATTCTATCTACTGTTTTACCATCCCAAACCAACTCTCTGACTCACAGACAAGACCATAGTCCATCTTGCAGACCAGAAACTAGACCTGTAACCCATCCCTGACCATTACCCCGACTGACCTCGTCCACTTCCCCTACCGACGTCGATAGTCTAACTGACATCGGCGACATTCCTGACTGACGCTGGCAATATCACCGACGTCGGTGACTGTGCGAAGCAGATCGCAGCTTATCAAGTATGCATTTGCTTTCAGTTCTTTCTTTTCAGTTTTTTATTATTTCTCATTTTTGTCTCTGTCATATTCTGTTTTAACAGTGGATTGTCATCCTCCAAGAAGCCTTAGCACTTCTAGGACCAAGCTTTTGCTTAGCAATCCACCCTTTTGTCAGCTAACATTTTTCATGTTTTTAGTGTCTGTCTCTTTCAGGTGTCATCCTCCACAACCAAAGAGGAGTTCTCACTATCGTCTGAATTCTAGTGCACAAAACTATATCCATGTACATACAAGCCTTAGACCATTTCTTTAAGTTTCTCATTTTCTCTCTTTGAATGTAGAAAGAGAAATAGCATAGAAACACTAGTAAAGAATGAGACGTATGAGGAGGGATAAGTACCAAAAGGTACCCAATGTCAAAAAACATTCTATCTTATTCTTCATGGTAGTGGTGATGGACTCTATAAAATCCATCCTTTCCACCTCCCCCTTTTCCATCATGGTTATGAGGAAGATCACCCCTAACTAAAAGTCATTGATGTTGATGTTAGATTCCATCCCAAATATGAAGGCCAACATAGATAGGGTATCCTTCAAGTACTACATGGGTAAGCTCACTAGGGGGATAGGTAGAGGAGGCATCTTCATGAAGGTTCTCTTGAGGATAAAGTTGAGAAAGTGTGCCTTCTCATGGAATCGAGAGTCCTAGACATATTGAAGTCTTTCCATATTGTATAAATCAAGCTTAGGGTCACTTAAGAGCCATAACATATCTTTGATATTATTTGTACTAATGTTTACCCTTAAGTGGGCATTAACAATAATTATACTAGTGTTGGCATTATACCTATCCATGTAGAGGGAAATAATTTCTAGGCATAGATGAACATAAGGTACCATGAACTATGCTAATGTGCAGTCCCACATTCTACATTTGAATGAGTTAAACTCCTCCTTTTGGACCCTTTCCAAGATTTAGGCATGAGTTCCCTCTCTCAAACTTTTAGGATTCTTGGCCAGCTTAAGATCAAAGACATTGTCTATGAAATTAGTGACAAATGTTTAGTATTTGTAGTTCCCTTTAGCCACCTTCTTAATGTTCAACACTTTCTCCTTTCACTAAGTGAGGGAGGACGTATAGGATTTACTCACCACATATTTGGGGGGAAGGTCTCCCTGGTTACCCAAGCCATGGGTTCTTTGTCTTGTGGGATGCTTCTCTCCCCTCAAAGATGTGTAAGGCTCCATATCATGGATTCTTATCAAAAATCACTCTTTATCATGAACAAAATACTAGGTTAGCAAATCTACTCACAAATTTCTCAATTCTAGGCTTGACTTTCCCTACTCTTATTATGCTCTACTTAGTTGCATAATGCTCTTCAAAATATCTAATGTATCTAAATTTTTGGCTTAGATGAGGTGAGGGTATTTATATACTAATGCTACTAGGCATGACCATTATGGAAATTTTGAAAATAGACACCCTCAAAAATGATAAGGGTGGTACACATGCTAGAAGATCCACTTGTAAGAGATTTATGGCAATCATTATGGGGAATTACATAAAATGGAGTGTCTGACATTAATGATAGGTGAGGGAAGTAGCTAACTATATTTTAGAGGATGTTTTTTGAATATTTATGAGAGCTAGGATGAGGACATATGGAAACTAGACAAGCCATTTATGCCAACATCACTTATTCAAAGAAAATAATAATGGAAAGGGAAACAAAGGAAAAGGAAACAACAACAAAGGAAAGGAAACACATAAATAGAAAGGAAAACTAAATAATTATGTATAAGGGAAAGCTAGGTAATCTAGTTGAAATGCTTCAAATTAATCCCATTAGCCAAGATCTCTAATGCATTGCCATCTTCATATTCCAATTAAAAAGCATTTACCTACCTATTTCTAATGATTCAAAATGGTCCCCTCCATAGAGAGTCAAACTGTGCATGCTAGCCTAGATTTATGTCCCTTAGATCATACTTGAGGACTAAATCCCTAGGTTTGAATCTTGGGTCCATGACTTCTTGTCAAACCATTGCTTGACTTCTTGCTTTCAAGTGATTTTTGCATTTTTTACTTGTTCTCTTACTTATTAGAGGCTAAGTAACTCTATGATTCTAACTTTCATCACTTCATTTTCCATAATTTTAATAGCTTTTAGAAGTTGTTAGGTAGGGATTTACAATAACACTGTCATGACTAGCTCTTTCCCATATATGAGTTCATATAGGGAGGTTTTTAGGATCTGATTTGGAGTGATGTTGTCAACCCATAGAGCCATTCTTACATGCATGTTCCACTCCCTTTTTTGGTAAGCACCCATCCTTTTGATCAGCCTTATTAGATTCTTATTTGTCAACCTTACTAACATATTCCCTTATGAGTAGTAATTGGATGAAGTTTTTAAGAAGATACCATTCCAAAGCATGAACTAAAAAATCTTAGACCTAAGGAAGTAATTTGTATTATTGAATATAATCATCTTGGGTGGGCCAAATATTGCTATGAACTCTACTAGGAAGCCAAGAATCATATTCTCGATGACCTTTCTTAGTAGGACTACTTTAATCCACTTGGTGAGGTAGTTGATGGCTATTAATACCCACTTATGATCAATGCTTGAGACAAGATTGATCATCTTGATGAAATCTAGACCCCACTATGTCAAGGGTTCATAGATCATGATTAGGTTTAGAGGCATGGCTAAATCTTTTCTTTTCCCCATGAAGAACTAGCATTTTTAGTATTTTTTGACTACCTAGTGGTAGTTTGTGAACATGTTAAACTATAAATATCTAGCATATATGATCTTTGTCATGGTGGTTTTTGCTAATAAATGGTCAACTAGGGGAGTCAAGTGCATATCTTAGAGAACTTTCCCAGCTTGGTGTCTTCTAACACATTAGAGTATATCTTTGTCAAAGTTCTTTTTTAACAAGACTCCCTAGATTAACATGTAGCTAGACCCCTATAACATATAGAAATGCCTTTCATACATGGGGAGGCCATTAGGATACTAAAAATTTTATATGAAGCAAGTCTGGTCGACCACCCAAGATTGATCAGCTTTCAATTGGTTCAATAGGATATCTTCTAATGTGCCTTGTTCCTCCAGTAATAAATTTGCACATTGGGATAGGTACTCATAAATCCCCCTTCCTTTTATCACCTTAGTTAGTCTAACTTTGATGTCATACTCTAAGATCTTGGTGATCTAATTGGCTCATTTTTTTATGATTCTCCTTCCATTATGTATTCATGGATGCTAGAGTGGGCCACGTACACCATTACTTTATTGGCCACCACAAGATGCCTAAACTTATTAAGGCCCTTGACTATGGTGAAAGCTTGTCTCTCTATGAAATTGTATTTAACTTCATACCCATGAAATTTTCTTGAGTAGAACATAATTAGATACTCATTTCTTCCTTTTGAGTTAACACAGCCACTAGGCTATGTTCACTCCCATAGACATATATAATGAGATATTTCAAAAAAATGGGGTTAAATAGTATAAGCACAGTAGGTATTGCATCCTTAATTTCATCAAATGCTTCTCTTCCTTCAAATGTCCACTTTCTTGGTCCTTCTTCAGCATTAGGGTGATTGGTCTCACCAATCCTATGAAGTCAGATATAAACCTACTGATGAAATTAATCTTTCCAAGGAAAGATTGCACTCCTTTCTTATTTACAAAAAAGGCTAATTCTTTGATGGACTTTATTCTCTCTAGATCAATGGTGATCCCTTCTTTGGATACTACATATACAAATAGCTTACCTTGCAGGACTTTGAAGACACATTTCTTAGGGTTAAGAGACACCCCAAATTCTTGGCACCTTTAGAATACCTTCTCTAAATGGTCAAAGTGATCCTGCTTTTCCCTAGAAAAAAAGGTGAGGTCATTCAGGTAGATGAGGATGATCTTAATTATTAGGCATTTTAAAGATACATCTATTTCTCTCTGAAATGTTGCCCCAGCATTAGAAAGGCCAAAAAGTCTTTGCATATAAGAAGCTTCCCCACTTCATCATGAAGGTGGTCTTGTGTTGGTTTTCTTCATTTACCCATACTTGATTATACCCAAAGAATCCATCTAGAAAACAAAACATCACTACACTCACTAGTATCTAGAGGATCTACTCCATAGAGGGGAGGGGATAATGGTCTTTTAAAGAAGCCTTATTCCAATCCTATAAGTCCACACATAGATGGATATTTCTACTCTTCTTTCATAAGGAACTAGATTGGATAGCCAAGTTGAATGCTTGATTGGGTATATAATCTTTGAGTCGATCAGTTTTTGATTTCTTGAGCCATGAGGGACTCACTTTTTGGATTCATCAATCTTTGATTCTATCAAACAAGTTTGGCTCCTTCTACCAAGTCTATGGTGTGCTAAATGACCTCATGGTCATATCCCTTTAAGTCGTCATAAGTCCATGTAATGACTCCTTTATATTTGTCACAAAAAGAAACCAACTACTCCTTATCCTTTTGAGGGACTTCTTTTCCAACCTTCCACTTCCTCTCACCTTTGACATCAAGTTTGGAATGATCACCCTTTATCTGTGATAAACTTTCATTGTCATTCCTTTCATCACCAAGTCAAAAAGATTTTCCATGGTAATGAGTCCCTTTGATAACTTGTTGGTCTTTCACTACATGATTTGGACCCTGTAGGTTTCTTCAATTTTTTGTTATAGTTACTCTGAAAATTCATATGATTGATAGAGGAACATGGTAATTTGAGAATAATTTACAAACACCTACTAGTTTTGGCCATTATCCAAGATATAAATCCTTATGATTACTTACACTACTTGTTAATTGGTGAATAAGTCTATTACTAGGTCAAATTAGGTACCGATCATTGTCATTCTATCAGCCTCTACATTCACTACCCTTGGGATGATCTAAATGTTGAAGGTTTAAAAGGCCTCAATTATATCCCATATATGGTGGCAATAAGATCTCATGTGCACATTCTTTATGGCCACTACACCCCTTACCTACCTTACTACTAATTCAAAATCACTGAATACCTTCAATTGTTTGACACATATCCACTTGGCAAGTTTGAGGCCATGGACCAGCACCTCATATTTGGCATCATTATTTATATAGGCAAACTAAAAATAGAAGGCTTAAAGGGTCTCTTTTTAGAAGGAGATATTAGTCAGATGTTTGCTCTAGATCTAGTTTTATATTTTTCACCATCAAAATATAGATTATAGAATATGGACTTATCCTTAAGCCCTTCACTCTAATCTCCTTTCTTCTTTACAACCTTGAGAATGGCCTGGTCTTCATCATGGATCACATAGGTTCCAAGGCTAGTGGTATAAAAGTTTACAAATGAGCCATTATTAATTAATTTATTGACATGTGCTTCTTCCTCTAGACTTCTTGTGTCTATAACCTTTTCTCCTTTGAGAATTTTCACATAGTGCATCTCAATTCTTGACAAGGAGGTGTGCATTACTTCAAATTTTATCATAACTTCATCCACTATATGTTTTAGGTGAAGTGGTTCAGACAACACTTCCAACTTTGAACCATACTTGGTCCTTAGGATTAGATGAGACTAGTCTAATGATAAGTACCTACCAATTTTGGTGGTGAATTCTCTTGACAAACATAGTTTTAAGATAGCCAGGATGTCTATCACTACAATGCCTTATGGTACAATAATGCTAAGATAATAATTTAACATGAGGGGAAGATCCCTAATGATCCCTAAGGTTTGAACCTTCTTCCCATCTAGCTACATCACTCCTTTATTCAATGGCTCATACTTTAATTATAGTGCATATACTATTTATTTAAGCATCACCATCATGCTTTCACCTAAATCGATCATGGAGTTGTACAATAATTTCTTCCCCATAATTAGTGTCAAATAGAATGGGGTAGGTTTTGTTTTACCTACCACCTCTTTGATATTTATTAATATAGAGAGCATCTAGGGTTGTACACTCATGTTATCTTCCTTCCCCTTTGTCTTCATGGATTTTGCAGTTGGTTTTCCTTGTGTGGTATTTTTTTGCTTCTCCAAGGCTTCCTTCAGTAGAGATTTCTACTTCAGGATCAATAAGACATCCCAAAGGGAGACATTCGTTGGAACCCTCTTCAGTTATTCAACCATATTATATGACCCTTATGGTGATACCTTGATATTTTTTTCTATGTTCTAAACTACCTCACTCTACTTTGGATATGTCATAGGTGGGGGCTGAGGTGTTGGGTCTTTCTCAAAGGTCATTTAGGGCCTTGTAGTGGCTTCAAGTATTTTGGCCAATCTTTTCTTTGAGCAAGTGTGGTAGTCTGATTAAACTTATAGGGCTCTATACATGAAAACTTCACTTGTGTAGACTACATATTCACCTTCAACCCAGGAGAATAGTGCATACTCTGGGGCTATTTCTTCTTCTTGTTTAGGGATCATCCCCTACATTTGTGCCATCAAGACTATGTTCTCAATCTCTAAAGATTTATATGTGTAGGGTGAATTGGGGGCATTCCCTTGTCATCATTATTTGGTAAAATTTTATTATAGGATGCCCCTCAGATAGTTTTAGGGTCCATGAGTGTCATTACAAAGAAATCACCATAAATTAGAGTCCTCTACCAAGTTGTTTTGGCCAATAACTAGTTCTCTATTTTAGGTGATATTGTATATAAGGGATTAGGTATCATAATCATTTGATTTATAGGTTGTGTCCAAAGGTTATACACTTGGTGTTTTGGCCTTTATCTCTCTCGGTACTGGTTTTTTTGGTATGGTGCTCTCTTTTCTTGATAGTTATTAAAAGAGGGAATTAGAGACATAGCCTGCTACCTTTTGAGACTAATTATCTCATTAGAGAAGTTTTACAAGATAATCTTCATATCATTCATCTCCATGGCCAGGGAGGATTGAAAAAATGTGCTTACCTAAGCGAGTGGATATACATACATAGAAGTTAGGGATCTTGAGGTACTCATGGCTTCTTCTTGTAGAGGCATTGATATATTTGGGAACATTGGCATAGGTAGATGTGGAGGTAGATTTCACACATCTATCAAAAAAAAATTGGCCCTTACTACCAAATTATAAGCATTTAACAACATCTAGCCTCTAATCGATTGAATAATAATCACAATATCTAAGTTGAAGGCCTTGATGTAGAAAACAATAGCATAATTTTGGGTGGTCAAGCTACTATTTAGATCCTTTTCTAGGTCTTTTCAAACTTGGTATTGAAATCAATAATGTCTTCTTACAAGCCTCTCTTGATGGTTATTAATTGCTATAGGAGGGATGATCAGTCTAATTTCTCATTGAATCACTCAAAGAATCTATTATACAGGTCATCTCAAGTGCTAATAGAGTTAGCTGGTAAAGATCAGTACCAATCAAGAGCCCATCTTTTGAAACATGCCACTAGTAGACTTAAGGCTACATTAACCTATTATTGCATAAAATAGATTGAATATTTAAGCATTATAGACCATAAAAGAGCATGAATAGTCAATTAATATCTATAAATCAATTGAAGATCAAAACTATAGAAGCAAAGAAAGTAAATTACAAGTAGAGATAAATTTCTTCTCAAATTGACACAAAATACCATGTCCACTTCATTGTTAGGTGGAGAACAGAATATAGAAGGTGTCATGGGAAAATACAAAATGTCTAGTCACACCTATTAGGGGAACCTATTAATTTCAAATAATGATAAAATTCTAACTAATATTACTTGTATTCTATTACAAATGATTGTTTTCAAAAGTATTAAATATGAGTAAAATGATAAATAACCCCTTCCAAAAGGGATGAGCCTAGAATATATAGGTGAGATGGCCTTTCATGGGAATGACACCTAGAACTCCTGACACTCACACCCATGATGATGTCATTATAACTGAATAAGGTACTTAGTCTCATGAGTGTAGTTAGACTCTAGATCTTGAATATTGCATGACCACTTTATCTTGTTAAAGCCAAGATGCTCAAGAGGAGCGTAGTGATGCCATGTGTATATCTTTAGAGTTTTTTATGTTATGCTACTAGGGATGGGTATCCACTTTCCTTATCTAATGGCACAAATCAAATGTTTGATATACCAAAACCACTCATGGATAATCATGAATATGACACATGTTGAGCTAGCACTTCTCTAGGGAAATTGGGCACTTCTTTGGCAAGGCTGAGTGTGGGGGTCCCATGTGTAAAGTAGATGGTCCTCTAGGGGAATTCAGACATTTCTTTACAAAATTGAGCATGATATCACCTCATGTTGGAATGATGTTCACCAATAAATGGTTCAATGGGACCCATCTATTCATCCACTAGCCAATGGTGCTATCCAAAGGTCTAACCAAAATGAACCAAACTCATATGAGAACTAGGCCACCATGTGTAAATCATGTGCTACATTGAAGAGAAATGAGAAGACAAAATTTATTAAAAGTATCCTAGGAAGGAAGAATTTGAAGGAAGAAATATGGAAGGTGTTGAGCACTCCTGAGGCAAAAATGGTTGACTACTCCAAAATGAGAAAATGTGGGTTTTGATCCACACAACCTTTCTGATAAAAACTCTTAAAGTTTTTCCTTTTACTCAACTAATTCAATTTTTACCATTTTTTATGGCACCTTAGACTATGTTTTTGATCTAGGTAGCATATCAATTGAGAAATCAAATTTGTGCTTAGGTGGTAATCTTGGTAACTATTCTAAAAACACATCATGAAAGTTTCTCAAAAAAGGATAATATTAAATAGATGGTTTCTTAGATTCTTCCATCTCATTTATATTAATGATAAATTCTTGGCATCCCTTCCTTTGATCTTTCTTGAGTTGAACTACATAAATCTACCTTAGCTTCAACTCCTTTTTCTCACTCTAAAGTTGAGTCTAATTTTCAAAATCATCTTAACATTCAAACTTATTCTAATAATATTCTACCTTGGCCTTATGCTTTTCAAGTCAACTTACTTCTAGGATCACATAATATGACCCTAATGGTGAAAAAAAAAGATCTAATACTATAGTGAATTTAAGAAACCTAATCTCTGCTTTAATTAGACTCTTATCAAATTTGACCTTTGACTCATTCTCATACTATACCAACCATGCATTTACCATAAATATAAATTTTATAGATAATTTACTAATAATTATAAGAGTAATAAACTATTTTTTTATCTCTCATATCAATCAAATTAGAAACTAGATGATCAAATAAAATACCTAACAGTTCTATGGGTGAAGCTTGATACTCAGCCTGACAATTGTCAATTGCTACATGAATCTTTTACTGGAATGTACCTTGTTGAAAAGTATATTCCTTATTATTTAACTTGTCCTGAGGACATTCTTGAGTAAAATGGTCACCTCTACATATGAAGTAACCTCCAACATCTCCTTTCTTATCAAACTATTAGTTTCTCTTGAAACCATTACCAAGTTTATTATTCCCTGAACCATTGTTAAACTTAGCATTTTGATTCTTAAATTGACCCTTGGAGTCTCCACTCCTCTTCTTCTAATTATTGTTTTTGAAAGTTGGTTTGGAACTTTCATACTTATTTTTGAACTTATCTTTGACTTGGGCAAAATATTTCAATTTTTTTGTGCTTGACTAATTTCTCAAACACCTGATATATGGTACATGGACCATGCACATCTACTTCACAACTAATCTGGGGTTTTAATCTCATGATAATTTTTTTTATTTTGAGCCTCTCATCTACTTAATATTGAGGTACATACTTAATTATCTTAGTGATTTGATCCAATTATTTTTTCACTAATAAATCCCATTGCTTAGGATTGTAAAAATACGTAAGCTTTTGATTGAAGTATAACTATGAAAGCCATCAATACCTAAATAGTGTCACAAATTATTTCCAAGTAGTGGTGGTTGAGTTGAGGTTCATCTCAAGCTTATTGTTTTCCCACCAATTTATTGCTTTACCATCAAGATGATAAGATCCCCGTACTACTTTCATGACTTTAGAATAATTCATAATCTTGAAATATTTATCTATTTTTGTTAGCCATGCTTCATCTCCATCTCCCAAAATAGTTCCATCAAACTTGGGTAGATTTACCTTTTTCATGTCACATGCCAATTTTGTACCTACTTGAGTTCTCACATCTTGTGGCACTTTCTCATGCCTCTAATCTTGAAGATGTTCATGATCATCAAGATGCTCTTTAGGTACCTCCTAAGAATTTTCTTCATCATGGCCATGCACTTCCTATTCTAGGGCCATGATTCTATCCCAAGTATCTTGCATGATCATGATGATTTGGTCTAACTTTATAGGTTTCTCAACGTCAAAATGATTTGGATCAAAATGAGGTTAGGTATTTGAAGTACCCTCACTTATTGGTCTAGCATGAACCATTGTTCTTCTTTTTTATTAGGAGAATAAGTTTGTTTTATCAAACACATTAAGTATTCAATTTCGAACTTCAGTTATGATACCACAATGTAACAAACCCACTGGGTTTTACTAAAATATAGTAAAAAAAATAAAAATTAATTACACATTCATCATATAAATTTCACCATGAAAAATTTAATTAGTCATATTTAACAAACTTCATTCATTTAGTTAACCAAAAAATTGTATAGCTAATCCACATAGATAAGGATCACCATAAACAAATAAAACAATGATGAATAATGCTATATAAAAAATAATTACTACATCTAAATCATTAATGAAAAATTAAAAATTCATCCATATCTGATACAACATTATAGACACTCCTATAAAATTTTAATGTATAAATATTATAGTTTTCATCAATACATAGTAATATCTCAAATAATAAAACATGATATAAAGATCCATGAATCATGAGTCTCCATGACTCAAGAATCTCCACAATTCAAGTATCATGTTGTAATCTCAAGTGTAGTATATAGTGTATTACTCTAGCTAGAGGGAAAGCATCATCTGAGTACTTTTCTACACCAACCATGAACCATAAATTCTCCACACTATCTCCCAACAAGTGAATGGCCATCCCTTCATGGATGGGTAGGTAATGATGGTGCAAGAATCTAGAGTGACAAACCAAAACTTATATATTGTAGATATCTAATACATAATGTGTATCATAAAAAATCATTCTAACATGATATCATATAAATATGAAAACTATATCAACATATGAAATGATAATGTTTAATTAAAACATTACTTTGGCCAAATTTTTCAATAATTTGATTTCTAGTATTAGTCAATTTTAAACACACCACTCAATTGGATTATGCCTCATCTTGCACAATTAAGCTAGTGGAATCCATCTACTACTTATTTATATTCATGAATGCGAGATTCAATTAAAATATATAATAATATAAAAATCAATAGATTCTAATAAAATATTTCCTATTAGTAGATAAAATATGCTCAGTATAGAAATATCATTTACATTCATTTAGTCTATTAAATTAAATGTAATGAATTTAAGACCTTGTAATTTATTATATAATAATAAATAGAATTAAGATACAGTCCTCAATCAGTTTTTTCCATTTGGGTAAGAATTATATTTAGACTAAAGGTTATGTAATATCACTATGTAACTTTAATATTTATTTCCTCAACTTTTCAAATATTTAACAAGGCTTATTTCTTGTTCATATTTCCCAAATATAATAAAAAGCCAATCTTTTAACAACTATAAAATATCTATATTTTAGAAATTAAATTCTTTAAACTTAAAACTTCAACCAAACATCCAAGAAATAATAGATACCCATAATTCCTTGTTATGTTTAATATTGATCACAATTATTAAATAGTGTATAAACATCTCTTTATGGCATATTGTTTCAGATTTTCTATATGAATTTCCAAATCGCCTAAATATTCCATACATGTATACTTTATACACACATAGTTTATGATTAAAAAGTCATTCTATATAAATTCCAAGTGTGTATAAGGTATATTACCCTCATTCTTTATCTCTTTATTTAATCAAATAAAACACATAAAATATGTATTATTTCAACTAAACTTTAATAACCAAACAATTCATACTTTAGTGGTTCTACTAAAATACATGCACATAAATATCATTTATATATAGTTATCAATCTGAACACAACCAACAAGGCCTTACTCATTCCATTTAAATTGAAAGACATTGACAATATATTTTTTATATATTCAATTCATGCTAACTCTACAAACCTAATGAAGACTTAAGGATCCTATATTTAACTTATAAGTTAACTTTGTTTATAGAGCCAAATAAGTATAAGAATATCCCAATCAATCAAACATTCAACACATCCGAATACAATATAATAGACCATAATCAATCAATAGTTTGACACTATCGAATACAATATAATATAACCTATCCTTTTCAATAATTTGACATAGTTGAATATAATATAATATATCAAATCCAGTCAACAATTCAACATAGTCGAATATAATATAATATATCAAACCCAATAAATAGTTAGACACATTCAAATATATTATATCATAACCAATCTTTGATTCCTTAACACTATTATTTCCCAAATATAATTTGTATCCATAAAACCCAAATAATTTCATTTATACAATCACAATATATATGTGTGTATGTGTGTGTGTCTATATGTATGTATATTATTATATAAATCGATGTGTACATATACCTTAGGCCATCAAGGTATTTTAGGATGTATATACACACCCTTGCATATATTAATATATATGTATATATACTAATTAAATGAATAAAGAAAATAACCCAATTTCCATTTTATACAACTGAACCAATTTAATACACAATCTACCCTTATAATAAATTGATTGTATATACCTTATCCATATGACATAAAAACCTAATAAATAAATCAACAAATTCTTCAATATTTTTGAACTGATAGAGGGTTAAAGACAGCTTTCATAGAGGTGAATTCAAACATAAAGAACACCTACAGTCCTACCCCTTACCCTTTGGGATTATAGGGTTGGATTTAGGGTTCTATGGAGGTCGAACCTTTGATAGGGACCTACATACAACCCCTTATTATTTTTATTTTTCATTTATAATAAATAAAAACCCATTACTCAAATAAATTATTTTCACAAATCCATCCAACATTAATGTTGACCATTTTTTGCCCAACAGGCCAAAAATTGGTTCCCTTCTATCCCTGTTGTTCTAGGCCATTTCATTTTTTAGTTTTGCATGAATCTGTTCATTTCTATGGACTCTACAAATCTAAATCTACAAACTCTGTAGGTTTTGGATTTCTACAGACTCTGCAGGTTTTCTTTCGACAGTTGAAGAACCAGTCAAAAAGGGAAAGTTTTTACAAAGCTTCTTCAAATTTTCATCTAAAGAAATTCACAAAGAAAGTTGGCATCTTTGAACCATTGAACCAGTTCAATGATTTGGTTCAACACAGAGTTCAATCGATAAAGTTCAATCAGCTTTGGTTTAAATAGCTAAGTTCAACACTTAGTTCATCAGAAAAGTTCAACAAAAAGTTCAAGCGGCTTCAGGTTCAGCATTTAGTTCAAGGACTTGGCTTGGTGCACAGTGTTGAACCATTGAACCCATTCAACAGACTGGTTCAATGGTTTAGTTTAATCAGCCTTGGTTCAAGCCTTAGCTCATCATTTCAAGTTTATCACTTCATTTTCAAGCCTTGGTTTAATCTTCAAGTTCATCGCTTGGTTTAACAAAGAGTTTAATGTCTTTGGCTCAACAAGCGCTTGAACCATTGAACAATTGAACCGGTTTAACGGGTTGGTTCAAAGGCTTCAGTTCAATGTCTTGGTTCATCAATGAAGTTCAAATGCCTTGGTCCATCACTTAGTTTAATGCTTTAGCTTAGCTCAACACTTCAGCAAGTTTATCGGTGCACAGCATTGAACCGTTGAACTGGTTCAATTGCTTGGTTCAACACGTTGGTTCAATCACAAGGTTCAACACTTCAACATTGGTTTGATGCCTAGTTCAATCAGTCTAAGTGCAGTCTGTAGGTTCATCGATGCGTAGCTTTTAAACCATTGAACTGGTTCAAAGGGTGGTTCAATGGCATTGGTTCAACCACTTAGTTCAAGTGGCATCAATTCAAAGTGGCCTCCAATTCAATCGAATGATTCAATGCCAAAGTTCAACATGCTCGACGCGCTTCATTAAACTATTGAACTAGTTCAACAAATTGGCTTAATCATTTAGTTTGATGCTTTGGTTTAATCACTTTGGTTCAATAGACGGTTCAATAGGGAGGTTTAATGAATCAATTCAAAGGTTTGGTTCAATGGCATCGACATGCAGTGATTGAACCATTAAACCAATTTTGGTTCAATGGGTTGGTTCAACGGCTTGGTTCAAGGGTGTGTCCTATAGCCAAAGGGTAGCACTGGGTCTAGAAACCCTTGCGGAGGGCAGTTCAAGGTGAGAAGCCCTTGCAGAGGGCAAAGAGATTTCAAAAGGTAGCCAAAGGATTTTCAAACCACGAAGAAGACCAAAAAGTTGAAGGACATAGCCAAAGGTCCAAAAGCCCTTGCGGAGGGTAGTTCAAAGTCTAGAAGCTCTAGCGAAGGGTAGTTCAAAGTCCAGAAGAGCCTGAAAGACAATGACAAAGAGCGGCCAATTCCTGCAGACTTTTGTCCATGAGAAAAAAGCCTGAAACAAAAGCCTGCAAAGTAGAAAAGCCACAGAAAAGGACCTGATGACTTTTGCCGAGGACGGTGACATCTTGAAAGCTGTCAAATTTAACACAGTAGAGTAGCCATTATTTTTGAACTGCCTGAGTGCTAAATCATGGAAGGAGCCCAAGGAATGTAATGACCTACTAGAAGATCACCCTTGAGGGTTGAAGGAGCAAAAAAGGACAAAGATCCGAGAGAATAAAGAATAGGCAGATAGTGCAGCTCATAAATTCAAATCTTGATAGCAGAATGGCCATCATGCAATGAAGTGATCCAAGTGACATAATAAGGTGTCGATTTGAGAATTTATTTTAGTGGTTGACATAGTGCCTACCATGTGATCATCAAAGAGGCACAATAGTGGTCGATGCGACTAGTTTTCTTTAAAATGCATTGGAGAGCAGTCAAATAATGCAGCTCATAAATTCAAATCCTGATAGTAGAATGGCCATCACGCAAAAGCAGATGAAGCGATCCAAGTGACGCAAGAAGGTGTTGATTCAAGAAGTTATTTCAATGGTTGACACAGTGCCTACCATGTGATCATCAAAGAGGCACAACAGTGGTCGACGCAACTAGTTTTCTTTAAAATGCATTGGAGAGCAGTCAAATAGTGTAGCTCATAAATTCAAATCCTGACAGGAGTTGACACAGCGTTAGATTCAGATGGTTTCCTCATCCCAATGCTTGGAAGGTGCATGGGTCACTTGTTAAAAGGGGTGCCAAAGGGCCTCTTTTCTTCCTCTATATAATGAAGACTTGTCATTTGAGAAAGGATCTTCCACATTTATAAGGCATAGCCCTGGTAAATTTTTACCTGAATCAATAAATGCATTTTTTATCTCTATCCTAGCTAGATATCTCTGTGTATGTCTGAGTGTTAGTTTATGTTTAGCCATTGCTTCTTGATGCTTCCACAGGTTCAACACCAGCATACTTGGTGTCTAGAAGGTGCCATTTCTACAACTAACAAGGAGAGCTATATTAGGAAGTGCAAAAATAGAAGAAATTACTATACAGTGTGCCTTTTATAGCACCTTTGGTGAATCTCTATTTTCTGTATTTTCCATTAAAGCCTCCCTGCCAAGCTTCTTGCAGCCTGGTCCTTCTACCAATTTGAAGTGTATGTATGTGTTTGTCTGATTTTAAGTGTGAGTGTGAGAAGGTTGGATCATTTTGGTGCATCACCTCCTTAGAGTAGTTTGTTTACCTGCAATCTTTTTCCCTTTTCATCCCCCCCATTATATATATATATATATATATATATATATATATATATATATATATATATATATATATATATATATATATATATATATGTTAGCACTTACTAGAATAAATCAGATGCCTCAAAGGGAGCTAGCCCTTACCTAAAGACTCTCCCCTCCAAGTTCACCGGTCCCACAGGTGAGAGGGGAGTTTCCATCGTTGTTACATAAAGAAGGCAAGAGCTCGGCCTCCTGCCAATGGTGCAATCTTCTACATCAACAATTTTGGCATGCCCGGTGGGACCCAATTTTATAACTCAGTAAGGTTTCAGGATTGATGTTGGTCCTGTTATAGCAAATTAACTATTTATAGCATCTGGTGACTCCACTGGTAAGAACTTCATTTCCTAATCAAAGACCAGTATAACTTTTTATGCTTAAAGTCACCATACGGTCTGCTTCTAAGGGCGTCCCTTTTAAAAATGTTGAATTGCCTTTAAACTCAACAAAAAGACTGAGGTTTGAGAAGACCCATCCTTATTTAGCAAACCACCCTCCCAGACCTATTGTAAGGAATGCATATGTAGCAAGTCCATAATTACATCCCATCCCAGCTATGGCATTACCCTTTGTAGGTTTTTGTGGTCAGAGCCCCTTGAATCTCCCATGTTATGACCCAATCCCAAGAGCAGCCCTCAAAAATGTGCCTTCTTTCGATGGAGAGGGGCCCATTATAGTCGTCAAGCACATTAAAAATATTTCTAACCTCTACAATAGTCACAACGTCATGGAAGAAAATATCGTAAATAGATTGTTGGCATTGTCTCTCAAGGGCAAAGCTCTTGACTGGTACGGGACTTTGCCTATAAATTCAATCCATTCTTGGAATGAATTGGGTACTCAATTGACGGACCATTTTGGAGAAAAGAGCGACCACCTCTCACTTGTTGAGTAGCTGGCGACCATGAAAAGAGCCCCACATGAATATATGCATGATTTCAACACGCGATTTTAGAAGACATGGGATAGAATCCCCATTCTGGTAAGATTGACTGCTAGCTATGCTTTCTTGTATTATTTAAGAGCATTAAATAGTGATATTGCTATTATGATATAATCCATGGGAGGGCATGTGTTACCTGCTGCCTATGACATAGCCATAGCAGCTAAAAATTGCTTAGTACAGGCTAGGAAAATAGCCCCTAGACCCTATATGCCATTGTTCCCAAAAATGCTACCTCCAATTCAGGTCATTGCTCCCATATTAGCTCCTCTACCTAGCATAGAGAAACCAATTGTTGCTCCATCCAATGAGCTTCATGAAGTTAAGAGTCTATTGCAGAGCATGTCAAATGAACTTGTAGCTCTTAAAAGGCAACAAGCTCAAAGTAATAGACCAAATCAAGGATACCAGCATTATGGTCAAGCCCCTAGACCCCCTTTCCAAAATTACAATCAAGGATAGGGTTAGCTTACTCAGACCAGACTATTTCAAGGCTATAACCCAGGCCCCCCTTCATCATCTAAGGTCATGGTGCCCATCCAAAACAATCTGGTATAGGAACAACCAAGTTATTCGACCATGGGATATGGTCAGGAACAGGCTATTTATACAAATGAGATGATGGGTTATTACCCAAATGTAGACAATCAGGCAACCGCTCACCCCCAGGTCTTTGAGGCTCTAATGCAACCTAGCACAAGCAACAGTTAGAGTCAGCCTGACTCTACTCTTATGAACCACTTGGAAGGTGAGTTCTATGCAATCAATTATGTGGGTGTTGCAGACAATCAGGCTGATTGTGTTATAGCCAACACAAGATTCAAGAGGAGAGCAATGGGAGAAGCCTAGGCTACTACCCAAATGGCAGTAGCACCTTCTCCATCACACTCAAATCAAAAGGTCCCAAACTTTAGACTATCATTTGTACCTTCAACCCCTCAGCCTACACCTCAGGTTGGAATTAGCCCCAAAGAAAGCTTTAAGGGAAGCAGTCTTCAAGTCAATGTGGTGGACTAGATGAAGAAGCTACATATGAACATATCCTTATGGGATTCATTGTCTCTACTAGGACAAAAGGACATGCTACAAAGGGAATTGTATGAGTTGGATCAACAAGCTATCCCAGCGAGCACTGATAATGTCTTGATGATGAATGGACAACCTTCCACTTCAAGCCAGGTTAAGAAAGAAGAGAAAATTCCCCATTTCTATGTGTCCTTGGTTATAGGGGATTTTTTGGTGCACAACTGCATCATTGACAGTGGGGCTAGTACCTCGGTAATGCCCAAGTGCATAGCTGACAAGATGGGACTGAAATATGAAGAGATGAATAAGGGAGTCCTACAGCTGGATGGGACACCTACAAAAATAGTTGGGATAATGAAGGGTTTAAGCTTGACATTACATGCTTGCCTGACTTTCTCAGTTCCCCATGATATAGTAGTGGCAGATGTTCCTCCTTATTTCATAATTTGCTTATCCAAGGACTTCACATCCAAGATAGGTGGCTATCTAGTAGCGAATTGGTCCTATCTGGTTTTTAGAACCAAGTATGGGACCAAGGTAAAGATTGAATCTGAGCCACTCCACAAGGACTATTTAGAACCATATTCGCTTAAGGCAATGAATGTCAGCTACACCATTATCAACCAAAAAGAGTCCCAAACAGACCAATCTCCATCCTCTACTCTTGAAGGAGTTGCATACCTACTCTTGGATGAGTGGGGAAGTGATAACTTCGAGCATGACCCTTACAAGTTCATATTGGAGGCAGACCTTGGATTCTACTGCATACACAAAGAGGGTACCTTCATACCAAATATAATGAAGGCAAGCCAAGAGGACCTAGGTCTATGGCAGCTATACTTTGATGGTTCCAAAAGTAGGTTGAGAGTTGGTGGTGGAGTGATGTTAGTCTCCCCTTCAAAGGAGAGATACTTTTCATCTTTTTGTTTCCAATTTTCTTGCACAAGCAATGTTGCAGAATATGAGTCCCTTATCCATGGTCTAGAATGGGCAAGGAAAAGAGGGATTAAGGAGTTACAAGTTTTGGGAGATAGTGAGCTAATTGTAAATCAAGTGAAAGGCCAAAATTTGACAAAAAATTCTTTGCTAAAGTCCTACAAGCATAGGGTCTAGGACTTGGTAGAAGTTTTCCTCGCTTTCAATATCACCTCCATTCCCAGAGAGTAGAACAAACAAGTGGATAGGTTAGTAGCAATTGGTGCTGAGTTTGATGTTTCCAGGGAGATAAGCTAAGACTACAGTTCATGCTACTTGAAGGTGGTAGTTCAGCCCTCTGTCCCTAACAACATTACAAACTAGCAAGTCTTCAACAACGACCAGCAAATAGCATTCTTCCTATAGGAAGAAGCTGAGTTTGCAATAAAGAACCAGGCAAAGCTGCAATGGCAATATGGCAACCAGATTGTTCAATTGAAGAACAATAAAATCCCTAAAGGTTTGGTCACACTTGAGAGTATCTTCAATGGAGATGACCAATTGAGAAGCGATAAGGCATGCATCATAACTAAGGAGGAGAATTATGAGAAGGTTGAGATCTTCAAGGATAAGCTGCTTACACTTGGAAAAGTTTGCATGATTCAAGAAAGGCAGACTTTCATTTTGTTGTGTCAGGAGTTTGCTAATGTTTTTGCTTGGGATTACAGTGATTTGAAGGGTTTTGACCCAAGACTCACCTAGCACACCATCAAATTAGAAGAAGGCACCAGGCCAATCATGTAGAAGCAGAGACCTGTCAACCCAATGATTGAGCCTCTCATGCAGAAGGAACTGGCCAAATTGATTGAGTCTAGGATTATATTTCCAATCAAACATTCCTCCTAGTTGGCCAATCTTATTCCTGTCTGAAAGAAGAGTGGGGAGATTAGGCTATGTGTTGATTTTAGAGACCTTAATAAAGTCTCTTTGAAAGACCATTACCCTCTCTCAAGCATGGAGTGGATCCTTCAGAAGGTAACAGGTAGTGAGCATTTCTCCCTCTTGGATGGATATTCAGGATATAATCAGATTCTAGTGCAAGGCTGTGACCAGCACAAAATAGCCTTCACTACTAAATGGGGAATGTTTGCCTACAAGAAGATGCCATTCGAGCTATCTAATGTTGGTGTTACCTTCCAGCGAACCATGGACATGGCTTTTTGAGGCTTGATAAATAACAATGTGCTGGTATATCTTGATGATGTGATGGTATTCTCCAAGGAAGTGAGCCAACACATGAAACACCTCAGGTAACTCTTTGAAAAGTGTAGGGAGTTTGGCATCTCTCTTAACCCAAAGAAATGCGTGTTTGTTGTTCACGAGGGGAAACTCCTTGGCCACATTGTGTCCAAGGAGGGCTTATCCATTGACCCTGAGAGAGTTTGTTCTATCTTGGAGATGTCCCTACCTAAGCACAAGAAAGACCTACAGAGCTTTTTTAGCAGGATAAATTTCATTCAGAGATTCATTCTAAATTTTGCAGAGATAGTCAAGCCACTAACCTCTATGCTAAGGAAGGGTGAGGAGTTCAAGTGGACAACACAAAGGAAGGATGACTTTGAAGCCATCAAGCAGGCCATAACCTGGGCTCCTACTTTGATCAGCCCTGACTTCATTAAAGACTTCAACCTCTACACTTTTGGCAATGAAGAGGTAATCTCCACCATGCTTACCCAAGCAAATGGTGATGACCTCAAGCAACCACTTGCATTTTTTATCCAGGGGTTAGAGGATTTCAAAGTCAAATACATGTATGTAAAGAAGCAAGTCATGTCAGTAGTACAGAGCCTAAAGAAATTTAGGCATATGTTGTCCAATAGCAGGATTCACCTCATGGTTCCACATCATGGCATCAAGGATTTCTTGACCAACCGAGACCTAAACGAAAAGAGAGCGGGGTGGATCACTAAGGTGATGAAGTATGACATAGACATCAAGATCACTAAGCTGGTGAGGGGAAGAGGCTTGTGTGAACACCTTGTTGTGGACTTCAAGCAGAAAAGGGAAGACAGCTTACTAATTCATGATGTAGCTATGCCAGAAAAACTAGCTATCATGAAGCATTGGACATCAGACTTGAGGTGTTTTCTTCTCACTAGTGAGTGCTCGCAGGGTCTTGATGGGACCAAAAGAAGGTACTTCAGGCTCCAGTCTCTCCCTCATGTCTTGTTTGATGGAGTATTGTTTAGGAAGGATCCCTCAAGGGTCCTTCTAAGATGTATAGACTCAAATTAGGTTGACAAGGTGTTATCTGAGTTCCATGATGGGCCAACAGGCAGTCATTTTGCTCCTAGGGCTACTGCAGCAAGGATAATGAGAGTTGGCTATTTCTAACCTACTTTTCTTAGGGACACCCATGTCTAGGTAAGAAAGTGCCAGAAGTGTGCACTTTTTGATGGGAAGTAATGGTTGGCTGTCATGCCCCTACAGCCTATTTAGGTGGAGCAGCCATTCGTGCAGTGGGGCTTGGACTTCATAGGGATGATTAATCCTCCCTCCAATGCTAGACACAATTGGGTCCTGACCGCCATGGATTATTTCACAAGGTGGGTGGACGTTGTTGCTCTGAAGGAGGCAAATGAAAGTGTACCTGGAGTTTTATGAGGACCTGGTGGCAAGGTTTGGGGTTCTAGCAACCATAATCTCAGATAATGCATTGGCTTTTTTAAGAACCAAACCAAGTGAATGGGCGCTAAAATATGGTATATATCTCAGCACTTCATCCAATTATTACTCATAGGGGAATGGGTTGGCTGAGTCCACCAACAAAAACTTGATCAGGATCATCAAGAGGACCATGGAAGAAAATTAGAGGACTTGGCATGCCAAGATGAAAATAGCCTTGTGGGCAGATAGGGTCACCCCGAAGAGGGCAATTGGCAACTCACCATACACACTCATCTATGGAAGGGAAGCTAGGCTCCCCATTTCACTTGAGTTGCTAGCCTTGGATCTCGCTCGCCAACTGCAATTAGAGGAAGGAACTAGCATGGAGGTTAGATTATGCAAGCTGATGGAACTCCAAGAGGTAAGGAACTAGGCTATGGATTTTATGACTAGCAGCCAATGGCAAGTGAAGAGATACTTCGACAAGAAATCTTCATCAAAAGGTTTCTCTAAAGGAGACATTATATTGAAATGGGATGAAGACTGAGCTAAGCTTGGAAAGTATGCAAAGTTCGATGCCCTATGGAGCGGCCCATACATAATCACTCAGTGCAAGCAGCATAATGCAATCCAACTCTCTAGGTTAGATGGTGAAGAACTATATATCCCAGTTAATGGGATACATCTAAAGCACTACCATTGAGTCTCTTTTCATCATGTATATATTTTCCCTTATTTTTTCTCTTGCTTTCCCTAAGTGCTTTCTGCTTAGTAGTTTTCTTAGCCTTATGTGTGTTTTCTCTTTTCCTTTTGAGGTGAATCTGTGTGATTGGTTCTATATTTATCAGAGCTATTGTTGATATTTAAGTTAAAATCTAACACTGTGCCCAATGGATTTTTAAGGCAACTAGCTTCTAAGCATAGTAGGCATGCTTCCCCTGGGAGTTGCCAAGTTGTTGACCATTTTTTGCCCAACAGGCCAAAAATTGGTCCCCTTTTGTCCCTGCTATTCTAGGCCATTTCATTTTTTAGTTTTGCATGAATATGTTCATTTTTATGGACTCTGCAGGTCTAAATCTATGGACTCTGTAGGTTTTGGATTTCTACGGACTCTGCAGGTCTATTTTTATGGACTCTGTAGAGCTTGGTTTTCTACAGACTCTATAGGTTTTCTTTCGGTAGTTGAAGAACCAGTCAAAAAGGGCAACTTTTTACAAAGCTTCTTTGGATTTTCATCTAAAAAAATTCACAAAGAAAGTTGGCATCTTTGAACCATTGAACTGATTCAATGCTTCAATTCAACGCTTTGGTTCAATGTAGAGTTCAATCGGCAAAGTTCAATCAACTTTGGTTCAAACAGCTAAGTTTAGCACTTAGTTCATCAAAAAAGTTCAACAAAAATTTCAAGTGACTTTAAGTTTAGCGTTTAGTTCAAGGACTTAGCTCGGTGCGCAGTGTTAAACCGTTGAACCGGTTCAACAGACTAGTTCAATGGTTTCATTCAATCAGCCTTGGTTCAAGCCTTAGCTCATCATTTCAAGTTCATCACTTCATTTTCAAGCCTTGGTTTAATCTTCAAGTTCATCGCTTGGTTTAACAAAGAGTTCAACGTCTTTGGCTCAATAGGCACTTGAATCGTTGAGCTGTTGAACTGGTTCAACAGGTTGGTTCAACGTTTTGGTTCAAAGGCTTCAATTCAATGCCTTAGTTCATCGACGAAGTTCAAATGCCTTGGTCCATCACTTAGTTCAACACTTCAACTTAGCTCAACACTTCAACAAGTTTATTGGTGTGCAGCATTAAACCATTGAACCGGTTTAATCGCTTGGTTTAACACGTTGGTTCAATCACAAGGTTCAATGCTTCAATGTTGGTTTGACACCTGGTTCAATCGGTCTAAGTGCAGTCTACAGGTTCATCGATGCATAGCTTTTGAACTGTTGAACCAATTCAAAGGGTGATTCAATGGCATTGGTTCAACCACTTAGTTCAAGTGGCATCAATTCAAAGTGGCTTCTAGTTCAATCAGACGGTTCAATGCCAAAGTTTAACGAGCTCGGTGCACTTCATTGAACTGTTGAACCAATTCAATGAATTGGTTCAATTGTTTGGTTCAACACTTTGGTTTAATCACTTTAGTTTAATAGACGATTTAATAGGGAGGTTCAATGAATCAATTCAAAGGCTTGGTTTAATGAAATCAATGCCCAGTGATTGAACTGTTGAGCCAATTTTGGTTCAATGGCTTGGTTCAAGGGTGTGCCCTACAGCCAAAGGGCAGTGTTGGGTCCAGAAGCCCTTGCAGAGGGAAATTCAAGGTGAGAAGCCCTTGTGAAGGGCAAAGAGCTTTCAAAAGGTAGCCAAAGGATTTTCAAAGCACGAAGAAGACTAAAAAGTTGAAGGACACAGTCGAAGGTCTAGAAGCCCTTGTGGAGGGCAGAGAGAGTTCTAAAGAGCCTGAAAGACAAAGATAAAGAGCGGCCAATTCTTGTGGACTTTTGTCTATAGGAAAAAAGCCCAAAACAAAAGCTCACGAAGCAGAAAAGCCATAAAAAAGGACCTGATGACTTTTGTCAAGGACGGTGACGTCTTGAAAGCCGTCAAATTTAACACAATGGAGTAGCCATTATTTTTGAACTGCTTGAGTGCCAAATCATGGAAGGAGCCCAAGGAACACAGTGACCTGCTAGAAGATCACCCCTGAGGGCTAAAGGAGCAAAAAAGGACAAAGAGCCCAGAGAATAAAGAATAGGTGGACAGTATAGCTCATAAATTCAAATCCTAACAGTATAATGGCCATCACGTAGAAGCAGATGAAGTGATCCAAGTGATGCAAGAAGGTGTCAATTTGAGAAGTTATTTCAGTGGTTGACATAGTGCCTACCATGCAATCATCAAAGAGGCACAATAGTGGTCGACGTGATTGGTTTTCTTAAAAATGCATTGGAGAGCAATCAAATGGTGCAGCTCATAAATTCAAATCTTGACAGCAAAATGGCCATCATGCAGAAGCAGATGAAGTGATCCAAGTGATGCAGGAAGGTGTCGATTTGAGAAGTTATATCAGTGGTTGACATAGTGCCTACCATGCGATCATCAAAGAGGCACAACAGTGGTCGACACAACTAGTTTTCTTCAAAATGCATTGGAGAGCAGTCAAACAGTGTAGCTCATAAATTCAAATCCTGATAGGAGTCGACATAGTGTTAGATTTAGACAATTTCCTCATCCCAATGCTTAGAAGGTGCATGGGTCACTTGTTAAAAGGGGTGCCAAAGGGCCTCTTTTTTCCCTCTATATAATGAATACTTGTCATTTGAGAAAGGATCTTCCACATTTGTAAGGCGTAGCCCTGGCAAATTTTTACTTGAATCAATAAATGCATTTTTTACCTCTATCCTGGTTAGATATCTCTGTGTATGTTTGAGTGTTAGTTTATGTTTAGCCATTGCTTCTTGATGCTTCCACAGGTTCAACACCAACATACCTAGTGTCTATAAGGTGCCATTTCTATAGCTGACAAGGAGAGTTGTATTTAGAAGTGTAGAAACAGAAGAAATTACTATGCAGTGTGCCTTTCACAGCAACTTTGGTGAATCTCTATTTTCTGTATTTTACATTAAAGCCTCCCTGCCAAGCTTCTTACAGCCTGGTCCTTCTACCAATTTGAAGTGTATATATGTGTTTGTCTGATTTTAAGAGTGAGTGTGAGAAGGTCAGATCATTTTGGTGCATCACCTCCTTTAGAGTAGTTTGTTTTCCTACAATCTTTCTCCCTTTTCATCCCCCATATATGTGTGTGTGTGTGTGTGTGTGTGTGTGTGTGTGTGTGTGTGTGTGTGTGTGTGTGTGTGTGTGTGTGTGTGTGTGTGTGTGTGTGTGTGTGTGTGTGTTAGCACTTACTGGAACAAATTAGATGCATCAAAGGGAGCTAGCCCTTACCTAGAGACTCTCCCCTCCAGCTTCACCGGTCCCACAGGCAAGAGGGGAGTTTCCATCGTTGCGTGAAGAAGGCAGGAGCTCGGCCTCTTGCCAAGGGTGCAATCTTCTACGTCAACAATTAACACACACAAAATTAATTACAAAACTAACCTATATCAATTGTATATTTTGCCAAGAAATATGAATCCTTCTTAGCTCAAATTATTTTTTATCTTTCTCTTTATGTCTACTACTAATAATATGTGTGTGCCATTACCACCAACCTTCTTCTCCTTTATTTTATTTCCTTCCATCACCTTACTCTCCTCCACTTTTTCCTCCATTCCCAATAGACAAAACTAATTAATAATATTTAATACCATAAATAGCTCAACATAAATCCACTATAATACAGTTTACCACCATGCAACCAATAGCCAAATTCCATCATGATTTTCAAATAACTATGGTTAACCCAGAGTCAACAAGTGATTAGAAACTCTAATCATCTCAAAACTTCCCAAGACTCCTTAAAATAATTATTTTATATCCTTTATAAAATATGCATGCCATTGACTTAAATAATGATGTCAAAAATAAACTAAACAAGTTACAAACACTAATGTTATTTCATGCAATGTCATCCTTAAACAAGTTGATTACCAATATCCTTTCATTCAATGTGAATATTGACTAGTCAATTATCACTATTATTCCACGCAAAAGTTGATTATTGACTGCTCAATTAAAACAATGACTTTATGATATGGTTAATATAAATATGTATTAAAAAATACTATTATTTAATGTTACCAAATCATCCACAAACAAACATAATGCATTTGACATCCATTATAAGCTAGCCCTCTAGGTTTAATATTAACTCATATTCTTTAGTATATAATTTGGCAAAAATAATAACATTCATATAATAGTTTCACTATGATATATTTTATAACACCTTGAAATACATTATGTTTATTGCCAAACAATATAAAGGCAAAACACAAATATTGTTTCACCATGCCTAAATCATTCATAAATATGTAACAAAGAACTTATAATCCATTAAGTCTTTTACTGGCTTACATTACTATTAACATTGATAATAGTAATCCTTTAAACATAAATATTCACTAATAAACTAACTTAATTATATAATAGCATATATCAGTTATTTCTAACAAAGAATCTAGACAAGCATTTATAAATGAATATTTAACCATGTTCAATAATGTAGTAATTCAATTTAAACTAGTTAGGTATAGATTTATCAAAATAACTAATTATTAACATCAACATTAACTAAATTAGTGAAATCATGTAATCACATAAAATTATCTAACAACATAAGATCACAAAAAACATTCAAATAGAAAACAAAGCACACGATAACTATCTACTCAAACAATTAATCACATGACCGAAAATACTATGATGGTGTGTGCATGATTTTTTGGGTTCATTCTATGTCATCCCCCAACATCTCCATCTAAACCACCCTCTTTGATGATGCTCTCTCTCTCTGTCACACTCTAAGGGATGAATCTATCCTGCATCCACCTCACAAGAATGAAGGTAGTTAGCCCAAAACATAATTATATCCATAAAATTATGATGTATAATTAACAAACATGATCATAATGTATATAATGTAAAAGTGTTGCTAAATCATAGCAACTAATCATGTAAATTAAGCAACACATAACTATCCCATAATCAGCATATGACATAAAACTTAATAAAATATTAGTTAATCAATTAATCAACCATAATAATCCATATATCAAACAATTTTTTCAACTTAGAGAGAAAGTGGAATGTGACATCCTTCCCCCTAAATTTGGTCATCATCCCAATGACATTAATTTAAACACAAACATATTATTCAGTAGAAAATAATATATTATGTATAAGTAAATCAAGAAAAATTATGTGGAAATAACCTATAAAACTCATCATAGTCCTCCCAATTGGACTATGATGAGTTTCATAGTACAAGGTAATGACATTTATTATGCAAACTGAGTTTGTGAGTGTCAATTATTCTGATTGGTTCAACCATGACCACCTTAGTGTCCATAATCTACAAAGCATTACAATCTAACATATGTGAATTATCAGCAACATGTTTTTTAAGATAAGACATGTGGAAGGCATTATGTAAATTATTTCAAGCTAGTGGCAATGCAATCCTATACATTAAAGGATTGTCCACTTCCAACACCTCAAAGGGTCCCACATATCTTGGTGAATTTTTTGCTAACTTGCCAAGTTTAATCAAGCTTTTATAAGGCTTAACCCACATAAACACTTTATCACCTATAGAAAATTGCCTAGCTATTCTCTTCATATCAACATAACTTTTTTTGTTTATCACTAGCCTCAGCCAACCTCTACCTTATTTTCCCAGATTTCTCTTCCATTTATAAGAGCATATCAATTCCAAAGACTACCCTATCTTCTAACCTATCCTAACTGATTGGTGTTTTACACCTCCTTCCATAAAATGCCTCAAATAGAGCCATATTGAATGTTGATTGGTATGAGTTTTTGTAAGTAAACTCAACTAATGGAAGATAATCCTCACTCTTGTATTTTTGATCCATGAAATACATACAAAGGATATATTATAAAACTTGTTTAACTTGTTATATCTATCCATTAGTTCGTAGGTGATAAGCAGTGTTAAAATTCAATTATGTACTTAGAGTTGAATTTAGAGTCAACCAAAACCTAGAAGTCATCCTCAGATCTTGATTTGAAATGATCTTCTATTTAAAACCATTCAATTGATACACTTTTTTTATGAATCCCTTTATAATCATAGGTGCATCATTTTTCAAGTTGCTCGGTATGAAGTGGGCTACCTTGGTTAGTTTGTCAACTAAAACCAAGATCATGTCATGTTGGTTCTATGATAATAAAAACCATTGGATGAAGTCCATACTAATCACCTACCACTTTGATTTTGATATATCATGTAGATATAGTAATCCAGTTGAATGCGCATCTTTAGCTTTCACATGTTGACATTCTAGATAATGAGACACAAAATCCACTAAATCTCTTTTGATTCCTTTCCAGAAATAGAGTGGTCTAAGCTCAACCATGTTCTTGGTTACTCATGTATGTCCTAAATATGGGGTATTATGCAATTCTTTTATCATTTTTCTCCTTAGATTATCTCTATTAGTCACATACATCCTACCATTGTACTACAAAATGCTATCATTCTCTATATTGAATCCTTTATACCTAAGATTTTAAGCATTTTTAGACAATGATTTTCTAACTTGATCATATAATTCATCTCCTGGCAAGAATTTGATTATTTTATCTCAAAAAGTATTCCTAATAGTAGCTAAAATTTCTATTTACCTCTTAAGGCTTAACACATCAACTACTATGTTCTCTTTATCTTTGATATAATTAATATCAAAATCATAATCAGATAAGAATTCTAACCATCATCTTTCATGAGAATTCAAGTTTGGTTGGGTGAAGATATACATGAGTCCTAAGTTATCAATCTTGAACTCATATGGTTTCCCCAATATATAATGCCTCCAAACTTACAAAACATACATAATTACTAAACATTCTAGGTCATGATGGGCATAATTCACCTTATATGGCTTCAATTTCCTAGACTCATATGCTACCACTAAGCCATCTTACATATGAACTCCTCTAATTCCATCCTTAGAAGCATTGGTGATCACTGAGAATTGACCATTATGATCTCGAACTCTTAGCACTAGTGCTAAAGTAAGCCTCCTTTTCAGTTCTTGATAGGCTAACTCAAAGTTATATAACTAGACAAAACTTATATTCTTCCACTAAAGAGAGGTCATATGGTTAGCTATCTTATATAAATTTGGAATGAATTTCCTATAATGCATGTTAATCCCATAAACCTTCTTACCTCATGCATATTATTTGTTATCAATCACTCTATTATGGTTCTTATATTTATTAGATCCACTAAAATACCATTTTTAGAGATAATATGTCCTAAATACTACACTTTATTTTGGAAAAATGCACATTTAGATAACTTGTCATACAATATGTGCCTTTGCAAACACTGCAAAACTAGCTCCAAATACTACAGGTGATCTTCATCATCCTTGGAATAAATGAGGATGTCTTATAGAAAGACCAAAACAAAATGATCTTGGTAATCTCTAAACACACTATTCATAATATTCATAAATGTTACAAGAGCATTTGTCAATCCAAATGGTAACACTATGAACTTGTATTGCCCATATCGATTTTCAAACATTATTTTTAGAATATCCTCTTCATGGATCTTTAACTATTGATACCCTTCTCTAAGATCAATCTTATAAAATATTTTTAATCCTTGCATTTGATCAAAGAGATCATTAATGTGTGATAATGGATATCTATTTTTGATTATTGATTTATTCAACATCCTATAATCTATACACAAGAGAATAGTGTTATCCTTTTTATCGATGAAGATAATTAGTGTACCCCATGGTGACACACTTGGTCAAATCATCCCTTTAGATAATAAATACTAAATTCATTCCTTTAACTCAACCAATTTATTGGTTTTCATTATACATGGTTCCATAGACTATGGTTCCTATCCAAGTATGATATCAATCAATAAATTAAACTTACACTTAGGTGGAAATATTGGAATTTTTTTGGAAACACATCATGAAAGTTTCTCAAAAAAGTATAATCTTTGATAAATGGTTCCTTAGATTATTCCATCTCATTTATCTTAATAACAAATTCCTGACATCCCTTTCTTTGATATTTCTTGAGTTGAATTCCATAAATCTACCTTATCTTCAACTCCCTTTCTCACCCTAAAGTTGAGTCTAATTTTCAAAATCATCTTGACATTCAACCATCTTCAGATTATAGTCTGCCTTGTATTTATGCTTTGTAATCTGATTGAATCATATGATCACATCATATGACCCTAATGGTGATACAAAAATATCTATTACTATAGTGAACTCAAGCAACTTAATCTCTACTTTGATTGGACACTTGTCAACTTTGACTTTTTACTCTTTCCCATACTGTATTGACCATGCATTTGCCATAACTCTAACTTTTCTAGATAATTGACTAAGAATTATAAGAGTAATGAAACATTTTTTAACTCTCATGTAAATCAAAATAGAAACTAGATGATAAAAAAAAATACAAGTTAGTTCTATGGGCAAAGCTTGATACTCAGCCTGGTGATTGTCAACAGTTACATGAATACATTGTTGGAATGTACCTTATTGAGAAGTAGAATCCTTGTTCTTTAACTTTTTCTAAGGACATTCTCAAGAAAAATGGTCACCTTCACATATAAATCAACCAAAAATAGTTACTTTTATGTTAGACTATTATTTTTGCTTGAAACCACCCTTAAAACCATTACCAATTTCTTATTCCCTGAACCACTGTTAAACTTGGCATTCTAATTCTTGAACTGACCCTTGGAGTTTCCACTCCTTTACTTCCAATTATTTTTTTTAAATCTATTTTGGAACTTCCAAACTTCTTTTCGAACTTATCTCTAACTTGGGTAAGATATTTTAGTTTATGTTCATGCTTGAATGCCTTTTTAAATACCTGATTCATGGTAGATGGACCATGCACATCTACTTCACAACCAATTTGGGGTTTTAATTCCATGATAAATTTCCTAATTCTGAACCTCTCATCTACCTAATACTAAGGTACATAATTAAGTAGCTTGGTGAATTAATCCAAGTGTTTATTCATTGATAAATCCCCTTGCTTAATATTTTGAAAATATGTAAGCTTTTGATCAAAGTATAACTTTGGAAGCCATATGACCTAAATAGTATCACAAATTATTCCCAAGTAGTGGTGTTTGAGTTGAGGTTCATCTCAATATTCTTTTTGGCCCACTAAATTATTTCTTCACCAACAAACTAATAAGATCCCCAAACTACATTCTTGACTTAAGAATAATTTTGAATCTAAAAATATTTCTCCATTTTTTTTAGCCAAGATTTGGTTCCATCAAACTTGGGTGGATTTACCTTTTTCATGTCACATGTCAATTCTAAAACTGCTTAAGCTCTCACATCTTATGGCACCTCCTCATGCCTTGACTCTTGAATATGTTCCTAATCATCAGGATGATCTTTGAGTTCCTATTAAGTATTCTCCTCTTCATGGCTATGCACTTTGTGTTCTAGGGTCGTGATTCAGTCCCTAGTCTCTTATATGGTCACCTATATTTAGTCCATCTTTATAGCTTACTTAGTGGCAAACTAATTTGGATCAAAATGAGGTTTGGTATTTGAAGTATCCTCACCTTCTAGTCTATTACACACTATTGGTCTTCCTACTTATCATTAAAATAATTTTTCATTAATGGACATATTAAGTCCTAGAGTTTGAACCTTAGCTTTAATGCGACAATGTAACAACCCCACTGGGTTTTTCAAAATATAGTAAAACTAATAAGTGATATTTAAATAACTAAATTCATCATACATATTTCACCACAAGAAATCTAATAAGTGATCTTTAAATAACTACATCCATTTAGTTAACCAAAAAGGTTTATAGTTAGTCCACTTTGCTAAGGATCACCATGAATAGATATAACAATCATGAATAATGTTGTATAAATAATAATTATTGCATCTAAATCATTAATGAAATAGTACAAATTCAACCATAATTGATATAATATTATAACCACTACTATAGAAGTATAATATATAAATATTATCATTTTCAACAATACATAGTAATATCTCAAATAATAAAACATGATACAAAGCTCCACAAAGCATGAGTCTTCATGCCTCAAGTATCATTTTATAATCTCAAGTTTAGTCTCTAGTGCAGTACTCTATCTAGAGGGAGAGCATCATCCAAGTGATTTTCCACACCAACCATGGACCATAGATCCCCTGCACTATCTCCCAACAAGGGGATGTCCCTCCCTTCATGGATGGGTAGATAATGATGGTGTGGGAATTTAGAGTGACAAACCATAACCCATGTGTTGTAGATATCTAATACATAATATGTATCATAAATATGAAAATTATATCAATATATGAAATGATAATGCTTAATTAAAACATTACTTTGGCCAAAGTTTTTAATAATTAATGATATCTAAGATCAGTTAATTTCATACACACCACTCAATCAGGTTATGTGTCATCTTTCATTAACGGAATTAATTATTATAGTGGAATTTGTCCACTACTTATTTAGAGTCATGGATGCAAGATTTAGTTAAAATATATAATAATATAAAAACCAATAGATTCTAACATAATATTCCTTATTAGAAGATAACATATGCTAAGTACATAAATATTATTTACATTCATTTAGTCCGTCAAATGAAATGCAGTGAATCTAAGATCCTATAATTTATTTTAGAATAATAAATATAATCAAAATACAATCCTCACTACAATCTTTCCATCCAAGTAAGATTCATATCTAGACTAAAAGTTACTTAATATAAATGTGTAACTTTAAAAATTATTTCCTCAAATTTTCAACTATTAAACCAACTTATTTATTTTTCATATTTTCCAAATATAAAAAAAAGACAATCTTTTAACAATTATAAAAGAACTATATTTTAGAAATTAAATTATTTAAACTTAAGACTTCAACCAAACATCCAACACATAACAAATACCCATAATTCCTTGTTATGTTAAATACTAGTCACAATTATTAAACAACATATAAACATCTCTTTATGGAATATTGTTTCAGATTTATTATATGAATTGAAAAATCACTTAAATATTCCATATATTTATACTTTATAAACACACAATTTATGATTAATAACTCATTCAATATAAATTTCAAGCATGCATAAGGTATAATACCCTCATTCTTTATCTCTTTATTTAATCTAACAAAACACATATAATACATATTATTTCAACTAAACTTCAATAACCAAAAAAATCATACTCCAGTGGTTCTACTAAAATATATGCATAGAACTTTTGTTTATATATAGTTATCAATCCAAACATAACCAACAAGGCCTTACTCATTCCTATTAAATCAAAAGGCATGACCGATATTTTTTTTTTATCTATTCAATTTGTGTTAATTCTACAAACCTGACCAAGATTAAGGCTCTTATATTTAACTTATAAGTTAACTTTGTTTACATATCCAAATACATATAATCATATCTAAATCAATCAAACATTTAACATAGCCAATACAATATAATATAACATAATTAGTCAATAGTTTGACACTATCGATTACAATCTAATATAACCTACCCAGTTAATAGTTCAACACAATCAAATATAATATAATATATCAAACCTAGTCAACACTTCAACACATTTGAATATAATATAATATATCAAACCTAGTAAACAGTTTAAGATAGTTGAATATACTATATCATAATCAAATTTGATTCCTTAGCTCTATTCTTTCCCAAATATAATCATATACATAAAACCCTACGAATTTTGTTTATATAGTCACATTACACACACACACACACACACACACACACACACACACACACACACACACACACACACACACACACACACATTGAACACAAACATTCATTTATTCAATTAACTATATACAAAATTCCCTCATTCATAATAACCAGTCATTTCTCATACTATGAACATCCTTACTCGACTCATTGTGTGTGTGTGAGAGAGAGAGAGTGAGTGAGTGTGTGTGTGTGTGTGTGTGTGTGTGTGGGTGTGTGTGTGTGTGTGTGTGTACCCCATTAAGGATGTTCATAGTACAAGAAATGACTAATTATTATTAATGAGGTAATTCTATATATAGTCAATTGAATAAATGAATGTATGTGTTTAATATGTGTGTGTGTTTACCCCATGATATCAAGGTCTTGTACGTGTATATACACACCCCTACATACATTAATATATATATGTATATATAAAACTATGATTCGATTAAGGATGTTCATAGTACGAGAAATGATTGGTTATTATGAATGCGAGAATTCTGTATATAGTCAATTGAATAAATGAATGTATGTGTTCAATATGTGTGTGTGTGTGTATACCCTATGATGTCAAGGTCTTGTAGGTGTATATAAACACCCCTACATATATTAATATATATGTATATATACTAATTAAATGAAATAACCCAATTTTCATTTTATACATCCAAACCAATTTAATACATAGTCTACCCTTATAATAAATTAACTATATATACCTTATCCATATTCCATAAAAACTTAATAAAAAAATTAATGAATTATTCAAGATTTTTTAATTGATAGAGGGTTAAAGATAGAGCTTTCATAAAGGTGAATTCAAACATGGTGAATACCTGCAGCCCCACCCCTTACCTTTTGGGATTATCGGGTTTGATATAGGGTTTTGTGGAGGTTGAGCCTTCCATACGGCCCTACATATAGCCCCTTATTTTTTTCTAATTCATTTTTAACAAATCAAAACCCATTACTCAAATAAATTATTTTCACAAATCCATCCAATATTAACACATAGGAATTTAAGTACAAAATTGACCTATATCATTTGTATATTTTACCAAGAAAGCCAAATCCTTCTTAGCTTGAATTCCTTTTTATATTTATCTTTATTTCCAGTACTCCCTATATGTGTGTTCCATGCCTCCCAAAATTCTTCTCCTTTCTTTTATTTCCTTCCATTACCTTACTGTCCTCCACTTTTTCCTCCATTCATGATAGATCAAACTAATCGATAATATGTATGACCAAAAATAGCTCAACATAACTCCACTATGCTAAAATTCACCACCATGTAGATATTAGATAAATTCCACCATGATTTTCATATAATTATGGTTAACATAGAGTCAATGAGTGATTAGAAACCCTAATCATCTCAAAAATTCCCAAGACTCCTTAAAATAATAATTTTATATCATTTATAAAATATGCATGCCATTGACTTAAACAATGACCTCACAAACTAACTAAACAACAAGTCACAAACACTAATGTTATTTCATGCAGTACATCATTAAACAAATTGATTACCAAAATCCTTTCATGCAATGTGAATATTGCCTAGTTAATAATCACCATTATTCCATGCAAAATTTGACTATCAACTACTCAATTAACATAATGATTATATAATATGGATAATACAAATATGTATTAAAAAATGCTATTGCTTACTGTTACCAAATCATCTACAAACAAACATAATGCATTTAATCTCCATTATAAGTTAACCCTCTAGGTTAAATAGTAACTCATAAGCTTTAGCATATAATTTGGCAAACATGATAATGTTCATACAATAGTTTCACAATGATATATTTTATAACACCTTGAACTACGTTATGTTTATTGCCCAACACTATAAATTAAAAACAAAAATATTGTTTCACCATGCCAAAATCATTAATAAATATGTAACAAAGAGCTTATAATCCATTAAGTCTTTTACTAGCTTATATTACTATTAACATTGATAATAGTACTCCTTTAAACATTAATAGTCACTAACAAACTGACTTAATTATTTAATAACATATATTTATTATTTCTAACAAAGAATCTAGACAAGCATTGATAAACAAATATTTAAACATGTTCAGTACTGCAATAATTCAAGTTAAACTAGTTAGGTATAGATTTCTCAAAAACAACAAATTATTAACATCAACAACAAATAAATTATTGAAATCATGGATTCACATTAAATGATTTAAGAACACAAAATACCACAACAAACATTCAAATATATAACAAAGCATACTATAATTATCTACTCAAATAATTAATCACACACCATGAAATACTACTATGGTGTGTGCATGGGTTTCTAGGTTTGTTCTCTATTGTCCACCAATGTCTCCATCTAAACCACCCTTTTCGATGATGATCTCTCTATCACACTATGAGGGATGAATATGTCCTACATACACCTCAAAATTGAAGGTATTTATCCCAAAACATAATTAAATCCATAAAATTATGTTGTATAATTAACAAACATGATCATAATGTACATAATGTAAAATTATTGCTAACTCATAACAATAATCATGTAAATTAAGAAACACATAACTATCCCATAATCAACATATGACATAAATATTAATCAACTAATTAACCATAATGATCCATAGATCAAATAGGTTTTTTAGCTTAGATAGAAATCAAGATGTGCAATTGTGTTACTATCCTATATACAACACTAGTTTCCAACAGTCTTGAGATGTGATGCTAATTATAGTTAACTAGTTCCTAATGTGTGTTTTTGTCCATCGGTTTTAATTTTTATTTTTTGATGTCTAATTTAGTTTTACTCTTATAGGTTGATGCATGCATGAGGGAGTTTTGTATTAGATGAATAATGGAGACCTTACAGGGTCTACCCCTAGTGGATGTTGAGATGGATGTGATTGAGAGATAAAGTTTGATATATGTTGCATTCTTGGATCCTATGCCCTAGGATAAGCATATGATGACTATATTGTGTGAGATATGGGATGTAAATACATGCACATTCTAGTTACCCACTAGGGATATGACTATTACACTAGAGGATATGTACCAGATTACATGATTATCAATCTCTTAGTAGTAATCTATACTATAGGAGGATATAGGTCCTTGAGACATACAATGGGCTTCTAAATATTTATCTATCACGATGGTTATAACCCATCATGTAGGGAGTCTCAGTGACATATTAGTGACCTTTATTATGACTATCGAGGTTCCATGATTGTGGAAGTTCCTAGCCATTTTGAATCTTCATTTGTGGTTGTAGATAAGAGTGGGGTTTTAATTTCCTATTTGATGCATGAGATAGTGCAAGATATTGAGGATCATGGTACTGTGTATTCTTAGGTTTGGATTATGGTAGCTCAACTGTATAGGGATATATATCATTTCACATAAAAGATGTATAGTGGAGGGATCAGAACATCAATGTTATTACATTTATGGGAATATGAGCATATAGTTGTGAGTAGTCAAGTGGCACATGCACGAGATGGTTAGGCTCATCCATAGTTGTTTTCAGAAAGATGGACAAAGATGGGTTATGCACCTAGGATGAATACTATGTAGTTCTAGAAATTATTATGTATTTTGACAATAGGGGATATTATCTGGAGACCTTACAGGGGATATGAGGGTTGGATTGAGGATAGTAATTAACTGAGATAGATTTGGGTGAGTTTTTGGCTACATGACTATTGGGTCAATGTATATGAGTGATTTTAGTATGAGTGGGTCACACAATAGTTTGATGTGGTTTAGGATGTGCCCCTAGAACCTATGATATGGTTGAGGAGTTTTCAAGATCCTTCAAGGCCAAGTAGTATGTTGATGCCATATATTAATGATTTATCACCTATTATGTTGATAGATTAGGACTCTGATATTGATATACCATATATAGATGATATGGGGTGATTGAGGCCTACATATCTTGGTGGAGTGATCATAGATAGACACCTCTATTTCTAAGAGGTGGGATGATTGCAAAGGATGTATTGGAGGTAGATCCCCTAAGATATTTTGATGGTGAGTAAATATAATATTTTTATATACTCTATGTAAAATTGATTATGTCTTTATATGATGAGGAATCTTATTAAATGTATAAACATATGCAGGTTTAGGGGACAATGAGTATTGGGTGATCACTATTTATTCAACACTTCATTAGTTGACATAACATATTACTAATGACTCTGTGGAGGATGGATTAGTGGAGAGGGATGCCAATATGGTTTGGGTATAGTTCCATCTATTTGACTGAGCTGCAATAGATATTGTAGCATATAGGTAAGTGGTAATGGATAGAGATGAGGCACATGTTAAATTGCATAGGTGTACCCTACCCACACCTAATGCTCTAAGTGGGACTAATAGTTAGATATTATATTAATACATATGTCTTCATCAAGATCATATAGAGTGTATTGTTGAGATGGGTATGTATCATGAGAGAGAGAGTAGATATAGTCATCGATATAACTCACATAGAGATAGCAGGGCCTCTAGTTCTAAATTTGATATATTTAAGAGTGAGAGTTAGGGAGTTAGTCCTAGTAGTCATGTCTACATCTTTAGTGATGAACTATATTTATATTGAAAATATATTCTAGGTTATATATATATATATATATATATATATATATAAATATTTTTTGTTTAAGTTGGCATTATGTGTATTAGTAACTAGATCTTAATAGATTGTATGTGTTGTTATGTGTTTAATTGGTTTGATTATTTTAAATGAGTATATTTGTATATGATTTTTATGATTGTTTAGACATATATGTAGTGTATTAGGGTTGTGTATTATTGGTATAGGTTTTTTTTTTGTTTTTTTATATTCCATAAGATTTATACATGTATACCATGTGACTGCGATATGCCCTATCGGAACCTAGATGGCATAGAGAACCAATGACCATATTGTTCATGATGTGTTGGTGTAGAAGGAGACTCTAAAATTGGAGTTGTGTGTGATGCCCTGCTAATGTGTGTATGCCTAGACTCTAGTGCAAAAATCTTAATTGGTTGATGTGTTAAAAATTCACTCTAAATTATATGATTTATGGAAAATATCTTGATCAGTATATGAACTAGAGATGTATTTTAATCTCTTTAATTATTCCCATATATATTTATTAATTATTAAACTAAAATTAAGCCCTTTTTGTAGTTGTTCCCATATATCTTGATTAGTGTATGCACTAGAGCTACATTCTAATTTTTGTAATTATTTCCATATATCTTGATCGGTGTGCAAACTGGATTTATGTTCTAAAATCTATGAACTAGTTATCATCATAATTAAAATTATGGTGTATAAGACCACTCATAAATATATGTCCTATAAATCATAGGGCTTGTATGATGAGTAACCATTGGTTCCTTAAAAGGAACATCCTGAGATAACTCTATCATAGAGGATTATGATCAAGGAGAGTATGGATAATGAGATCTGTGTGCCCCTTATGTAAATTATATGATGCTTTAAATGACATAGTGGTCAATACAATCTTAAAGTACATAATAATGATCATTAAAATGTAGATTTATCTTGTAAAAATGTTAATATGGCTTATGTGGTACCGAGTGCAAATGGTGTGGTGAATGATGATGAGTAGAAGAAAGTGTGATCATCTCCCTATCTAATAGTGTAAGAAAAATGTCATGAGGCCCAACCTTATCTAAATACTATAAAACCCCTCTATGTATATCCTATGTTTTGCTCACTATAGAAGGTGATTTTTAGAGTGGCTCTTTGGCTTTATTGAATATCTTTATTAGTGGTCTCTACTCTACTGAGTTATTAATTAGAAGTGGAGTAGGTTCTTGTACTAGATTACATGACTAAGGCTCTAAGGGGTCTATAGCCAAATATGCCTCTAATTATATAACTATTAATCCCAATTCTATCTCTAATGTTATCACTATAGTATATAGATGTCAAAATGATTTTGATGTTTGATATAGTAATCTTTCCTTAAGAGGATAGATTAAACTTTGGGAAAAAATGTAATGTACTTCTAAATATGTCAGTTGATAATTAGTTTATGCAAACAAGTTTTGAACCTTAAAATGTATCCAGATTTTAGCTCTGTCTCACCCTAATTTAATGAATGTAACCTCTCATGTGTGACTAGAGGCCCCTTATTCTATATTCAAGGCCAAAATAAGATTATGTCTAGCTCCTCATATATGTGTATAGACCCACTAGGGATTATATGTTGGAACCAATTTAGTGCTTCCCCATCTAAAGATTTTGGAATCAATTATATTAGATTCAACTTATTTTTAATATGGACTATGGATTTCTCATAATCTTGAAGGTGCAAGTATGGGTCTCCATGACCATCAAATATAGGTAATACGAGTATCTAAAAATTGTGTGGCAACCTTGTAGTTGAGATTCTACATGGAGTAGGGTTACCATGTATTACATTGGCATCATCCTGAGATTGGTATGCTTTGTTCTCTAAAGTAAGATTGGGTACTTGTTATTTCAAATCACCACAACATGCATCAAATAAAATGACACTTGTGAAGGTATATTATCATCATCAATGGGTTTATTTAATTCTTGATTTTTTTTATATCTTAGCCATTGGTATATTGTACTAGAAATATTTTTTAAAGAGGGTTGGTTTGATCTCAGTAACCTTTGGAGGTGTGATATATGGGACCAGGTTAGAGGTAAATGAGTTATCATCCTCATTTAGGTTAGTTTGAGAAAAAGGTTCTATTATAGTAAAGGGGGTTGAGGGAGATTCATTGGTATCTCTTATATTGTTAAGTTGTAAATAAGTATCACATGCTACTTAAATAGAAGGTACTTTATTCTCAAGTAAATGTAAGTTGTGAACATAATAATAATAATAATAAGTGTGTGTGTGTGTGTGTGTGTGTGTGTGTGTGTGTGTGTGTGTGTGTGTGTGTGTGTGTGTGTGTGTGTGTGTGTGTGTGTGTGTGTGTGTGTGTGTGTGTGTGTGTGTGTTTACATGTGACTTAGTTTTTGGTTGAATAAGAGAGATAGGTGAGGTAGGAGAAATAATATAAGGTGTGTATTCTATGTCTCTTTATCATAATCACAATATCATCATTATCCCATGGTTCATCAAAATTATAATTTAACTCATTTATATAAGAAAGAATAGAAGTATCATCCACATGCTCATTAAGAGAGATAGAAGGGGAAGATTTTAATTTTTTACTACTATGTAATGTGTCATCATTAGTAGGTGTAATGTAATGCATTTTTTCACTATCTATATGTGGAATGCAAGCATGATTATTACTTTAAATTTTGGAATCAAGGGTAGAAGAAGTAGAAATCATGTTGTCTTTTTGCATATTATGGAAAATAGAAGAAGAGTTAAATACATTTTCATTATCAATGTGTTGTAAAGAATCATTGCATTAAAATTGGAATTATAAGGAAGGTGACAAAATAATTTCATCTACCTTAGTTTGTGCATTTCTAAAAGGTATAATATCGCTAGTACTTACTTTTGTGAATTTAACTAAGAAGGGTAAAGAAGATGCATTGTTCCAATCTACTTTACTTTAATCATGCAAAAGTGGCTTTCGTGTTTTGGACTTATATTAATTTAATTTGAATAATTAAGTAGCTAAATTAGTTGAAAATATAGGATCACATTGGATTAAAGCACTACCAACAAGAGGTTTTTTTGGCATTATATTGTTAGTGTGATTTTGAGTGAGAGGAAAGAGAAGATGATGTATCTGATATATCCTCATGTTCATTTTCATTGTCATGCTCATAGTAATACTCATATCCATAATTATAATAATAGTCATCATCATCATTATAAATGAAGTCACTATTATCATGTAATGTACAATCTTGAAAATTAGTTCATTCATTGTTATAATCATGATATAAATTCAAGAATTCATCAATTGGGTGAGGAGTAGAAGTCTTTTTAGATGCCATTTTAAACTTGCCAAAGAAGATAATGTAAATAAGGAATATAAAACACACAAGAGGTAGAATGTAATCTATCATAGGTATATGTGCAATTTGATAAATTTTTAATAAAGTGTGTAATAAACAATAGGATTTCTAATGGAAACCCTAATTTCTATTATTTTTATGTATAATGACCTAATATGTGGATATAGGGTTTTGATTCAGGGTTGTGTTGCAAAAATTTAAATTACATTAAATAAATGAAACCCTAATGTAGGATTGACTAAATTAGCTAGGTTATGCCACAAAATTAGAAAAACATAATTTTTTAACCTTAATTTAATGCAGAAATTTGGGAGAAGGTAAACTCTAAGGCAAACTAGGGTTTTAAGCAATATTTGATGTCAGTCAAGTTCACCAAATATTTTAACCTTAGGGTTTTACTAGTGTGAATATTATGTATTTAAAGGGATAAGTATGTTTCTAATCTGGGATAAAAAGTAAAAATTATTGATTTAATTGAAATTTTCCAAAATATAAAGTGAGAAGAGAAAAGGAACACATATGGAGATAAATAGATTTTACATGGATCAAGGTACTAAAAATGATTGAATAAACATGCAAGAACCTTTCATCTTATAACTATTTATTAAAATTTGACTTAGGATAGTAGTGCCCATATCAAGATAGTATCACCATGTGTCACTAGTGTCTAATTATGGTGTTAATGTCTTTCTTATATAGATTGTCTAAAACTTTTAAGGAAGTTGCAAGAGGTTTTGTATGCCCTATAGGCAATTTTGTGTCATTTATGGGCTTGTTTGTGTCACTATTTTGGTTAAATGTCCTCAAAAAACCTAATTAATGAATACTTTCACACATTAAAAAATAAATGGATCGAATGTAAAAATGGAAATAAAAACTAGGTTGTGGATTTTACGATCATACAGATCAAAACCACTATTGTCATGGCCACTACCTACATTAACCCCAATGTTAGGGGTTTTATATCACATGTATTTATCTCTTAGGTAATGTGCACCATCAAACTTAATGGTATGTTATAATTAATTTCACTTAGGCCCTTCTTTGATGAAGCATGCAAATGTCTAAGTGTGATGACTGAGTAGTATGAAGAGTATTGAATTGTATTATTGATTGGTTTTATGTAAATATGTACAAAAATAGTATGTTATTGATGTAAAATTACTTATGAGTATATTTATCTATAAGTAAATTTATTTTTAATATAATACCTTGTTCATTTACTGATAAGCTATAAATGAGTGACAAAAAACATAAGAGAAGGCTCACAGAAGAGTTAGGACTCAAACACAGGAGAAAGGGCGTGTCATACAATAGAACCATAAGTGGACACTAGTTCCATGTCCCGATACTATCTTGAAAGTGGAGTTAGTGTCTTAAGGCTTAAAACAAAGCTAAAATCAAGTAAGACATGTTAGGGGCCCCTATGACTAGGAAAAAGTGGCTGGTGATTGTTGGTGGTATCACAAATAAGGAAAACAAGACATTAGAAAGATTAAAAGACTCAAATAACCATGTGAATAAGGACTATAATCATCATTAAGACCTTCATGTGAAAGAGAAACAAAATACATAGTAATTATGGTTACATAACCAAATTAGGGTGTTTACAAGCCACAAATGGAATTTTTATAATATCTAGTGTGTCCTATGAAGGAATATACCTCTTATTGAGTGGTCGGTGTTGGAAGATGAAGTATAATAGAATTCTTGGTTGGATCCACCAAGATTATATCACGACATATGACATGACTAAGTAGAATGATAAAAAAGTTATCAAATATGCATTTATTTAGATTTAGGGAAATCTTAAGGTTCTGACAATGCTCAAGAATTAGTTGGAGATTTTAATAGTGGTCTCACACTCAGTCATAAATAGTCCACTAATCAAAGTAGATTTGAAGGAACTTATGAATGAAGTTCTTAAAGGCCTCGATTGTGATTTGGGAGAACATAATAGGAACATTTTTCAACCCAAATGGCATTACATTATAAGAAAATGATCCCTACTTAGTTGTAAATGTGGTCTTTATCTTATCCTCTTATATAATTTGGACTTGATGATATCTAGAGAAACCATCTATAAACATATAGATTTCACACCCAGCAACTCCATCTATATCTCTTCAATCAAGGGGATTGGAAAGGGGTTGGTTATGAAAGTAGTGCTAAGTACCTAATAGTATGCATAGACCCAAATACATCATCCTTATTAATATTAATGACCATGGGACTCACCCACTCAGACTCATCTATAAGATTAATGACTCCCTACGCATCATGATATCAATTTATTCTTTGAATTAAGTGTGCAAGTTAGGATTCATATAATACATCCTCTTCTTGATAGGTTTAACACCCTCTACTAAATTTATGTGCATCTTACCAAAGGAAAAGTGCACTTATTTCATTTTAGTATAAGTCTATGTGAAGACATCTTGATATCTTTTAATAGTTCAAACACCTTAGCGATCTCTATATCATACAAGTAGTCTCTCATAATATCCATCTTGGGAACTTATTTTATGGAAATATTTTATTGAATAGTCTAGAGCAAAAAGTATGGGTGTTGTTCATTTTGGATGGTGTTATGGACATTACATGTGACATACTCTGTGTTAAAATCTAAATGATCAATAGATAGGTCAGGTGGATCATAATCGACACCTTCCTCAACTTGGTACATAATTTTTTACTTACCTTTCCAAATTTGTTCTCTCATTGCATGGTCTAGTATAGATACTAGTAGTGGATATGATGCCTCCTCATTAGGTTATTATAAATAGTCCAATTATCCTCTTATACACCATGTAAACATTTGATCTAATATTTAACTAGGTCTTGTTCACCTACTATAGCCTTATGCATGGGTTGTAATGTGAGGCATAAATACATATGTGGATATGAATAAGATAGTGTCATAGTCATGTTACTATTTTAAAAATGTCAAGAAGTCATTTCTAAATGACATTATTTATGGACATACCATGATCTATCCCAAGTGCATATAGTTCCATAGAATGCGTGAACCTAGAGGAACTCAAGTAAAAATGTTTCATATGCCTTCCACATAGTCTCACAGGCTTCAAGATGAGGTTCAAGAGCTTTGGTTCCACTATAACTTATGGCACTATGAATGTAGTTATCATGGTCAAAGCAATGGTATAGAGTAGAATGAACTACATACCAAGTAGTAAGTTCTAACAATGAGTTCTTTACCGTTGAGTAGTTATTCCATTTAAGATATGGATAATTGATCATACCCAATCAATGTTGAAATCATAAAAGCCTTCTAAATTCTATACAAACTCACATAAAATTACAAAAGGGTACACATAACTTTATAATACAATAGAAATAAGAGTCCATCAAGATTCCATCATTAAGTATTTTAGTACTATCTAAAAGGGTGTGAAATTTTTTGGGATTATTTTACTTTACACATGCATAACTTTCCCTAGGTATGTGCTTAAGCAATAAGAGTCTAAAATGCTAGTGCATTGTCATTTCATGAAAGAATGAGTTATCACATGCTCACTCAAATCATATAACAAATGATTAGTTCCCATTGGTTTTATCACATGAGGGTATATTTATCCAACTATTTAGCTAGGGGTGATTGAACACATACACAATACTAAACTCATTCTATAATCCATATCTAAATTTGCACATGTTCATTGCTCAATGATCAAAAAGAAAAAGATGGCATAAATGATAACCATCAACCTTAACTCCTCAATTAGTTGAATAACAATATAAATGACAAATAATAACATTAGCTCCATAATAATATTAACAACAATATTAATTCAACACAAGATTCATTTGTCATATTTATAAGTGATATATAAAGAATACATAGTTCCAGAGTTACAATGTAATTAACTCGTATAAACTCTATCAATAACATCCAATTAAATAACAACATTAAAAATTACATCATGGGGGTATTCATACTTGGTTTTCCCTAACTAATTAGTTATAAAAGTAATTATAGTCAAGGTGACTCACCAATGATCATCAATATAATTGATTCATGGCATCTATTTACATTAAGTTCCTAAGGACCCAGGCCTTTTTGACCTTATATTCTCTCTTCAATGTAGGATCCTCATCACTGAGTGCCTATCTTCTCATAGGATGGTGTTATATTCACACTTGACTTATTCTCTTTCATCCCTATGACTTGATCCATAACCATTCTATTCTTTTTGTATGCTCCCAAAGTCTTTCACTAAGTTTTGAGTCCTTCATTCTCAAGTCATATATTTAATATGTACATTTATTCTATGACTTGATCCTTTTACACCATGGACTCATGTGACATGGTCTTCCATGTCATTCCTCTCCCCATTATTTATTCACAAAATTTACTTATCAGAAATTGGGGCCCAACATCACCCCACACTAAGCCATTAGTACATCCTAGACTAAGCATTATTCTCAACTTCTACCAAAAACTCAGGTCCTATCTAATCAATTTGATTTTTTTCACCTTCCCAATGGTTGAATGTATTCTTAAACTTATATGTTATTTATTATACCACCACTTTGATATCCTTGGTCTCCTTGAGTTACTTGAGACATTCACTTATTTTATTGACCAAATGCTCAATGGATGTGGACGCATCCTTATGAACACTTTCAAGTGAAATGACCTTGGTGACAACCTATCCTTGGAGTGTCACAAAGTTTGTATTTATTTATTAATGGTGATTTCTTATTATGTTCTCCATATACTCCACATCCTAAAATGCTTTGGCGTACTCTATGTAATCTTTTATTAATAAGGCATTATCCACCAATTATTATTGTTAAAGCTCTTCCCACTATAGCCTAGATTTCAAAATTTTGTTGGACCACACCAAATTTTCAAAAAACCCATCCAAAATGAGAATAGTGTCTCTAAATACATGCAATAAAAATTTTCATACCTCTACTACCTCTATGAACTGCTTTGTTGCCCAAGTCTGTTCATTTTGGGGGCTAGGATGGTCCTTGCATCATTTTATCAAAAGTCTACCAAGGTCTAGTTTATCCACTACCTTACTATAAATTGGAACCCCATATGCAAGTTTTGGTTCTTAGATCAATTTTTTTATATATGTTCAATGTTTTAACCTTGACTGTCATTTCAATCTATAATTGGTGTTTGATCTCAGCCAATTATTATTTAAGCTTCATTATTATAGTGATCTAGTTCTGATATAAAATAACCATTTCTACATGTTTATTTAAGGCTCTCTTGGCATTAGACTCAAATAAGGAATTTTACCTTACAACCTCATGTGCCAACTTTATAAGTATTGTGTTATCTTATACCATGCTAAACTACTAGGGGTCAACCCAAAGGGTATTTAGAAGTGATACCCCTTCCAAATATAATACCAAGCTATCTAAAGGCATCTCAAAATGGCATTTTTAATTATAAACATCATGGGAAAAAGACAACTCTTGTTATGTTCTCTCAAATTCATCCTATAATGAAAAATATGAGAACATGTACAAGAACTTCTCTAACACTCTTTTATGATATTGGGCACACAAGGTTATGATTGCATCATTTTTCTCTAGCCTCTGGATGGAGTCATCAACTAGATATTTCCCATTAGAGGGATCTCACTCAAGTATTTTGATGTTTGTGTCTTCACTCTAGTGGATGGACTTGATTTAAAACTCACTCATTCCCAAGGCCATGTCGGAACCATCCCTCTCTTCACCAATATATCTTAAATTTCCACTTGTGCCTCCTTAATAGTGGTTTGTTCACATCGCACTAGTGAAGATGTCTTATCTAAGTTTAGGGTAGCCTATTCTTATTTTATAATAACTTATTTTTTTAGTGTCTCCTTTGAGATATCTATCTTATATTATAAGTCACTATCCTTAGGTGCCAATGTTTCATATTCCAAAAGAATAGTTTGAGTTGTTGGCTTTGGGCCTTCGAGTTAACTTACTGATGGAATTTCTATAAGTGGTACTGGGGTAGTCATTTGGAACTTTATATTCTCTGATTGGGTGATAATACTAGCATCATGCCCTTAACTCTCCCACTTCTTATTCTCTAGCACTAGTGGATATGGGATTGTCTCCTCATGTTTTGTATTCCCTAATGATTTATTCCTAAGTTTCAACATGTAAAACAAAGAATTAATTGAATTTACAACCAAAATATATTATCCCTTGATGTTAGTTTTATCTAGCTCTAGCCTTTCCCTATACACCTTATTCCTAGGGTATATGTATAAGTGGTAGAGGGTATGAGTCTCTACATCATTATTTTTTGAAATAATGTTCACTAGTTATGCATCATATATTCAGTTGATGATGTTCATGATTTACCAAGTAATTAAGGTGTATGGTAACTTTATCCATCCAAAAAACTCTCTGGAGGGATCCATCTAGATTCACTCTAAATAAAAGTGTTAATTCATCAAAAACTTTTCTTTGTCCCCAACCTATCCAAGTAAGTCCTTTTCTAAGTAAGTCCTTTATAATGCACCACTCATTCCTGAAGGCTTACTTCATTCTATCATACAATCCCTTCATTTTGATCTTGTGGGATGGAATTATTGAGATAGGGAAAGTAAATGTTTTGAACCACTCTACAAGGGACTTATTTTTATGAGGGTATGCCTATTTCAATTCTCTAAGGGTGTATTTAGGTACACCAATCTCATCAAATACTAAGAACAAAAAGAAAGTGCCCCATGCAAACATTTTGTTTGATAAGTAGTGGTCTTTCTCTATGTTCATGATAATCTAATTAGTGAAATGTTTCATCCAATTATACTTTACTCTCATGGTAACCTGTTGAGTGAAATAAATATGGGCCATATCCACCTCTTTCATTATGTCAATGCTTCCAAACTTGGTGGTCATGATAATAGCAACCACTGTAAGGGTGGGATCTTTGAGACTTGTGATATGCATAACATGGCCTTATTTTTTATACTCAATTGCCATTGTAATATTTTCAATCTCTTTTTGTTACTCAAATTCATAATCAAGGTCCAAACCTAAGCAACTTTACTTATCCACTCGGGTGTAATCTGCACCTGATACCTAACAAATTAGAAATAGTCTTCATGCATTTGTGAAATCAAAATCTTTACTTATTCAACCAAATTCCCAAAATGGTGAAGATTAAAAAATTATAAGAGTCTTGCATCATTAAGAGTATTGAAAATACTCAAGTCATATACCAACTCATTCTTCATATTTTGGCACTTTCTTCAGTAGTCACACTATAGTTCTAATTAATTTCTAGTATGAAAATTGTTATAATCAAAAATATTACAAGTGGTCACATTTCATACCCGATTATTTATGCACAACACTACCTCTGGGTACTGCATTTACTTAACTAGTAGTTAGGGTAGAGAGGGTATGATAGCCTTTTTCTTCACCTAGAGTGTCATCCCTGATTATGTGTCTTCTTTGTCTTATTGTGAAAAGTCTTTCATGATAAATCTGAGCTCTTTAGGTACCTCCTATATAATAAACACAATTTAAACACCCACACTCTCTAATTATTCTACCTATGGTATCATAGGTAAAGGCTCATTGTGCTTGGCCTTTTTCTTCAACTTCATCACCCTTTGATGAGCCTTAAATTTGAGGCATTATTGTTTGATCCTCTTAAGAGAATACATGGTTGATTTGTTAACCCTCTTGGATCTCATACTTTAATTCCATCTAATGGAAAACATCAACCTTTGTAACCTATAAATCTTAAAACCTTTCACGTCCTTACATACCTCTTAGCACTCTACTTTTTCTCACAACTGCTTCACCCTGTAATACTTTAAAATTGTCTCAATTAGTTAATTTTCACTCATCTAGAAGATTCAAAATCAATCTTTCATCATCTTAATAACATTCCTTTGGATTTTTAATTTTGTGAATGTGACAATTGTAAAAAGTGAAATGGCCTTCATTTAACCTTTTATATACTCAAGGGTTAACTCACATTTACTACCCCACTATCTTCCATCACTTCACATAATAAATGCTAGAAATAGTATTGACATGATGAATACTTGTCACACTTTCCATTACCACTACTTTCTTTGTATTAAATACATGGCATGTCCTATGTTTTTCTCAAAGTGCATGACAGCTATAAATAATTTGAATTTTTTCCATTCTAAAGGTAAGAATCTTACTTCTTTACCTTAACATAGATTAGTGGTTATGCACCATATCTTACATACCCTTTTATTCTTACACACTTTTACTTATGCACCCTTGATCCTATACACATTCCCATTGACCATATATTTGGCACTCCATAGATTTTACTTCTTCTACCCTTACCCCCCACTAAAAATTATTCATAGTCCTACATAATATTGGAAATATATATAAAATAAGGAACAAGGTGTTGACCCTAAAAATCCTCAAGGGCACACAACCAATGCCACTCTTTATTGAAAACAAACAAAATCCTATACTAACATAGTGGAATATTCCTTATTACTAAAAGAGAAGGAAGACTATTTAGAATAGTAGGGCCACAACTGACTACCATTAAAATGGCCAAGAAGGAATTATCCATCTAGTTGCTTCAATCTGAATGTGTCATTAGGAAAAATACTATGAAAAATGAAGGGGCTATCCTAATGAACATGAATATTTCTTGAGTGGAACACAAACTTTGATTCGTATACTTAAACCTACATGCCTAGGGTAGAAGTCATGTTCTTCAAATGGTGATCGTGTCAAGCCTTCTATTTGTATTTCTCTACTCCTTGACTTCAATGTATGAGAAATTGAGTCTCATCCAGTTGCAATAAAGTATCTAGGGATTTTAAGGACTCTTCATCATTTAGTCAATCAAAATGTGTAATGCAAAAATAAGGGACAAGGAATTTAACCTAAATAATTGCTTTGGTACCAAACATAAGATTGAATGGTGTGCTCTTATTTAACCATTTAGAAGTGGTCTGATATGCCCATAACACTGTAAACACATGATCATCATAGTTAGTGAATTTAATATTACATATTTTGGTCAAGGTATTACCCAAGATCTTGTTGAATGCCTCAATTTTACCATTGGCTCAAGGATGATAAGTTGTAGTTTATGGTACGTGATCATGAATTTAACTAAGAGGATGAGGATGTTCTCATTAAAGAAATAGGTTCCTCAGTCATTATTCAAACTTAAAAAAAATATAAACCATGTAATGATATTCTCCCATATGAATCTTGTATCATTGGTAGTGTTACAATCCTTGGTTGGTGTATCTTTAATAAAATGAGTAAGATAATCTGTAGCAGTGATAATGTAATGTGCACTAGTACACCTCACTATTGGGTTGATGGGTCCAACAAAGTAAATATCCCACTTTTCAAAGGGTTCTTGTGATAAGATATGATGAAGGGGGATATCATCCCTTCTGTTTGACTTTCCCATGCACTGGAAAATGTCACATTGGCACACATAAGTTTTAGCATCTTTAAACAAGGTAGGCCACCATAAGCTAGCTGAAAGGACCTTCCACATTGTAGCTTCACCAATATAGTATCCTTTATCAACACCCTCATGAACTTAATGAATAACCTCAATATGCTCATGATTAATGATACAACAACATATAAATTCATCTTTCCAAAGATTATAAATGTCCCCTCCTATAAGTTAGAATGGAGCTACTCGAATAGACAACTACTTATTTTCTTAAGTGTTGAGGTGAGTTGGTCCTAAACTCATGTTGAAAAAGGTGGAAATATCTTCCAACTCCTCATGTACATGCATGACTTGAAAAAATTTCATGTCAAGCAAGTCATATTCAATGGTGCAAACCAATATTGAATACTCTGATGAATCTTGGTTGAATTCATGATGGCACAACATAAAACTAAAGGGAAAAAAGGGTATCAATATAACTAACTGGATCCTTATATGTTTTCTATCAAATTTATTCTAATTTATTAACATCATATGCATAGGTTGTCACTATTTTTAAAATTATCAAACCCTAGATCTTCACCCTTGGAGTGACTATGGTAAAAAATGGTTAGTTGAATTATGGTATCGAGTTGATCCCAAAGACCCCTTTAATTATGGGCATTGCCAACATATTCACTAATTTGAAAAGGGCCTTAAACTTATGTAGTTATCCCCTATATGTTGAATTATGTTTGCACAAGGAAGAAATATGTGATAAAAAAATACATGCAATGACTTAGCTTGTAACTTGTAAAATATGGCTCATGGACTAATCTTTGAATGCTTTAGACCTATAGAAAGACTCTTAATATGATTGATATAGAAATAGAGATAAATAGTGTATATCTTATAACTTGAATGTGTTAATATGGGTTTTGACTAAAATCCAAAAATTAGGTAGGCGGTGTTAATCCCTCCCTCTCCTAAAAGGAATCTTGTATGAATAAGTCTCCCCATGGTCTCAATTACTAGGTCTTGGTATGCAAGGTAACCCACTTGGCTAATGTGCACTTGTCCATGTCAAAGGTCTTGCTATTCATGATCTGAATAAAAATAATTAATTCTAACTAAGATATTTAGAAAATTTCATGCCTCCAAGATTTTATTCCCTTCACCAACTAACTCCTCTCATATCTTCATCATGTCCAAGAATGCAACAATGTAATAAAAATGATAAACATCTAAGATAATTTGTATAAAATCAATCAAGGTAAGTAATTTGATTCATATTGTTATATTCCTAAGATTAAAATGATCATAAATAAAGAGAAAAATATTAGAGTTAAGGATAAAAATGCTTACTACAAACATAATTGAAACTAAATTTATCTGACTGAATGAATTCCCATTTAAACCAATATTTAGATGAGCTAGACTTAGCACAAATTTTACTAAATATAGTGCAAGAGACTTACAGGAGTAACTATAAGAAAGAATGTCATTAATACCATACAAATTTGTAGAGAATGTCCACGTTTCTATGCAATATTTCACTTTCTACATTCAAAAGAGAGAAATGAGAAACTAAGAGAATGGTCTAAGGCTTGTATGTACCTGGATGTAGTCGTGCGCATCGAATTCAGGCGTTGTGAGAACTCCTCTTCGGTTGTGGAGGATGACACCTGCAAAAGAGAGAGACTAAGACAAAAAAGGCGTTAGATGAGGAGATGGTGGGTTGCCAAGCGAAAGCTTGATCCCAAAAGTATGAAGACTTCCTTAAGGGATGTCAACCCACTAGTCGATAAAAAGAATGTCTGATAAATAGCAAAATGATAAAAAGACTAAAATGATTAAAATATTGAAAAGAAATGGAAGAAAATGCTCACCTAAAAGATGTTGTTGGCCTCGTCACAGTCGCCGGCATCGGTGGTCCCACCAGCGTCGGTTGTCAAGGTCTGCCGACGTGGGTAAGTCTGCCGACGTCAGTTGGGGTAGTGGTCGATGTCGGTCTGATCTGGTCAGGTCTGTGGTCTGTGGACGGGTCTGGTTGAGTTTTTGGACTGTGGACAGGTCTGAGAAAGGGTCTGGGTCTATTTGAGTCATCTGAGAGTGTCTAGTTTTGGTTAATGGTCTGTGCAGAGGTTTTGGGTAGAGTTGCAGGGATAATGGACAGAGTGTATGGTCAAGCAGAAGACAGAGGCAATAGGGAGACAGAGAAATAAGGATTCGGGTCTGGTTTGGTTAACAGTCTGGTCTGGGGGGATATTACTTGAAAGCAATAACTGAAAACATAATAAAAACACAGACAATATACATACATGTGCCTTGTTGAAGGAGTGCTGTTGATACCTGTACCTATTGTTGATGTAGCCTGTGCAGAGAACCTATTGCTGGTGTAGAAGCTTGTTGTGTCTACCTGAGAGAGAGAGAGTGAGAGGCCTGGTTTGAAGATTGGCAGAGTGGCGGATGGTCGAAGACTCAAGATTGAAGGATTCAAGAGTTGGATGAAGAGCAGGGGCGAAAAAAGGATAACGGATGCAGAAAAACTGTTATGAAGGCTGTCGACGTCGGCAATATCACCGACGTCGGTCGACAGTTGACTAACGTCGGTGGTTGGAAGACAGGAAAAAGGCTAAAAATAGCCTTTCGTCCGTTTTCCCAACCACCGGGTCAACAAGTCCGAGGAAGAAACGGTCGAAGGTGATTAAAATGGACGAGAGGTTAAAGGGGAGAAGTTGGAATGGGGGGCTAGGCATTAATATTGGCCATGTGGGGAATGAAGGGAATCCAAAGAAGGGTATCCAAGGGTGGTGAGGTGGCAAGGAGAGGGAATTATTAATTTTAAGATAAGATAATTATTTCAAATTAATAAGACATGGGTTAGGAGTGGTTAAGTGGACCAAAGGGGACTAAGGGGGGAAAAAGGACCAAGGGGTGTCTACAGTCCACATGGACTTAATATTAATCTAGTTATTATAATTTTACTTTTTGATTAACATTGCCTAGGAACTCATACAATCTTTAGACTCAGCAAATAGTTATGTAAATAACAAGATAAAATAACAGAAGGGAAGAGATTATCCTATAAAAAGTAGAAAAAATAATATTTTTACGTCTCATTTCATAATCCATAAATATCCACCCCTTATCATGGTACAAGATATAATCTTAAATAGGCATGCAGGCCTATCGAGTTGAAATACATAATCAAATTCAAATTCACTTCTATGAGGTAGTTGTGGAATCTTTGATGTGGTTGGACCACTTGAGGATTTTTTGGAATGAGCCTCATTCAATTTCATCATGATGATAGTTTGAAATGTGTTGGACTGAATAAAGAATAAATTCCCACAAATAATTTAATTGTGATTGTGTTGAGGTCAACAATTGCCAACATTTTGTGAAGTTAGGACCACGTCTCTCTAAGACAGATTATTTTATTTTATTCTTCATGATTGATCCTTATGTGAAAATAAAATTTATTATTTATGCCTCATTCATAATTTAGTTGGGCTAATATTTAATTCTTGGAATCAAATTCGATATGTAGTTATTTCTTAATCGTTGACATTTTGATGGTTAGATGGGTCATCAATTTAAAATTTATTCCTCATTGGTTGTGTAGCTAGTATGTCATTTGTTCTAATGGGTTCCCTACTACATGGATCTCTTTTGGTTTCTCTCTATTTTTCCCTTATTGTGAACTCAAACTCTACTTATGCAGGCTCCAGTTGACACTTATCATCTCATTGGTGCTCCTATGATTTATTCCTTATTTGTTTTATCCCTTATTATGACCATGTTGCCTCTTTTCATTCACTTAAACTCTTAATCTCTCATCCCCTTTGGTGTCATGTGTCACTTTATTGGTCCTCTGATATTTTTCCTTTATCACTATAAATGGTCTTGCCTCTAGGATCCCAAGCCTGAGATGTTACAACATGATCAAATCCCACTCACTTACCTAGAATAGAGGATTTGTACTTTATAGGAACTACTCCAAGATGCCAAGTCATCAAGATTGTGCTACATGGAACCATCCCTCTAACCTACTAATTTGAGATATATTTAACTATGTGGATGGATCTGAGGCTCTAGGTCACCAATATTTCACCACTTGCGGTCATCGTTCTAACCCACTTTCTCATATTTCTACTGACATGGATTTCATAGGGGTAATTTCTTAAAAATAATCTAAGTATTTCAAAGAAGTTAAAAAGTGTCATGTGGCCTTGGGATAATTTTTTGAAATTAGACAAGTGTTGAAATTCCTTTTTTGAATAGGTTGGAACATTTGTGTGTCATGGAAAGATGACATGTGTCTCTGTTGACCATTTTTTGCCCAACGGGCCAAAAATCGGTCCCCTTCTTCCCTTGCTATTCAAAGCCAATCAATTTCAGGTTGCATAAGTTCATCGCCCTTAGTTCATGAACTGGTTCAACGCTTTGGCTTGGTTCAACCACTAAGTTCAACACTTCACTGGTTCAATCAGCACTTGGTTCAACCACTTAAGTTCATCGAGCTTCAAGTTCAACATTGGTTCATCACTTAGTTCAAACGGCTTTAGTTCATTCAGCGGGTTCAACATTTTAAGTTCAATGCCTTGGTTCAATCAGCGAGTTCAATCATTCGGCTCACTCAGTCGGTTCAGCGGCATCAATTCATCGACGTGCAGTGTTAAACCATTGAACCGGTTCAATAGATCAGTTCAACGGGTTGGTTCAATGCATCGGTTCAATCGCAACGGTTCAAAGGGGTTGGTGCAATGAAGGGCTCGATGCATAGCTTTAAACTATTGAACTGGTTCAATCATTTGGTTTAGCACCTTCAATTCAATGAATTAGTTCAAAAGCTAGGTTCAATCGGCTCGGCGCACAGTGTTGAACCGTTGAACCGATTGAACTGTTGAACTAATTTTGGTTTAATGGCTTGGTTCAAGGGTGTGTCCCAAAGCCGAGGGGCTATGCTGGGTTCAGATACCCCTGCGGAGGGCAAGAAGCATTTCAAAAAGGACCGAAGGATTTTTTCAAAGTGCAGAAGACTTAAGACTTCGAATTTCTTCGGACTTTTGTTCGAAGGATTTCCTTTGAACGAAAAGCCCGAAGAAATTCGGGGGAAGCTCAGTTCAAAAAGGCTGCCAGCACAGGGAAAAGACAAAGCAGCCAGTACCTATGGACTTTTTTGTCTGCGGGGAAAAGCTCAAAGCACAGAAGCCCGCAAAAAAGACCCGATGACATTTTGCCAAGGACGGTGACGTCTTAAAAGTCGTCATTTTCAAGGAGACGAACTAGTCATTGGGTGATGGCCGTGTGAACATCAATTTTAACACAGTGAGGTAGTCATTTATTTTTTGAATTGTCTGAGTGCCAACCATGGAAAGAGCCCAAGGAATGTAGCGACCCGCCAGAAGATTGCCCCCGAGGGCTGAAAGAGTAGGAAGAAGACAAGGAGCATAAAAGACAAAGCAATTCAAGTGGCGAAGGGAAGGTGAGTTATTGCCAAACGAGCGGTGTGGCCTGTTTTTCTCCAAGTTGGCATTTAAGAGGGGACAAACTGCAGTCTATTTGCAGAAAAGAGGCGCGGCCATGTTCTTACATTAATGTTTAAATGCCAAAGTCAATTTTGGTGATTATACAACATGGTTCCAATAGGCCTTTTCTGAAGAATGACATCAGTAACAGTGGCTTCCTCTACCCAAGGTTCAGAATGCACATGGGCCACTTGCAAAAATGAGCGCCAAAATCTTTCCTAGGAGGCGCCAAGTTTTCTTCCTCTTCCTATATATTGTAAACTTCTCTTTTGAGAAAGGATGGACTCTCAACCTTAAGGCAAAACTCTGCCCAAAAATCTCTCGGGCTTGTAAGGCAGAGCTGCCAAATTTTTACCTTGAATCAAAACATAGCATTTTTACCTCCATTCTGAGTTTTGCATCTTTAGTATGTGTCTATGCCTTGATTCTGTGTTAAGTCATTTTCTTAATGCTTTTGCAGAATGATTTCAACATGTCTGGTGCATTTTTTGAGTCTCCTTTTACAGGTTTGTCAGAAGTGTCTCTAGAGGAGTATAGGTGAAGTGGATAGGCTACTACAGTGTGTCTCAGAATGCCTCTAGTAGTTATTTCCTCCCTGTATCTCCATGGACCCCTGACCCACTGATGCAGAAGGTTTTCTCATGTCAGATGAAGTGTATGGTAGCTGGTTCTCGGTGGAAAGTGTATGTTCGGGTGGATTAGATCACACTTTTCTAGTGTATCACCTTTTCCCTTTTTAGGCTTAGGTTTTGTTTTCAACATCTCTCTCTCCCTTTTCATCCCCCCCTTTTTTATTTTATTTGTTAGTAGTAGGAGAAACCAGGGCCTAAAAGATACATCAGAGGGGCTAGCCCTCATCTAGAGACTCTCCCCTCCAGCTTCACTAGTCCCACAGGCGAGAGGGGAGTTTCCATTTTGACGTGTGGAAAAGGCAGGAGCTCGGCCTCCTACCCACGGGTGCAAATCCACTGCGTCAATAACTACAGCATTCGGACCTAGGGTGTCCACTTTTTAGCATTGTTGTCCAAGTCCATAATAGCCTCAAATGGTTAGATTTTCCCAAATCCTTATCTTTTCCCTTGTCAGCCTAATGCAAGTTCATCTAACCCAGGATCACTAGTTTCCCTATAAAATCCCATTCAAAGGTCATTTATAAGGGTTAACGATCATTTAAAAGGCACAAGCTAGAAATATACTAAAGCACACTCAAGTAAATCTTTCTATTCTCTGCATACAACCAACCACTATTATTTCTAGCCTATCCAAGCTCCCACACTAGTCATGAGTCATCTCAAGCTTGCCCAAATTGGCATACACTTACATTGCACAATACACATTCACATTAGGAGAACTACATTGGCCTTGATCCCTCTTCAGAGTATTGGTATGTAGGCAGCGTGCCCACACACGGGGTGTGATCACACATTTAGTGCATATTACACACTAACCCCTTTTCCCAGTTGGATTCGAGATCACCTATCAAGCATGAATATGAACTAGGATCCTTGAAGACAAAATCAATTACACACAGAGCTTTACGAATAACTAGGACTTGATATTTCAGGCACAGGGTCTCCCGGAGCAAATGAACAGAACCTAGAAAGCTCAGACACTAAGGACTATAGTGCCAAAACTTGGACTACAATGCTGGACCTCCAGGTGTCCCATTTTTGGCACTCCTATATAGGTAGAAAACATACTTCTAGATCTTGTTTCCAATAGTCTACCCAGCAATATCAGTGATTTACAACCTCTGTCTCCTCTGTCTCAGCCCAAAATCAGCTAAGTTTTACTCTCTATTCTCTTGTTTGCTATTTTTAGAAATCAATTAAGCACTTCCAGATTCAATAAATTAGTAGATTAATTAAGACACATTTATTTACTGATTTTCCCCTTAATCTAGACCCCTTTACTATTTAGGAAATTAAACCTATAGTTTCCCAAATTTAGTAAAACAATAGATCATGGTCATCTTTTTAGATTCTCTTATGCACTTTTTTTGTAACTTCTTAATATTTCTAGCCTTTGTTACTATTCAAGAGAGTAAACAATAAAAGTATATGTTCATAAACCTCTTTCTCAATTATCTATTACTCTGATACTTTCATTGTATACTCTTTATTTACAATATTTATGTTAAATTTGCCTAATACCCTTGTATCATAGTTTTTTTTAAAAATTTGATGAGTAAAAGAAGGCTTTTGATGGGATCTCGAAACCCACAACAGAAACAATCATAGATCAACCAAATCAAAATTAACAATAAAAGTCAAGCAACCATCCACAACCACATGGCTACAACCAAAATCAGAGTCTGAAACAACAACATAAAACCACTCAAAAACACAAGAAACAACATACCTTTAGTTAAAATAATGTCAAACTTCAGTAAAAATCAATAATTATCATATAAACAAAAGACTTATCTCCCTTAACAACCCAAAGATAACCAATCAAGATTAGCATACTATCCAAGTATCCAAATTGAAGAGAAAACACCTCAACCTAGGGAAGGGGTCACTCTTTTGCCACAATGGAAGAGGAGACCCTTCGTTGTTCATTGGTTCCCATCCTTCACCAAAACTTCTACATTGAAATGCAACCTTTCTGCCTCAGTTCTTTACCCTTTCTTCTCAATTATTGAAAATGAGGGTTCTTTGGACCTGGTCAAAGGAGGGTGAGGAGGGGAGCCCAGGGTAGGTGATGGAAGTGAGGAACACAAAGGTCCGCCTGGAGCTACATCACCTAACAAAGAGATTTCACATTGGGGGGGTTGAGAGGATCAACTGAGGGGAGGAGGACCGGATGGGCGAAAGAAAATGCCATGTTTATGCCATAAGAAATCTTGGTCAATGGTACCTTCTTTTTTCCTCTAGCCAAATGAGAATGAGGACTTGAACGCTTAACACCTATGAAAGAACAACCAATGACTTTGTGCCTAAACAAGTTGCAACGAAAACATTTAAACACAAGGCCTTCAAAGTTAAGGTACTAGGTCCATGAACCTTGAGAAGAACAAATTTTCACTGAATAACAAAGCAGTTTGGAGAGGTCTACAACCACACAAGCCCTCACAAACCTCTTCTCCATTGACCTTGCATCGAGTTTCACAAAGGAACCCACTCGATTGATCAACCTAATAGTGTGTTCTTCTTTCCTTAGGACTAGAGGGATATTGTATAATCTGATCCAAATGGGCACCACTATGATCGCTACCAATGGAGGGTTGAAGAAAGGATCCCAAGGGCAAAATAAAATCCCAAAGTTGCTAATAAACCAAGGCCTCAAAGCCCAAATAAAATCACGGTCCATAACATTGCAGAACAACACTTGGAAAAATCCATCACTGAGGAGAGTGAAGGAAGGCGCTTCCATAGAGCTTCAAGCCAATTTAGCCCAACAAACAAGATCAATAATCTAGAGTGGTGAGCCCAAACACTTATCAAAAAAGCTATGGTTACTAATGTCTGAGCTTAGGTCCTAAATGTCTTGATTATAAAGAACGAGTTCAGGGGCATCATCTGAGAAAGACATAGGAAGGTCTCCAAGTAGGAATGAAGGGGAGGAAGAGGCTATATCTGAAGGTAGAGGAGCCCTGACTCTAGCTTCGATCTTAACCAAGGAGGGACCCAACCTGCCAGGAGCAAAGACTAGGGAAGATCTGCAAAAATTGCTACACTTGTGGAAGGGATTGGCCACGTTTTTGCAGTCAACATAAACCATCCTTTGCTTAGGATTTTGTACTGCAGGAGCCGCTTGGAGGGAGGGAGACATTCCATTGGTGCCTACCTTCTATGTAAAGTTGGGGCCTTTTCCAAACACTGCCAAACCTTTGAGATTGATGCCCTCACCTATGCTAGTGCTAGGGAGTAGAGTAGATAATAGAGAAGATGCTAACGACACCTAGGAAGAAGCAATAGGGAAGTACATTCCATCGGAACCAAACGAACTGAAAAAGCCAAGAATAACACTTTGATCGACCGCCTTGGATGGGGCATGGTTAAAAAATCCGCGCTGCAGTCTTGACCTACAGTGGACTAAGGATGGGGGCAACAACTCATTAGCATCATCTCCCCCCTCATCATTAGAAAAATCTCCCTGATTCGAGCTAAACCCAGAGGCGTTGAGCCCTGTAGAGTCCATCCAATCACTGTTGGAGCCAAAATGAACCAAACTTTTCATTTTGAATTTTTTCCCTCTCATACCACTCTATAATGAAATCTTAAAAGCATTGTAATATATTGAAATGTATTTTTTAACTTGTAATTAATTTTCTATTTTTAACATAGAGAGGGAACACAAATATATTGAAGCCAAGTTTTAGGGGAAATCGCTCTGAGACCTTGCAAGTGTTGTAGCATAATTGATGTACTCTTTTGAACACTTAAGAAGCGTGCCCTCCACAATAAAATATTTGTTAAAAAGAAACAAATTATAATAAAATAAAAGGTACCTTAAGTATAGCTGCCGTGTTAATGAAGGAATGAAACATTTTAATAACGGGAAGTTTGATCGGCAAAAGGAAATGAAGCGTAGAGCCGTCCGCAAACGTGCGTGTTTTATTTATATCGTTCTTTTCCCCGCCCTTGATCTCTGCGCCGTATAACCGAACATCAAAGCCCTGCGTGCGAGGGTTTTGGATTAATTATATAAGAAGCCACTCTAGTTGGGACAAATCCGGGCTAATGTGGCAGAGCCGATCCTTTCCTTTCCCTTGAGGTATTTATATATCGAACTTTGTTTTTCTTCTTTTTAAATACACGCTGCGGCGCAAGTCCGTTTTAAAGCTGCGCTTAGGGTTTGCGAGTGTTAATCGGGCGCATTCAATCGGCCTTTGGGTTTTCCATTGGCAATCTGTGTTTGCGTTAAATGACCATCCATGCTTAATTGTCTACAATCATAATACTTAACTGGGGTTGCATTTTAATACGTAAGGGCAGCTAGATGTATATTTTCACCTTGTGCCTGGACTCACAGTTAACATGCCTTTGGACTACAAATATTTTCAACAAGATTGTGGATGTGAATCTGTTGCCACGATAAGTACTGTGATTTAGAAAAAATAATAAAAATGTTGAATTTGGATTCACTCACACAAACACTTTAAGCAAATGTCTGCAGCAAAGTGCATCACCTGTATTTCAGCTTCAAGTTAAGCCAAAAGATGCCATCCTCTCTTTAGGAATTCAAGACCCCAGCTTTCTATGTGATCAGGTTCTACCTTGGGGAACATTGTTGTTTTCATATTTCTGAATCATATGCCAAAAAGAAATGTTATGTTCCCTTCCGGTGGAAGAGTTTCTTCTGAGCTAAAAATGGCAAAGGCCTTTCTAGATAAAGCACACTTACCCTAATTTTGAGGAGTGATTTAATTTTTTTAAAAAGTTTTTTATCACAATTAGTGGTGTTTTTCAGCTTCAAGTTAAGCCAAAAGATGCCATCCTCTCTTTAAGAATCCAAAACCACAGCCTTCTATGTGATCAGGTTCTGCGTTGGGGAACATTGTTGTTTTCATATTTCTGAATCATATGCCAAAAAGAGATGCTATGTTCTCTTCCGGTTGGAAAGTTTCTTCTGAGCTAAAAATGACAAGGCCTTTCTAGATAAAGCATACTTTCCCTAATTTTGAGGAGTGATTTAATTGTTTTTTAACTTTTGATCACAATTAGTGGGGTTTTACTAATGTGCACAGCTTTGTGGTTTAGAAGGGCTTTGTTAATGTGATATGTGTTCATCATTCACAGACAAGATCTGTGGAATGCTAGACATTACGTAAATAGTTAAATAAATGTTGCATGCTAATTGAACATCTGTCATGAATTATATATCAGTGTTCTGGAAAGAACCACAGAAGGGAAATGATGAGAATTTGATTCATTAGTTGAATGGTGCTAGGTTTAAGAATGAGTATTAAAGTTTTTAATGTTCCACCGGATGCATTCCTGTTCCTGTTCCTCAATCCCCATCCATATCTATATTCCTACTCAAATATAATTTCTAGGGTTTTGGGAACTTCTAGACATCTGCTTTCTGTTATCGTGTTTCCCTGATTCCTCTTAAAAGGGGACTCAGTGGAGCATAGAAAATATTAGTTAAATTATGCAAAAGGTAAGGATGACTATTGACAACATATATAACTCAGAGACTGTTGTTGCTTTGGGTTTAGGGTGACACGTGGGTTTGCTTAAACATGGTAATCCTAAAGGTATACCTTTTTTGTATGTGGCTCAATTTTGCCACACATTAGCTAAGCTTAGCCATTTTGACATCTTGCTGTGCTTTTTGTGAACATTGCAATGTATACAAATGTTCGAGTTTGAAGTATGTAAGCTACAAGAATAATATTTTCAAGGTGCATAGTGTTTGAATGTACATGGGACCTTAAACTTGCTTTCCAGAATCTTCCAACCTCCCTGTCAATAATCTATTGACTTCTTGTCATTCTTTCAAGGATTATTTCAAGGCAAAAAGGCCTGTTTTGGAGGTCTTCAGCTACAAGAATATTAACTTTCAAGCTGCATGCGATTTCAATGTACTGAAGAGCTCACACTTGCTTAATTTCACACTTCACAGATTAAAATTTGCCCTATACCACTAGGTCACAGATAAAGAGATTTCCAGATATCAAGACAAAGCTTGCAATGCATTCTCCTTTTTATTATATTCAGATTACCAAGCTGCCTCCTTTGGCTACCGCTTGTTATCTTTGTAGAATAAATTGTTTATTTAGAGTGCCATGCAACCGTGTTCTGAAGAGGTGATTGTTGTGAAGGCCATACATTCATTTTTTTCACCTCTTTCAAAGTAATATCTTCACTCTTTTCATACAAATGTGCTTGGATGCTTAGACATGTGACGAGTTCTATATTTCTGGTGGCTTGTGATAAATTCTGTATTGCTGGTCTGCCTGATCCAAATTCAGAATATATATGATTAAACAAATATGGTAAATATGCAAATAATGTAGTCATTACAAATTTCAAAAATATTAATAAGAGGATTAATTTGAGAAAACTTCACCTCTATATAATCAATACAGGTTGCTACTTGCGAGTACAGTTGATTTGTTTACCATGCCATGTTCCAAGATGTAATAAAATTCAAAGGCAATTGTCATGATTCATGAATAATAAACAACAATGCTAACGGTATTCATAATAAATGATAGATACCTAGCTTTAAGGCAAAGAATGAGCTTTAAATGATTCACTGTTATTTGATCAATGTAAATTATGTTCTTATAACATTCAACCTGTAATTTGTTTTATGGTGGGGAGTTTGAACTTCAAATTGGTTTGCCTTTACCGTATGCTAAATGATGAGGAGGCGGGCTACCAAAAGAGAATGTTGTATGTTTAGGAACTAAAGTAACAAAGGTTTGTAAACATTTGTTGCATGATTAGCTATGAAGGCTCACAACAGATTCCTTTACTGTGGAAAATAATACATGTATTATGAAACAAATAACAAAATAAACTACATGGTTACTTTTCAAGCTCAACATTTAAAAAAATAACTTGTTTATTATTTTTATAAGCTCCTTTATAGACTCAAGTACAGCTCAAGCATGGAAAATACATCCTGGTATAACAAGCCAAAGAAAATGTGGGCAAAATCTCAAATATGATAATTTTCATTACAGAGCCTTGCATTGGTATAATTAAATTAAAATGTATGTGCCAGGAATTAGGAGGTTTTACTTGTAAGATTGCAATAATGTTTGAATTCTGTAAGTTGACATCATTCCTCCTATGCTCACGATATTTCTGCAGTCTTGTAGATTTTTTTGTGGGCTTTGTTGATGGCCATCTGACGAGGACATCCATTATAGTTAGTGAGTGAACTATAGTTATTAATCAATCAAATCCATATGAAGTGGGTTGGTGGAATAATTCAAATGGTAAATAGAAATAAATTAAAAAACAGGTGGACAGTTGGATCCATCCAACATTTTAGATCTTAAGAGTTTTTGGAAGGTAAGAACTTCTATACAATATTCATTAGTAAATTACTTACATGTTGCCCATCCTTTTTATCAAATCACTAGTCAAAAGGATCTTATTTGGAACCCACAAGCTGCCCAAGCATTTTTCCATTTGAAAGAGGCTCGTTACTCTACTCTAGTGCTTTGTCTTGCGACTTGTTGCACCCATTTGAGCTTGAGACCGATGCATCCCTATATTCCATAGGTGTCCTACTTAAGTAGGGAGGACTCGATGTGCAACCTATGATGAGTGAAAAGGTCTCTACTCCATGGTTCAATTGCTTAAGCTTTGTAGCAACTGACAGACTCTTATTTATGAGATGGGTTGTCATATAAGTTCACTCTTGCGTTCCAGCAGGTCTTTCTCGCCAGCTTTTGCTAAATTAAACTCACCCATCCCCCCAATGGTGGACATTTTGGCATATAGAAGACCTTACAACGCCTTCAGTGTTACTTTAATTGGCCTTCTATGCAGAAGTAGGTTGAGCATTGTATGTGTCGGTTCTTACTTTACAATCAGTGTAAGACTTCCAATGTAAAGCCCGGATTATAACAACCATTACTGGTACCTTCTCAACCATGGTAATCCATTTCCATGGACTTCATAAGTGGTCTGCTCAACATTCAGCGCCAATTCCAACATGACTGCATCTTTATGGTTGTCTGTTGGTTTTCCAAAATGGCTATCTTTGTATCATGCTTCGAGACCATTGATGCTTCACAAGCTGCATACTTGTTCTTCAAGCATGTTTGGAACAATTTTGGTCTGCAGCTCACTATCATTTCAGATTGTGACCCATGCTTTGTGAGTCACTTTTGGTGAACAATGTGGAAGCGTTCTGGTTGTCTGTTGTGCTTCTCCACTTCATTTCATCTGCAGGCTGATGATCAGACTGAGGTTTTTAATCGCACTTCAGTCCATGCTCTCCACATTTTTCATCAAAGGAGTAAGCACTTGGGCAGTTGTCTGCATGTCTTTCAGCATAGCTACAAGCAGGTTACCCATGTTTCTACAGGCCATTTTTCTTTTGAATTTTGTTATGGCTTCCAACCTTTAGCACCTTATGAGATCCTAGTTGCTCTTCGATATTCAAATGCATCCCACCGAAGACAAAACTTTGTTTTTTAAATTGGTCAAGTTTCACACAAAATAAAGGAGCAATACAAACTAAAGCCAAATTCATGGCACCTTATGAGATCCTAGTTGCTCTTCCATATCCAAATGCATCCCACCTAAGATAAAACTTTGTTTTTTTAAATTGGTCAAGTTTCACACAAAATTAAGGAGCAATACAAACTAAAGCCAAATTCAAGGCACTTGATGATCTACATTGAGATTCTTTCTAAGTTGGTGATTGTGTTTGGCTTCTGTCAATAGAGGTTTCACAATAAAGGACATCACAAGTTGAAGCCTGTAAGATACAGACCTTCTCTAGTCTCCAACTTGTTGGGTCTAGCCTTTCAACTCAATCTTCAAGCTTAATGTGGCATCCATGATGTTATCATTGCGAGAAAGCTCAAGTTGTACGAGCAATTTCACTTGGAGGCAGAGGTTTCCATCACTCATCATGAGGATGCTGTGCCTGATTTTCAACAACTGCTGGTAGGAGATACTTTGCTCTTTGTTTGGACTTAGACTAATTGCAAGGGGAAACACTAATACCTTGTCGGCAGCAAAGGATCTCTAACTATATAGGCCAAATAGTTCTCCGAGCTAAGTTTTATAAAGAAGTTCCTAAATCTCATGTAGAAATTGGGGACAATTTTCTCTTAAGCTGGGATGAAATGATGAGGACATATAGTTGGTGAGTCAACTAAAAGTTCCTTATTAGTCAAATCCATTTGCAAGTGGGTTAGTGGATTTATTTAAAAGGTAGATATTTTCAATATATAAAAATAAGGACAATTGGAAATTGGTAGGTGATGTTGGAAACAATAAATGTAATGAACTTACCATATCACAAAATCATAATCACAACAGTAGAGCGCAATATGATAGATCACATAAGCAGAATAACCCATCTACTTGCAAATAGGAGGAGATCTAGGCAATAAAGTGAAAGGAAGAGCAAAATAATTTAATATAGAATTGAGCCACTTTGAGGGGGAAGCCTCCCAAGTCCTTACATTAAGAAGATAATTCTGAATATATGATGACTAATATCCTAAACGCTACCTCCTATATATACCCTACCTAGGCTATGGGAAATCCATAAACCCAAATAAGCTAACTGTTCTTACCAATATGCAATCTAGAAATTAACAAATTATTAAGTCAAAGGTTATGCACATCACTGGTCAGCCACACATATCCGAATAAAAGCCATAAGTTAAGGGCATAGTATGGCCCCCTCTTCAAACCAACGTTGTCCTTAGCAATTTCCAATTGTGGATGCTTTTGTATGAAAGTCTCATCTTCCCATGTCGCATCTTTGTTGGGCAAATTCTTCCACCTGATAAGATACTTTATGATCACTTGCGTTTGCAACCTCTTAGTGCAAGTCTCGAGAATCTCTTCAGGGTCCAAGGTAACTCTTCGCTCTTCAACAAGCTCTTGTATCCCTCCTTTTGTTGCTTCAAGGATGTTTCTTTATATGGTTGCAACTTGATAAAAATCTAATCTCTTACATCAAAATGCCTTTCACTCATGTGTTGATCTTGTTTCATTCGGTTTTGTGTCATGGCTAAGTTCTCCTTGAGACTAGATAGTACCTCCTGTTGGTGTTAAATATGCTTTTCAATAGCACTGATGCTTGATCTCAGTTTCAAGGATGAAGTTATGGATGGTGGAAGATATCCATACAATGCCATAAATGGGGACATCTTGGAAGGAGTATAGAAAGAAGTGGAATACCACCATTTTGATAGTGGCAACCAGTTAACCCAATGTGCCTACTTATTTGAAACAAAACAACAAAGATACTCTTCCAAACACTTGTTGACCACCTTTGTTTGCCTTTTAGATTGGGTATGATATGAAGAGCTATGAGCCAACTAAATACCCAGACATGAGCATAAATTAGTCCAAAAAGTACTAGTAAATATGGGGTAATGGTCGCTTATTATAATCTTTGGGGTCCCATGTAGCTTTTGAATTGTCTCCATAAATGTAGTTGCCACTGTGCTTGCAATAAAAAAGATATGACAAAGCTCAAAAATGGGCATATTTTGTGAGTCTACTAATGATTACTATGATGACACTTTTCATTGACTTTGGCAATTGTGTAATGAAATCCATGGAGACCTCCACCCATCATTGGCTAGGATTAGATAAAAGATGCAAAATACCTAAGTGTTAATCTTGTCACCTTTGTTTTGCAAACATACCAAACATTTTGCCACAAATATCTACACATCAACCTTTAGTCCTCCAAAAAAATCCTACTTGAGCCTATGATAAGTCTTTAGGAATCTTGAATGTCCACTCACCAGAAAAGCATGGAGCTCTTCAATAACATTATGCTTAAGGCTCAAATTATTGAAAGTATATCATGTCCTTGTACCACAGGTTGCCCCCATTCACTTCAAATTAATCTAAAGTGCTTGGATCTTGTTGAAGTTAATGAATGAGATTTTGAATATTTGGATCTTGCCTCATCCACCCAATTCGTTGGTAATATAGACATGGCGCACAACTAGGTCTTTGTGTTTTCATAGTGCATCTGCCACTACTTTCTCCGTTTCTTTCTTGGAGATGATTTCAAAGTCATACCTGTTGACTTTCCAAGTCACCCCTTCAACGGGTGTTGAACTCATAAGGACCACACAAATAGTGGTGTGCTTGCGTAGTGTCAAGTTCTCAAAAAAAAAGCTTGCGCGCAGGTGTTTCCCATCCGTACCCTCACTCAACAATCAGCTTGGGTAAGCTCATCAAGTGTTGATCTACGCCCATAAGGAGCCCTTAATGCACGCCCCATGCAAAGATCTTTCATTGCACCAACACGATGCGCGAGTTAGAGTGTGTGGGTCTCCTCGATTTCAAGCAGTGAAAGAGAGACTAGGTGCAAAAGGAGTTTGGGCTGTGATGCATTTCCATAGAAGATCTCTCTCAACGCCTTTCACAAGCTTGCAGCCACATTGCGCAACCAACTCTTTGTGCAACCATTAGTTCGTAGTCGCATGCAAGACTTTGCAAATATGGGCGCGCAACAATTCCATTGCCTATGCAGGATGACGAGGCAGAACCCAAGGATGCGCCTACATGACCACACATCAGTAGGACGACCTAGGTGGATTGGTAGGTGACCGCCATAAATGAGAATAGTGGTGGGATCCAATTGGATGTCGAGGGAATCGAATCAAGACAAAATTAAATGCCAAGACAGTTGTCAAATTGTCAGAACATGGGCATGTGATCTCTTCTGACAAAGATCCCAGTTGCTTGTCCACATCAATATTAAATGTTGTAACTGCCCTGATAGTGGGTGAGATTTCAGTTAATGACCCATGGGCTTCTCATCGCCTATAAAAGCCTGGGGCTTACATTGTAAAAGGGTCCACATCTTTTGAGCATTGCAACATTGCCAAAATTTGCCCTCCAAGAATCCTCTCGGTAATAAAAGCTCTGCCCATTTGAGTTTGTAATATTGCCTTAGACCTTGAGACTAATAAGAATTAATTCATTTTCTTCATTCTTTGCATTCTGTGTGTATTATTGGTTCTTGGTCTTTGTTTGTGGATGTTCGTCCCTTAGTGCTATCCCCCCTTCACACCTTTTGCGCAGAACTGGAAGTCCTTGAAGGTCGTATTTTGTTTATGCACAGGTCTGCATAGGTGTTATCTGTGGACCATTTGTCGTCCCTTTTGAGTGCTGTGTTGTGTTCCCTTACCTCCATGCAAAACACTTATGCATTGCATTTAGTTTTAAGTTTATGTATTCAATCTTTTAGTTTTATTGTGTCGTCAAGCAAGCGAGGTGCTCGCTCTATTCTTGGTGCATCACCTTTTACTTTCCAACAATCTCTTACCTTTTCCCTCCCTTTTCCCCTTGTCAAGTCTAGGTTTGGCACTTGTTGGAGATTTCATTTTGCTCTTTGTAGGTCTGCACGTTGGTCTTAAACCAGGTGTATCTAGAATAGAAGGAAGCCGACCTACTTTGGAGGTTCATCCGAAGGAGCGCAAGAGTCCCACACCTTGGGGGATGATCCCATTGATATAACGAGACAGTTAATAACTCTCCGGCACGCGAGTCTAAGGCACTAGGCGTGTAAGAGTCGTGCACCAGCGCGTGTAAGAGCCCTCCGCAACTACGGGTGCACGATTTGAGTGATAACAGTTTCTAGCATGCTCGGTGGGACCCAAGTTTAAATGTTGGCTAAGAGATTGGCGCTACTCCTAGCGATTCAAGTGTTGAAGACACTATGTAGAGTCCCTGGTGACTCCAAGCATTCATGGTTCGTAAAGAGTAACCTTTCATCTACATGCCAAGACATACGAGATTGTCTTCCAGGGGCATTGATTTTCATTTCGTTGAGCTACCTACAACGTTTAGAAGAAGGGGAGTTAGAGTATCTTTGTCTCTTGTCAGAAGGGCTATTGATGCAAGACGACCTTCTCCCAGAACTCAATCTACACCTCCATTTGGCTGACTCCCTACACAAAGAGGAAGATTATTCCCTATTCCTTTCATGGCTGCGCAAAGAAATCAACCTTTTGTTCACTTTAATGGAGGCAACCCAGTGACCCTTCTTCAGGACGATGATATTCCCGTAGCTGCTCTTAAGAGCATCCCCTACTTTACTAGAGAAAATTCAACTATGCTTGTAGAGCACATATGGGACATTGGAAATATTTGTTCTGCCCACAATGTGATCAAAGACAACGTTGCAGTGCGGCTCCTTGCCTCTTCTTTGAAAGGGAGCGCGCTCCAATGGTATCACAACTTGTGGTCCGGTTCTATTCATAATTGGGATGAGTTGGGCGTGATGCTATGCAGGTAGTTTGAAGAAAAGAGTGATTACCTGTCACTGATGGAACAGTTCACGACCATCAAAAGGGCTCCACATGAGCAGATGGTCAACTTCAACTACAAGTTCCAGAGAACTTGGGACTGAGTTCTCCTTTTGGTAAGGCCTAATCCTAACAATGTTTTCTTATATTTTGTAAGAGCGTTGAACAGTGACGTGGCTGTAATGATCCAATCTATGGGTGGTGCAGTATTATTATCATATGCATATGAGGTTGTTTGCACGCAGAGAATTGCTTGATTCAAGCAAGGAAGATTGCACCCTGACCCCCTATGCCCTTATATCTTGAGCCCCATGTACAAGCTCATCTGTCTTGCCTCCTATTCCAACTCTACCCCCATTCGTGTTGCTGCCAGCCCATCGTTTACATCAACTTTTGCACCCTTGAGTGAGCTGCCCAAGGTCAAGTCCTTATTAAAGAGCTTTGGGAATGATCCAGTGACGCTCAAAAGGCAACAATCACAACATTCTAGGCCTTATCAACCCTTCAACCAGTAATATCAATCGAACAGGGCTCTCTACCAACATGCTACACTGACTCAGAACCAACTCGCATATAATAGGCCACCTTATGTGCCAAATCCTAACACCGCGAGCACTTCTAGAGCTCTTGTACCTGTGCAAAATAACATGGCACAAGAGTATGAATGGTGTTATCCAAGCGATCAGCCACATGATCAAGTCGTGTGCGTGAATGGAGCAATAAATGAGGCACCTACGATACATAATGTGCCACTTTCGCAAGAGCCTCCATCTATTTCATATCAACCAAGCGATGAACTGCAGACGCGAATACAAGAGCAAGACGGATCTACCCTCTTAAATTGGCAGGAGGGCAACTTCAACTATGTGAATCAGAATGGAGTGCCAAGTGCAAGAAGCAACCCTGTTGCTTTTAACACAAGATTCAAGAAGAGATCAATGATGGAGGAGCCTTTTCTTCAATACCTTCAACTTCCGCGCCTCAAGTTCAGCGTGCAAATGCCCAAGTTAAAGCACCTACGCAACCTCCGACGTGCACGAAACAAGTTGTGTAGAAAGAAAGCCATCCTTAGACTAGTGCATAGGCACGGGAAGAGACTACAATTCAAAAGGCGCAGGTTAAAGGGACTTAAATTCCATTTAACATAGTCGAGCAAATGAAGAAGACTAGACTGAACGTTTCCATGTGGGACGCTCTTGCTATTCCTTTCCAAAGGAATTTGTTACAGGACACCCTAAGAAGCTTCCAACCTCATGAGTCATCTTTAGGCCGATGTCCATCTTCAGGCCGGTGTCCATCTTTGATGACAAGCTCTTGAAAATCGGTAAGGTATGCTCCACATCCGAAATCAAAGAATTCATTAAGCTAAGTAGAAGGTATGATGATATCTTCGCATGGAGCTATAAAAACCTTAAAGGCTTTGATCCAGGCTTTAGCCCAACATACAATTGAGCTCGACCCTAATACCAGGCCAGTAAAGCAGAAGTAGAGGCCGGTTAATCCAAAGCTTGAGCCCTTAATGATGAAAGAGCTCTTAAAGCTCATTGAGGCCAACATAATATTTCCAATCAAACATTCTTCATAGGTGGCCAATTTGGTCTCCATTACACAAGAAGAATGGAGAGATTCGCTTGTGCATAGATTTTAGGGACCTCAACAAAGCCCCCCTCAAAGACCACTACCCCCTCCCGCCAATGGAGCAAATTCTGCAAATAGTCGTAGGCTTGGAAAGATTTTCGCTACTAGATGGTTATTCGGTCTATAAACAGGTGCTCGTACAAGAGTGTGATCAATTCAAAACTACATATACCACTAAGTGGGGCACCTTCGCATACCAAAGGATGCCCTTTGGTTTGACAAATGCAGGAGCTACCTTCCAGAGGGCCATGGATATGGCGTTCAAGGAACTCCTCAACAATATCATCCTGGTTTACCTTGATGACATAGCTATTTTCTCAAAGCGTGCAACGAGCTATTTGGGTCACCTAGAGCAAGTCTTTGAAAAATGCCGAGAGTTTATGATCTCTTTGAATCCAAGTAAGTGCGTATTTGCAATACACGAAGGCAAGTTTTTTGGACACATCGTCTTCAAAGAGGGACTCGCAATTGATCTTTGAATGAGTCGAGGCCATCCTATTGCTCCCGCTCCCAGGTCACAAGAAGGGTCTCCAAAGCTTCTTGGGAAAAATAAACTTCGTCAGAAGGTTTGTGCTGAGTTACGCAACTCTGGTCAAGCCCTTTACAGCAATGTTCAAGAAGAGTACTGCATTCAGTTGGGGCCAGGAACGCTGAAGTAGCTTCGAGGCCATCAAGTGCGCCATCGCAGAAGCTCTTACGTTGATCAACCCGGATTATTGCAAGGATTTCATCCTTTATGCATTTGGCGGAGATGAAGGCATCTTAGCTCATCAATGCTCAAGAAGAGCATTGCGTTCAGCTGGGGCCAGGAAATCCGACGCAGCTTCGAGGCCATCAAGCGTGCCGTTGCAAAAGCTCTTACGTTGATCAACCCGGATTACAAGGATTTCATCTTTTATGCATTTGGCGGAGATGAAGGCATCTTAGCTATTCTTGCGTAGCAAAACAATGACCAGTTAGAGCAACCTACCGCTTTCTTTAGACAGGTGCTCAAGGATTGTGAGTGGCACTACAATTTTGTAGAGAAGCATATCCTCGCGATAATAAGAGCGCTCAAGAGATTTAGGCACATGCTCTCTAATAACAAGATCCAACTTCTGGTCTTTCACTTGAGTATAAAGGAATTATTACTTAGCAAGGACATAGGCGAGAAGAGAGCCGGTTGGGTCACAAAGGTGATGGAATATGACATAGACATTCAAATCACCGAGCTGGTGCAAGGTAAAGGACTTTGCGAGCAGTTAGTAGAGGATGTGAGGAATGAAGACTGTGCAGTTCTTGCATTGCACGAGAGCCAACCAAAAGACCAAGACACCCCAACAAGCTAGACTGATAGCATGAGTATCTTCCTTCAGACCGGCGCATATCTGCAGGACTTGAATAAAGCCAAACATAGATACTTTAGATTACAAGCCATTCCTTATGTAGGTGTCAGTTGCGTGCTTTTCAGAAGAGATATCAATGGAATTCTCTTGCGATGCATAGAGCAACAACAGGTGAACAGGATCCTATAAGAGTTCCACGATGGATCGCCTGGAGGTCACTACTCACCAAAGACCACTGTAGTGAAAATAATGCAAGCTGGCTATTATTGGCCAACTCTATTCAAAGATGTGCACGTGTGGGTGCGAGGTTGCAAGAAGTGCGCCTTCTTTGTAGGCAAGAAAAAATTGGCAGCCCTACTTCTGCACCCAATAGAAGTTGATCAACCCTTTGTGCAGTGGGGCCTGGACTTCATTGGCATGATAAACCCGCCATCAAACACGGGACAAATGGATCCTCACGCCAACCAACTACTTTACAAGGTGGACGGAGGCGATAGCGCTCAGGGAAGCTAATGAGTTCTCCATTCTCGACTTCAATGAAAGATAAGATAGATAAGATAAGATAAATATATTAATGTCCAACAAGTGACCACAAAAGTAGGTCAATGGGACTGCAAAGCCTGTAGAAGGCAGATACAAAGCACAGAAGCCAAAACACTTTTGAGAAGAACAAAAAAGTAAAGAAAAGAAAGCATTATCATAAGATTTGGTGTCTCGGCCACTATTATCTCAAATATTGGACTTGCTTTTCTTGGAGCCAAGATCAACGAATGGGTGGTCAAGCATATCATCCATTTGAGCACCTCTTCAAACTATTACCCCCAAGGTAATGGTTTGGCCAAATCAATTAACAAGAACATGGTTCGCATCAACAAGCGAACCATGGAGGATAATCAGTGATTCTGGGATACCAAGCTCAAGATGGCCCTCTGGGTAGATTGAATGATGCCAAAAAGGGTGCTAGGAAATTCACCCTTCATGTAAGCCTATGGAAAGGAAGCAAGGGTGCCCACATCTCTCGAATTGCCCTCACTAGAGCTAGCTTATCAATTGGAGTTACTCGAAAGTGACCCCATGAAAGTAAGGTTATATGAGCTAATGGAGCTCGAAGAGCTTAGGGCGTGGGCCATGTGCACTATAGAGCTTCAGCAGGCGCAAACCAAGGGAACATTTGATAGAAGGGATGTTGACAAAAGCTTCAATGAAGGAGACGTGGTACTTAAATGGGACACGGATAGAGCAAAGGCTGGAAAGCATACAAAGTTCGATGGTATATGGAGCGACCCATATACCATAGCCAGTCGCAAGTAGGATAATGCATAGCGGCTTGCTAGACCAAGTGTAGAAGTGTTGCCTATCCCTATCGATGGGATTCACCTCAAGCACTATCTTTGACGATCATGAACACCCTTGTAAATAGTAGTTTAGATGTTTTAATTAACCTAAGTGCAGCGTGCACATACTATTGTTTAGAATAGTTTCTTTTCCTCCCAACGCTTGCGTGCAGTTCTGTTATGTTAGTTTAGCTTTGTCATTCCTCCAAGCGTCGTTCGACGCAGTTGTTTTCCTTGCTTGTCCTTGTGGAAGGTATCTCAGTTCTTTCCAAGGTCCGTGTGCTTCTAGCACCTAATCACAGTTAGGAGGATTAAGATCAAGGAATTCCAGATGACTTTGTGCACAATGGATTGCTTCAAGGCTATTGGATTCTTGCTTAGCAGGCAAGTGGCCCGCAGAGATCGCCAAAAGTGTTGACTTTTCAAGTCACCCCTTCAGCAGGGGTTGAATTCATAAGGACAACACAAATAGTTGTGCGCTTGCGCAGTGTGAAATTCTCAAAAAAATAAGCTCGTGCACAGTGGTTTCTTGTCTGTGCCCTCACTCAACAATCAGCTCGTCTCCGGTCATCAATTAAGTGTTGATCCGCATCCATAAGGAGCCCCTAATGTGCGCCCCATGCAAAGATCCTTCACTACACTAGCACAACGCGTGAGTTAGAGTGTGCGGGTCTCCTTGACTTCAAGCAGTGAAGGAGAGACTAGGTGCAAAAGGAATTTGGGTTGTGATGCATTTCCACAAAAGATCTCTCTCAGCACCCTTCACAAGCTCACAGCCACACTGTGCAGCCAACTCTCTGCTTACCCTTTAGTGCACAACAACGCGCAAGACTTTGCAAATATGGGTGCGCGACAATTCCATTGCCTGTGCAGGATGACGAGGCAGAACCCAAGGATATGCCTACACAGCTACACGTCAACAGGTCGGCCCATGTGGATTGGTAGGTGATCACCATAAATGGGAATAGTGGTGGGATCCAATTGGACGTCGAGGGAATCAAATCAAGAAGAATTAAATGCCAGGGTGACTATCAAATTGTTAGGACATGGGCATGTCATCTCTTCTGACAAAGATCCCAACTTCTTCTCCACATCAGTATTAAATTTGTAATTGCCTCGATAGTGGGTGAGATTTTAATTAATAACCTGTGGGCTTCTCATCACCTATAAAACCCTGGGGCTTACATTGTAAAAGGGTCGACATCTTTTGAGCACTGCAACACTACCAAAATTTGCCCTCCAAGAGCCCTCTCATAGTATTACAAAGCTTTGCCCATTCGAGTTTGTAATGTTGCCTTGGACTTTGAGACTAATAAGAACTAATTCATTTTCTTCATTCTTTGCATTTTGTGTATTATTGGTTGTTGATCTCTGTCTGTGGATGTTCCGCCCTCTTAGTGTTGACCTGCCTTTGCACATTTGCGCATAATCGAAAGTCCTTGCAGGTTGTATTCTATGTATGCATGGGTTTGTGTAGGCGTTATCTGTGGACCATTTGTCGTCCTTCTTAGTGATGCGTTGTGTTTCCTTACCTCCATGCAAAACACTTATGCATCACATCTAGTTTGAAGTTTATGTATTCAATCGTTTAGTTTTATTGTGTCGTCAAGCAGGCCAAGTGCTCGCTCTATTCTTGGTGCATCACTTTTTACTTTCCAACAATCTCTTACCTTTTCCCTTCCTTTTTTCCTTATCAAGTTTAGGTCTGGCACTAGCTGTAGATTTCATTTTATTCTTTGTATGTCTTGTGCTTTGGTCCTAAACCAAGTGCATCTAAAATAGAAGGAAGCCAACCTACTCCGGAGGTTTGTCCCAAGGAGTGCAAGAGACCCACACTTTGGGGGATTATCCCATTGTTACAGCGAGACAACAAATAGCTCTCTGGTGCGCAAGTCTAAGGTGCTAGGCGTAGAAGAGCTACGCACTAGCGCGTGCGAGAGCCCTCTGCAAATACGAGTGTACATTTTGAGTGACAACAATACCCCAACATCTTTGTGACCCACTATTATTGCTCCTTTGATGGTAACCTCTATTCTAAGAAGTATTTTAGATTGTCATGATCTGTCTTCACCTAAAAGTGACTTCTCGTTAATAAGACCTCCATTGCTTGATCACATGAATAATAGCCAGCATTTTCTACTCATAAATTGGCTTCAACAAATTCTTACCTTTGAGTTGGCGACTTTCAAATACAATGGGTTTGCCATCTTACATGAGGACTGCACCCATACCATGCCTAAGTTTTGGAAAAGTCGAGAGTAGCCAAAACTAGAGTGGTGCGCATGGCCTTGTCAAGCTTCTTGAATGTCGTGGCTGCCACCTCATTCTGATGGAAGAAGTCCTTTTTGAGAGTTGTGAGTGGTGCTGATATGCTACTATAATTTTTGACAAAACCTACAATAGCATTGTGGAAGTCCTAAGAATCTTCGTAGGCTCATGAGGGTTCTAGGTATTTGCCACTCCACCATGGCCATGATCTTGTGAGGATCCACCTTGACTCCTCCATGAGAGAAAATGTGACTCAAGTAATCCACCTCTTTACCCCAAAAGAACACTTAAAATGTTGTGCATAAAGCTGATGCCGCTTGAGAATTTGCAAAACTTGATCCACATGGTGAAAATGCTCCTCCTTTGTTTTGTTGTAGATTAATATATCATCAAAGTATTATAAGACAAACTTCTATAGAATTGTCTTAAATATGGATTTCATAAAACTTTGAATTGTACAGGGGCATTTATGAGGTCATCAACAAAAACTCATAAGGGCTTTCATGTTTTTGAAGTTGTCTTAGGAATATCTTCCTCTCGAATTCTGATGTGATGATACTCTGATCAAAGATCCAGTTTTGTAAAATAAACAACACCATATAACTCATGTAGCAAATCATATCTTATAGGAATAAACAACTTCTCTTTGGTGGTGAATATATTGAGTTCCCTGTTGTCTGGACACGTGCACCAAGTGTCGTCCTTCTTACACACCACCACCACTGGAAGAATATGCACGATGACTATGATGAATAATACCCGCTTCCAACATTTCTTGTACCATCTTCTCAATCTCACTCTTCTATACATACGAGTACTTGTAAGTCTTGATGTTGGTTAGTTGGCTCCTTGGTACTAGTTCAATGGCATGATTGTGATATCTTTTTGGAGGGAACCCTTTCAACATATCCCAAAAAACTATTGAATGCTTGTCCACAATCACCTAAAGATCTAGCCTAGTTGGTGCATTTGATTGTTTTGCTTCTAATGAAAACAATTGTGGCAAAAACCCTACCAACCCCCTTTTTAGCAGCTTTTGCATTTGATGAGAGCTTACCATATGTGGCGACTTTGCTTGTATTACTTTCAATTCGAACGTCTTTCCTTCAAAATGAAAATGCAAGAATAGTTTGTGGAAGTTCATCTTGATTGTGCCCAAAGTAGCGAGCCATTGGACTCCCAACACGGTATTGACTTCTTCCATGTGAATGGAAAACATTGGGCTATTCAACATGTAGCTGCCGGTGGCAAGTTTAATACCATGGCATTTTTTTGAGCAAGTAACTGTGCCCCACTCTGCAATCATGACCTACAATATTGGAGCTGGGTACACAAAACAATTCTAATGTGCAAGGAATTTATTGTTTATGAAATTGTGAGTACCCACTGAGTCAATCAGTATTGCCACCCCCTGTTTTTTCAAGAATCCCACTATCTTGAGTGTTTGTGGGGTACTAATACCCAAGAGCACATGGTAAGAGATAGTTGGATGTGGATCTTCTGATGCTTCCTTGGTTCTTCTACTATCTCAACTTTGCCTTCATCTTTTTTTGTGGTGCCTTCAATATAGAAGATCTCCTTTTCTGCACACTTATGCCCTCTATAGTCATGTCCATTTTTTTCTTAAAAGACAAGCACGACACAACTTTCGCCAAACATAACACCTGCAATCAAGGATAGATACCAATATCTACTCAATCGTGCAAAACATATCTACAACTACCATGAGACTTAAATAGGGGTAAGCCATTAATTCGGAAGTCCACAGTCTTAATCCGTTTGACCCAACACTCTGAATTTCTTCCCGAGCTCACACCAAATGATAACGACACATGACGTTGATACAACTGTCAAATTTGACCTCGGCCACTGCTGAAGTAGTCAAGCTCCACGTGGTCACTTTGATGAGTTCCCCATCCATGCCAGCGTCCCTTTTGGCTCTGGGGGCCACTCTTGCCACTTATCGCTTCTTAGGTGGCTTTGTGAAAAGTACCATGTGGCAATAATTTGCTACTCACTACCCTGCCACTCTGTAGGGCTAACACGACTTCCTCGGGGTTGTAGAACAATAGAAATCGTACCAAGTGGTAACATTTCGCTATCTCATTGGCTCGTAGGCTTAGCTCTTGATACAAATGCTTTCGGAATCGCGGAGCAGTGGGGTTTTGCCATACGGCGACACCCCGCTCTCCTGCTTGCCCATAGGGTTTGCTCCTAGTACAGGCATCTCTGAGATAGCGGGTCACCGAGATGATGCCACGTGGCAGCATCCTGCGAGCTCGCTTGCCCGAAGGCTTTGCAAGTTGTATGGTCCTTGAGATCGTGGGTCGTCGGGATAGTGCCAAATGGCAACATCTCGCTAGCTCGCTAGCCCAAAGACATCGTTCTCTGTACGGTCCTTCTCGAGATCGCGGGTCGTCGGGATCATGCCACGAGGCAACATCTCGCTATCTCGCTAGCACGACACCGACCATGCTGCAAACCAAACTGACGTCATTCCTAGTTTAGCGGGAGGATGACACATGGCCTTCGAACCACTCACAAAAAGTTGTAAAAACGACTAAGGCAAAAGCAAAGTAAAGGGCCCTGAACTCCAAGGCATCATCTTTTGGGTCATTGACCTACTCGGATATGCAAAACGCGGAGGCATTGAGGTATTAATCCTAACGACTTAATCCCTTTGAGCTTTCGCGCTCTCGGACGTTGCCACGTGGTGGTTTTGCGGAACTTCGGGGTATTAGAGGCTTTGCCCTTTGACTAATCCTTCGGGCTGTCGAGATGATGCCATGTGGCATCATTTGGCCAACTTTCAAAGAGCCCGAAATTTGGCTAAGGTAAAAGGCCGAAACTTGACTAAGTTAAAGCCCACAATCTTTTTAAGTGTGACTTAGACAAAATTATTACGTTAGCCAAGCATTTAAATGACTAAGGCAAAAAGGGCTGCGAAAGCTTCTATCAAACGGTTAAGGCAAGTGTTGCACAAGCAAGACTGTGCAGGGAACTCATTGAGTAACTAAGGCAACGTTGCACAAGGTAACTCGCCCAAATGGCTATGGCAAAAACAGCGCTCGACTAAACTAAAATTTGCGAACAATTAGATACTACTAAGGCCAATACATGCCAAACGAACCAAAAACCTATGCAGTTAATTTCGGCAAGGCTAAAATCAAACGATTTAGGCAAAGTGCAGGAAACATGTAACGCCAACTATGACGTTGATCAACCAACAAGGTAAGTCTGAGTCAAAGATGAAAAAACAAATTGACGTCGAGGCTTAAACAATCTCTCAACACTAAGCCAATATTCTCATTGGTTTAGTTGATTATCCGAAAAACATTAGGGAATCTCAACCTGAAAGTTGACTCGTTTGATCAACAGAAGATCTATGCTTAATAAAATTTCATCAATTTTATTAAACGACCTAGTTGTTGGGAAGAAAATAAAATAGGGAACGAACTCAACCGTAAAAGCCTAAGGGAATTTTTCACAGACATCATTCCAATCCACAACACAAAAAAGTTCATGAAATATTTCTATTGTTATTCCAATAACAATCCATAACTCAACATGTGTTCTACTCATCTTTGGATGAGCTAGATTCAAATGAAAAACCCATAGCCGATTTAAAAAGGGGAGACATACACATAAACAAGAAACTGTTCTTAATAGAGATATAATCAAATAACTCACTGTCTTTTATTAGAAAAGCCATAAGGCCTAAGGATTTTTCCATTATGTTTTACATAATGACTCCTTCTTAAGGGTCTGAATACAAATGGTCATAACCGGACATGGTTCATTTTATATAAAGGTTCACCACAAGACAACATTCTTTATTCAAGACTAGCTTAATTCCATTAACTCCACATTCAGATAAAAATAGATGCTCAATGCTTAAAAAGGCCACCCAGATCTAGACTAGCTGAGTATAATCTATATTATGAATGGGTTGACCTAACTAGATTCATAAAAACAACACACCTTATATCTTAATCTTCCAAAGCATAGGCGGCCTATATCACATGCCATTATATAAGACTCATTCTTCATATATGTATATATAGTTCATTTAAGATAATGCCATTACAAGCAACTCAATATGCAATGCACAAGCATTCGTAGGATATTTAACAAAATATATACTGTATGTATTAAGGCCATTAACTTGGCCAAAGTTAGTCATGAATATACAAGCATCCACCAGGATTCTATTTACAACAAGGATCCATCTCAAGGAGGCTTATTAATTTGATAGAACAAGCAACTTCTATAGTAGTTCTCCAAAGTAATTACCAAAACATTCAGTTGATGAAATACATAAGATAGTGGCTCACACACGGCCCACAATCAATCATTAAAACATAAATACAAAATGTTTAGCCGAGAATAATCAATCTTTGGCTTCTAGCTAGTTATAGAAAGCAACAAAGCATGAGTAGATTGCAGCTGAAGACAAGCTTCTCTTCGCTCTAAATGCAACTTCGACCAACAGAAGGTGGACTTACCTCCCAACCTTTTGCCATCATTGAGCGACTACTCTAGGCACCCCTGAGCAGGGCTCTCAATTCTAGGTATGTTCACATCATGGTGCATGTTAAATAAAGACAAACAATAGTCAAGATGTCTGGGGTCAAGGAGATAGCTATTCACAATCTGACAATCCAAGCATCTCTAAGTTAGGAGGATTACCAACCTTGTATCTACTTTCAACAAGTAAAATACACAAAAGAGAAAACACAAGGATCACAACGATAGAACCCATCAGGCATGCAATCACTAAAATATATTCTATAAGCAGTCATTAGAGGACTTAGGCAACCTACCATCATGTCCCACATGAGAGACCTACCTCTTCCTCCATCATGAGAATGTTACCTTTCAAGGCATCATAAGTCTTACATGACAAAACCATAATATCTAGGTAAGCAAAATACAACAATTAGAACTATCGTGGAGGAATATCTCAACTCCAAACTCCCATACCATGGGTAAAACACTATGGGGTGACCCAAGCACAACCACGGAAAAATAATGAAGATAAAGGCATCATAAGTCTTACACGACGAAACCATAATATCCAGGTAAGCAAAATACAACAATTAAAACAATCATGGAGGAATATCTCAACTCCAAACTCCCATACCATGGGTAAAACACTATGGGGTGACCCAAGCACAACCATGGAAAAATAATGAAGAGAATAAGGCAACTGTCATACTCCTCTCGAACACAATAACTCAATCGAGAATCACACAAACTTCATTTAGACAATCAGAGGAATAGTCAAGTCATAAGACACCTACCAAACGATCCAGGGCCTTCCATGGATCTTTTCTAAAGGTTTCTACCAGCCGAGGCTCTCCCTCTCTAGGCTCTCTTCTTGTTTCCCTTCTCTTCTTCCTATTGTTCCCAAGGTGGTCAAAAATGCCACAAGACCCAAACCCTTTTCTCAGAGATCCGCCTTCCTCAAATAGGTGTTCTCTCCTTGCAACCCAATCAGCACATGGCATGTGTTTGTTCTTTCCTTGGATCAACTAACCCCTTTACATGCCATCCGATGCCTTCATAAATGGATGTCCTCTTTGCCAGTTCATAATGGCACATGGCCGCTCTAGCAAAGTCCTAAGGTCGCTTCTAAGACAAACCACTCCTTACACAGGGCTCAAGGCAAGGACAAATAATGGACAAGTTTGCAATTCTGTAATAAGGCATTCTAGACGTTGGTCTACTTGTCCTCATGCATTGAAGATGACCAGCCAAAGGTGTTCCACCAACCCAGCAATGATTACAATCCATTAAGACACGCCAAGACTAAAGAAAGGGTCAAATGGCATACGGGGCATTCAATTAGGATCAAACAATGTTCAAGACAATATTTGGATTAGAGGAGGGATCACACATGATGCAACAATGCCAGACGTAGTCGTTTTTCCTTTGTTGGCAATGACTTGTTCCGACACTTATTGCACCCATGAAATCCACTATCCTAATAGTCGAAGCTTGCATTTATGGTATTGCTAGATCATTTACTTAGACCAATGTAATTAGCTTACCAAGCAATTCACAAGGTCATGAAGTTATATTCATATAGCACCTTAATGCATATGTAATTTCAATTGCAGCCCAAGGTAATAATTTAAGCATTGCTAAACCAACATTTACCATGTGCTTAATCCTTTTACCTTCAAAGCTAGTGCCACCAAGGAAGTATAGCCATTGGTTTAGCATACTCACATTGTTTTGTGATGAGGGTCCTTACATCTATCGTATTTATTATTATAGTTAAAACAAAACCCCTTTGCCCTTTTTCTTCAATTTACTGAGGCATTAATCTTGTTGGTTGGGGGAATGATGGCATGAGGGTGCTACGATCTATGATGCTAGGGAATGTTTGTCTCCTGTTCACCAGAAGCTTTTGGATCCACCTTGTGTGCCACGATAATAGACTCATAGACAATGCATATAAATAACAAGTCGTTTATGTTCTCCTCTGCAACCTTATCAACTCTCAAGGATAGAGTTCGAAATTGCCGAATATAATCTCTAAATGGCCATGTTTGTCACAATTTGGCCAATTGGCTGAAGTAGTTATTCGTCATATTGCTACTATAATGTTCTTGTAGTTCCTCCGTGAAGACCAACAAATGCAATCTTCTTTTTATATTGATCACAAAGGCAACAATACCAAATGAAGTGCTGAGGTTCCAAGTATAAGGATGCTAATGCTTTTGCTCACAAGGATCTTGATGTAGCTCAAAAAAATAATCCATTTGGGTGATCCGATTGAGTGGATCTTTTCCATCAAACTTATGCATGTCCATTGTCAGAATAAAATGGCATGATCCTGTATTGGAATTGGGTGCTTGTTGCATTGGGCGCTACTAGGGTCGCTAGTGTGTGTGAGTATGTTGATCCATCAGGAGCATTAGAATCTGTTGTAATCTGAGTCTTGGCCTGCAGAAATGACTTTTGAAATGCCAACAAACAGCTAACATATAATGCGAGTTGTTCCAACGTTGTAGCTGTCGATGCCATGTTGGATTGGATTTGAGTTATATCTTCTTTTGTTGTTAACATTCGTATGTGCTTCTCAACCCTACTTGTCCTTCAAACACTTCCCATGTGAGAAGCACTTCCCCAGATTGGCTCATGTCTACCTCTGGCTCTGTATTCTCCTTGGAAGGAGTCTTCCCTAGTGTTTGTGTATTCTTGTCCCTACCTCGGGTAGGACTGACCATGCTTTGATAAAACTGCGACTGGATGATTTTAGAACGAAGTTGTCCGCCAATCCCAAAATGCCAAGAAGAGAGCCACCCTAAATTTTCGCGAGCTTTCCAAAATTGTAAGAAAATAAGAAATAATCAGTAAAGTGAATTAATGATAAACCCTAAAATCACAATAATTTTATAAAAAATGATAACAAAATGCTGAAAATTGGACAGTATCATCCTTTTAACAATATGCAACCTCCTTGAAAAAATCGCAAGATGATTCACAATCGTTTGTGAGATATGTACGATTCTTAAAAAGTAGTTTGAACTAAATTCTCCTTGCTGCCCTAATGTGCCTCATAATTTTTTCCCAAATTGAGGTTTTGATGCCACTTGTTATGAACTTAACTATATCACAAAAGCGAAATCACAACAATAGATTGCATAAACAGAGTAAGACATTCACTCGCAAATAAGAGGGGATCCATGCAATAAAGTAAAATGAAGAGCAGAATACTTGAATATAGAATTGAGCCACTTCGAGGGGCAACCTTTGAAGTCATTACAATAAGAAGAGGATTCCTAATACATGATGACTGAAATCCTAACACTACCTCCTATAATTCCCTAATTAGGCTATGCTAAATCAATGAACTCAAATAGGCCAACTAATCCTACCAATATGCAACCTAGAGATTAACAAATTGTTAACTCAAAGGTTAGGCATGCTATATGTTTGGTAAACATATCCCAATACAAGCCATAGGTTTAAGGGCGTAGCATTAAATGCCCTTGTAATATTTTTAGCATATAAATACATGCCCCTCTCATCTAAATAACCATTCAGAAACTTTGTACAAATGGCACATTTCTTGAGTGGGCGTAATGGCAAAGGCTTGTGTACCCTAGAGAGGAGGCACATGCTAGGCACATGTTCGTATCCAATGGAGGGTAGGGTGTACATGGGACGATATATAAGTTAAATGAGAAAACTATCCACTTGCTGGCTTCCACAAGGGGGGTCTCACACACCAAATTGGTTTCTTGCTTGATGGTGACCTAAAAAACTACCTTTTCCTTTACCATTTATATGTGACCCCTGAACCCTCTCTAATCGAGCATGGTTAGAAAAATTATGTATATTATAATATTGTCAACAAAATTAATGGGCTTTAATGAAATAACAGTGTCAGTGAGGTGATGATGAGATAATTCACTTCAATAATCTAATTTATAATTGCTTCAATGGCATAGATGCTGTTCTGTTTTTCTCACAATCCGTAGAATTAACTCAAGTATAACACCTTTGTAGACGATTGCATTCAGTCAAATTTTAATTTGGAGTACAATCTAATTCTTTTACTTAAGAAACCTTGACTATTGGATCCATTGGCAGATTTTATATATCCATGACAGCAGAAGATTAAAATCTGGAAGCCGACTGATTGTGCAGATGGCTTTATTTTGCCTCCATGTACTACTGAGATAATTAATTGCAAATTTCTGCATTCTGATCTTAATTTTTTTTTCAAATTTGTCCTTTTTTATTGTTTCAATGTACCTTCTAGTTTTTGATATAGTGACTTTGTGTGAATTGCCATGGGTGATTCAATTCCTTGCATGATATATAATGAGATATCTCTGCAAATGGTTATAGTAGGTAGCTTGCTTGGCAATTGAGCATTCATAGATTATAGTTGCATGTTTCCAGGAGCGGTCAAAGGAGCAACAGCAGGCAGTAAAAGAAGAGGGGTGCAAGTCTCTTACCATTTGTCATGTGGTCATTTGGGAAACTAGCAGGGACTAGTCTGTTTGAAACGTCAAATTTTGAGATGAAAGCTATGGATCAGGACAAATCAGACAGAAAAGGACAGGAGTCTTTGGACAGCCTTATAAGACAAACCATTGGAAAGGAATCTCTTTTATCATTTCCGCAATCTGGAGAAATTCCTGCCCAGTTGGTTCACTTGCTCCATGCTTTTGAGCAACAGGGTGGGAACAAGTTTTTAAATGGCTCAACAATTGAGCTTGGAATGGATTTGAAAGATTGTACACGATATCAGAATGGAGAAGCTCTACCGTTTTTAACAGAATCAAGTAGTGTAAAGGAGTCAATACACAGCAATCTAAAGGAAGCGGGATCATTTGGAAAGGGTCAACAGAATCCTACAGGGCATATGCCTTCCCTCAAGTTTCCAGAGGCCGTAGTTGCTATTGCCCAGGCTACTGCAAAGGTCAATGGTGAGCCTGAAAAATGTATGTCAGTGTCATGCGGCAGGTATCTTTGACATAGTTGTTTACTGGGTCATTGTCTTTCTTAGTTGAAGCTTGTTTTGTTTCTTATCAATTTTTACTTCTGGTACAGATCTTCCTGGATGGCCCTTATTATCTAAGGTGCAGATGCTTAAATGCGAGAAATGCTCTCGAGAGTTCATTTCTCCTCTCAATCATAGAAGACATATCCGAGTGCATCGACGTCTTTTAAACATGGAAAAGGTTGCTTTGTGTGCTATTATTTGTTAGGAAATGGTTTAATCTTCTGTTATATTTTAGTTCATTTCTGGGCATGCGGCATGTGTGTGTGTGTGCGTGCGCGCGCTTGTGCAGTTGGTTGCACATCTAATTTTGTCAAGTATGTAAATTGAGTTGTTGGTGAGAATGAATACTTAAATAAGATTTGTACATCTTATTTGCATTCTTCAGGACGACTCTCAGAAAAAAAGGGCAGATTTGGCTGGATTTTGGGACAAAGTATGTAGTGCACTTCACAGAATATGGGCATCCATGTTTTCCTTATTAGATAATTTTTGTAAGTATTTTTCCAACAGCAACCTCAAGCACCCCGTTAAATGTTTTTTGTATGTGTAAATTTGCAGCTTTGTGCGGATGAGGCAAGGCAAATTCTGTCACTTAAGAACATAATGCTGGAGGTGATTTTTTTGTGCTAATTTTATTGAAAAGCTTCTCTGTACTTTGAACTTATTTGATGTCTTTATCTTTCATTTGGAAACCAATGTGTAGATGGTTGACCTATAGTAGTAAAACGTACCTTGGACAATTGCTTGGTTTTTGTTTTGTAGGAAGTACCTGGTTCCTCTATTATTAAGGCCATGACATCTTTTGTTCGTAAACCTGGCCTTCTATCTTTGCCACAGTTTTATGTCAAAGCTGGGGTTTCTCTCCTGGTACGTTATTCAGTTGTGCTCAGCATTTAGGCATGTGGTACACAGCTAAGCCTACATGATGTTAATAGATACGGTTTATTTTACAGGATGTGGTGCAAATGAAGTCTTCCAGATTTCCACTTTCGGCCACTGATCTATTTAGTATACTGGATAATGCAAGCGAGAAGACATTTTTATGTGCGGGTACAGCTCTTTCTGTGCAAAAGTTTGTATTTGCTGGAGAAGTAGGGAAGGTTAGTCTTGAAGCCAGGAACTGTGTGGCCTCCATGGGTTTCTTGGTTGAGCAGAATCTTGTAAGTTCATTTGGTGTTTAGGTTGTGGTTTCCTTATTTATTTTTGCTACTGGTAAATTAACTGCTTTTGACTAGAGCTATGAACTGATATTACGATTAGCCACAATTGGCCACATATAAATTTTATATGATCCCTGCAAGATTTGAAGTTGGGTGGGGCTGGAAATAGCGCACCCATTTAACCAATTGACCTATATCTCATCGGCTTGAGGTTTCCTTATTGTCATGTTATCTCTTTTGTATTTGCTCCAAGGCTGGCAATTATTCATTATTTTTTGTAGCTTTCAACCTATTGCTGTTTGACAGATTCTAATGTGTCATATTGGGCAGGTAAAGGCCTGGCTTGTTGACAAGGATGCAGAGGCTCTTCGTTGTCAAAAATTGCTTTTTGAGGAAGAGGAAGCAGCTGAGAAAAAGTAATGCTTTTAATTCCTTATGATAGATACACTTAAACTTTTTCTTGTTCATTTTCTGTTGTTTCCTTATTTGAATTCTATTCTTAAATTTTCAATTTGTTTCTTGTAGGCGAGCAGAACAATTTGAAAAAAAACGCCTTAAGAAATTAAGGCAGAAAGAGCTGAAAGAAAAAGAGCAGGCAGTAAATGTGGAATCTGTGGATTCTGCAACAAGTTCTCAAGAGGTTGGTGGAGGAGGATCTCTTAGAGCTGCTGTATCAAGTCTTTCCAGTGAATTCTCTGAAGATGCATCTCCTAGACTGACTCCAGCTGCAAGCTGTGCAGTTCTTTACAAAGATGCAGTAATTGCTCGAGAAAATGGCATCATGCCTAATGCTACAGGATCTACCGATATGGATTTAGAATCCAGAACTTCTCAGGATTCAGGGACAGGAGTTCCAGTCTATCCCAAGTTGGATTATGCCAATCACCAAGCATTACAGCAGGATAAAGCTTATACTGATGGCAATTTTATGAGGAACCGGAGAGAACGGGAGAGCTCTACAGAGACGGATTTGGTCTTCTCTCAGAAGCATGTTTTTGGAAGTAAAAACCAGCAAACGTTTCTGAAGAGGATCAGGAAATCTTACAATGGTTCGTTAGCTTGGCAATTCTCTTCAAATGGGGTCTTGATTTCTGATTCAGTGGCAGGCCAGAGGTTTGGTAATAACAATAAACCACTGGGCCGAGGAACCTCCTTGGGAGGCAATGTCTATAGAATTTGGACGAAAAAGGCTTATCAGACAGCAATGCCAAACATTGACATAGGTCTAAAAACTGAAGGTAGACCAAAAGATAGTACAGATGCTGTTTGTGAGGTGAAATCGATTGATTCCCTTCAGTCTTCATCTGATTTCACATACAATGGGCGAACTTGTGAGAACACTCGAATGACTGTGCAGGAAGGCTTAGGTATTATGGCTGTTGAAACAAGAACAAAATCTGATGCGAATAATATTTTGAAGACTCTTGTTCCGAATGACGATAGTGATCCTAGCCATGGGTCAAATCCAAAAGTCACTGGTGGTGAACTGTTAATTGGGTCGATGTCTCTATGTCTTGATAATTTTCCAAATGGGGTATCGAGGCCAAGGCTGGTCAATAGCGGAGGCATTCGGTTGGATGAATTTAACTGTAGTGCTGATGGGAAGAACTGTAATAAAATGAGTAATTGCTTTGGCAGCTCCATTGAATGTGTGAGAGTTCCAAATGCTGCCGAAGATTTGCATTTAAGATTGACAAATAATTTTAGTGCTAAATCTGACAAGCCTTCTGCTGATTTATTAAGTGGTAGTGACTCTCTTGAACATCCATATGGACAGACCGGTCATGGAATGTTTGTCAAGCAGGGTCTCTGGCAGGATGGTACCGGCAAATCTGGGACAACTATTTGGCGACCAATTAGCCATGCTTTGGATTGCACAGGGGCAGAAGGCTATATCACAGATTGTACTGTGAACATAAGGCAAATAGAAGAAGACTTAATTTCTGATTCCCGAGGAAGGGCTGCAATCAACACAACTGCCCGCTTACCTTTGGAGCATGAAACATATGAGTCTGAGAACTTGAGACATCCAGTTTGTACTCAAATGGAAGACATTTTTTCTGCTGATTCTCAATCTGAACAGAAAGTTGATGCCCATCAAAATGAAGAACAAAGTGGAGAAACTGTTGGCAGAACCTTAAGAAACGAAAATAAAGTTCAGGTTTTAGATGGTGCAAAGGAAGCAAATGAATGCTTTAACAGGAAACAAAATCAAATTGTTGAAACTATAGATCAGCGTGGAACTAAATTTGAGTCAGTTTGTGATGCAGCAGCAGCATTCCTTTCCCAAAGTGAGTAGAATTTTCATTTTGACAAGTTGTATTTTTGAAATTTGCTGAAACTGTTGTCATATCCAAAAGAGTTGAGATTACCTTGCTCATTATACTTATTTTGATTATCATTGTGTGCATTGCAGGATGGGAATCTGCAGTTATGGGAATCGAAGCAGAGGCTGTAAAATGTTTGGATTCTGTTGCAGTTGAAGGGCCTTTCAGTGTTGTGGCTTTTGTAGGTTCTGAAACTGGTAACTTTGTTTCTGGAACAGTTACAGAAACCAATTATCTGCCAAGTTCAGCTTTTCAGTCTAAAGATGGAAGTGCCGGTTCTATTGAAGCTTTTCAGGGTAGGAAAAAAACATTTGATTGTGGCTTTGGAACTGTTTCTGGTGGACCTTCAAGTTTGCACAATGCACAGGCAGTAGAGATTCTGGAAACAGGTAGTGAGGATGATTCTAGAAAATCACCTGGATTGAAGCCAGAAATAGGGCATCTGAAATACATGCCAAGGCAAAGAAAGTGAGGATATGATGGAACAGATTCTGTTTGACATATGTTTTGCTGTGCCCATGCGCTCTTAAAAAAGATGTGCTTGGATGGCTTTGATTTAGTTCATTGTGGAGTTATCGCTGCAGAATTCTCTCCGCTGTTGGGTTGGAGTCAAAGTGACTGTATTTCAGTTCTGCTTCTTGTACTGGGGCTGTGTAAGTCTCAACTCGAGTACCCATTCATCAGGTTGTAGGCTTATCTGCCTGTCAAATCTGTACTGGGTGTTAGATGTAACGGCTTGTATAAAATTGAGTGAATGAGAATTTAAATTGTTCACCTTTGACGCGTTGCAGTTTGTCGTTTTTTATCCTGGGAGTACTGAATTTTTTCATGTTGGTTGCATGTCAATTATTTGCCTCAGGCAAAGATATCGTAGTGGTAAAAAGTATTTCTATTCAATTGTGCTAAATTTCAGCTTTGCTATTAAGAGCATATTATCAAATTCATTTGATTCAATTTTAAACGTTATTTAGTCCAACTTTCTTTCCTTTTCACATGATTTTTCTTCTGTAAGGCTGTATTATCGAAAAGGTTCATAATTTTTGAAGAACTTTTTTCTATCCATTTGTTTGGATACTCGAGAATTTTTAGAATAGCTTTCATCTTTACACGCCATTCTCCATTTTTGAAAATGTCCGGTCTACATGTATATCAATGTGTGGTTCTTCATAGGCTGGATAACTTCACTGGCTGGAGCAAAAACTATGTTTGTGGAGTGCATGCAAAGACAAATTTGTTCAACACACTTATATAGATTTGTAAAGAAATTATATTCGCTATTTGAGAGCCATGTTATTATTGTATTCAATTGAAAATATGCATATAAAAGAAGTAAATTATAAGTGAGTGGCAAAAAAGATGGTGATTCTCCATCTCTTGCTTATCCTTCCTATTGGATGGATCGGACTATAAAAGTAATGAATTGATTATTTATGTTAAAAAATTAAATTGTAAATTTTGAGTGGATACACACACAATGTATTTTTACAGTTGTTTGAAAACAATTCTTCCCAAAATTTTTGAATTTCATTAATTTGTGGGAAGCCAAGAAAGACTAGAAGCATATGTATAATTTTTACAAACTTCGAATCATTCCAATTTTTCTCAATATTCATTAACTGTAAAACATAATTAATCAAAAAATTAATGTAATTTACAATACAATTTTAAGACTTAACAATAAAATTTATATGAATTTTTAAAATTTCACTGCTAAAACCCTTAATACCTTATTTGTAATTTGCTTCCACTTTGTCTAATTTATTCACATGTAAAACGGTGCTTGGGAGGACTCAAGATTTTTTTTAATATTCTAAGCATGGAGCCGCTTGTTTTGTAATTTTTTGTGTGACAGTTCTCTAAATATGAAAATTTGAAGATAGGTTTTCTATAGGGTAATTTTGTGTTTACATAGTTTCTTTTGAAAGGCAATGTACATTTTTGTAGGGTCATTGGTTGTTTACCCTGGGGATCGCGGTGAGGGTAAGGAGCTAGCGTGTTGCTTTATGGTTTATGTTGGCAGTGGCCGTTGTCTTTGGCATGTTCACATGCCACACACATATTAATAATAGTTAGTAGTTGGGGTGGGAACCCATGTGGCCCCACCCCATTTTCCATTATATATGGGGGTGCTCAACCTATGTTGACGGTTGCCCAACTAACAAAACAATTAAATTATTTTAAATCTAAACCATAGTTTATTAAACTTTATTTTTATAAAGTCGTTTTATTTTATACATTCATTTATTATAACTTAGCATTTTTAAAGTTCACCTTGCAACTAAAAAGAATTAAATCCATAAACTTTTTTTTTACTTCGGAGATGATATTGCTCAACCAATTCAAGGGATCTGAGGAGTGGGATGGCCCCAAAAGAGGACCCCCTCAGTTTTTCATGCTCTTCCACACAAAACATGTTTCAAAGCCAAAAACAATATATTTCACCGGATATGGCCTCTTTCTTAGGAAGAGGCACTTTTTAATATTTTTGAGCTTGTGCGGGCTCCAGGAAGCCCCAGAACGAGTTGACTCAAAAGGACTTCCCTTGTGCCCTCTATCATATAAAATAAATTTGAAAATATGAAACTAGGTTTTTTTAAAATTATCAACTTAAAATTTGTTGGCGGCCATTAATCGATGTGGTGGAGCTTGAAGCTTTCGAGATCTATTTAGAAATTGTGGTAGACTATGACCTCCTGGAAGTTTTTCATCGAACTGAGTATTTTCAAAACAAACTCACACATTTTTGTATTTTGTTATAAATTTGAGAATGAAATAAATAGTTTAGACCAAAAGCTCGGAGACTTCATGAATGGTAATCGTTGAGGGCTAAGGAAGGAGATGAGCGATGACTATGAAAAAGTCATTGTCCAAGGCCTCCTCCCTCCTTTCAAAAATACGATTTTTCAATCCAATAACTGAATTGAAGACCTTATGGCCTCCATAAAGATATTTAGGGCATACTTTCATTTGACCGGATATGACGGTTGAGGTTGAATTCATCCAATGGTGGAGATAGGTTGCTTCATTCTCAAGGGGCTTAAATGATATAATTTAGACACCTTTTTAGGTCATATGAAGAATAAATGATATTTGTTTAAACACTATTATCTAAGCCAAATCCATGCAAAATTTGACTTTATTTTCGACTTAAGTGCGAATCGAGCCATGTGATTGACTAGAATCACTCAGAACTCTCCTTGAAAACTGTTGTGAGTTAGAATGTCTCATTTGAGCAAGTGGGTTGCTCAAACCCACTTTTGTTTAGTTGTGTGTCCCTTTTAGTCCTTAGGGCCCTGGGGCCCACTAGGACCACTTAGAGAGTTGTAGGCTTGTGTGAGACCCTGTAAGCCAATTAGAATGAGTGGGACCTATAAGGTTGTATAGCAATCGTGCATCCACTTGCACATTGCCTCCATGGCGTTTGGGCATGCGGGTTGCTTAAATGCATTGTATCTCATGCCACGAAGATGCCAAGCCAATGGCAATGTAGTTGTGGAGACCGTGCATTGCACATTTCTAAACAAAAATTGACCTATTTTTGTGTGTGTTTCTGTTGTGTCAGTTTTTGGACATGGCATTGCAGATGAGATGAAAGACACCCATTGATACCAACCATTTATTTCCAAATTGTTTGGAATGAATGTAATGCGTCACCTGCACTAGTTATTTAAACTATTTAAGTTTTTACTATTAAAAAAATAGATGTGGGGCATAATTTGATTCGTTTGTTTTGACATAGAAAACAAACCAATAATCGTGGACAAAGAAGCACAAGCAACGGTTCCCTTAGGGAACCCAGTAAATGTATTCCATATTATTCCAAAGGTCAATAAGTCTGTATGTTTTGAATGTGATTTACTAACCAAACCATTTCAAATAGATGTAACTTAAGTTTTATGAATACACTTTTATTTTAATAATCCCAAGGATAATAATAGGACATCCTTCAAACATAAGGTGATGGAATGGTTAATAATACATAGGGTTCTATCTGTCAAAGTAAGATTAAACAACACTAGTTTTACAAATGCATTTTGCATTGTGTGGGAAAAAAAAAAATTGATTATATCTTCTGGAAATGCTAACAGAAGAGGCTTTTGAGGATAGTTGCACACTAAATTCAATTTATTTTTTATTGCTCCTTTCTCTTGGAAAGGGCCCTTTTTAGGGAATTCTTGGATGGTTAAGGACAAATGTAAGGATTTACAACATACAACATGGTTAGCAACAATCAATGCTCTTTGGAGGACAAGATACCAATCCATCTTTCAAAACTAAACCTCCCTTGTTAGTATTGGGAAGTTGAGGCTTTTCAAACAAGAGTTGATTTGATTGTACAAGCTAACTTTAATTGGTTTCGAAGAGATGTGAACTCTTTGTCCATTGGAGTGTAGTCTCAGAGCCTTTCAATCCTTTGCCTATGTAGGGAGAGCTTTGACTTATTAACATTATGTTCAGATAATGTAAATTTTTGTTCCTCTTGTTAACTTTATACTCAAATGATGTAACCATTTTTTTCTTAGAGTAATATAAGATACACTTTTTCAAAAAAAAAACAAAAAACAAATAAAGAGAATAATTTTTAGATAAAATTGTGTATCATGTACATATAACATTAAATTTATTGTTATTGTTAATGGTCCTAATATTATTTGAAAATTGTTAGAGTCAACCTATTTAAATTTTAATCTCACTTGTGCTATTTGTTTGGTGGGTTTTAAAGCATAAAAAAATTATTTTGGCATTTTATGCCACATTAAATTTATGCCCCCGCTTTTTTTGGAACTTTAATAGGACTGAATGAATGTGTATGTATACTGAAATTATTTTATAGGGAATGCTGAAATTATTTTATTTCTCTGAATGAATGTGTATTTATAATAAAATTATTTGTAGAACAACATTTAAGCCAATAGTCTTGAATGTGTACATATTTTTTGCAATAGTTGTACATGGGCAAATATCACTGTACCAACAATAGCAAAAGTGGACGTTATGAATCAATATTTAATATGCTTTATTTATAAATAGGTAAAGATAAGGCATGTAAATTTTTTATATTGACATATTTATAATCAAATTAATTTATTTGAATTTTTGTGAAAAAAGATCAAAGCTATATGTATGTTCTCTCTTATTGTAGAGAGGAGTGTATGCTAGTTTCGTTTATTTTTAACATAGATGTAAGAAGGTTTGGAAGGAAAAGATTACAAATAGAAAGAGCAATGAGAACAAAGGAAGTTAAGGAATATCAGAATGAATAATCACACTTAGCTAAGAAATATTATACTAAACAAACATACTTATTTTTAAAGATTTAATAAAATTTGATATTATTAAAATATGGAAATTCATCTTCTTTTAAGAGTGGATAGTCATTGGAACATAATTTCTCCCAAAAAAATATTATTCTATTTCAGCTTTAATGAGTACTAATAATTGAAGTGGGAGACAAACTTTTAAGCAATCTTATATATAAAAACTATATTTAACTTACACTTTCATATATAAAACTTTCAAATTCATTAATGTGATGAAATTATTTAACAATATCGAAATCTATATAATAAAAGAAAAAGAGTGGAAGTGAAATCATCCAACTCAAGTTATTCAAAATTTCTTTCTTTTCAAAATAAGTTAATGTACTATATTTATATTAAAAAGTACTTTTACACCGTACTCTTTAGGTCAATTTAGACACAAGTTATATTAAACTATTAAATGTTTCTTATCATTGAAAGGAATAGTATTCAAATAGGAATGAAAGGTCATTCTTACACTGAAGAAATTTATTTTTACAACGAAGACAAATATATCTATTCAGATTTAATCGGAGATAGGAACGCATTTATTTTCTTCTTTTATGTTAATCTAAACACAATTTTTTTTATATATAATTACTATTAAATTATATGATTAATGTTTTTTTTAATAATTAATTAAGATGAAAGGTCATTTTTCTATTAAAAATATTTATTTTTATTTATTTTTTTAAAATAAAATAATAACACTTTTTAAAATTATAATATTTATAATTAAATTATTTAATTTTTGTTAAATTTATTAGCTTTTGAATGGTAATTTGATGGTTTTTTAATGTGATTTGTTTGAATTATGTTTTTTAATTAGATGGGTTAAAAACAAGGTTTGAAAGGCCCTATAGCTTTATGCAAAAGAGAGAACTAAAAATAAAATGTTAAATTTTTGATGGGACACTTCTATCAATGGCAAACAAAGACGCAGTAAAAAAACCACACAACAATAACTTCCGCCAAGGATAAATAGAAACAAAACAATTTAATAGAAAACTTCCGTGAAGTTTTCGCCAAACTTAACTTGGGGAACTGATCCCGTTTTCTATTAACATGGGGTCCCCCCGAATGGAGAGACATACAGGAATGCTGAATCATTTTTTTTTCTTTTGTCTTTTTTTGAACCACAGACCATCCTTCCTTGCTCTCACCCTGAACGCCTGGTGATATTTCCTCAACTGGAACGCAGGACTAGGATTTGTCTTCCATTGTTGACCCTGAATTGGCATCTACCTTAGAAGAATCCAAATCTGGGAACTCCTCCTCCAAGGAGATTGGTATTGACACAAACTTCCTTGGAGAGATTAAATCGATTAATAATTATTCTTCGAAGAGTGGTGAGTTTTTGGGATCCTTGTTTGAAATAGGGGAAGCAGGGACTTCAGAGGAAGAGGCAAAATCGCCACTATCAATAGCCCACTCTTCATCTACAACCAGCACCGTGAGGTTTTTGGGGATAGAATCTTTCTTATTTTTGAGTAGACTATAGTTTTTGGTCAAGTGCCCAATACTAAAACAACTATGACAACGAAAATATACCTTCATAGTCAATAGCTTGAGACCAAGTGCAGTCTCCAACTTGTAGGGTGATTTTTTCTGTAAGGTTCTTGGAGGTATCTGTTGATGGTTAATATTGCGCTATTTCTAACACCAACAATGGGAAGTTTCAGGAATGTGGGACTTGCAACCTGAAATGACCTCCAGATTTTAAAGAAGCTGGTTCTTCTTTATCTCAAAAGTATTTTGGGGGAAAAGGATAGGAATTAAACAGAAACACAAATGCAACGAAAGAAAATCTAACTATGGCGATGCGTCTGAATTTGATTCGACCCTTAATTCTCAAGGCACAGTGAATCTATCTTTAGGATTCAATTACATTAAAGAGCAAACAAGGCATGATCAAAGTAAAAGATGAAAATAGATAGAATCAAAGGCTCACAACTTAGACGATTTTGGCAATGACACAGAGAATATCAACAAAGGCACAAAATTCAGTATTCTCATTAATTTTCTAGTTACATAAAAGGCACATAAACATGCACAATTATACAAACTTTCTAACTCAAGAAAATAGAACAAAGGCAAATGATATTACTGGCCACAGTTAAAAGTCTTAAAACTTCTGATAACAATTTCTCGCAAAAAATTCTCTCTATCTTCTGATCCTCCTTTTTTGATCCTCTGCACCCATATTTATAGCATCAGACTAGCTCTAGATTGCCTGCACGATCCCAATCCAACGGCCTAACTGAATTCTAACTGAACTGGAAGTGTCTAACAAAATATATTTCTTGGATCTAAAACATTCCATCTTCCTATAGTTTATTGGCTGAAATAGATACACAGGATGCTTCACTGCGAAATGGGTGAGGACACTTGGAGTGTTTCGCTTACTCTAATTGAAAACATTTCATTATTCAAAAGGCATCAGAAAATGACACTTGGCAGCTTCTGAGGCACTTGCCGAAGACACACGGCACTTTTCGCATAACTGCTACTCTTTACTATGTCTTTGCTCAGGAGTATTTTGTCTTGGACATCTGTCACAATGTGCTTCCTCGAATTTTAACAATTTACAGAAAATGGGACCCACCACACTTCTCGCCTGAGCAACTTTAAAAAGGTAACAGTGACAGGTGTCACTTTTCACGTATCTTTAACAAAGAACACGTGGTAGCTTCCATTTTATTTAGTTATGGACACGTGGAGGCTTTCATTGATCTTTAGCAAGACTGTAGAAACATTCATGACTCATTTTAGATTCATACGGATGGTGACACTTGGCGGCTTCTGCTGACTTTTAGAAATAAAAACTTGGGTCCCACCACAGTGTTTACTTATCAATGAAACAAAGTGAAGATATTTCAGATGTTGACACGTGGCGGCTTCTGCTTTCTTCAGCTAGGAATATGTGGTGTCTTCTATTGCTTTTAGAAAAACATATTGAAGCTTTTCACAGTTGCCACTTGGTGCCTTCCACTTGATCCTGAGAAAAGCTTATTGAAAGAAGCTTTCGAAACTTAAAATAAATTTGAAACGTGGATGCCAATATGAATGCGGATACCGACACTTGTCGTGCTCCACTGAATTACTAGTAAACACGTGGCACGTTTCAAGCAACTTAGAGAAATAATAAAATGTGTCTCGGCTGATGACACGTGGCAGCTTTCGCACGACTTTGACACTTAGACAAAATTTAGGGAAAAAGGAACTCGCGCTTGCGCTTTGTGTTAAACTTTACTGCCTTAAAACTGAAACACGCAGGGACAAAACTTAAAGCACACAACTGAAACTCAAAATAAAATGTAGAGTATTTTTTACTCTACAATTCTTGGCGACTTCGAGGACTTTTGAGCCTGCTCAAAAAGAATCCAAAGAATGTATAAAAATTGTGACAAAAATCACAACTTCAGTAAGGCTGTCTGATAAACAAACCACTCATCATCAGATAATCCCTGCTTATTTTGCAATTTGTTGAAGGCCAAATCAAGGTTAATGATATCCTTGTGTGAAATTTTTTGCAAAATATGAACTACAGCCTTCAATTGAAATTCAAGCTGAGAAATGGGAATCAAAATAGCTTCCACTTCAGGCACTGATGAATCATCTCTTAAACCCTGAAAGACTGCTTGATCATTTTTCCTGGTTAACAACAAAGGTTTAATCTCATCAATCATCAACACCCTATTGTTATCAGGAAAAGGAGAGGGAAGATGCAATTGCACTAGATCTATAATGTGTTGTTTCATGTCTTTGATTCCTTATTTCACCACATCTAGAAGCTCCTCACATTTAACTGCTGCGAAATTGCAATTGAGAACTTGATTCCCTCTTTTGGTAGCGATCATTCTGTCACTAATCCATGTTGCTGATAATGTTCCATCAGTTGTATCGTATAGTTTTTGTAGCAGCATTTGAGAGTCAAACACTCTCAAAGAGATAGTGGACAGAGTGGCTTCAACTAAAGTCTCCACCTTTTCGCACAATTTTTGTGCATTTAGCAGAAAGGTTAAAGAGGGTCTAAGCTGAGTAATCTCCTCAGAGATTCTTTTCTATATTGATACATAAAACTTCTTAACCAGATTCAAAACCCCTATATTCTTTGGCCTATTAGCCAACTAAAGTGTCAACTGTTCTGTCATTTGTCACTCGGCTTGAAATTGGGCCTGTATAGCAGCGGTATTGTTCTACTCATTCAACAACTTCTGTTGAAGTTGAGTGACCTATAGCAGGCTTTCCTCTAATTTTTTTTGAAATGCTACCTTTTCCCACCTTAAGGTTGTCACTGCATCTTTCACCTCCATTAGCCCTACTTTTGAAGAATCATTTTGGGCTTGAATAGCCTAGTGAGTTTGAAGAGAAACAATATTTTGCAACCGTTTATTAAGACTCTCCATTTCAATATTCTTAGTATTGATTTTTGTAGTCAAGCTGCTACAATTTGCCTTCTCTTTGGCTAGATCAACCTCCATCTTCTATAGCTTCTTTGATATTTTCAAATAATCTTTAGCTACTGCAGAAGTGGATTCATTTAGCAACTCGACCCTATCTTGTAGTCTAAAAAGGGACATGTCTATAGCCACTGCATTCATTGTGTAATCTTTAGACTGCATCTGCTCATTTGACTTGACTATATTCAGTGACAAATGGGTCACCATTAGTTGCTACTAGATTGGGTCAAATTGTGACCTCATATGTGGTGTAGCCAAGGCTTTATTATCTTTCATCCTCTTTTTCTCTATCTTGGCTTCTCTAGCCTTCTTAGTAGTATCTGCTTGAGTTTGGAAGGTAGAAGGAGAGGCAATGTGCCCACCCACAAAAGGATAACCTTGTGGCAAGCCATATTGAATAACCAAATGTTTGCTAGGGGTGATTTGAGGAGGTACTTTCTTTGGGATAGAGGGAGAAAAATGAGGCAATAATATATCCCGAGTATGGATAGATGGGGAAAAATGAGAAATGGGCACAATAGAGGTGGCAGGGGAAACTATCTGGCTCAACAAAAACATCACCCCTATATGAGAAGAGAGAGATTGAGAAGAAAGAGAAACAACACTTACCTAATGAGCAACTGAGGTACTCTATGGTTGGTGTTGTGAGGGTTCTACCTTCTCTTCTAAATCAAGTTGAAACCTCAGCCTCTTATGTTGCCTTGGTGTTTCTTCTTTTGGCTGTGCTTCTTTCTCCTCAACATTTACCACTGCTACTAGTGGTGATTGTGTAAAACTAGGAACCCCAAGGGCTGACGTTGATGAAGAAGCTTTTGGTGGTAAAGATACCACACTCTTTTATTTTTCAATGGCACTAAGAGATTGGGGCCAAATAGTTACAACTATTGTAGCTAAGGTTTGCCCTAGAGTCTGCAACGTTTGACTGGATTCTGCTTTGGCTTCTGGTTCTCCACCCTGTGTCTGTAAATTACTTGTATCAGGGTTAGAGATAGGAGACAGATGACATTCATCCCAGAGTTCCTATCATTTCTCATCTAAATCCACATTTCTAAAAGAGTGAGTTGTCTCACAAATCTCTTGCCTATATTTCCAATAGACTTCTATTTTCTCAGCATTCCAATCTTTATTCTTTAATGCTCTTCTTAAACTAGAAGTCATTCTGATTTTAAGATCAAAATCCCTTTGCTTAACATAAAAATTTTCCCATGGTCTGTCTTGTTGAAGGGGCAAATTTGTCAATTCAACATAAAAATCAGGAATATCTTCCCTAGGATTTTTTCTATTTTCCCAAAAAGGACAACCCTCATGCACAATTCTGGCAACAACCCTATTAGTCCTGATCCATGAAGTTATGAAACCATTTGGGTCATATACCCATTTATCTTCAATTAGAGAGAAACCCAGGAAGGCTAGCTTTCTCAGCAACATGATCTCAGCATCTTTGACCTCTAGGGCCATGTTGTTTGTCACCCATGAAACATCATACATTTTCTTATTTTTCTTCCCAGTGCCATATTCATTATCTACCATAGACAATTGTCTGGTGACCTCTAAGAATGCTAACCTAAAGGTCAAAATCTTAGGTAGCAACACTGGTTCCCCACTAAAACCATGGACTCTAAATATAGTATCATGAGATCTAAAAAAATAATCACAAGGAATAGTGCAATTGGTCATAAGGTTTGAGACACTTGGAAACAGTCTATTTACAATCGGTTCTGGGCTCAGATGAAAAAAATAGGGGCAACAAAAAGTTCTCAAAATTCATATGGGTCACTGGTTTTGGACAAGACATGTGTCCATGCAGACACAGAAGTGGTCCTATGTAGACTGAAGCTTGGGTTATACATATTTAGATGCATGTGTTGGGAAAAGATGTTGGAGTTTTGATACAACATAAGGTGAAACAGATAAGAAGAATACCTGAAAATCCCTTTAGATTTGAACTAGGCAGGTTGTTCCACCATTGAATATGCAATCTACTCAGAGAAATCAAGCTGATACTCCTGAGTCTTGTCAACAGTTTTCAATTTGAAGAGGATAGCCATTTGTTCTTCATAAACGGTTATATCATCTTTCATTCCAAAAATGAAAGCCATCATGAAAAGTGCATCTTGACTAGTTTGTGCAAATTGTGCTCTTGCTGTAGGTAGTGTCGGTATAATGGTATCATAATCGCCTAATTGCAATTCTGATTTCAGAAACCTCAATTGAGTATTGACATTTGCCCACATTTTTTACATCTTGGCAATGGTGGGAAACGTGGCTGTCTTGTCATGATACAGGGTTAACATCTCTTTGATAGCCTTTGGTGTAATCTGCACCATGAATGGACCCTATTGTATGGTATTTGAGGGAGCATGAAATAATTTGGTGCATATTTCAACCAAGTTAGGGCATGGATGCACACCTGGGACAATGAATTGTGCCAGCTGTGAAGTCCATATCTTCATTGCGAATGTTTCATATTGTCAAACCTTGGCCCTCTGAATACACCTTTGATGTGCCCCTTCTCTAAGAGTTTTGCTACTAGCTCTTTGAAGAATTGGGTCCATGATTCTATCTGCAAAATTTTTCACCTTTGCTAGGTCGTTTGGATGACCAACTTTAGGGACTCTAGTTTGTGGGTAGGTCTATAACATTTGTGTCGAGGCTGAAGCATATGATTTGCTTGTAAAAAACTTGTCAATGGATTCGTAAATCCCAGACCCTTGTTGCAAATACTGTGCTCCCTCCATATCTATATCTATTCTTGAAAATAGTGAACTATGGTAATGGGTATGAAGCTTTTGTAATAGGGAAGGCACTTTCACTTAAACAGGTTTGCTATGAGCTGAAAATGCAAGTAGCAGGGGTTTTCTAGCAGATGCAAGAATGTTTGAGACATTGTAAGCTTTAAATCTTGTTAGGAGGTATTTATTGACCCATTAAGTCTCAAAATGGCATTAAACCTGAATAATCGTTAGCAAATCTTACTAAATCTTCATGGGATAGTGAGTCAAACACGTCATGAAGGTGGCTACGCAAGGTACCTTAGGGAATTTAAGGATTTGAGAGATATTTAATGTGTCGAGAGTTTTGAAAATTTTGAAAAAAGGCTTTGAGTTGCAGCTATGTGTTCAAAGAACACTTATCTAAAAGAAAGAGCGAGAAAGACAAAACGAGAAAACAAAGCAACAAGGAAAGGGAAACTATCTAATTATAATACATAGAGACACGACTTAACTAAAATGTTTCAAGTATATCCCATTCACAGAAATCTCTTCAGGTTTGCCTTCCATTGTTTCTAGCTCAAACTAATTTTTTGTTTACATGCATGAATTTTATAGGGGCCAGTCCACAATGCTTCAAATTTAGTGTGTTGACCCAGTTTGGCAGCTCTTGCATCTCATTTCAAAACAATTGAGCCTACTTAAAAATGGGAATTTGAAGTCCTTTTATCAAAGCTGTCTTTAATTATTTTCTGATGCTTTATTAATGAATCATGTGCTGCATCCCTCTTTTCTTGAACTTCCAAAAGTTTAGCAAGTCTAACCTGCATGGGGCCATTTTCCTCAATTTCAATCTGTTTTATCAGTTGGAGAGCAGGAATTTCCAAGCTTAGAGGTATTATAGTAGGCTTGCCATAGACCAATTCATATGGGAACATTTTTGTCACCTACTTAGGTGTAATTCTATCATCCCATAGTGATATATTAAGCAATTTATGCCACTCTTTGTGATGATCAACCCCTATTCTCTTGATGAGTCTAATCAGGTTCTTATTAGTTGATTCTACCAAACCATTACCCTGAGGATAATAATTAGAGGAAGTTTTCAGATATATTCCATGATTTAATGCAAAGTTAGATACTTTAGACCCTAAAAATGCTTTAGCATTATCTGAAATTATGGTGTGAGGAGCCCCAAAGCGAGTAGTGATACTCCCTAGAAAGTCTAGAATCACATTTTCTATTGCTTCTTTAAGTGGCACTGCCTCAGTCCATCTAGTGAAATAATCTGTGGCAGTTAGATTCTATTTGTGACCCATACTAGACACTGGATTTATCATTCCAATGAAGTCAAGACCCCATTGAGCAAAAAGTTCATCAACAATTATAGGACTAAGAGGCATTGCTGCATTCCCTCTCATCCCCACATAATATTGACAAGAGTGACATTTTTTAACCAGTTGATGACAATTTATAAATAAAGTAGGCCAGAAATAACCTGCCTCACTTATCTTTATAGCTGTGGTCTTTGTAGAAAAATGTCCACTTGAGACTCCATGATGCATTTCATGTAGTATTTTCTTAGCCTCATTTTTCTCTACGCATATTTAAAGTTTGCCATTAGAATTTATTCCGAAAAGAACTTGTTTAATTAAAACAAAATGGACCCTTAGCATCCTATAGTATCTCCTCTTGTTTTGAGGGAGTTCTCTTGGGTAAATCCTATATTTTATAAAATGAATCCTATTTGTGACCTAGGAGTTCTGATCAACCTCTTGTATCCTCAATACAGTTTCCTTTTCCATTTTTGAATATGTTTCTTCAGGTATCATCTTTTCAAGCTCTTGAGTCATGTATTGGCACAACCCCCTACCTCTGACTAACTTAGTGGGGTTGACCTCTACATCATATTCAAGGATCTTTATTATCTAGTTTGCTCTTTTTTCAATAATTTCACCCTCCATAATGTATTCTCTGACACTTAAGTGAGCCACAAGTATCAGAATTTTACTTCTTGATACTATATGCTTGAATTTATTGAGGGCTTTTACCATAGCATATGCTTGTTTCTCCACAAAGTTGTATCTAGTTTCGTATTCCCTACGAGTCCTTGAGAAAAAGGCTATTGGATGCTCTCGCTCCTGTCTATCATCTTTCTATGTTAGAACAGTAGAAATACTGAGCTCTCCTCCATAGACATACATTACAAAAAGCTTAGAAAAGTTTGGGTTTCTAAGTATTGGGGCCGTTGAAATTGCTTTCTTGACCTCTTCAAAGGCTTGCCTTCCTTCTGTAGTCCACTTGAAAACTAGGTCTTTTTTCAACAAGAGTGTCATTGGTCTTACTAAGTCAGATATGAACCTACTGACAAAATTAATCTTCCCCCAAAAAAATTGAATTGCTTTCTTATTTACTGGTAAGGGCAAGTTCATTATGGCTGCAACTCTTTCTAGATCTATAGAAACTCCTTCTTTAGATACTATATGTCCCAATAATTTGCCTTGAGGTACAACAAAGATACATTTCTTAGGATTCAAAGATATTCCAAATTCTTGACATTTCTTAAAAATAGATTCTAAATGATCAAAATGATCAACAACATTCTTGGAAAAAATAGTAAGATTATCAAGATAAATCAGGATGATTTTATTTATAAGTTCCCCAAATGCTACATCCATAGCTCTTTGAAAAGTGGCTCTAACATTTGACAGGCCAAATGGCATCTTAGCATATGCAAATGTTCCCCATTTGGTAGTAAAAGCAGTCTTGTATTGGTCTTCATCAGCCAACCAAATCTGATTGTATCTAGAGAAACCATCTAGCAAGAAAAAATCTCTTTGATCCAGCCACAGCCTATAAAATTTGTTCCATAGATGGCAACGGATAGTGATATTTCAAAGATGCTCTATTCAAGTCTCTGAAATCTATACAGAGTCTTATGTCACCATTCTTTTTCCTGTCTGGTACTAGATTTGATACCCAAGTTGAGTGTTTGATTGGAAAAATTATTTTAGAATCTAAAAGTTTCTACAACTCATCTACCATTAGAGATTCAATTCTTAGATTTACTGGCCTCTGCTTCTGCCTGACTGGCTTAGATCTTTCAGTCAGTTCTATTGTGTGCTGAATGATGTCTCTATTATATCCATGAAGGTCTTCATAGCTCTAGGCTATGACTCTATCATATCTTTTGCACAAGTCAATTAGTCTTTATCTTTCCTCTTGAGTTGTAGAATTTCCAATTTTTAATTTTCTCCCTTCACTCACCTCTATTTTAAAATAATCTGCTTTATTTACTTAGAACCTTATTTTCTCTAGGCCTACATCTTCTAGATCAAATAGGTTTTCTAAAGTGATTAAGCCTTTGGGAAGCTTATTATTCTTTAATTGTATAATTTGGTCTCCATATGCCTCTTCAATTTTTGGTTGCAATTGATTAAAAAATTACCCTAATTTTTGCAAGAATGAGAGTACCTAAGAATCATTTTCAAATACTTGCCAATTCTCATCATTGTCTGGGATAGTTGGCCTTACTATAACTTTTACTAACTCATTGTTAACTAATAGGCCAGTTGTTGGATCAAATTGTGAGCCAATCTGTGCCATCCTATCAACTTCAAAATTTTGGGTTCTAAGAACTACTTCAATATTGAAAGCTTCAAAATCTTCTATTTAGTCCCAAATTCTGTGTCTATAGGATCTCATCCTTACATTTTTGGCTATTGCCTTTTCGCTAATTTGCTTCACCACTAATTCTGAATCTCCTTTTACTATTAAATTGTTTATTCCCTTTTTCTTGGCTAAAATGAGCCCATGTACTAAGAATTCATATTCAACATCATTATTAGTATAAGTAAATTGGAAACAGATAGCTCTCAAAATTTTCTCCCCATTTAGAGCAACAAGACAAGTTCCTACTCCAACACCACTTTTACTTCTAGCCCCATCAAAATTTAAGGTCTAAATTTTTGAATCTTTTTCAGATTCTTGAGTAGTTGGCATTTCTTCCCTTAAAACATTTGGGATTTCATGGTCTTCATCAAAATTGACATAAGTGCCCAGACCAGTAGAGTCATAATTTCCATATGGATCACTATGCATCATAGCTAACAAATGGTTATTTTCCTCTTCTTGGTCATATTCAGTCCAGTCACCCAACTCTTCAACAAAGACCTTTTCTTCCTTATTTAGCATATCATGAGTTGCTTCTGATTTTGAGGTTGGCTCATTGGTGATGTGATCCTTAGATATTGGCTCAGATAGTATTTTCATTTTTGAACCATATTTGGTTTTTAGGATGAGGTGAGACCAATCAAGTGACATATATCCTCCTATTTTAGCTGTGAAATATCTAAATAAACATAGGCCGAATATAGGAGGTATATCTATGACTACTACATCTTGATTGACAATTATATTAAGGCAAGTATATAATTGCAATGAGAGTTGTTTAATTCTCCCAATTGTTTGCACTGATTTGCCATCTAGCTGCATGACTCCTCTAGTAAGTGGCTCATACTTTATTTTTAAAGCATCAGCTATTTGCTTAGGCATTACTATAGTACTAGCCCCTGAATTTATCATCGCATTATGTAATAGTTTCTTTCCCACTAGCAGAGTTAAATAGAAGGGCTCTAGTTTGGATTTACTTACCTCTACTACATTGTTTACAAGGGCTGTTGTCTGCAGATGAACTGTGTCTTTGAGATTTTCTTTATCAACAAGTCTTTCTTTGGTGCTAGTATATTTAAGCACTGCTTGACCTTGCAGAGCTTCTTGTAACAATGTATTTTACTTAGGAATAGCTAATATGTCCCACATTGACACATGTGTTAGGGTTCTCTTCAGCTGATCTACCACATTCACTGGTCCTATTGTTTGGGTTCTTGGAAAATAAGAGTACCTTGCTTTTTCTTGAACTTGTCCAGGAACTACTTGGTTCTGCACTGACTAAGGCACTTCTTGTCTAGAAACAATGTTTTGATGACTTTGAAATGGAGGAGGTCCCATAACTTCATTATTTGTGACTTCAGGCTATTCCATCATCCTTCTCTTTGATTTGGTATAGTAGTCTGATTGCACCATTAGTTTCTTGGAAGTAAAAGCTTCATTCAAGAATACTGAATCTTCATCTTCAACCCATGAAAACAAAGCATGTTTAGGGGCTATTTCTTCTTCTTGTTGTAAGGACATCCCTTGCATCTGAGCCATCAGGACTAAATTTTGCATACCAAGGGACTGGTAGACTTCAGTGTCAGAAGTACTTACAAATTATCCATCCATTCTTCTTTGCTCTGCTATCTTTTGTTGTAGATTACCCATGGGACAATCTCTAGGTGTATGAGCATTATTACAAGGAAAACACCAGGCATTTGTGCCATCTAAATAATTATTTTGCCCTTAAACAATCTCTCTATTTAGATTGGGGGGAACAGTCTATGAGGGTGTAGGGACTGCAACTAATTGGTTTGCTGGATGAGGGTTATTTTGCCGTTGATGACCCTGATACTAGTTTGGCTATGGTGGAAATATATTTCCTTGGTAACCTTGATATTGGGGTTTAGGATAAGGATTCTACTATCTTTTTATGTTAATTAACTCATTTGAAAATATCCTTAAGATGTTCTTGATATCATCCATCTCAGATGACTGGGCAGGGACAAGTTCTTTAGTAAGTTGTTGAGGATATGTGTACATAGACACAGGTGGGGCTATAGGATTAGGGACTTCTTTAGGAAAAGGTAAGGTAATTTCTAGAAACATGGGCATGGGAGGTTTTGGGGGCAACTTTCCAACATCTATTAAATTAGTTTCAGCTCTGACTGCATAGTCATAAGCTTCTGGCAGAGTCTGACCTCCAAGTGACTGAATCATTATTGATATGTTTGAATTTAAAGCTTTAAGATAAAATACTATAGCCATACCTAATAATGGTCTTGTTGTAGTAGGGATTATTTCCCAAGTCTTTTTAAATCTTGAATTGAAGTCAGTCATTGCTTCTTGTGGTGCCGTTTTAATAGTAATCAATTGTTGCAACAAAGAAGACTTATCACCCTTTTCTTCAAACCTTTCAAAAAAAAGATCTCGAAGTTGATCCCATGTAGATATTGTATTTGGAGTCAAGGATCGGTACCATTCTAGATATTTTCCTTTAAAATAAGCTGCTAACAATCTTATAGCCACATTTTGCTATGTGACCATATGTATAACACAGACATCAGACACATCCTGCAAATGTTCTTCAGGTGTTTTAAAATCTTGCCAACTGAATTTGGGCAAAGCTTTCAAGGCATTTTTTGGAATAGGATCCCAAGTGGCTAGTGGTATTGGGAAGATCAAAGGACTGCCATGTTCCAACTTGCATAATTCCTTGGGGGTATAGGAGCTCCCATAGTTACTCTTGGTATTGGTATAAATTGATTGACTCTTCATCTTGGACTAGTTATCAATGGTGGAAAAAGAATACTTGGATTTACAACAGATTGAGATCTTGTTACTGGTCCACAACTCTGACTCCTTATAGCTCTCTGGTTCATATGGTCTTGAAAGAAACTTCAAGATGGTGTCCCACTGGGCATGTCAAAAATTGTTGATGGTTAAAATTGCACTGTTTCTAACACCAACAATGGAAAGTTTCAGGAATGTGGGACTTGCAACCTAAAATGACCTCCAGATTTTAAAGAAGCTGGTTCTTCTTTATCTCAAAAGTATTTTGGGAGAAAAGGATATGAATTAAACAAAAACAAATATGCAATGAAAGAAAATCTAACTATGGTGATGCGCCTAAATTTAATTCGAACCTTAATTCTCAAAGCATAGTGAATCTATCTTAAGGATTTAATTACAGTAAAGAGAAAACAAGGCATGATCAATGTAAAATATGAAAATAGATAGAATCAAAGGCTCACAACTTAGATGATTTTGGCAATGACACAAAGAATATCAATAAAGGCACAAAATTCAATATTCTCATTAATTTTCTAGTTACATAAAAGGCACAGAAACATGCATAATTGTACAAACTTTCTAACTCAAGAAAATAGAACAAAGTTAAATGATATTATTGGCCACAGCTAAAAGTCTTAAAATTTTTGATAACAATTTATCGTAGAAAATTTTCTCTATTTTCTAATCCTCTATACCCATATTTATAGCATCAGACTAACTCTAGATTACTCGCACATTCCCAATCCAATGGTCTAACTGAACTCTAACTGAACTGGAAGTGTCTAACAAAAGATATTTCTTGGCTCTGAAACGTTCCATCTCCCTCCAGTTCATTGGATGAAATAGATACATAGGATGCTTCCCACTGTTAAAATGGGTGAAGACACTTGGCGTGTTTCACTTACTCAACTTGAAAAATTTCTCATTATTCAAAAGATATTAGAAAATGGCACTTGGCAGCTTTCGAGGCCCTTACCGAAGACACACAAAACTTTCCACATAACTTATACTCTTTATATGTCTTTGCTCAGGAGCGTTCTATCTTTGACATCTGTCATAGTCTACTGCTTCGAAACTTTAACAACTTATAGAAAATGGGACCCACCACACTTCTTGCCTGAGCAACTTTAAAAAGGTAACAAGGACATATGTCACTTTCCATGTATCTTTAACAAAGAACACATGGCGGCTTCCATTTTATTTAGTTATGGACATGTGGTGGCTTCTGTTGATCTTTAGCAAGACTGTAGAAACATTCAGGACTCATTTTAGATTCATACGGATGGTGACACTTGGTGGCTTCTGCTGAATTTTAGAAACAAAAACTTGGGTCCCACCACAGTCTTTACTTATCAATAAAACAAAGTGAAGATATTTCAGATGTTGACACATGGCGGCTTCCACTTTCTTCAGCTAGGAATATGTGACGTCTTCCTTTGCTTTTAGAAAAACATATTGAAGCCTTCCACAGTTGCCACTTGGCACCTTTTGCTTGATCCTGAGAAAAGCTTATTAAAAGAAGCTTTCAAAACTCAAAAGAAATTTGTAAACCTGGATGCCAATATGAAACGTGGATACTGAAACTTGTCACACTCCACTAAATTACTACTAGACATGTGGCACATTCTGAGCAACTTAGAGAAATAATAAAATGTGTCTCGGCTGATGACACTTGGTAGCTTCCGTGCGACTTTGACACTTAGACAAAATTTAGGGAAAAAGGAACTCGAGCCTGTGCTCTGTGTTAAACTTTACTGCCTTGAAACTGAAATGTGTAGGGACAAAACTTGAAGTGCACAATTGAAACTCAAAATAAAATGTAGAGTATTTTTTATTCTACAGTATCCATGTTCACCATGATCCTGGAAAATGTAGTGACATTATATTATTTAATTTTTGTTTGAATTATATTATTTATATTTTATATTTAATGTTATGACATTATACTTTATAACTATTATTATTTAATTTAATTATTAATTTTAAATTTTAAAAATAAAGGAAAATCATAAAAATATTATTACCATCATTATCATGAAAAGAATATAAACATAAAAAATATATGTGGGTGTAGATACTCAAATTTAATTATAAAATGCTTGACAATGTTTAATTTTGACACTTATCCTTTTTGACCAAATTGTCTTTCCACTAAATTACAACCTCTACGGGAACATTCATTATTATAAAAACTATTTTTTAAACACTCAAAATGTCATTTAGATAACCCTATTTCACTTACAGGTTCTTGTCATTCTAGTTTCAACATTATCTGTCCTTCTGGGACATAACCATGCTAAGTCAGACAGGCCCACACTGTGTTTGTGTCCACTAGCATGGCCTTGTCCCCTGTGCCCCCCAATAATAAATTTTTAAATTTGAGACATTGCACTTTACCCCACCTATTATTTTAGCAAGATTGATTAGCCAAAATATTCAAAAGATTCTTCTATATAATCACATCAAGGCCTCTCCAAACACATCTAGCAATCACTTGGAAATTCTACTACACACTAAGCAAAAGGGCACCATTCTTTTCAATTTCAACTCTACTATATTCTAATAGTCACAGGTCAAGTTTGAAGTCTTTTTATTGTAGGTTAAGAATACTCATTGTCAAGCATTTAAAAAAATCTATCTAGTTGCATTCATATAGCAAAGTCAATATTTACACACTCACTTTAGGAGGGATAACTACATCAGTTTGAGGGCCTTTTGAACTATGTAGGCAACACTCAGATTACATAAGACTTTTAAGGGTAGCTCAATTATTCTCCTCACCCTATTCCACACTTTTAGGATTTGATCTTTATTGTATTTATTGTGCAAGATATATGGTTTGTATTTTTTAGATTTGTGTACATCAAATCGACACACATAGTCAGATAGTAAATCTTCACAAACATGTGCATGTACTTAGATTAAAAAATTAATCGCATAATCAACTAGGATGTAAATGCAGTCAACAGATAAGGTCATAATGCAGCCTTATCCTCCTAACATGACCTTATCCCGATACATTATAAAATTCTAATTTCAAGGGTGATGTGATTCACAGATAATAATAATAATAATAATAATAAGAATAATAATAATAATAATAATTATTATCTATTTTTAGCCAACAATCAATCTGCATAGTTAGCATAAATTAGATCAAACTAGTTTGCCCTTTTCATTATTTATTACTATTTATAGCTTATTTTAAATTCTATATTTTACATTCAGATCTATATATTTATTGTATTTTAGTTTTAATAGTTTAGATCTCTTTATTTGAGTCATTTTAATTCAAAATATATTAAATACTCTAGTGAATCTGTATTTTATTTAGAATACTAACTATTTGTTTGATTTTTGTCCTATGATTTCATGCATATTTTTATAGATTACTAACATTGAAAGAAAACAAACTTCACTCTTGGATATAAATATGAAACTACAAGTCAAATTTCTTCGACATTGGATTTGACATTGAAGAAATTACTTTGTCACATCAGATAAAATCTGACACTGATGTTCTTTATTTAGATCTCTTTATTGATATTTATACACAAAAATATTTTAATTTTATTTTTTATTTGCTTGTTGCTTTTTTTTAGAACTATGTTCTGATAATTGTGAAACTACTTAGTGACTATCATTACAAGATATGCGGTGATCTGTTTTACCAACACCGTGGTGTGAGAGGTATTGCCTCAATATTCATAGCCATTTTACAACACTAAATATTGAGTTTAGTTTTTTGTGGACAATATTTTGTGATTATGTATCACTTCAGTCTTGTATAGTTGGAAAAATCATGACCTTATTTGTTCTCTTAGTTCTAGACATGCCTTACTTTTAAAAGCCTCACATCTACTCTATCTTGTATCTTTTGGCCTAACTCTGAGTCTGACCAGCATTATATTGATGACACAAACATGCCATCTTACCTAGAATGTTTAAAATGTACTTATCTTATACCTCTATAATTTCTAAGCATGTGCTTGCTCTTCTTTTCCCTAGACACTAATGTTTGGGTCAAACAGTAGCATCACTGTTATTGTCTTGGCCTAACACAAGTGTCCAGTGCTTAAAGTCATCTAATTTGAAAATAAAATATATTACAATGGTTGGCCTAAGTCCTTTAATATGAGTTATATTTTGATAGAATTGGTATAAATACAATATCAATACTCATTCATTCACCACCTAGTAATCAGACCAAAAGAACACTCAAGAAGCACTCAAGAAACAGTTAAGTTACCAAAAGCTTTCCTATTCTGCTCTATTATAATATTGGTCAAAAGAATATCTCAACTATAGGTTTGAAGTACTAAAGGATTAATTATAAGGTCATATTTTCCAAGTTACAAGATAGATTACTTTTGTACTTCTTATAATCACCTAAAAGTGGTATTTAAATGCTAAGAGTGTTGCTTGAGACAACCTATTCCTAGCTCATCCCTAGACATATCATATATCCTTTATCACACTTTTTTAGCCATTATGCAGACCACACACATCTCTAATTAGCCAAAACATAGTCCTGAATGTGCATTCCTAGATCTTGGCCCTTTGTGCCTAGTATCCTACCAACTGGACAATAGTGCCACATTAAGGACACTAGAGCCACATGGTGCTAGATTCTCCAACATGATGCTTGTGTTCCTTACCCTAACTCTCTTGAATAAATATATTTTCAAATGTGTAACCCTCCTAAGGTTGGCCTAAGCACATTTTATTATCTACACAAGCTATGAAACACTATAAATACAAGAGTCTTAGATCTATATCCACTAGATGGAAATTAAATGTAAAAAGCTTATTTAAATAAGAAACAAGTTGAGCAAAATTAAAGTTATTAATCCCTATTCTACCTTACTTCTACATACTACCATCTATAACTACCCTAAGCCCAAATTTTAAATATTTCCAATCTCAAGCACACTCAAGGCATTTAAGACCACTACCAAATATTAGGTGGGAGAACTGCATCAGACTTGATCCCTCATCAGAGTATTGGTATGTAGGCAAATCTCTTCACTGTGAGGTGTTGAGGATGTTCAACCTATCCTATTAAAATACATAATTTTAGCTCATGCCATACTTGCAAGGAGGATTAGTATTTGTAGCATAAATAAACTATTATAGGTATAATATAGAGTTATAAATTTTGTGCGCACAAGAATAAAACCCATAAACATAGGCATAGGTGCTCCTAGATTCGAAAACAATCTTACATAGAGGATACTAGCTCTATTTTTAGAACATTAGAGCCATATGTTAATACTATCCAAGTGGGGTGCTACTTTCCAAGTCATAATCTAACTTAGACCCTATTGATGACACTTAGACTTGATTGTAATCTAGTTTTAAACACCCAGATCTTCCATGATAGTTGTTTTCTAGATATGTCTCTATTTACACATATTTATTACTATTTTTAAAAAGTCAAAGTCTGTAAAAAATTAGTGGTTATTTATTTCATATTATTTCACTGATTTAGACAACTCAACCCTTTAATCAAACTTAAGATTTACACTAGTAAAACCTTAAAAGGTTAAAACATTTGGTGAACTCGACTTACTTCGAATATTACTCAAAACCCTAGTTTGCATCATCCAATTTTTTTTGCACTCAATTAGTGTTACAAACTTCTATTTTTCTAATTTTTTGGCATAACCTAGCTCATTTAATCAATCCCACATTAGGGTTTCATTTATTTAATGTAATTTAAATTTTTGCAAAGCAACCCTAATTCAAAACCTTAACCCTAGATAACCCTAGGGTTTGCATTTCCAGAACTCATATTTTAGATCCATATATCTTCTAATTTGTATTTCACATAATCATGATCATAATGACAATAAATTACTCACTTTTTGTTGTAAAATTTAATACTTTCATTTGCATGCTTGTTCCCTTTAATTCCAAATGAACTTAGAAAAGACATAAACACATGTATAAATGATGCTTTATATCAATTAAAATATATGTCATATCTCATATAATGTTATCTTTATCCTATGTGGAATTACATTCATAATCAAACCTATACACACAAATAATTTAACACATAAGTTAACAACTATGTTCTAGGTTTCAATGTCATATCTTATGCAGAGGAAAGAATCTCCTTTTCCTCCTCATCTCTATGAGGGTGATAAATAATTTACCTCTAACCAAGTCCATGATATCATTACTCCATAAAATGAATCAACATATACCAATGTAACTATTCCCTATACTCAATCTATTCACACCTCTTCCCTACAGGGTGTGTGCCTACATGTTCAATCAGAAATTACTAAGGTTTACACTTGTGAGACTCTATATGATCAAATTCTCAATATAAGCAAGATAATTATAGGTTTAGAAAATTAAAATCAACTATTAAATGAAAAAAATTCAAAATTAGAAAATCAATTTACAAGACAAAGGCCTCCAGGGCACAATAGTGTAAATTATGTATATGCATCTTCACCTAGTCATTTTGTGGCAAACAATGTTACATATCCAAATCATAAATCATAACAAAGTAAATCTACAACTAGTGATTCAAAAAGCATTCAAATGTCAAATAAGAGTTAAAGTGAGGTACTAAGTACATCTACAACTAGTGATTGAAAAAATATTTAAATGTCAAATAAGAGTTCAAGTGAGGTAATAAGGAAAATGATTAAAGCTAAGTTTATCAACCTACCTCCTCAACACCCACTATGGAGATCTATATATTTTTGTGCATATCATAGAATTCATGGGCACCACATATATTCATGTTTAGCATTGAAAAAGAAAATACAATAGATAATGGATATAAATGGCTTACATAGTGATGCATTTTCCACACAGCATATAATGACACATCTACTAATTCAAAAAGGGTCAAATTCATAAACAATACAAAAATGGTTACCAAAGCATAACTTAGAACAACAAAAGGTTCACAAAACATACTTAGAGCAAGAAATAGTACAATAAGCATAGGTAAAGCAAGCAAACTTACCTCTCAAAAATAAGGCTCAAATTTCATAGTAGTATGGGTTTGGTCAAAAATATCTACAACAATTAGATTATCATGGTCAAGGTTTGGAAAAGCAGGCCCAAGACATTACTTCTATTCTAATAGTTGATAATATTTGTCAACAAGGTCTAGAATTTATTGAACATCCTAAGGTAAATCATTCACAAATACAATTTATCAAGGAAAAATATCTATATACATATGAAATGTTATAGAAAGATCAAGAACTTAAGTTAGAAATTCAAATTCATGCTTAGCCAATAAGAATTCTCAAACAAGGTTTTCTAGAAAAATAGCCTCCATAGCACCATATGTCTACAATAAACATAGTTTCAAAGGAAAAAATCATAATCAATATTTCAAAGCACAATTCAAAAAGGTCAACTCCACAATATGAGGCAATTCCTTCTAGCATTCCAAGTTATCATGATTTTGATGTTGAACAATATTATGATTTCAATGATAAACAATACTCAGACTCTTACTAAAATAACATTCAACTACAACATAGCATTCACATTGGATGAGACATTACCATTCATATTTTTTACACAGGCCATAGTGATAATGAGCCTCCTATGAGACTCATCAGTTAGTAATATCAAAACACAAAAGCATTCAAATGTTACTAAAAAAACACCAAATTTATAGATTGTATTCATTGCTATGTTTACATTTCTTATATCTTCCAGACACTACATATGCTAGCTATCTTAGTATAGTTGGTTTTATCATACATACATGCTTCACTTATTCTTGTTGAGTTCTTATAGATTACATTCAAGACTTAGGTTCAATACACTGATATAGACTTACTATCATCTACCCACTGGGGCATATACACCGATATAAGTTTATTCATTTGATACATCCACCCACTTGGGAGCATCTCATACACAGTCTCTATTACCAAGTTCTATCCTTATATTCTATACATTCTAGTTTTTGCATTGTTATATCTTGATATTAATCATTGCTAAACATACTCATATTTTTTTTTTTGACTATCACTAGTTTAGACTCATCATATGTATATCCTAGTATTTACATAATTTTGTACTACATTTATACATACTTTATTTCTAGATTTCCTAGTTTAGACTTGATTGTGTTTTCTATGATTCTTCTATTTGAGGATATTTAATATGCCATTATTCTTTAGATCTACACCACTTCTAATTATGTATGCATTGAATATGTGCACATGTGACTTATGTGTGATTTCTTGATAATGTATGTATATATTTGAACATGTCCTATGTGGCTCTAAGCTAACTTACTTGTTGCTTGCATATGTGGATATTTGAACATGACTTTTTATGTCTTCTATTCTTAGATTTAGTGACATGTGCCCATGTCCATTGTATTGTGTCCCCTTAGCCTATTTTTACATTCCTAATGTGTTTTTTATGCATGATTTATTATATGCAACATGGCCATGACACTTGTCTTTGCTTATTACACACACTAGTTTTTTGATGCCATGAGGGACCTCATATATTTGTCCTTCCTACTTGGGTGCTATGATGGACATCATGCCCCATCCCCCTAGTAACTACTCAAATTTTTTATTATACACATTGATTACATCTATCTTGACACCTTTATGTAATGCTAGATATAACATATATCTTATATTACATACTTATGCTTAGATTCTCTTACATTCTAATGTTATCTTTTCACATTGTCTTGGATTATCATGTAGTTATTATATATGATTTGACTAACACATTTTGAAGAGATATTTATTTTAAGGACAAATATTAGACATGTTATATAACTACCCTAAAAAAAGGGGGCTTTCATAGGGTTTGTCATAGAGATCAAGCTCCTACATTGCTGCTCACAGAACATTTTCAGCACACAAGCTCAGTTTCGAGAAATCAAACATAGGTAAGACACATGAAAAAATAGGGACTCAAAATGTAGTTTAGAGACTTAGATTTCAAACCAAATAGACATTAGCACCTATAATGGGACACTATTTCCACATGGAACTACTATACACTACATGGCATTATTGTCAAATATCCTTAATTTTAGGGCAATTTAGATTAGCCAAAATAATACACTAGGTATAATATAGATTTGCACATATACAACTATAGGTTTGAGAGTTATGTTTATATTTTACTTAGATACACTCATTTTAGCTCAAATTCATATTAGTTGCTTATATTAGGGGCATCATGCATGACATGATCACTCCCACATTTAGTTTAGATACTTGGATACATTTATTACAACTCAATCTAGAATCAGTATACTCAGATATAAGATTGGGAGCATGTGTGTGACACAATTTACATATGCTTAATTACACACAATTTGATCAGATGGAATGGAAAACTCCATGTTATTGTATATATTATATACACTTGACATCATATTCTAGGTTATCACCAGTTTCATACCTTAATCTATCTGTAGTCGTTAGCATTCTTGAGTGGCCCAAAGTTACCTAATGTACCTGATTGGTTGTAAAGATGACATAAAAATTAGATATACCTAGTTACACATTTCCATCACTTTTTGAAATTTATTTTTAGATGCATCTACTACACATAGGTGGGAAATTATGGAGTCATAACTTACTTGAGTTCTTGACCCACCCCCATGAGAGGGTTAGACACACTTATATTCTAATCTAATCTATTCACAGGTCATGATCCACCAAGTAGTGGTGGGAAAGGATGGATTCAAAATTGGATTGAGTTTTTGATCCACCCACATATGAGAATTGAGCAAGCTATCATTTTAGTCCAAGCTGTTCAATGATTTGATCACTATGTGCATACACACACATAGATTATCACTAAGTTCATGCATTAATTCATGTACCCAATGAGGTGTATTCATTCCTTTTCTCTTTCCCATATCTTTACTCAATTTTAATTAGTTACTTTATTCATCATAGTCTTTTGCTTTTGATATTTCTTAAGTAAGGACTGATTTCAACACATTTCATTGCAGGTCATACTTTGGATCATGCTTCACATATGCAAACCTAGCTTTACATACTCATACTTAGCTACATGGGCTTCACTTCCTAGATAAGTACAAGTATGCTTCTTTTTCCTTTATACTAGTCATTTTGATTTACTATATTTATAAAATAAAGGGTAAGGAATGTAATCACCTAAAAGTAGTATTTAGATGTTAAGAGTGTTTCTTGAAACAACCTATTCTTAATTTAGCCCTAGACCTATCTTAGAGTCTTTATCACACTTTTTAATCCATTGTGCAGACCACATACATCTCTAGTCAACCAAAACACAATCCCAAACCTACATTCCTAGATCCTAGCCCTTCATGCCCAAAAACTTGCCAGCTAGACACTAGCACCACATTAACGACACTAGAGCCACATGGTGATACTATCTCCAACATGACACTAGTGCCCCTTGTCCTAACTCTATCAAACAAATATATTTTAAAATAAGTAACCCTTCTAATATTGGCTTAAGCACATTTTATTATCTGGACAAGCTATGAAACACTATAAATACAAGACTCTTAGAACTATATCCACTAGATGGAAAATAGATGTAAAAAACCTATTCAAACAAAAAATAAGTTGTGCAAAATCAAGGTTATTAATCCCTATTACGCCCTACTTCTACATACTACCATCTATAGCTTCCCTAATCCTAGATTTTAAATATTCCAAATCTCAAGCACACTCAAGGCATTCAAGACCACTATCATTCTAGCATTCACTTTCACTTACACTAAGTACTAGGTGAGAGAACTACATTGGGCTTGATCCCTCCTTTGAGTATTGGTATGTAGGAAAATATCTTCATAATGAGGTTTTGAGGATGTTCAATCTATCTTACTAATGAACACATAGTTTTAACTCATGTCACACTTGTAAGAAGGATTAATGTTTGTAATATAAATCATCTATTACATGTAAAATATAGAGTTTTAGATTTCATGCACGTAGAAATAAACCCAGAAACATAAGCACAAGTGTTCTCAAAATTTAGGAATAGTCATACATAAAGGAAATTAAAACCATTTTTAGGATACTAGAGACACATGGTGCTCCTAGCCAAGTGGGATAACACTGTCCAGGAGATAATTTAACTTAGGAACCCTATTGATGACATAGACCTATCTGTAACCTAGTTTTTAGCACTCAAATCTTCTGTGATAGTTATTTTCTAGATAATGATCTATTTTCACATATTTATTAGTATTTTTATAAATTCAAATCAAGTCAATTTTTTTAACAAATTAATGGTTATTTATTTCATACTATTCCACTAATTTAGATAACTCAACCCTTTAATCAAACTTAAGATTTACACTAGTAAAACCCTAAAAGGTTAAAACACTTACTTTATACACATTGCATGATTCACACACAAGCCAACACATAAGGGAGAGATACATGAGTGTAGTTTCCTCTTATTGAGTATTAGATATATAGGAAGTGCCCTTTGACATTAGGGTCATTCTAGGTTAGCTTGACACAGTGTGCCTACTAACCCATTTTACCCCAAGGTCACATTGAAGATGCAAAGCTAGGATTTTTCCATTTCACCAGGAGTGATAGTCCATGACCTAGATATAAATGCACTAGAATGAAGGTAAAGCCAAAATTAGAAGAATCTTCTTTGAGTGCATATTACATAAATGATAGTAACATCTAGATCAGACACTAGCATTGATGTAACTATTCCAGGGTGATGTAAGTGTTTAGACATCTAGAGGCACCAGATCTAGAATCTAATGACTGGTCTAAAACTGTCTTCCTACCTAATTCCTACTTGTACTATATTTAACACTATATTATCATTATAATTAACTAAGTACTTTATTTTATGTCATTTATATATTTAATATAACTATACTTTTTATTAATAACCTATCTCAAATTTATAAATTTAATATATGGTACATCTGAGTTTAACACATGAATTAGATTACTATAAATATTATATTCACCCTTGTGCCCTATCAATTATATATCCTTAACCCTTTTACCCAAGTAGGATAACCTCTTATCCAAATGAGGGTTAAAAATTTGGTGAACCTAATCTTTGAATATCATTTTTGCATAAGCATTATCTTGTGGATACTTATCTCTTACCTTGTCCTAATATTTGTGTTCTTTCCCTCTTTTATCATGGATGATATTTATTAATTTGATGATTATGATTGTGAAACCATTCACCAATTTCTCTAAGCAAGGATCAAAATCCATTACTCTTGCATTCCTCCAAGTGCTAAGGCAAACAATATAAAATCCTTGAATGGTGGTAGATACTATCCCTCTAATCAGGTCCATTCTCTCATCCTTTCAAGACATGATTTGATCCATACTAAGGAGGATACAAATCATATGTCCTTGCCTTCTATACTAAAATTTATCCCCCATGGAGATAAGGTACTTTAATTTGATTGTGATAATTTTTGTCAACTCCATAAGGAAATCATGGGGTATTTGTAAATAATTAATAAAGGGGATATTCCTTCAATTTCATTGATTAAAACCCCTCATATTTCTACATTTACAAATAATATCCCATTATTAGGGGTAATAATCCTTCTTATCCTTCATTTGATATCAAAAAATTTCAAAATGTTAACCAAAAAATTATGGCATCTTTACCAAGTTATATTAATCCATCAAGAAAAAGGAAACATCCTACATTTGCAGAGTAGAATAATATTTATGTCACAAATGGAAAACATATACCAATGTTAAGAAAGGTGTCTCACAAAAAGGAGGTTCCTACCACACCAAAAGAGGTTACTTCACCAATGATTCCTCAATATACACTTGCTATATCTTTACAAAAAGTGCATAAATCAAGTTCTAAAGCCATTGCAAGATCTTCAAATAATGCACCAAGGGTACCAAATTTCAAAGATCCATTACCATTACCAAAGCATCCAAAATTTAAGGACTATGAAATTGAACTTATTGTACATGAGGATGATGATACTCATATGCCTAGATTCAAATGAGGTGTGGTTTATAACTAATGATAACAACCATGTCAAACACCAACATTCCCATGGATCATATTATGTCTATGATGATCACTATTGGGGATCTTCAAAAGTAGTTTTCTATAATGTAAATGCAAGTGGATTTCCATAATGCTAATGCAAATGTTACCACATTTAATAATCAACCTCTTGCACAATGTATTCTTAAATATCCTTATCCACTAGGTTTTGAGCTACCACAATTCTCTATATTTGCAACACATAAATACCCATTTGACCACATGATTAATTATGTACATTATTTTGGTCCATGGGCACAAGATGATAATTTATTGCTAAAATTTTCCCATATGAGCATTACAATGAGGCTTAAAATTTGTTTTATAGCCTACTAAAGGGTTCTTTAAGCACTCTATTATAATTGGACGATGAATTCTTTATGGATTTTAATATACACAAGGTGCCAAAACTTACATTAGAAAATTTACACAAATTAAAACAACATGATGATGAGTCCCTTCAAGATTATACTATTTGATTCAAAATTACATCATATGAGCTAGCATTTAGACCCTCAGATTTGGAACTACAATTTATATTTAGTATATGCCTTCTTTCCCCCTTAAAGGAAAAAGCATTGCATAAACAATATGAGTCCTTCACTTATTTACATGTGGATGCAAATAAATATGCTTCATTCATACTCACTCATCGAAAAAATCTTAAAATTTCTCCTTCCAAGTACCAAAAATTTATCCCTCAAATAAAAGGAGACCAATTACCTAAATAACATTATGAATAAAAATGTGGTGTTACTAATCTTTATATGACTAGTTTAAAAATTCTACTTAACATGGGACCGATCCAAGGTCGAAGTCCCATATAAGAATCTCAAAATGAATAAAACAAGCATCCATGCCAACAAGATTGAACAATTAAATTACACATGGGTGACACTTATTTTTGGCATAACCACATTGATCCTACACAATCAAAAACTACTTGTAATGTAAGATGTTTGCAAAAAATGGGATTCAATTTAAAAAACTTAAAAAAAAAGGAGTTTGGAAAGACTCTTTGGGAAACATAACAATACTAATTTTTGTGCTCCTAAAGTAATTAAAACATGGGTTTGGGTTATGCCTACCACATCTCTATATGTATTTACAAATAAAACTCTTTGGATATACCAAATGGAAGCAACAACTGGCTAAAATCAATAAGGAATTTGCTTTCCTCATGAAGGCAAATTAGTAAATATTTTAAATGATAGCATAACATCTTTTACTACACATGCAAAACATGAGGAGGGACATTTTATGTCCCTTTTAGACCTAACCAATTGTGATGCAAACAATGTAAAATATCCAACTTGAGGTTGTAAGGTTCATAATGGGGGGAGACATCTATGACCATCCATTGGATGGCATCATAGGATGATCTTTATTCATCATCAAAAATACCAAAAAAATTAAAAAAAAACATTCAAAAATCAAAAAAATCTTTTGGCATGTACTTGTTCTATTGGCTCCTTTGCATTTATGTGTTAGTTCCATGTTGAGGATTAGCATATAATTTACTACTACATACACATACACATACACAAACATACATAGATACATGATACACTTATGGGTGTTGGGCCTTCCCTCTATTCATGTCATCAGGATGTTGGGGGAATCCATATTATATGATCTTGATACACACATGTTATATGATTCAATGATCACTTTATACCATCATGTTTGAGCTTACACATGTACTTACACATGCCTATTTATCCATGACTATATATTATATAGGGTACTTGATATGTTATGTTCTTGACATATTTTGCTAACACATTTGATCCATGAGCCACTATGACATGTTTTTATTGGTTGCTTATGCTTTTCCTTTACACACTTCCTTAATTGTTTTACTTTGTTATTACCTTGATTTTTTGAGCATTTAGATATGCTCTATTGTATGTGTCCCTTATGCCTATGTTTACTTTCTTGGACATTTCAACATGTCATTGCATTATATAAAATTTTGAATATGTAATTACTTACTTTTGTGGACATTTGACTAAGTAATGTCCATTTGATTTGTGGAATTTGAACATGCCCCTTGTTTATGGTCTCTTTCGACCATTGATTTTTGACTTACTTTTGAGTGCTCTTGTGCATGTGCTTGTTTTCTTGTTGATCTTGTACTATTACTATCTAGACATTGCCATGATCTTTATCATGAATCTTAGGATTACATGTGATCACATTAGTTCTATGCACTTCAATGTTACATCTGAATAGACATATTTCTTTCTTTATGCTACATGGTTACATTTATAGATTTACAGTTGTCTTACCCTTTGGAGGTGAGCTAACTACTAGGTAATATTTTTACCTCACCTCAAAGGGGAGAATATTAGTGGGGGCATGTCATGGTAACATGGATTTCACATTTTTCATAGTTTCTAAATTATAGTGGGGGAATGATTTGGAAGCATGTTATCCACACTCACACAATGTATGGTACTTACACTAGTTTGCAAATTCAGTGGGGGTATGCCATGATGAAATGACTTCCACACATTCATAAATTTTAGATTACAGTGGGGGCATGATTTAGAAGCACATTCTCCACACCTACTCAATTTTCAACATCTCCAATTTATAGTGGGGGTATGTTTTGGAAACATGTCCCACACATTAGTACTTATATCAATTTTATATTTCTCCATATATAGTGAGGGCATTATTTGGAAACATGTCCTCCATACATACATAGTTTTTCAAATTGGCCATAACACATGGTTATATGATTTTGATACACATTTGTGGCAAATTTCTATACATGGTACCATTATGACACATAGTTTCAACATGAGACAAATATAAGGTGCATATGCTATACAACATGTGCCTAATATTAAAAATCCAAATCAAATTTAGATTCTAAAACTGTTACACATACTGATACCCCATGGAATTTTACAAACTTTAATGAGCCAATCTACTACAGTAGTTAGTTCACCTTTTAGCATGGTTGAGTTGATCAAATCACTAAATCTTTCTAAGTTTTCAGTTTGGACTTGATCATCCAAACTCACTAGGTTATGAGTATCATTGGGTTGCATGGTTGAGCTAATATCAATTGCTAGGTGGCAACTCAATTTTGATCTAAAGTTGGGGGCATGTGCCTTCCAAACTCTCTCTATATCTCTTTGGATATATCCACTTTAAGGAATTATCTATATTTATCCTAATCTTAGTTTTTGAGCCTTATAATGATACGTCTTTTGTAAAAATAATTTACTAATAGGCAAGGTGGTTACATCAACATGCATGTGTACTCCTATACCTTACTATTTCAATTTCAATCAATTTCAAGTATTTTTAACCCAAATTATAAGCACTGATTATACACTATAACATGCTCTTAGTTGTAGGTTAGTTACCAAAAAATCACAAAAATTTAACTCAAGTAAAGATAAGGTGTGTACACACACCTAAGTACTTATTCATTTCCTTTAAAATAGTAATTTCATTGATAAATTAAATTAGGGGGGAATTTAAATAATATTTTGTGATTATGTAGCACCTCAGTCTTGGACACTTGGTAAACTCATGACCCTGGCTATTCCTCTTAGTTTTACATATACCTTGCTTCAGTAAGCCTTGCATCTGATCTATCTTGTACCCCTTGGCCTATATCTTGGTTCAAATAACCTTATATTGATGACACAAAAATCCAATTTTTCTCAAAATGTTTAAAATGTACTTATATTATACCTCTATAAGTTTTGATCTTGTGCCTACTCTCCTTCTCCTTAGACACTAACATCTAGGTCAGATAGTAGCATCAAATTTAATGCCCTGGTTCGATACAAGTGTCTAGTTCCCTAAAGTCATCTAATTTAAAAAGGAAATATATTATATTGGTTAGCATACATGTTTTAATGTTATTTATATCTTGATAAGATTGATATAAATATAATATCAACCCTCATTCATTCACCACTTAGCAATCAGACCAAAAGAACACTCAAGAATAACTCAAGTTACCAAAATCTTTCATATTCTACCTTATTCTAATATCAGTCAAAGGAACAACCCAACTATAGGTTTAAAATTATAAAATAACATTCATAAGGTTATATTTTATAAGTTACAAGATAATTCACTATTGTACCTGATTTACACACATTATATGATTCGCACACAAGCCAACGTGTAGGGGATAACTACATCAGTCTGAGGCCCTTTTGTGGAGTATTAGTTATGTAGACAATGCCTTTTGATAGTGGGGTCATTTTAGGTCATCTCAACACCATGTTCACACTAACCCATTTTCCCCTAAGGTCACATTGAAGATGCAAAGCTAGGGTTTTTCCATTTCACTAGGAATGACAATCCATGACCTAGATTTGAATGCACCAGAGCAAAGCCAAATCCAAACGTAAAAGCATCTAGGTGGTCACATCATATATGAACATATATTATGTATAGGACACTAGTGTCAAGATCAAATATGAGAATTAATGTAAGTGTCCTAGGATGATGCAAATGTCTATCAAAATAAAGGCACCATATCTATAATCTAATAACTCGTCCAAAACTGTCTTCACGCGTATACCAAATATAGCACTATGTTAACATCAAAAATAACTAATTACTTTATTTTATGTCATTTTTATATCTAAAATAGAATCACTTTACAATAATAACCTATCTCAATTTTATAAACTCAACATATGGTACCTATGAGATTAACACATTAATTGGTCTATTGTAGATCTGATATTCACCGTTGTGCCCTATCATTTATACATCCTTAACCCTTTTACTCAAGTAGGATATCCTCTTATCCAAATTAGGGTTAAACTTTTTCATGTACCTCATGGTATATCAAAAATGCCTAGGGTCCCTTGTTTATACTACATGAAGCCTTTTTTACTCATTTGATTTGTGGTACACTTAAGAGGAATGTATCACCTGAGGAAGTTATTATCACCATACCCTTGGAGATGGAATAATGGGATATAGGCATGAATTTACCTCTATAGTTAGTTCTAGGAAACATTGGGATTCCACTACTCTATAAATGAGTAAGTATATTTGATAGCTTACATAATCATTTAAACCCTTGCCTATATCACCTATTATACCTTGATTTTTTGATTGTATTGTATTCCTAGTCATTATCATATGTTGTTCATACTATATTGTATTCATAGACATTTGATATTTTTTATGTGCAACTTAATTGATATCAATACATGTTTTATTTTTTACAGTTATTGTATATAAGTTCATTATATATCTCATATATCAATAAAGTACATATGCTAATGATGTTCATCCTTTACATATTTTCTTCTCTAGTCATGCTATGCTTTTTAATTATGACAATGAATGGAAAAACCAAAATAAAAAAAACTTAGGGAAGAAGCATATATAGATGATTATGATGGTTTTTATTTTGATTATGTAAGATTACATGAACTATATGATTTTGATGCATCTTGGGAACAAGAATAAATAAAACCAACTAGCCAATTTCACTTTGAGGAGTAAAATACACCTATTGTTTCATGTTTAAATTCACCTATAGAATCCTCTTTATATCTCCCTCATGATTCATCCTTGAATCCATTCTTAGAGTCATCTCTATATCCTTCTTTGTATCTCCCTCTTAATTCCTCCTTGAATCTAATTTTAGATGCATCTCTAGCTGCTTCTCTAGATTTATGCCTAGATCCTTCTTTGGATATCCCTCTTGATTCATCTTTGGTATCATATTTAGACTTATATTTGGTTACACCTCTAAATTCATCCTTGGATTCATTTTTAATCTCCACTATAGATTTACATTTACATTCCACTAAGGATTCTTCTTTACCTTCTTTAAATAATACTTTAGATCAAAAATAACTCCTAAAAATGAATATGTACTCTCTCTTAAATTTACACCTTCCATCCTAAATTATGAACCTTATCCTTGCACAAATTTATGTAAAATATGCATAAATAAGGATGATGTTGTTCATGAACAAATTCTTATTGCTCTAGAAGTGCAAGATTTTATTTCTTCTCCTTTACAATTAGAGGATATTGAGTCTACATGCCATAGCTCTCCCCATTTGTCAAACAAGGAGGATGAAATTTATTACTATTACCTTATCACATAACAAGATACAATTAAAAGTAATAACATTCCTTTTAACACATATTGTGATATTGCTTCCACTTCTACCTCATGCTTGTCTACACATGATACTACTCTTATGCCATAATGTCACAATCCTAGCATAGAATTACCACATGATGCCAATACATCCCTTAATATTAATAATTATTTTAATGCTATCAATCAACTAGTGCCAAATGATTCATATATATCTAATGAATATCCCAAACCAAAGGAAGAAACTATCCCTCCTTCTCCTATTAGAACTAGTGTTACAATGACTACAATTAACAATATAATTTAACCCTTAAATGAACCTCTTAAAAACTTTAGTATGCCTTCAAAATAAGTCACATCCTTAATGAATGATGTAGGTTATTTTCAAGCTTAAGTAAATCAATTATCCTTAGAGAGTAAAACATATCACTCTTGGGTTAAATCTAATGCAGTCCATGATATTCATATTATGCACATAATTTTATATGCACCTTTACCTCCTAATTTCCAAATTCCTACATTTTCCACATTTGATTGAAATAGGGACTCTTACCTATGTATTATAAATTTTAGAGAAACTATGAAAGGTTATAATGATAGTCAAATGTTATTATAATTCTTTCTTAAGAGGATATAAGGGTGTGCACTTACGTGGTTTCATTCCCTTCCTAATGGATCCCTCAATATTTATATATATAGATTATTGATAAAATATATTAAAAATAAGGGACCTAAGGTCACTTATGAAAAATTACCCTCTTTACATCGAGGCAATTATGAACAAGTTTGTGATTACATTCTAAGAATTATGACTATTATGTATCAATTAATTTACCAACCAACTAATTTGGAAGTATAATATATATTTTATAAAGGTCTAAATTATCTATTTTTAAGAGAAGTTACTTTATGTTTTAACTATTTAGGACTTAGGGTACATAAATACCATGTTGTTAAATGGATGATTACAACAATAACTTAGAATGAACATAGGAAATAATTGATTTGACAAACCTTTCCCAAAATAGTAAATGTACAAATAAATACCACTTATCTAGAGTAAAATAGGTACTTCTATGACTCAAGAGGCTAAAATAGGCTAGAGAAATAGTCAGCCATCTTTCATTCTATGATTGTATCTGAAATATGGCTTCATATAGTAGCACCCTTATGTGGATAGTAGTACCATTTGGCATTAGTGTCTAATTATGGTGCTAGTGTACCTCTTAAAAGATCTATCTAAAACTTTTAGGGAAGCTACAAGAGGTTTCAAGTGACCTACAGGTGGTTATGTGTCTTTTAAAAGCTCACCTATGTCACTATTTTCATTTAATATCTTTCAAAACCCTAATGATTACTTGTACACATAAAATAACAACTGAATCAAATTTAAAAAAAAGGGAAAAACTAGGTTATGGGATATTATGATTGCATGAAGTAGAACTTATGCTATCCTAGTCACTACCTAATTAACCCCAATGTTAAGGGTCTTAGATCACATGTAGTTCTCCCTTAAAGAAGTGAATAATCAATGTGCATGTTATGATCGAATGAATTTCACTTAGGCCCTTCTTTGATCAACCATGCAATGTCTAAATATAATAGCTGAGTAGTATGTAGAGTATTGAGCTATACTATTGATTGATTTTATGTAATTCTATGCTAAAATAGTAAGTGATAGATGTAACATGCCTTGTGATGCTATTTATATATAAGTAACTTTGATTTGAATGTAAGACCTTGTTCACTAGATTACAAGTCCTAAAAGAAGGATAAAAACATAAGAAAAGTCTCAAGGTAGGGTTAGGACCCAAAACATAGGATAAAATGATCATCAAACACTAGAGTCATAATAAGACACTAGTGCCACATGGCACCGCCATCCTAATAATGGTGCTAGTGTTCTAATGCCTAACAATAGAGTTAAGACCAAGTAGGATAGGCTAGGGACCCCTATGACTAGGAAGAGGTGATTCAGGACCATTAGGGTGGAACAAATAGTGAAAAGAGGACACAATAAAGATAAAAAGACTCAAAATGACCATGTGAATAAGAGATATATTCATCACTAAGACTTTCATGTGAAAAAGCAACAAAATGCATAATACTTGTAGTTTATTGACCAAATTAGGGTTTATACATTTACCCCCCTTTTATTATAGTAATGTAATGAAATGAAAGTACTTAAATAAAAGAAAAATATTAATGTGTACCTATGCTTACCTATTAGGGATAATTTTAAGAATGGACCCCTAAAAGCTTACTATAAAATTTTAAAGAATCCTAGATTTTAGGTATAATTCCATTGGTGAAACTTTGGCAAAATCACCACACGGGTATAAATTGATTGGTGATTTCTTTTAGCTCTTTCAAAAAACCTATAAATAACTAGTGAATCAAGCATCATATTCACATCAAAAAATAAAGGTGAAAAATCCAAGTTAAACCTATTTTCCCAAACACATTCATGATGCAAATATGCTTGAGGTGGAATAATGATTATGATCAATGGACACCCTAAGTTTTTTAGAATGACTATTTTGCTTTACCCTATGAAATTGGGGGCAGTCTAAATCTTTCAAACACTTACTCAAATGAATAAATCCAATCAAAGAAAATATGAGAGACCATGAATAAGAATTGCTACAGACCCATCCCAAACCTAAACCCTAAGGAAGTGTGTGGGACTTCGAAAAAAAAACATCATTACATCAATTCTAAAACACATGTTCATAAGATTTTTGAGGTCTTGTTGATCTTGTTACTAAGCAAAAAATCCTAACCAAATGCAAAGATCTTGCTGATCTTGCTTAGACTCCTCCTTGGCATCCTCTTGCAATTAATTCTCACTTTACGATTCCTATGACCACAAAGGAATACAAATTTAATATAAATGAAGTTATATGAATTTAGGTTTTAGGGTTTCATGGTTTAAGGTTTTAAGAAATTTGAAACACTTACGTAGATTTATTTTATAGGAGGTAATTTGGGTTAATTAAAAAACCAATAGAAAAAGAGGTTAGAGGATGAGAAGTCTAAAGTTGAGATATTTTTTATAGTTCATTCTTTTTAATGATTAAATTTGTCATTCTTTTTAAAGATTAAATTTGTCCCTTTTAAGTGCTAAATTTTATGGCCATATGACTAAGTATAAATTGAGTACATAACTCTTTAAGTCTCTCAAAAGACCTATAAGATAATATAATAGATTGAGTGTAGCAAAATTTGTGATAAAAAACCAGAGTATAGAGTATAAATCAACTATGGGGCCATAGGGCAAGACACGTATGAAAAACAAGGATAACATAATTGAAAAAAATATTCAGATTTTTTTCATAGTTTTAACATTATAAACTATATAATAAGGTCTACCAAAATGTCTTAACCACATCCATATTGGTATTTTAAATATTTATTTATTTCAATTAATAAACCATGCCAACTAGAATATAATTATTACCTTAAACATTTAAAAATAAAATACATTATGATATTGAGGCTCGTTTGCATTTATTCAATTTTTTACTTGTGCATTGCTTAAAAGAAGTATCTTGCATGACATTTTTTCTCAAAAAGAAATCAATTTTTTGTTTGTTTAAAATAAATATGTGGTAAAGGCTAACTAGATAATATAATAAATTGAGTATAGTAAATATATAATGAATAAATGAATAAATATAATGACAAGTTCTCTAAAAAGTATTTATTTAAGGATATTTGATCTAAACATTGTCTTTCAACTGTCTTAACCATATCCATAATCAATAATAATAAGGTCTGCCAAAATGTCTTAACCATATCCAAAATCAATAATTAAAAATAAAATATTTTAATATTTTAATTAACAAACCTTGTCAATTAGAATATAATTATTACCTTAAATATTTAAAAATAAAATACAATATGATCATAAGGCTCTTTTGAATTTATTCAGTTTGTTCTTTGTACATTGTTTAAAATAAATATCATGCATGTCATTATTTCTTAGATAAAATCAATTTCTTGTTTGTTTAAAATAAGTATGTGGTAAAGACCAATTAGATAATATAATAAATTGAGTATTAAAAAATAGTGACAAAAAATTAGAGTATAGAGTATAAACCAACTATGGGGCCATAGGGCAAGGCAACTATGAAAAGCAAAGATGACATAACTACAAAAATATTCAAAATATTTTCATAGTTTTAAAATTATAAACTATATAATAAGATTTACCAAAATGTCTTAACCACATCCACATTGGCATTTCAAATATATTTTTATTATAATTGAAAAACCATGCCAACCAGAATATAATTATTACCTTAGACATTTAAAAATAAAATATAGCATGATCATGAGGCTCTAAGATTCTTTTTGTGTAGTACATATGGTAAGATCATGTACAATACTTAGTATAAATTGAGTAAAAATTACAACTCACATTTTAACATAGTTGGTTGATCTAATAGACTCAAAGAAGTTCCTATTACAAGGGATCAATTCCTTGAGGTTGTATCCTTTGTAAGTTACACTTTGAAGGAAATTATTAAATATTTCTCTTCAGAGATTAAATATAATTTTCCACGGGATGAACTACTAGAATCCCTGGCTATGATGTACCCTCAATATTGGAAAAATGTTATCTCATTAGATTTTTAGAAAAAAATCAAAACCTTGGCCCAACACTTCTGCAAGAGTATAGAATTGAATGGTGAACAAACTGAAGGCATTTTAGATTTTCCATAGTTAAGGGAGTGGTTTGTTCAATTTTCCACAATAAGTTTTGGACGATGATTTCAAAGATGGATCAATCACTAGACTATGGACTACCTTAAGTTTAAGTGAAATACTATGTGATAGTATCTCATAATATTTTAAGCTTGATAATTTATGCCAAACAATGATTTTGGGCTCAGTATAAGATGAGATAATTTTTAGTGCATTATCATTTTTAAAGTCAAAGTTAAGAAATAAGCTTCACAAAAATTGGAGACTTGCTTGAGGTTCTATACAAATAGATACAATGTCTTCAATTTTCCATTTGATAGAGCTTTGGCAATTTGGCAGTCAACATCTAAAAGAAGAAGATTGACTAATAATTCTTCAAACACACTACAATTCTACAATACTAGATCCAAGTTTAACAAATTTTGAAAAGAATGCAAATAACAATTATCAAGAATAAAATGAAGAACATTGGGATGTTGAAATTTAAAATTTAGACATCTAAAATATAGGTTGATCAAGGAAGGATAACAAAGTTTGTGATCAATTTTGAAAATTATCAGGGTTTTGATAAAGATTGTTGAAGATAATATAAAGTACATAAATGATTAAGAGGTAATTTATGTATTTTTGTTTTTGTTTGATTAAGATAACACATCTATAATAGTTATAAACTCTATTATAGAGATACATAAGTATATTGTGACATTCCCTTGTTATTTTATACCAAAGTATTTGAGTTCTATAGTGTAATGAACTGTAAGCATCTATATTGGACTAACAACTTCACTTCTACCAATAGCTTACATAAATGATTATAAAAATTGAGAAAACCATCACATATGTGTTCAAATAACTTCCATTAATCTCATGAGTGATGTGTTAGACCAACATAAAATTTTGCCTTGGGGCCCTTCAATATGCTGGTGCCAATTCACTAAAAAATGGGGTAAAATCTAAACCTTGATCCCTGTAGCTTTAATTCTACCTACACCGCATTCAATACTAGAAATAAAATAAATATTAAGTTTTAAAATTATTTTTATTCATTAAAACAATATATAAGAAAGAAAATGTTTGTTTAACTCAATTTTATAAATATGTTAAGGACCACTTGTGACTTAGGACACAATATCTTAAGAAAATAATTATATTTTAGTTGACATGGTTTGTTAATTGAAATAAAAAAATATTTGAAAGGCCATTATTGATTATGGATATGGTTAATATATTTTGGTAGGCCTTATCATTATTTATTATGGATATGGTTAAGATATTATCATTATATTTATTCATTTCAAGACAGATGAGTCTGTATGCAAACAACTGATCTCAATTTTCAAAACAAAAGAAACGCAAATCCATACATTGCAATCACATGGAAACAAACTTAGAAATTGTTTTCACCTTTGTTTCCAACCTCTATTTGTATATTATGTGTATTTGGTTACTTAATGACTTGGTTAAGTATATAATGCATTGTGTGGGTATATGCAGGTTTAGGTGATGATGAGTATTGGTAGACTAACATTGAGTCTACACTCTTTATATTGACATGACATATTACTGATGATGTCATGGATGATGGATTAGTGGAGAGGGCCATAGATGTTGTTAGTGTTTATGCCCATTTTTTTGATTGAGATACCATAGTTTCTAAAGTATATAGGTAAGTGGATATGGATAGCGACAAGACACACATGGAGTTATAGAGATAGACCATGCCTACACTTGATTCTCTAGTTGGGGAAAGTATATAGATAGTGGATGATTACATACCTATATAGTGAGAACATGTAGAGTGTATGGTAAAGCTGGGTATGCTCTATGTGAGGGAGAGTAGATGAAAACATTGATAGAGGTCATAGAGGGATAGTGGGGCCTTTAATTCCATCATGGATATGTTTAAGACTGAGAGTAAGGGGTTGGTCCTAGTGGCTATGTCCATATTATTGAGTGATGTACAATATTTGTGTTGAAATTATATTTCGTGTTATATATATGGATGGTTGTTATTATGGGCACTATGTATATTGGTATCTTGATTTAGTTATATTTTGCATGCTTACACATGTTTAATTATTTTGATTATGTTAAATGGTGATACTGGTATATGTTATTTTTCAAATTAATGGTAATGAATTTTTTTATCTATTTATAAATGTTTAAGTAGATGTGTGTATTAGACTAGGAATGTTATTTTTTAGTATAGGTTTTATAAGTGTTTCATAGGATATCTACATGTAGATCATGTAACTACAATATGCACTATCTAAACCCGTATGAGATGGTGAAAAAATGACCATAATGCTCATGTTGTGTCAGTGTAGATGTAGAATCTAGAACTAAAACTATGTGTGATACATTACTAGTGGCTAGATGTGTAGATTCTGTAGTAAAGAGCTTGAATGGATATCATGCTAAAAATGTGTTATGAGCTTCATGATCTATGGAAAATATATTGATTGGCTGTTGGAATATGTTTTAATGTCTATTATCTATTAAAAATATCTTTATTGGTGGTCAAAATAAGACTATGTTATGGTCTCTATGATTATTTCCAAATATCTTGATTGGTGTGTAAACTAAGACTGTGCTTTGATCTCTATAATTATTTCCAAATATCTCAATTGGTGTGTGAATTGAGAGTGTGCTCTGATCTCTATAAACTAGATTCCATCTCTATTGAATTTGTGGTGCACAAGATTACTCATAATACCAGTGTTGAAATTTGAGCCCCAACGGTCATTTTCATTTTCATTTAATCCTTACCCTTAATCAAGTTGGCCTAGCACAAATACATCTGACCCATGACAAATTATTCCATATAAAATCCCACTCAAAGCTCATTTATAGAGGAGGTGGCCAAACTTACAAAGCAAATAAGAATATAAACAAAGCACTAAGGAAAACTTCCCTATTCTTTGCACATAGTCACCCAACATAGTTACAAACCTACTCAAATCCTCATACCAGTCCCTAGCCATCTCAAACACTATCAATTTGACATTTGCATTTGCATCACACTATTTCACAAAGTACACTAGGTGGGATAATTACATATGACTTGTTCCCTCTTTAGAGTATTGGTATGTAGGTAACATTCCCACACAAAGGGTGTGGATTACATGTTCTATAAATATTTCACACTAACACCCCTCTTTCTCAAGTGACTCAAATGTAATTTTATCAAGCATGATGGAGGGTTAGGGTTTGAAGACAAAATCAGCTCCACAGTGAGTTATGTTGATGACTAGTGCTCAATTTTTCATAGGCACACTCACACAAGCACAACACAACTAACCAAAGAGTTTCAAGTGTCTATGATCATTTTGGACAACAACAATAAGAATGGACAATAACACCAAACACCAAAGCATACACATTTTAGTGCCCCTATCCTTTTTCCCAATGAAATCCATATTCAAGTTTATGATACCTTGCTAGTTTTACACAACCATTTTCAACCTCTATATTATCCATCTTAGTTTGTTTTCTAGCTAAGTTATATTTCTTCTTATTTATTACTATTTTTAGAAATGTAAAAATGATAAATAGTTACATGAATTGGGACTATATTTATTGCTGTATTATATACTAATTTATTAATCTAGACCCTTAACTAAAATAGGAATAAAAATCCATTATTCCCAAATTAGTTAAATTATTTGGTGAACCTGACTTACTTTGCTTACACACAAAAAACCTAGAAACCCGAGGGAAAATTCCTTACTGATTTTTAGGAATATGTTTTTGATTTTTTTAAATTAAATTAGATTTCACATAAAATCAAAAATGGATCTCATTTATTTAAAAACATTTCTTGAAAACAATAAGGAGTCCATACTTGGTCCTATCACGTATATGAATGATGAAGTTTATTATATGTTAATGCAAAACTTCATTCTTACCTTTCATGCTTACTTTTTATAATATGGGATGATATTAAGAAATTTATTTCTAAACATGTTAAGATCCCTTTCCTTCAAACCATTATTTAATTTTATTTAATACAAGGTTTCATTATTTCTTTTACATACTCTTTCTCTCTCATGCAGAATAAATTTCAACTCTATCTTGCTAAACATGTTAGAAATATCATGTTACAAGTCAAAGTTTGTTACGCATTAGTGCAAAGTTCCATGATCTCTATCCCTTGCTTTCTATCTCTCATGTATAATGCTATTTATAATAATATTTCTATACAACTTATAACTCCAATTACATGCATTTCATGCCACATACATGGTCTATACCTAGATGTATCTAACTCTCTAACTACTTTTGAGTATCTCCTTCTCACTACTAGACACAATAAAATACTAGTAGTTATATCTATTCTTCCTCCCTTCAAACTTGGTTCACTTAGATCTTATTCTGTACCTACTACTAGCTTTATGCCTATAATAGATCATGTGGTACATGTTATCACCCAAGTTTATAAAGATATGTAGACTGATTACATCCATGGCTATAGCTTTGTCACTTAGGTTAGCACCCCTTCTAATATGATTTTAGTTCTTAAGCTCCTTCAATGATAAAATGCTTAAAAAGATGTGTTGTATGTAGCCCTTCATAATACTAAAGTTCCTATTTCCATTGAACCAACTTATGTCACCTTTATCCTCAACATAATGTAATGGAATAAAGAACATATTTGCTTTGAGAAAGAGGATTTACCCCCATAATATCTTCTTAATCCACTATTCTAATACCACCTATACCTGATGAGCCTCTCCTACTATATATCTCAGCAATAGATCATGCATTAGGAGCACTCATATCACAACATGATGATCTACATATCGAGCAAGTAATACACACATTTTATTTTACATAGTTTCTTTCTAATTACTTGTACATAATTTCTCAGCTTACTTGTACATAATGTAAAGATATTTTAAGCTCCATATGAATTTAGACATGCTAAATCCAACTCAAAATATAAACTACCTAATAGGATAGATTCTAGAAACAAATCAGAATGATATGAACTTACCAATCCTTGCTTCTAATAACCTCTTTCCAAGATTTGCAAATGGATTAAGTGATTGATTGCATATAGAATTAGATTGACATGGATGGAATGATGTTGGATTGTGATAATGGATGGTTGATTATGGATTCATTTTGACATGGTTTCCCTACAAGATTTCTAGTTGGATTTCATGGAGGAGGAGCTTTGGTTAAATAAAGGGAGGGAAGATCAAGGGCTAAGGTTCAAACTTGGATGAGGATATCTCATGGTTTTAGACTATCCAAGGAATATTAAATTCCTTAGAAACCTATAGATTTAGAGGTTTTTAGATAGGAAGGATAGGTTAGAGAGAGTTCTATATTTTTAGAGTTATATAACTCTCTTTAGGAGTTAATGATAATTAGAAGAAGGTTAGATGGGGATTAGAGAAAGATGAGGTGACTAAGGATGTAGGAATGGCTAGGGTGGTAGGGTAACTAGGGTGGTAGGTGAATAAATATGAATTTTAAAATTTAAAGTTGGTTTAGGGGGTAGGTTAGTAGGTAATATGATATATTAAGGGCTTAATAGGAAAATTAATTAGTTTTAGGATGGGATAAAGGTATGTGGGATATAAGAATGGAATGGGAATTATTGGGATATTAGTTAATTTGGCTTGGTAGTATAGAAATTTGGCCAAATTAATGAGAATTAGTGTAATTAGCAGGGTGAGCATAATTTAGTGCATACATTTTACCCTCCTTTAAAAGGGCATTGTGAGTAGAGAAAAGTGGAAGAAGAAATGGTCTTTCAAATAAAAACCATGTCATGGATGAATGTTAGTGGATGAAGTTAGGGGATATGATGCCACCTTGAGGGGACATGTGGGGAAGAATGAACCAGATGGCTACTCAAAATAAGAAATGATGGGTGGGATGAGATGGATAGATAAGGGGATGGGATGTCAAATGTGGGATATAAGATGAAGAAGACGAGTGATTTGAATTGAGTAGTGAGCTAAAAATTAATGATGCCCCTATCAAGGACACATGCACATAGAGGAAATATGATAGGTGTCATAGTTATAGACACATCCAAAGGGGGAATCAATCATAATAGATGATGATAGGAGTAAAAGGCCATAAGCTTTAAACTTATCCCAAGCAAGGACACATGCAAGGGAGAGTTATTAGCCAAGATAAGACTGATGATTTGATTTGATTAAGGATGGTTGTAGCTCAAAGATAAATTGATTAATATTATGTAAGGGATGATAAAGAAGAAATGATATGATTGAGTGACCAAAAGGATTGGGATGATGTCCCTAGCCAAGACACATGCAAGGGAGTGAGAAAGGATATAGTGGTTGAGCTATCCTTGGGCACTAAAAGGTGGCTAAGTGCTACCTACATAGTCTAAAAAGACCTTAGGATGATGTAGTTCTAATCAGGAGATGATGATGATGATTAGTGATTAGAAAGTGATGTTAATGAGATGAGGATAAAATATTCGATATTAGTCAGATGGTTGGGGATGGGAATAAGGATGATGAGATAAATGATGAGATCAAGCCATCATAAATGTCATAAGGCTCATCATAGTCTAAGTAATCCATTAAATATGGCACTTGGTAGTATGCCCCATAATATAAGCATGACCAAGAGGACATTATGCCAAAGTGCATGGTAAAATAGTAAACTTTGAATCTTCAAGGAAATTTTTGGTGTCCTCATAACATCCTCATTTTTTACCCAATATAAAAAAAATGACATGAAAAAAAAAACATAAGACAAATAAGATATATACATAATGCAAAACAAAATAAATAACATACAACATTAGACAAACATTAGAAAAATAATAGACAAACAACAAACAAACAACAAACAAGTATCTACATGTAATGTCACAATGTCATGTCTAATGATGGGATGAGTGACTAGGTGATGGGTTAGATGGTCATGATGTTATTGTGGACTTAGAATGGGGTTGGATTTAGATAGGGTGATTATGGTTAGGATTAAGATAAGGTGTTGCCCCTAGTTTAGGATAGAAGGATGGATGACGTGATAAGGTCTTTGGATATTGATTCGATCTTGAAATTGGATCAAAAAGTGGCCAAGGATGGTAGTTTAGAGAAATGATGACCAAGGATTACCAACAGATAAGGCCCTACAATAATCTAGTCTAGAAAGAGGAAGATTGATGGGATCAAATACCTTTCACATGAGTAAGGAAATGATTTGATGGGTGTTAAGTGTAAAGAGGTAATGACAGGATAGTGATGGGATCAAGTATCTTCCATATTAGCAAAGAGTAATTGGATGGGTGCTAGGTATGAAAAGGCCTTGATAGGAGCTGATGGGTTCCAAATTAAAGTCTTTGATAAGGTGATGTATGTTGATAAGACCTAGGCCAAGGATGATAAATAGATGGAGAGATGGGTGACCACTCTGATTTGGTGCCAAAACTAGTCATTGTATCCAAGGATGATGGATGGTAAAATGGGAGATGGACATTAGATGGTGTTTAGGATGGGGATATGGATAAAAATATAGGTGGGATGGTAAGGCATGATGGTGATGGACTAAATAAAAGGCATAAGACAAGACATAATGGACTATTTTTTGCTTTTTTCAAATTTCACTTTTTAAGGTTTTTGACATTTTTCAATTTTTAGGGATTTTTGGGAGATGTATATACACTATACAAATGGAGTTACTATAAAATGGAATACCAAGCCTAGAAACCAAGAAAAATATGGAGGGATGATGGATGGGATGACAAAGGATGACAATGATGGGGACCAAGGATGAACAAACTAGGGATAACTAATGACCACATCATGAAGGAACTAGATGTTGATTTGCCTGAGTGTAAATTAGAGGATATGCCAAGAGGATTTTGGGATAGTTATCAAGAAAACTTTTGCTTCCTTATAAAGGTCAAGATGGGATAAAAGAAGAGATAGGATGCATGATATGGTGGTAGATGATAGATAGGAATAATGGATCAAGGGATAAGAAGATGAGTGATTTAAACAAGGTGGATAAGGGATGTGACAAGTGGGATAGATGGATAAGGATATGCAATGGATAGATTTGCCCCCAAGTATTGAGGAATCATGTAGACAATAGATTAATCTACCATGTCGCTAGAAACTAGTTTTCATCATGGTACTTGCCTAAGGCACCAAAAGACTAGTTTTCACCATTAGATGAATGCTTTTTTTTTAAATTTTGAATTTATTAGGCATCTAAATTATTTAGATGATAGGTGAGATGCAAGATGATAATGCTAAATAGAGACGTTAGTCAACACTTATTCTAGAGAAAGGTGATGCTAGGCTAGTATGATGATGACCCTTATTTACTCTTGATTTAACATCCTTCAAACATTCTAACTAGGTGTATTCATGACCCCTATGAGGGACAATAATACCTAGGGATGTGATATGTGATGTGGATGGGAGGATGTCATGATTGTGATGTTGGGATATAGGATGGGAAGGAGGAGTGTGATCTTGAATGATATGATGGGATGAGGGGTAGAAATGGGGTTCAATAATTTCGTACACCATTGGATATGGTGGAGGGGATTATTCAGATTGGTGACATGGGATTAAGGGATCTAAGACCTTTTGATTTTATTATTCTTTGATCCAAACATTAATAGGATGGTCATCCATATGATTTTTAACTTTATTTGTTGATTGGATTTGATATTGACTACCTCTTGGTGCCTGATTTTGGGTTTCACCAAGGGAGATTGACTTTTGAGTTGATATATGATTATTTTGACTTTGATATGCCCCTAGTGCTAGATTTTGTGCTTAACTAGGGGAAGAAATTTTTTGATTAGGAAGATTATTTGAATTTTCTTGACTTTGATTGAGGGGATCAAAGATGACTTGATCATGATTTATGACTTTAGTAATATGGTCTTGGACTATTTTATTTGTGGCATGTGATATTAAATTTAGAGGGGAATCTAATGATGTAAGTTCTTGTTCATTCCCTTCATAGAGTAGGATATGGGAATTATGGAGGTGAGGTAGATGGTGAATGTTGAGTGATAGATTAAGGGTATAATGGGAAGCATAGTCTTCATAAAGGTAACTAGGATACCTAGCCTCAACATCTAAGAAAGTGTCATCAAGAATCTCAAAAGGATCATTAAGACACATATCCAAGGTAGGATCCAATCCACTTTAAAAACATTCAACATATAAAGCATTCAAGAATTCAGTTATGAATTCATCATCCTAATTGGTATCTTCAAAATAGTAGGCATTATCACCATCTACTATAATATCAATAAGGGATGATGATTCTGATGAGGAAACTGATTTGGATGTTGGTGATATACATGATCCTGAAGTAGATAAAACTTATTTTGACTTTGATGTACATGATGCTATGCTATTAGTAAAGGATGATTTGTCCATGATTATCTTCTCAATGGGGGGTATTTGATGTGATGGGTGAGAGGGGGATGATGGATGAATAATGGATGAAGCAAAGATAGGTCCATAAAAGGAATAATGTGATATATAAGGGCTAGGTTTATAGGGAGTAGACTTGTTTTGAATGGATGGGTGGTATGAGATGAGGGGATCTTGGAGGATGGATAGGATGTCTTGACCTTGGCTTGGAAGGGGAAGGGTTTGATCATGATGGGGAATAGAATCTTAGCGTTCCTCTTCTTGTTCACCCAAGGATTTAAATCTATTTTATTCATCCTTGATTAATATGTCACCATTATTTATGAGGTCTTAGACATAATCTCAAAATTTTTGACATAATTTAATGGAATACTCCCAAGTTTGATGATATAGACAATATCAGTTTGCTTTATACAAAGAGGGTTTAGTCTTGGTGGGATTGAGATGTGGTATGGGTGGATAAACTATCATGTTAGCAATGATAAGTTGTTGGAAAAGGGATTCTAAGGATATAGGAAGGGGAGTATAAGGACCTTTAATTTGTGACTTTGATGTAGAAGCATTAGAATTTAGATACAATGGTGTTTGATGTGGTTGGGTGAATAGAAGGGTGGCCAATATTGGATTGCCTTTACTAGCAGGGGAAGGGGAAGATGAATGGCTATAATGAGTAGATGGGGGATTGGAAGGAGGATTACACAAAGGGGTTTATGATGGAGGTGTAATAAGTTGAAAGGGATTAACACCTTTAGGAGGTGGAACACCCATCATAATGAACTTCAAGAAGATCTCATCCTTGTTGGTAACTATGTATTAGTTTATGAAAGTGGGGTCAAGGTTCATGGTAATGAGTGATAAAGGATGGGGGACTTATTGGGATAGAGCATTAGATTTAGAAAGAAATGATAGGGGTGTCATGTAATTAGGGAATGATGAGGGTGACAAGTTAGGTTTACCTTTGATAGTAAGATGAGGGGGTGATGATGGACTATGATTGGTAGATAGAGGAGTTGACTGTGGACAAGTATGGACTAGGGCTAAGGGGTTTTTAGCAGGTGGTAGAATGGAATGGGGTGAGGATAAGGCTTGATAGTGGACCTATTTGGGAAGTTATTTAAGCTTTATGGGGTTAAAATCATTAGGAAAGTGAGTACCCATCTTCTATAGCCACAAAAGGAACTCATCTTTATTCTCTATGATGTATTGATTAATAAGGGTGATCACATCAAGGAAGGCTAAGAATGATTTTTTGGGGATACAAGATGGTGATTTGGGGTGAATAGGATCAAGGTCTAAGGTTAGGTGAGCACCTAACTCTAGTGACCACAAAAGGACTCCATCCTTATTAGCTAAGATGTATTGTTCTATGAGGATTGGGTCTAAATCCATTGGGAAAGATGGATGATGATGTGAAGGTAAACTAAAGATTATTTGAACAAATTAAGGTTGAAGGACTAAGCTAGTATGATAGGTGATGATGAGGATGAAATAGACAAATGGATTAAACATGTGATTAAGATGATGGGTGACTATGACTAGTTTTTAGACTGATAGTAAAATAGGTGCTAATGACCTGTTAACAATGCCTAATAGTCAAGCTAGCAAAAAGGATAGTGATGGGTGCCTAATATTCAAAACTATTAAGAGGATGATATGATGGGTGATAATAATGAACAAGGAAAGATGATTGGACTAGATTAGATTGATGGGTTTTCTAGATTGAGACCGATAAAGTGATAAGATGCTAACAAGATATTGACTAGGTATGAGTATCTAACCAAGGGATAAATGATAGTGGAGTAGGATAGGATGATGTGGATGATAGGATTAGCTCAAGACCTTAGAATAAATTTTATCAAAATGGTATGGGATAGGTGGTTAAGGTGATTAGGATAATGAAATAAGGATAAATGAGAAAGGGGTAATGAAAGGTGGATGGTTTAGACCCTTATGTGACCAAAAATCTAACTAGGATAAGATGATATGATGACTAGATGGGTGATGAAGGGAAGGTCAAGAAAAGTAATGAGGGGTAGGGTAAGACCTAGGATAGTATATGGATGATAAGACAAAATTTAATGATGAATGATAAGTGAGACTAGGATGGGATAAGATTAGTAGAATGTATAAGAGAATAAATTATGTACAAGAGGATGAGGCTAGGATACAAAACATGTGATTAGGATGTAGGGTGATTGAATAATGATAGGTGTATAAGGTTTGAATAGGATGAGATGATAGATGGGATATAAATAATAGGTGATAGGATAATGAGATGAGTTAATGAGGTGGCTTTAGGACAAGGTGTAGGTGATGAGGTATGATTAGGGTGTGATTGAGATGTGATTAAAAGGATTTAAAATAGAACAAAGATATGTACAAGAGAGTAATATAAAAGGTATATAAGGTGGTGCTTAAGGTATGCAAGTGATGGGAGATGATTTATGAAGGATGGATATGGTTGGACTTAGGATAAAATGTGAATGGTGAGACAAGATGGGATTAAGATAGGTGATGAATGGAAAGATTAATGATAGGTGGGACTAAAATGGGATAGGACTAGTAGAATGTATTAAAAAATAAGATATATATAAGGGGATGAGACTAAGATATATAATATGATGATTAGGATGATCAATGATAGGGGGATATGGTTAGACTAGGATGTGATAGAGATGATATGGTAAATGGGATTAGATAATGTATACAAGATGGTGATTAAGATATGTGAGTGGATGAGGTGATGGGTAGATATGGTTATATTAGGAGGGGATGGAGACAAGATGGTGATTAGGAAAGGATGTACAAGATAATGGGGTGATGACCAAGGATAATGTGATATGGTGAGATTAGGAAGGGATGAGATAACTATGGTAAGTGGGTGATAATGTGGACTTGGGTAAGGATGTAAGATGTGGTTGGGGGTAAGGGTATGACTAAGGATGAACATGTATGATAAAGAGAAAGATATACAAAGAGACTATGTATAATGATGACTAGGATATACAAGATGAGATGCAGGTGATGGGGATGTGGATCAAGGATGATGACTAGGATGAATACAAAAGGATGGTGGGGGAGATATGTACAAATTGATAAAATGATGAGAATAGAATATATAAGAGGATATGTACAAAGGACCTAGATAAGATATGAATGGGTAAAAGATTGACTTGGCTCACAAATAGTATGGGTTTATCCTAACACACACCCAAGCAAGCAAGCCAAAACCTATGATTAGTAAAATAATGGGTGTGTATCCTGATGCCCACACCATCCAATGATACATAGGTGAGGCTATAGGCTAGTGATCCATTACAGAATTGATAGATCCATCCCAACCCTTCTTACACTTGATGGCTACTTTGGCGCTGATACTGATTCTTATAATAGTACACTTATTATGGTCAAAAGGTCCTATGCTAGGCTGAATGGGATATCTAGGGGTATTATCGATATACACAAAGGTAAATTGGGGCCTAAATCTATGTATGTTGCTATCTAATGCCTAGTTTAAAGAGTTAACTCTTCCACTTCATAGATGACTTGTATGGGGTCAACTAATTAGCCTAACAATAGCTATCCCTAATTGTTATACTCTACTATAATATAAAGTTTGGTTAGTACACAGTGATAAAATCTATGAAACTAACACCTATATACTAAGTTCATACATGGGTGTCAATTCTACATCATGTGCTATATTAGGGGAGGGCTCAACAAATAAGCGAATACATGATACTATTAATTAACCAACAAATTACCTATGTGTGATGAGCATGATACAAAGAATTATCAAAACACACAATTATATATAAGGAATGATTTCTCACAAGAAATATATACACATAAAAAGATGATTAAAAATTATATATAATAAAAAAATGATGTGAAAAAGTGCCAAAATGGGTCTTTGACTAATGGCTTGCAAGCACATAAGTTAGTAGTTTGAGTGGTGCTCAAAAGATATAGGTCTTGAAACCACAAAGATTAGTAGTTTTTAAGAGTTTTACAAAACTATGACTCTCTACAAACCCAAAAGTACATAGGGAAATCCTGCTACCAGAGATTTTAATACTGCTACTAGTTTATCAAAACTACTACTTGTGAATTATGATATTATGATTGATAGATTACTATGATGGTTACCTACAACATAGTGGTTAGACGTACAAAATCATGACTAGGGTTGATAATACCACTAATGACTATAAAAATCAATAATTACAATTTTATAGTAAATAAAAAAACCATGACTCTAAATGATAAAAATGCTTTTGAGAGTTAATTGATAATTACGATATTGTGCAAAATGACATTTTTTTAGATCTATAGACTATGTGATCAAAATTTATCATTTATGCAAGTAGATGATTTAAAATAGCACAAAGTGATTATATCCAATGATCATGATGAAATTTAAAATAAATTTTATGATATTCTTACAAATTTTTGATCGCAAAAGACAAAGTGATTAATATTTCTAAAGAGTGACTATTCTTTAAATCTATTCAAGCAAAAAGCAAAAAGGATCAAGTCAAAAAGACAAAATGATCAGTTTTAGTTTTCAAAACCAATAATTAAAATGTAAAAAGTAAAAAGGATTAGGGTAAAATTATAAAACAATTAATACATCATCATTATGATTAAAAAGAGCAATATCACCCTTAAGGGTAGGAGTGCAAGTAGCAGTTTTGTTAAAGTTTCAAAAATCTAGATGCTTGTCTTAAGTGAGCTATAATAAATACATGCATATGTAACAAATTGAAAACTATTATGGAAATATATATAAAATAAAGCCTTAGATCAAATTAGAAAGATAAAACCTAAAGAAAGGCTATGAATACCTTAATCTTGCTAGTTAGGGCTATGTTAATCCAATGGCTATGTGTTAACAAGACGTCTATGGTATAACCTTCTTCTAATCTTGCTTAGTCAAAATTTACTTAGATAAAAGTGGTTTGGATGTTATATATCTACATAGTGATGATTCCCCAGTTAGGGCTTAAAATTATTGACTTAATAGAATTATGGGTTCATAATATGGAGCTCACTTGAATAATCCCTACTCGATGCTGATCCCTAGGCTAGCCCTTCAAAAAGACAAACACCACATTTTCTAGTGCAAATTTTTTTAATACGAGTTGAAATTCAAAAATATATGATAAACACAAATCCTATAGTAATAAAATGCATTGAAAGTTAGCAACAAATGATAAAATAAAAAAAAGAATTAAAATGCATTGTAGATCCCTTTGTAAAGACATGACTTATGACAATAATCTCACTTTTTGAAAGTCAAAACCACTACTCATGAAGTAGTGGATTCATTGATAGATAGAATCCTATGGCAATAACACCAACAAAACCACAAATCAAACCCATGATATCATGATTATCATGACAATACCATGATTGGGAGAGTCACGATCTTGTCTTACAAAAATAGATCATTAATAGGCTTAAATAATACCAAGACTAGGGTAAACAAACTCATGACTCACCTAATAATATCATGATTATCAAGTCATAGGATTGTTGTAAGATAAAAACCTACGTGGTTAGGAAAAAACTATTAACATTTAGTGTAAAGTTGTTACTCACTAGGGAAATGCTATGATTGACTTGAATAATATCATGACTACTAGTGCAAACCTATGACTAAGACCTGTTCACACAAAAATTTCAATTTTTTTGAGATTTATTGATTCAATTAGACCTACAGGTTAGCAAAAATGATTCTAAAAATGAAAAATTGATTAATTTGGGGAATAATCTGTCCCACCATGGTTTCCAAAATGTAGAGAGATTTTAAGCTCTATATGAATTTAAACAAGCTAAATCCAACTCAAAATACAAACAACCTAATAGGAAAGATTCTAAAAACAAATCAGAATGATATGAACTTACCATCCTTGCTTCTAATAACCTCTTTCTAGAATTTTCAAATGAATTAAGTGATTGATTGTATATAAAATCATATTTACATGGATGGAATGATGTTGGATTATGATAATGGATGTTTGATGGTTGATTTTAGTATTTTGACATGTTATATTGTTTTTGGTATTTCAAAATATTGTATTGTTTTTAGTATTTTGAAATAAGTTATGTACAAGTAATTGTAAGGAAACTATGTAAAAGAAATCAAAAATAAACTATGTGTATGCACTAAATTATACTTACCCTACTAATTACACCAATTCTCACTAATTTGGTCGAATTTCTATAATCCCTAGCCAAAATAACTAATAACCCAACAATTCCCATTCCATTCCCATATCCCACATACCTTAACCCCATTGTAAAACTAATTAATTTCACTATGAATCACTTAATAGATCCTATTACATACTAACCTACCCCCTAAACCAATTTGATAATTTAAAATTCCTATTTATTCACTTACCACCCTAGTTGCCCTACCACCCTAGCCATTCCTACATCCCTAGTCACCTAATCCTTATCTAATCCCCATATAACCTTCCTCTAATTATCATTAACTCCTAAAGAGAGATCTAGAACTCTCCAAATCTATAACTCTCTCTATCCTAACCTTCCTCTCTAGAAACCTACAATTCTAGAGGTTTCCAAGGAATTTAATATTCCTTGGATAATCTACAACCATGAGATCTCCTCATCTAATTTTGAATATTAGCCCTTGATCTTCCTTCCCTTTCCCTATTTAACCAAACCTCCTCCTCCATGGAAGTAAAATAGAAATCTTGTAAGGAAACCATGTCAAAATAAATCTAGAATCAATACAATATTTCAAAATACCAAAAATAATATAACATGTCAAAATACAAAAACATTCAAATAACTCAAAATACCAAAAACTTTTAAATTATACATATTATCCATGATTTACATTCTACTACCATGCTAGACTTACATTTTTCTATTCCATGCTATTGTTTATCAATTTATTTACATTACCATGCTTCACTTGATCTTATTTTAGTGTGTGCAGTAACACCAAGATCCTTGATTGCTTCACTATACCCATTTAGGGGTCATCCTACTTTTACATTCAAGACCTACATCAACATATATACCTATCAAGGGCATATTATACATGACGAAACCATCTAGGTTATGTCATTACTACACCACACACTCTAGTTATCATGTTTATGTACATTACTGACTAGCTTACATAGATTATTCTATCGACATTCGCTAGTATATAACACTGGTGTATTCTTTAACATCTACCTAGTCTTGTACTACATGTTTTGCATACTTTCACTTATTGCTTTGATTAGTTAGATGAAATAGTATTTAAAACATTTAGATGCCTTCCTTTCTTGCTTTGAGTATCTAGATGTGAATGCATTTCTTAGTTCCTATTTTGTTACTTATGTGTGCCTTAAGACATTTACCAATGTCCTTTTCTTATACTCTTATTTGTTCTTTTAGACCTCATGCCAATCTTGCTTGCTTGTAATTTTAGGTGTATGTGGGAATTTAAACATGCCTTATATGATTATTTTCCTATTTTGAGTGACATGTGCCCATTTCCCTTGTTTACTTGGCCCCTTGGCCTCTTTTGTATGCTTCTTACTTCTTACCTTGCATGCTTGTTTGCTTATTTACTTCTCAATTGTTTACAATGTGATGATCCACATCATGCATTATCTTGCCTTTTTGGAAGCCATGATGGACATCATGTTCCATCCCTCCTTGAAAAATAACAAAATTTCTAGTTTTAGTTCAGTATATTGCACATGCTGTTAAATTGTTACATCTATCTAGGCATACCCCTATTGATCTAACAATGTCTAATACAAACTATGCTAGATATTGAGACATATTTTGTATTATCATTGCTATATCATGTATTTCACAACATAACACACTTTTAGGGATATTTATTTTGAGGGAAGTCATTACATGCTCTTAATTCCTACTCTCAGAAGAGGGGGAAATAAATAGGGGTTTTGTCACAGAGATTAGATCCATCTACTAATCAAAATTAATTTTTAGAACACTCAGAACAATAATTAAAATTCAAACATATAGAATAGACAAAAAAAATAGGGAAAAACATAAAACAACCATCATAAATAGTAAAGGGAAAGATCACCCCATTCAAAATACATCACCCTATAGCAAAGTGTCCACTTTTTGGTGCTCCTATCCAAATAATTGAAAACCCAAAATTTTTAGAAACAGATAAAAAGTTAAGGTCAATTATAGTTTTTTTAGATACAGTCTAGTTCAAACTGGGTAGTTTTAGTATAGTTTTACTCAGTTATGTAGATATAGGGGGCATCATGCATGGCATGATGACTCTCACTTCTAGTTTTAGATTAGGCAGTTGTTACAACTTCTAGATCAGAATCCATGTTACAAACACTAGTGATTAGGGGAAATGTGTGGCGCATTTTATTTTTTTCTTTCCAATTCATTATATTACCTAGGTATTCTTAGTAGTTGCATGCCTTATTCCATCTATAAGTGGTTAGCATCATTTTGAAGTGGCTTTCATATAATCCTACTTCTTAGTTTTAGAGTGGCTTTCATACAAGCCTAATCTCCACCTTTCAGAGTGGTTAAGATTTTCCTAGTTCTTAGTACACACTTGGCTATCCAAGAAACATTGTTAGATTATAAATCACTCATGGGATTCATGAACCATCTCTTACAACACACTTCATACTGGTATCAGTTCATAGTTCACACTTAATGGGCAATGATGGAGACAAAGGACTAATTAGCCTTTGTATTCTTAAGCCACCTACTTAGAGGGATTGAAAACATAGTCTAAACATTGATTAACACACTCATGATCACATAAATTCAATACATAGTGGATGATGATGTAGTTAAAGGGTAAACCTTTGTATTCTTGAGCCACCCTTAGGGAATTGAGCACTCAACTCCATTCACAATATTAATCTTGGTACAACACATACCCATCATCTCTCAACATCACTCAACATAACTCAACATCATGATAGGTTTTTTATTGGTTCACATACTTGATGAGGTGTATTTGTTCCTTTCTCTTCCTTTATCTTTTACCTAGCCTTTGCACATTCTTATTTTAGACATAGTGTGTCTAGTAAGAATCTATCTACTCCTTATTTTATTTTATAGTTTTATGCTTCATAGTATGATCTCTCTACACATAGTTAACATCACACATCTTCATGGACTTTACCCTTATAATTAATTTCAAGTACACTATCTATTTATCCTTTATCCTAGTATTTTGCTTTGCTACATCACTAGAATTAAGGGGGGAAAATGTAGTCATATAAAATGTCCAAATTGGTAGTTTGAGTGTGGCTTGTGACACCCCATACATAAGTGATTTTTGCATGCTCTTGTGACCCTTATAGACACCATTTTAATCATTTACAATCATCAAAAACCTTCTAAATGGTAATTCTACCTCAGTTAGATAGTATTCCCCATCCCAATCCTATTCCCCTAAGTCCTAAGCTTGTAGGATAGGAGTGCCCCATTTGAACTATAACAGCCCATAGAGAAGTGTCTCATTTTTGATGGTCATATCCATTTTAACTTTGATCCCCAATGGTCATTTTCATATGATATTTATCCTTAATTAGGTCAACCTATTGTGAATAAATTTGACCTATGACTAATTATTCCCTATAAAATCCCACTCAAAGTTCATTTATAGAGGAAATGACCAAACTTACAAATCAAGAAAATACAAAAAAAGAACTAAGGAAAACTTCCCTACTATTTTCACATAGTCATACAACACAACTATGAACCTACTCAAATCCTCATACCAGTCCCTAACCACCTCAAACACTATTAATTTAGTATTTACATTTGCATCACACTATTGCACAAAACACACTAGGTAAGAGAACTACATATGGCTTGATCCCTCTTCAAAGTATTGGTATGTAGGAAGCAACACACACAAGGGGTGTGGATTGAAAATTTAGTACATCTCTCACACTAACCCCCCTCTTTTACAAGTAACTCAAATGTCATTTTATCAAGCATGATGGAAAGTTAGGGTTTGAAGACAAAATCAAATTCACAATGAGTTTCATTAATGACCAACACTCAATTTTTCATAGGCATGCTCACACAAGCACAACGTAACCACCTAAAATGTTTTAGGTCTCTATGATTAGTTTGGACAACAATGACAGGAATAAACAATAATATTGAACATCAAAGCATCCACTTTTTAGTGCCCCTATCCTTTTACTCAATGAAAACTATATTCAAGTTTACGACACCTTCCCAGTCCTGTAAAACCATTTTCAACATTTGTATCAATCATCTCAGTCTATTTTTCAACTAAGTTATATTTCTTTTTATTTATTCCTATTTTTAGAAAGGTGAAAAAGATTAATAATTGCACAAATCAGGACTATATTTATTACTAATTTATTAATCTAGACCGTTAACTAAAATAGGAATAAAACTCCATTATTCCCAAAATAAGTTAAACCAATAATGAATCTACTATTGAAAGTGAAAATAATAATCAAACAATTGACTATTCTATATTTTGTTTCCCATCAAGTTGGTAATTCTCTTAAGTCTTAAGTGTTAAAATTATAAAGCAAAGATGCAATGAACTAATTTTAAATCTATCAATTTGATAACAATATAGCACAACTCATACATATTCATAAATAAACCTAGCACATATATATCAAAATACTAAACTATATGCATTCTTCTAGACCTTGGATTTATTTTCACTCAACGGTACCTGCCCTCTTAATTTTCAAACCAATTTAAATAACCCCAACACAACTATCTTATAATGATTTTTATGCACATTATTTATGACCAATAAATATTGTTTAACATTACATATTTATCAAGATATGAATTTAATTTCACTTACATGATCACATTATACATGATCACACATCATATCTCACCCATTGGGGTCATGTACATACTTTTTTATATTAGTCCTTTATGTTACATTGCTATGATTAAAAAACACATAATGTTGTGAGCAACACATTATTTTTGGTAGAATAAAAAGGAACCTTTTCATCCCCCAAAATTTGAAAATTCTTGGCCCTATATTGATCCCAATATGATCCTCAATTTTTTTTGCTACCCTAATAATAGCCCATTTATTTAGATTTTGGAATCTTTCATAACTATTCAAATTATAAGAAGTTGGTCCTATTGCATTCCTTAAATGTTTTCATACTTAGTTAATTTCTTAGGTGCTAAACATTTACTTAAATAAAACCATGCACAAACATCTCTTAGAGTCTCAATACATGATAAGGCTTTCCTGGAGCCCTTTGGGTAGATAGGTAAGCATCAATTTTCTTATGAAGCACTTTGGACTGACTCATATTTTTTTGCATTTTTTTAGGTCTTATAGGTTTAAAAGTTTTCAGAGCTCTAGGAAGCTAAAATCAATGAGGAGGTGTCATGTGTCTCTATAATCCTAGAGTTTTTAGAGGTGGCAAAGCCCTAGAAGGCTTGATAATGAAGAGGTGCCACAAGTATCCTACACCCAAAGGTGTCAAAGCTATCAAAACTCTAGAAGGATTAAACTAATGAAAATGTGCCACATGTGTTCATAATCTTAGAGGTTTCAAAATTATTAGAGCCTTAGGAGGCCCTAACTAATGAGGAGGCACCACGTGTCTCCATACACCCATAGGTTTTAGAGTCCTAAGAGGCCTAAACCAATGAGGATGTGCCATGTGTTTTTGAGTACCTAGAGTTTTCAAAGATGTCATAGCTCTAAGAGGCCCAAAGGAGTTAAAAAAGGTAGAAGTCAGACCTTGACCTAATCATAGAGTGCCATGTGTACTTTATACACTCAAGTGACCAATTCATATAGGCATAAATGTCAAAACAATGGGGTACCCACTATGACTAGTTGGCATAGTACTTAGTTATCTCACCACTCTATAATTGGAATGTAGCCAACCATGAGAAGGTTCATAGTGCCATGAGGGATAAACTAGGTGTATGCCTACCATACTTATTAATTTTATTAGCTTGATGTGGGGAAATCATGGTCCAATAGTTGGAGGAGTCCCATCGCTATTGACTAATCTAAATAAGCCTAGTTTTTGAAAATTTGAATTAATGCCAAATCAAGAAAATACTAAATTAAGATCAAGCCAATCAAATAAGAGTTTAATTTACATGACGTGAGCCATCAAGACTATAACTACATATACTATCATATAAATCTATAATGTCCTATCTAAAATGAGCACATTATTATCTATCTTATGTGCATCTAAATCATTCCATTCTCTTTGCCTTGATTTCCCTCTAGATCCCAAAATATACCCTTGACATATTTTACAAATGAAGAAGAATAAATTCAGAGATGTCCACCTCAACCTTGAACCCCAAATTAGAGAAATAGTTCTAGGATACCATGTTCCTAAAGGGAATCATGAGGTACAATCATTAAAATGAGATATTTAAAACCATTGAAGCTATACTACTTGTTGGGTCCAACACGCCCCATTTCTCAAAATATCACATGGGGACCCTCTTGTTTTAACCTACTTGTTTCTTGTTTTTGTTCTTACTTCTTTGCATGGTAACATTTATGAATGCTACATAAATTTCCTAATATGGTTTCCTATCTTAAGGTTTCAAATTATGAAGGTGTTTTGATGATTTTGACATAGCTTCACTTGAACATTTGCTCACAAAGATTAGTAATGCTTTATCTAGGGCTCAAACATAAGAATAGTCTATTGAGGTTTCTTAAAGAGTTAAGTGTTTCATTCATTTTATATAATTGAACCACATTTATTGTAGGATCAAGCTGAATCGGTGCTTCATATGTTCTTTTTACCACTATTTTGCATTAGCAAGGACTTTTAGATTCAATCTTAAAGTATTGGTCTATTTTTTTCATTATCTATTTGAATGATTATTTTTGACATTTGATCTTTAAAACATAAAAATAATCTTTTCTTTAGGTTGAATTAAAAAAGGGGGGAAATTTTAATTATTTATTTCATTGGACATTAGGCTTCACTTTTGAATTATTTCCATTGAATTATGGCATGCATTCATTTATATCTAGTTCAAATTGTAATTTGAATGGTAATTTTATTAATTTAAATTTATTATTTTGGATTTTAAAATGTATTAGTAGAGTTACTAATGTGTTTTTTACTAGTCACATTCGCTTTTGTCAGGGTTTAAATGTTGGCTTATGCTAATTTGTGATTTCATGAGTATATTTGGGACTATACTCGAACAAATTTAGATTTGTTTATACATTATATAGGACTTTAGTTTTTTTATTTATTGGGCATTCATTTTGGTTTCATCAACTAACTTATTAATGGTTTGCTCTGATTGATTTTGTGTTGTCTTTATTTATAGAGATCTTCCAAAGTTTTTCATGCCATCGATCCTCACCAGCTATCAAAATCTTGGGCATTTGGAGTTTGTAGGAGCATTCAAGAATCAACTAAGTCCAATAATAAAATTGTGAAGAATCATTTTGATCCATCTAATCTTCCATTAGATGTTTGACATTCATTGAAGTGACCAACTATTTTTGAACATTCAATAAAATTTGTAAGTCTTTTGGCTTTTAGATTCTCCATAATTATGATGTGTGTTGCTTCCATTAAAACCCAATCCTGATCGAGTAAATCAAGAGTCTAAAACATCCTAAATCACTATCAACTATTTAATATTACATCAAACAACTCACATTTAATTAGGTCTCGATTGCAACAAAGAGTCAAAGAGCTCCTTGAGTTCTTGAGTTTGTAACATGTGTCACCATCATAGAAGTTAGGAACTTAGAGAATTAATAGAGGATCACCTAACCCACAAATACATACTAGATGTTTAATGTCTCATATTAGTGACTCATAGGGACCCATCACTTGAAAGTAATCAAAACAAATAGGTAACCCAGGATTCCATCGATCATGCTACATGGCATGATCATATTTAATCAAGATGAGCCTTAAAGAACTAAGATGATGCCACATAGAATAATCCTATGAGACATAGCACATATACTGATTGAATGAGGAACTACCACATGGATCTTGATGATGTCAACAAGTGTCTTAAACCTAAATTTTATGGGCATCTATCCATCACTTGTCTATCAAGCCTAGGTCCTGAGCCATTAAAAAAGTATGCCACATTTCACCAATTAGAACATGCCATATGGCATAGGTTAAATCTTGTAAACGATGAGTCTAAATACAAAATCCTACTTTATATTTCATGCATTATTTTATTATTCAATACTTTTTGCCTTAGTTATTTCTAGTTTTGTACTCAACCAATTTCATTAAAATGTGTAGGTTTAAAGTATTCCCCTAAGGGAAGATTCAATGCTAGAGTGCCATATGGAAACATACTATATCTTGATGAGGCACTTTAAAATATTTGATAGTAATCCATGTGGAATGATATTATAAATATATTCCATATAATACTTAAGATGGGGAACATGGAGCTTCAAGGCCCAAAGGGCCATGATGTTTCCATGTGGCAACATCACAGAAGCTTGGGACTTGAAAGACATAAAATGTATTAGAGTGTTTGGAGGCCACTAAATTTTGATCTCCATGATCAAATGTTCATAGAAAATGATCAATGATATATCAAAATGAAGTTTTGAAGACCCTAAGCTCCATGATGATGCCATATGACATCATCATAGGAGCCAAAACATGATTCAACTCATAAATGAATGTCAAAGGTTGAAGGGTCGAGATGCCACCATGTGGTGACAACTCAGGGATCATTAATATTTGGGTGGTATATTAATTAAGGATAGACTGTAGAAGGCTCTAAAGGCCCAAATCACTAAGATGATGCCAAGTGACATGATCTCATGAGCTCAAGGTTAATGTAATACAAAAAGTAAAGGAAAAAACATAGATCTAAAGGCTCAATAGATTGAAAAGTGGAACTCCCTAGGAGATATAAGGAAAAACAAAGTGGATCTTGAATAAATAAGTAAATAGTGAATACACCTTGGGAATGACAAATGGAAACTAGATGACATGCTAGCATCTATGATGACAAAAAAATTTAACAGTCATCTGACCCATCTGGCTTACCAAAGCATGGTTTGGATTGTGTGCTCAAGTAGATTCCTAGAATCAAGTGGCCAAATTAATTGTGTCTCTTTTCAAATTAGTAAAGCATTTGATGATAATGGTAAAATTTTGATCAAGTCAACTATTAACATTAATCACCAAATGACATGCACAATGGGGGATTAATCAGACGAGACAAAAGAACTAAAGAAAAATGATTACATTAAGGAGATGTGGCCTATAATTACAAATCATGATGAGTATAATGATTAGTTAAAATGTCTTTCAAAGATTGAAAGTCAAGGAAGACACATGGAGTAAGCTGGTGGATTTTGTATCTAAATATTCTCTTAATGAGATGGAAACACATGTTTTTGGTTAGGTTGAGTGTAATTTGTTATGATTTATTAATAAAGCATGAAGTCCATGAGTTTATAGATTTATTTAAGTGAGATGCATTGCCATTATAAAAGGGGGGATAGTTTTATGCACCAAAACTATGCAAAAATTGATCAAGGCTTTAATCTACCCTTTTTGCTTTGTCTTGGCCAGTGATTATCTACCTGAAGGCACAATGAATGATTTAAAATAAATAAATAAAGTGAATACTGGTTTGGTTTAAGATTCATGTTTTTATCTAGTAGTGCCTTTTTATTTATATGATTGAATAAGGTCAATTAATTATAGGAAGAGATTAAAATGCTTATTTTCTAATGAATATTTAGTTAGATTATGAAGTAATTAGTCTGATTGATTATGATTTTTTATTTTGTTTAATTTGAAGGTATTTCAAGCCATTGTGTGTAGTAGATACATGCCTTTTACATGATTTTGTTTAATAAATATTTAGAATAATATGTTCACTTATTCCTCAAAATCTTTCCCATTGTGTTACTTTAGTTTGTGTTATGTCTAGACCTGGTACCTAGTGGTATAATTATGACTAGGCATGTCTTCATATTTTTAGCATTGAATATCCTATTTTAGTCAAGAAATAATTATTTATATACCTTACCCTTTTTGTCTTTTATATTTTTTTGATGAATTCCCTACCCATTTTACTATATTTTTCCTACATGTGTGAATGAAGTAAAAAGAATTGAACTAATTCAAGCGAGAATTTTTAGATAACATAGAATTGATTAGATTTTTGATCATAAAATTCCATTTTTATTAAAGAATAATGAATAGACATTTATCAACCCTTGGGTTTAACCATATAAATCCTAAAAATAATGGGATATTTTTTCCCATGTGTTTTTTCCTCCCTTTGTCCTCTTGAAGTTGTTAATCCAATAATTATTTTTATTTTGGGCCACAGATAAAGCCCAATAGAAACTGGGACTAAAAGGAGGGGATTGAACCTATAGATACTTTGTGTTGCATTGATTTTTAATTTTTTATGAGTTTTTAGATTCTATGTATTTCATGTTTCATTTGTTTATATTTATTAGTCTAAATATATCTAACCTATATTTGATATCTTAAACAATCTAGAGCAGGTTGAACGAATCACTATATCCTGGATAATTAGAGGTAGATTGATTATGTCCCCATTGAGATCCCAAACTAATAAAGGGAGACCAAGGCCTTTAGACACCCTTACCAATTCCACCTCCCAATATAATCTAAACCAACCCATACCCATTATTTCACCCATGGCTTTGTTAACAGGGTCTATAATAAACATCCTTCGTGACATGCATGACCTACCTAGGAACCCTGAGAGGTATATTTTGAGGTTCACCCCAATAACTAGGATAAATATGGAAGAACATGTCATGTCCTATAAAATTTACCTTAGGTTACTCAATGTTGAATATGATGATGTAGCCTATATGATATTCCCTTTCACCTTGCTTTCTATGACTTATGACTGGTTTCTCAACCTATAAGAGGACTTAATTAGAAGTTGGAATCAATTTAGAAGCATTTTCTTGGCCTAGTTTGATTAGGTGGAAGATCCAAATGTTTTATACCAATATTTTTATTACATGAAAATGGATCCCAATGAACCTATATGTAATTTTAACATTCGCTTTTACAATATGTATAGTAGGGTGATGCCCTTGTATAGACTAGATGTTCAGTTAGCATTAAAATGTTCAAGAATGCTTTAGACCCATAAAAAACCATGTTTTTAAGGAGAGATCCAAATATCACCGATTTGCCTCTTGCCAATGTAGAGGCAATAAAATTAGATGGGAAACTCAATCAATAAGGATAAATTCTACCCCTTATTCTTATTGTCCTCCCAAATATGCCACTATTTAATCCAATCCTACATGTAAATTAGAATGTCCCATTGCCATGTTTTTTCCCATTCATGAATCAACTTCCTCTACTCCATGCTACTCCAAGTCATAATTTGGTATTTATAAGTTGTATTGATAATAAGGCTATGCCATCATATTATAACCAATCTATAGTCCCAGTTGAAGCTAATAACACATAAAATTTTGATCAAGAATCAACTAAGCCTAAGCTAAATGTAATCCAAAGGATGGTCTAGATGTTGAGAAATAATTTCCTTAACTTGTAAAAATAAGTGGGTAATTCAAATAGTGGAAATTCTACCCTTAATTCACCTATCAATGTAATTATAAGCCCAATAATAGGTAGGGTAAGCAAGTTGAGTCTCCATCTAATAAAATGCTTGAGATCAACATCATGGAGATCACCCTATCCAACTAGTGTCATGTGCATAAATCAACCCAACATGGGGAAATTGATTATGTTAAGTTTTTTCATGCCTTTGACATCCTTCAAAAGGAGATTTATGAATATGATATTGTCTCAACAAACCAAAACACTACAAGTCACTCTAGTTCTACTAGTTCATCAAAATTTCTTGATACAACTATGATTTTAGAGACCTTAGAATTTCTTAGTGAAAGAGATAATAAGCATGAGGAAAATACCAATGACATCCAGGCTATGTAAAAATATTAGAAGGGAAATTATACTCTTAGGAATAGGGCACATTATCCCTTAACCACCTCAATTCCACCTAACAATGTTTCTACACTTCTTAATCCAAAATCTAGAAATGATATACCCCCACCAAAGTTAGGGTAAAACCAACCCACCACTATCAAAATATGTTATAATATAGTCAAGGATATGAAAAAAATAAGATCCAATATTACCCTCCATGAATTGGAATAAATAATTGAGTAAAGGAATTTAATTCTTACGTCTCTTTCAGATAAGAACATTCAACCCAAAAATAATGTCGTGACCAATACCAATGTTGTGATACACAAGACCAAAACTAAGGTTCCACCCTTCTTACTTACAGTCTGAATCTTTGGAACAATTTAAAAAATTTCATGGTTAATTCAAGTGATTTTTCCAATATCATGCCTATAAGGGTTCCTAGGAAATTAGGACTTGTCCCTATAAAGCTAGATTAGGTAATGGTCCAATTAGATAATTCTAAAGTTAAGGTTGTAGGAGAATTATTGATCATTTATATGTAATTATAGGTTGATCCAAGAGTACAACAGTTCATGTAAATATAATTTTTTTGAGATCCCAGATGCATATGGCATGTTGCCAAGTAGATATTGGTCTAAATATCTTAATGGCTATATGGAAATAGACTTTCTCCCATATGTGGCTACCATGGAGGGGAGTGGAAAACCAAATCAAAATTGATAGATGACCATACATGAAGATGATGATTACATAATACAATGTAGTCAATGAACATTTCAAATTTACCTCCATATATTTAGGTGTCTATACTATGACCACCAAACCAATAAGGAAGAAAAAACTTGACCAAGATCAAAATATAGGAATGTGGTATTTGTATTTTGATGGAACACATTCCAAACAAGGGTCTGGAGTAGGTATTATTATTATCCATCCTTATATTAAAAATCATGTATCAATATATAGACTACAATTTCATTATACAAATAACATAGTAGGATATGAAGTGATAATATTGGGATTATAGTTTGCAACCAAATATGATGTACACTAATTAAAGGTATATGATGAATCTGAGTTGGTAGCCAATCAGGTGTGAAGTAAATTTCAATGTAAGATATATTATTTAAATGAGTATAAACATCATGCTTGGGATATGATAGAGTCTTTTGATGCTTTCAAACTTATTGCCATTCCTAGAATTAAAATGCAATGGCAGATTATTTGGCTATTTCAGTGACTAACCTAACACCCTTAGACAATACCAATTTATAAAAGTTTTCTATTGAACTAGTTTTCTATCCATATATGCCTAATAATGTAAATAATTTTCAAGTATTTTAATATGATAGACATATTTTATATTTCCTCTCTAATTCCAATATTTTTTATACATAGGTGATCGATGAGGATGAGAGGAAAAATCTAAATGAAGAACATTGTGATGCTAATGGAGTTATAAACCTCAAGGACAATCAGATTCCAAAGGGAATGATATCATTGGAAATGTTCTTCAAATTATAAAGGCTTATAGATACTCCTAAGAGATATATTCACCCTAATAAGTGGTCATAAGTTATTAACATGGGGACACCTGATCAGCCTCAAAACATCACTATAGGGCCTGAATGTAGTGATGTAGAAGTACAAAGTTTATAAAATATGATAATCCATTATCAGGACATAATTGCATGGAATTATGATAACCTAAAGGTGTTTAAACCCAACATCATGATACATAATATTCCATTGAAACCTAATAAGAGACCATTTAGATAACACTAGAGACTAGTTAATCCTATTCTTGATCCGCTCATCTTGAAGGAAGTTTAGTAGTTGTTATTAGTTGGTATAATATTTAATATACAATATTCAATTTGGGTAGATAATTTAGTACTAGTCATAAAGAATGGAGAAATCCATCTTTGTGTTAATTTCAAGAATTTGAATCAAGCTTCAGATAAAGATAATTATCCTTTATCATCTCTAGATGAGGTCATCCAAAAGGTCAGTGGATAATCAAGTTAAAATCATGTTTTGGTTGATAGAGAAGACCAATCTAAGCTAACCTTCACCAAAAAGTGGGGCACGTTCATTGATAAGAATATTCTTTTTGGTCTGATCAACATTGGCACCATGTTTCAGAGAGCCATAAACATTGCATTTGAACTACTAATTGGTAAGTGCATTATTATGTATATGGATGATTTGATATTTTATGAAAGCATGTCAAACCATTTGAGGCACTTGTAGAGGATCTTTGAACTTTACCATAAGTTTGGTATTTTACTCAATCTTAAAAAAAATATTTTTTGTGTGATAGAAGGTAAGATTATTTGTCATATAATTATGAAATAACATATGTCAATTGACCTTGATCAAGCTAATGCCAATTTTAAAATTTAATTATCAAATTCTAAGAAAGAGTTAAAATCATTTTTTGGTAAGATAAATTTTAGGTGAAAGTTCATTTTAGGTTTTGATGAAATAATTAAACCTTTGAATGCCATTTTAAAATAGGGATCCAAAGTGGAGAGGATGCCTACTTCAAAGAGAGACTTTCAAGAAATATGTTACATCTTGATTTCTCACTAATCAACCTATTTGATTATTCATGGATATGTATAGTTGACACATTTGATATTGGTTATATTTTTGACTAAGATTTGAGGTATATACTATTATAGGATAGTAGGATATTCCTTAGGTAAATGTTTGCATTACTTTAAGTAAGATGTAGTCTATGTGTTTACATTATGAACATGTTGATGTGTTATTTGAGTTATATTTTATGTTGTATGTTTATCATGTTGATATTATCTCACTAATTACTTGTTGTGAGGTTGATATAGGAGAACTTATCCCTTAGAGAGTGCTAGAGGGAGAGCATCATCAGAGAGGGTGATGTAGATGGAGATGTCAGAGGATGACATAGAAATTGGTGAAAACCCTACATACACCATAGTAGTTAGCACATGTTAGAATGCATAAACAATGGTTTGTACATAGTGTATTTATTTCTGATTACATTGGATAGTTTATTTCTATGGTTTGCTAATATAGTTTAAATATCTTAATGAATTAATTTTGCATATTTGGTACATTTTATCTTTTAAGCTAGTGGAAACATTGTTAGCAAAATTAGATTTAAAATATCAAGAAGAGTGTTTATGGAATTTTGATTTAATTTACTAGTGACAATAAAGGATGATTAATTAATTTAGAAATTATGGATTTTTGATAAATAATGTTAAAAATAAATAAAACATAGAAATTACCATGGAAAAAGGAAAAAAATGGAAAAAAAGAAAATAAAAAATAAAAATAAAGGACATGATTAAAATTAAGAAAATTAAAAAGAAAGAAATATATTTAAAAAAACAAAAACAAAACAAAAACAAAGAAAAATATTTTAAAACAAAAAGACTATGCCTACTTAGAAAAGGGATTATTGGGAAAGCAAATCATCATATGTATTTTTTGAGAAAGAGAAATTATAGGTAGCAGATAAAGAGGGCATAACACAGAAGGAGTAGATAGAAAATTAACAGGTAATCTTATCAGGTAGGCATTATTTTCAATTCATCACATTCTTGCTGAATGTTATAATGTTTAAGGAAGAATAAAATGTTGAAAGAATGAATTTTTTTGCATGTTTAACAGTCTAGGCAACCCAAGTAAGAATTTAATAGGATTTTTCCAAAACCAGATTAGGCATCGACCTAGATTTTGCTATACTCCATAAATCATATCTAGTAAATGTTAACCTATAGTAATTAGATTGTATTATTTATTATTTGATTCATAACTTAGGGGTCACCCAATTAAAATGACTCAACCCAACTAATAACAATAGAGGCCTATGTCAAATTAAGTCACTATCCCTACCCTGTATAGGTGAGTAGTGAGTTGTTGAATATATATATATATATATATATATATATATATATATATATATATATATAGAGCTTATACAAAATCAACTATACATAATCAACCTATATATGATAAATTACATCATTGTTTCTTAAAAAGGAGTTGTGTTATCTTTTATTATTTAAAAGCAACAAGTCAATTTGAGGACCTAGCTAAACATATGGATAAGTCACTGCATATACTCACTTGATAAGTCACTGCTCCATTGTATAAAATTTACATTTAAGAAGTCATTGAATCTTAGTTCCTAACCTTGTTAGGAGTCACTATATTTTATTTGTAGTGAGTTTTGTGGTCTTAATATCACTATGGTGTCATTGATTTGTGTACTCCTAGTATATTTTGTGTTATAGAATCACTTATTTACCATCTCTAGCCTCTTTAATATGAAAAAGACCACTATATATTTCACTTGCAACTTCTATTCTAGCCTAAGTGAAGTAATTGAGTCACTGTTCTCTATAAAGGCTTTGATAAAAATTATTATGGCATCACTATATTGATTTTAACCTATGTTTTCATCACTGAATACTCAACCTTTATTATATGAAAAAGAGGTGTTGCATTTTATGTTAAAGGTTATTGTTAATCATAGTAAAAAAATTGACATCACTGATATCGCATTCCAACCATATGCATTGATGTATTAATTATATTATTCTAAATTAGGGTGGTTATTGTTTTATTTATAACCCATGCAATAAATAATGAGCTAAAAAACAAATAGCTTACCTACTAGCTGCTACTTAGGCTCTTGGTTGAGAAATCACCATTGGTAGAGGTGTAACCCTTTACTTTTTAATAAATATTTTTAATAGAGCAATTTAGTAATAATTGGGTGGCTTTTAGAAGGTTAAAAGTGTAATGGGTGGAATTGATCTTATATAACTAAGTGAACCCAAACATTAGTCAAATTTGTAAATAATAATAAGCTAAAAGATTTCTTGTATATGCAGGCTTATATTATTGAACTTTTAACTTAAGTATTTATGGACTTATATGGAAGCCTCAAAACTGATTAAGCATGATTTATAGATTATAAAACATATTTAATATTTTTTGATATTTAAATAGTTGAACACATCATGAAAACCTCATTGGGAATACCAATAACTGTAGGAGTTATTTTTGATTAATCTATCCTTCGAAGGTGTAATGAGGTGTGGGTTGAATAGAGAACCCAATGTAGTCCTTAATATGATATGTAAGATTTGTCTATCATATAACTTGTGAATAGAAAGATGAGATGTGAATGTAACATTAAAATAAGTTACGGCATGCTTAATAAGAAATATAGGTGTTAATGTACCTAATAGTGTATATATGTACTTAGGGGTGTATTATTATGGTTATAGTTCTATGGTGGATTATGAACTACATTAAGGAATTATGTATTATTACATTAATGAATACATTCATTCAAACCCATAGAACATAAATAAATTCTATATTAGATTACTCTATATATTTTGTGAATTGAGTTTTGTTTTTCTATATCTAGCTATTGTATGTGAGTTTATGTTTCCTTAGATTTATGAATACTTTATTAGCCAGATTGTGATACTTGGTAGTTATGCTTGAAAACACTAGACTATGGTAATTTAGGATATCATAGAGTGTAATATGTTGGAAATAAATTCTGATATTAGAACCTGCAATTAAATGTGTAATTTTACCTGAATGGTATTAACTGTAGTCATTATTTCTAGTATGGGATAGAAACTAATGTAAGATTCATTCATAAGTTTGATGGAATAAATGCATGCTTTAGTTACTCCTATGTTTAACATGTTATGTGATGTGGTTGTTAGTAGGATGTAAATTATATGAATCTTATGGTTAAATTATGTTTGACAATCTTGCATTATTGATACTAAGTAAAGAGTGAGATGGACTTCACTAGCTTACTAGCATCACAATGCTAGATGAAGGTAGTCTGATAAAGTGGTGTTTATGAATTTTATTGATATATAGATCATTATTATTTATTATTCTTAAGAATTTGGATAAAGTATGTTTAGTGAGACATTATCATTTTATGAGTATGATTTACATGTTTTGTGTGATATCTTGTAATAGAATGTATTTTTTATGATATATTGCATGCTTAATTTTAAAAATCATACAACACATGAGTACTTGCTTATCTCTCTAGATTCTTGCTCCATCACTATCTAATCGTATATGAAGGGAGGGCCATTTCTTGAGGGGATTAATGTAAGGGATCATTGGTCCATGGTTGGTATGGAAAAGTGATCAGATGATGCTCTCCCTCCTCACAATAGTACTACTTTTTGAGATGACACTTGAGATTACAACAAATACTAGAGCTCAAGAACTATGCTCTGAGGAGCCATGTATCTTATATGTACATTGTATTATATTGTACTTATTATTTAATATTTTCATGAAGAGTTGTAATTAATTATTATTATACATTAACAATGGTGGCTATAGACTTGTATCAACTATGGCTGAGTTAATGTAATTACTTTATATATTCACATTATGTAGTATTCTCATGACATTAGAAATCAATGATATATGATGTAATATAATTTACTTAATATTATCATTATTTGAGTATTTAATATGATCTTTTTTTATATTCTTATGGTATAATCTATTTATAGTATATGTGTTTAATTAAAAAATATTTTCACATATTTCTGGATAAATCCCAATAGAGATGTTACATGAGGTATCAAAGTTATGACTCAAACTCTAGGACCTAATGAGTCCACTAAAATTTTCATATACTTATATTGAAAAAAATAAGGATGGTGAAAGCTAAGGTTTCTAGATATGGTTATTAAAATGTCAATGATAATAATCATCAATTTGATCCTAGTCAGTTTATCACTGAGTAATTAGTAAAGATGAATCAGATTCTCATAGTCATGAATGAGATAAAAGATTGAATTACAACTTTGGAGTAGGTGGTTCATGGTCATGAAAAATAGGAACATTAGGATGGACCTAAAGATCATCTTGATAAGTAGGAAAATACTTAGGATGCTAGCACCCAGATAGTTGTAGAGTTGGCTAGAGACATGAAGAAGGTAAACCCACCTAAGTTTGATGGGACTATTTTGGGAGAATGAGCTAAGGCATGGATAATTGAGATGGAAAATTAATTTTAAATATGAAACTACTCTGAGGTCATCAACGTAGTTTGGGGAACATACCAATTGGGTAGTGAGACATCTACATGGTAGGCCAATAATAGGTTGAAAATGAATCTTAACTCAACCACCACCACTCAGGATCAGTTTATGGTATTATTTATGTCATGATGACTCCCACAACTTTATTTTGATTATAAGCTCATGTATTTATAAAATTTAAAATAAGGTGACTTGTTGGTGAATGAGTACTAGGAGTAACTCACCAAACTTCTAAAGTACATACCTCAATATTAGGGAGATGAACAGTTCAGGGTCAAGAAGTTTATCATGGGATTAAGGCCTTAGATCAGTGGAGAGGTAGATGTTCATGGACCTTCTATCATGGACCAAGTTTTTTAGAAGGTGATCAAGTAGGAGTAGAAGTTGAAGTTTCTTTCACAAGCCAAGGGCAAGTTTAAGAAAAGGTTTGGAAATTATAAGTTAAAATTCAATAGTAAGAATTGGAAATAGGGGAGTGGAAACTCCAAAAAATAGTTCAAAAGTTAGAATGCCAAGTTCAACAATGGTGTAGGCAACATGAAGCATGATAATGGATCCAAAGGTGGTTTCAATGGAAACCAATGGAATGATAGGAAATGACCACCTAGAGGTTATTTAATTTATAGAGATGACCATTATGATCATGATTATCCTTAGGACAATTCAAAGGCCAAGGGTACTAATCCTTAGTAGGGTAGTTTCCATTAGTGGATTCATGCAGTAGTCGATAATTGATAAGCCAAATTTTAGGCATTACCCATAGAGATACAAGAGCCACAAAGTGTTTGACATCTAATTTCCATTTTAATAGGTAAAAGAGCCGCAAAGTGTTTTATAGCTCCTAAGATGCTTAGTAAGTTAATTAGAAAATCTAGAGTAATGTTAAATGCATGGTCAATATAGTATGGGAATGATTCAAAATACAAGGTTGAGGTTGCCTAAATTCACAATAGTTGTGGATCTATATGTAACACTCTAGGATCATATGATGTGACTTTCGGAGTCAACTAGATTAAAAACACAAGGCTAAGGTTTATTTCTACATAAAGAAGGTTGAGTGTCTTGATGATTTTAGAAATCAGACTCAAATTCAAGGTGAGAGGAGAGCATTGAAATTTAGGCAAATTTATATAATGCAACTTAAGAGGGCTCAAGGAAGAGGGTCCCAAATATTTATCATCAAGATAAATGAAATGGATGAACCTAAGGAGCCATATCTCAAAGATTACCCATTTATTAGAGGTTTTCATGATGTGTTTCTAGAAGAATTGCTAAGTTTGCCTCTTAGGCATGAGTTCAATTTTTCTATCAATATCATACCTAGTTTAGAACCATAGTATAAGGAACCATACAATATCAAAACCATTGATTTGGTTGAATTAAAGGCTCAACTTTAGGAAATTTTGGCTAAGGGGTTAATCAGGCCAAGTGTGTCACTATGGGTGTACCAATTGTCTTTGTCAATAAGAAGGATGGTATCCTTTGAATTTACATTGATTACATAATTTTAAATAAGGAAACCATAAAAAATAAGTATTTGATACCTTGTATAGAAGATATTTTCAATAAAATGCAAGGAGAAATAATATTTGATAAGATTGATCTTCAAGAGGGATACCATTAACTAAAGATTCAAGATGAGGACATTTTAAAAATAGTGTTTAGAACTTGGTATGGGAACTATGAGTTTACTATGTTACCATTTGAATTGACTAATTCTCCAGTAGCATTCATGAATCTCATGAATAGTGTGTTCAAAGATTACCTTAATCAATTTAGTCTAGTTTTTATAGATGATATTCTTATCTATTCAAATAATGAAAAGGATCACCTTCAACATCTACAATTGGTCTAAAATAGTTGTGGAAGTATAATCTATATGGAAAGTTATCTAATCACACATTTTTATATGAGAGAGTCCAATATTTGAGACACATTATATTTTTAGATAGTATCTCAGTAGATCTAGGGAAGATTAGAGCTATTATAGAATGGTTGGCATCAAATAATGTGTATGAGGTAAGAAGCTTCATGTGGTTAGCAGGCTAATATAGGAAGTTTGTTCCAAACTTTTCCAAAATATCTAATCAAATTACTTCCTTGTAATGGAAGAACCACAGTTTTGTTTGGTTAGATAAGTGTAAAGTAGCTTTCTAGGAATTGAAAAGAAGGCTTATATCAATACTAGTATTGAGAGTTCTTGACCCTAATGGTTAATTTTTAGTGATCATGGATGCATTAGGGGATGGACTAGGAGGAGTCCTTATGTAGAATGGTATAATAGTGGCTTATGAGTCATAGAAGATAAATCCATATGAGGTGAACTATGCCCCTCATGACCTGGAACTTGTAATGATTGTTCATGCTTTGTAAGTGTGGTCACATTACTTGTTGATAAAATTTTTTAATTTCAAGATAGATAACTTAGGACTCAAATATATTTTCACCCAATATAATTTGAATGCTCATTAGAGATTCTAGCTTGAGTTCTTATTTAATTATGATTTTGACATTAACTATATCAAAGGTAAGGAGAATAGATTAACTGATGCCCTTAGTCATAGAAGGTTCATAACATTCATAGATACTTCAAGAGTACTTTTGGGGACCAAGTGATTGAGTTCTCACAAAGAGATGAATTCTATGATTAGGTTAGAAAAGCATTATCTGAGAATGCTTAAAATTCTTGATATAAAAGATTCATATTAGAGAATGATGGTTTATTACATTATAATGGAAGGATTTATGTGCCATATTGAGAGAATCCATGAATCACAGAGCTAAAGGAATTACACAATGCCCCATATTTGGGATGTCTAGGTATAACTAAAATCATGGAAAAGCTTATATCACTATATTTATGGAAGGGAATTAAGAAAGATATAGTTTATTATGTGTCACATTATTTGGAATGTCAGCGAGTGAAAGTTGAGCATGTGCATTTGGATGAATTGTTATATCTACATTATATACTAGAATGGAAATGGTAGGTGATCAGTATGGATTTTATCTAAGGTTTACCAGTGTCATGGAACAAGAATGATATTATCTTGATAGTAGTTGACAAACTAAAAAAAGTGGCTCACTTTATACTAGATAATTTGATAGATGATGCACCTACCCTTGTGAAGAGGTTCATAAAGGAAGTGTATAAGTTGCATGGTTTTTTAGAGAAGATCATTTCAGATTATGAGCTAAATATGACTTTAAGGTTTTAGGTAACTCTGAATTCAACTTTAGGTATGCAACTTAATTTCAACACAACATATCACCTAAAGACTGACAGATAGACTGAAAAAATTAATTAGGTGTTAGAGGATATTATTCATATATATTGCATGTATCAATAGTACAAGTGATAATATTATCTTCCATTATTTGATTTTGCATATAAAAAATCCTACCCATCAGTGTTGAAGATGACACCATTTGAGGCCCTTTACGAGAGAAGGTGCAAGACATCTATCAATTGGGATAGGTTAGAAGATATGATAGTCTTTGGACTTGAGATGCTTTCAGAGATGGAAGAATAAGTTTGATTAATTAGGAAGATATTGGCCAAGGTCAATTATAGGTATAAGAGTTACATAGATCTGAAGAGGATAAAAAGGCATTTTACAGTGGGTGATAAAGTGTTTCTACAGGTCAAACTATAAAAGTGTTTGATTAAATTTGAGAATTCAACAAAATTATCACTGAGATATGTGGGACACTTTGAGGTGTCATAAATGGTCGATATTATAGTTTATAAGCTTGTATTACCACCAACCCTAGCTCTTTTACATAATATCTTCCATATTTCTTATCTTAAGAAGTATGTAATTAATCCTACACATGTGTTGAATTTGAATGCTTTGTAGGTTTTGGATCCTAGGGTGGTTATTGTAGAACCAATCAGGGTAATTGACACAAGAAATATTTTTTTTGCATAATAGAGAGATGTCATAGTACAAGGTCTAGTGGGAATAATACTCTAAGGATAGTGTAACTTGGGATGACTATGATGAGTTCTTCAAGAGATTTCCACATTTATTTACTTGAATAAATATTTTTATATTATGTTATTTTCTACTGAACAAAATTTTTAATTTAGAACTTATATTTGAATAAGAGTCATCCAAGATGATGACTAGATTTAGGGGGAAAGGATGTTACATCTCAATTTCTTCTTTAAGTAACCTATTTGATTATTAGAGGATATTTATAGCTGACACATTTGATATTGTTTATATTTTTGATTAAGCTTTGAGATATATGCTGTTATGGGATAGTAGGATATTGATTAGGTACATGTTTGTATTACTATGAGTTAGCTATAGTGTATGCATTTATATTATGAACATGTTGATGTGTTATTTCAGTTATATTTTATACTATATGTTTATCATGTTGATAAGATCTAACTACTTGCTTATTGTGAGGTTGACATAGGAGAACTTATCCCTCAAAGCGTGCTAAAGGGAGAGCATCATTAGAGAGGGTGATTTAGATAGAGATGTCAAGAGATGATATAGAAACTGATGAGAACCTTACACACACCAAAATAATAAGTACATATCAGAATGGTGTGTTTATTTTTGCTTACATTGGATAGTTGATTTCTATGGTTTTCTAGTATAGTTTAAATAGCTCAATGAATTAATTTTGCATATTTGGTACATTTTATAATTTAATCTAGTAGAAACATTGTTATCAAAATTAGATTTAAAAAATACAGAATAGTAATTTATGGATCTGTCATTTAATTTGCTAGTGGTAATAAAGGATGATTAATTAATTTACAAATTATGGATTTTTGATAAATAATGTTAAAAATAATTAAAAAATTGAAATGACCATGGAAAAAGGAAAAAATGGAAAAAAAGAAAATAAAAAATAAAAAATAGAAAGAAAGGAAATGATTAAAATTACAAAAATAAAAATAAAATAAATATATTAAAAATAATAATAAACAAAGAAAAATATTTTAAAACAAAAATAATACACCTACATAGAAAAGGGATTCTTGGGAAAGAAATCATTATAAGTATTTTTGGGGAAAGAGAAATTAGAGGCAATAAACAAAGGGGGCATAACCCAGAAGGAGTAGACACATAGAAAATTAACAAACAATCTTACTAGGTAGGCATTATTTTCAATTTGTCACATTCATGCTGAATGTTATAATGTTTATGGAAGAATAAAATATTGAAAGAATTAAAGTTTCTACATGTTTAATAGTCCAGACAACCCAAGTAAGAATTTAATAGATTTTTTCAAAACCAGATTAGGCATCGACCTAGATTCTGCTATACTCCATAAATCATATATAGTAAATGTTAACCTGCAGTATCTGAACTATATTATTTATTATCTGATTCATAACTTAGGGGTCACCCAATTAAAATGACTCAACCCAACTAATAATAATAGAGGCCTATGGTAGATTAAGTCACTATCTCTAGTTTTGTATAGGTGAGTAGTGATTAGCTAAATATCGTACAACATATATAATGGTTGTTGAGGCAATATATATTTTATTATAGCCTTTATTCATGAATATTGATGTTACTTCACTATTTGAGGACAAACTATAATTTTTTTTATTATCTATATAAAGTATGAGTGTATGTAATAATAATATATAACATAATTTGATTATAGTAAGATCAATGATAACTATATGTATATCTGAATTACTATATATATATATAATAGCTTATATAAAATCAACTGTACATAATTACATCACTGTATCTTAAAAAGAGTCTTTTTATCATTTATTGTTTAAAGGCATCGAGTCAATTTGAGGACCTAGATGAACATATTGATAAGTCACTACATATACTCACTTAGTAAGTCACTGCTCCATTGTATAAAATTTACTTTTAAGAAGTCACTAAATATTAGTTCCTAGCCTTGTTAGGAGTCACTATATTTTATTTACAATGAGTTTTATGATCTTAATATCACTATGGTGTTGGTGATTTATGTAATCCCAATATATTTTATGTTTATAGAAATCCTTATTTACCATCTTTAGCCTATTTAATATGTAAAGGGCCACTATATATTTCATTTATAGCTTATATTCTAGCCTGAGTGAAGTAATGGGGTAAAGGCTTTGTTAAAATTTATTATGGCATCTCTATATTGATTTTAACCTATGTTGGCATCACTAAATACTCAGCCTTTATTATATGAAAAAGGTGTGTTGCATTTTGTGTTAAAGGATATTGTTAATCATAGTAAAAAAAATGACATCGCTGATATCCCATTCTAGCCATATGCATCGATGTATTAATTATATTGTTTTGAATCAGGGTTTTGTTATATTTCCAGCCTATGTAATAAATAATGAGCTAAAAGTAAATAGCTTACTTACTACTTGATACTTAGGATCTTTGTTGAGAAATCACCATTGGTAGAGGTGTAACCCTTTACTTTTGAACATATATTTTTAATAGAGTGATTTAGAAATAATTGGGTGGTTTTTAGAAGATTAAAAGTGGAATGGGTCAAATTGATCTTATATAACTGAGTGAACTCAAACATTAGCTAAGTTCATAAATAATAATAAGATGAAAGAGTTCTTGTATATGCACGGTTATATTATTGAACTTTTAACATAAGTATTTATGGACTTATATGGAAGTCTCATAACTTATTAAGCATGATTGCTAGATTATAAAACATAGTTAATCTTTTTTGATATCTAAATAGTTGAAAACCTCACAAAAATATCATTGGGAATACCAATAATTATAGGTGTTATGTGTGGTTAATTTATCCTTTGAGTATTTAATGAGGCATGGGATGAATAGAGAACCCAATATATTTCTTACTATGATATGAAAGAGTTGCTTATCATATAACTTGTGAATCAAAACATGAGATGTGAATATAACATTAAAATAAGTTACAGTATGCTTAATAATAAATATAGGTGTTAATGTACCTAATAGTGTATATATGTACTTAGGGGTAAATTATTATGGTTATAGTTCCATGGTGTATTATGAACTACGTTAAGGAATTACATATGATTAATTTAACGAATGCATATATTCAAACCCATAGAATGTAAATAAATGCTAGATTGGATTACTTTATATATCATGTGAACTAAGTTTTATTTTTCTATATGTAGCTATTGTATATGAGTTTATGTTTCCTTATATTTATGAATACTTTATTAGCCTGGTTATGATACTTAGTATTTATACTTAAAAACACTAGATTGTGATAATATGGGTTATCATAAGGTGTAATATGTTGGAAATGAATTGTGATATTAGAACTTGTAGTTAAATGTGTAATTTTACCTGAATGGTATTAACTATAGTCATTATTTTTAGTATGATATAAAAAATAATGTAATAGTCATTCATACATTTGATGGAATAAATGTATACTTTGGTTACTCCTATGTTTAACATGTTATGTGATGTGGTTGCTAGTAGGATATAAATTATATGAATCTTGTGGTTAAATTATGTTTGACCAATCTTGCATTGTTGATACTGAGTAAAGAGTGAGATGGACTTCACTGGCTTACTACCATCACAATGCCAAAAGAAGACAGTCTGATCCAGTAGTCTGTATGAATTGGATTGATCTATAAATTTCTGTTATTCATTATTCTTAAAACTTTGGACAAAGTATGTTTAGTGAGACATTATAATTTCATGAGTATGATTTACATGTTTTATGTGATATCTTGAAATAAAATAGGATTTGTATAATACACTGTATGTTTAATTTTAGAAATCATACAACACACAGGTACTGACTTGTATCTCTAGATTCCCAAACCATCACTATCTACTCATCTGTGAAGGGAGGGAAATTTATTGATGGGATTAGTATGGGGGATCTTTGGTCTATGGTTGGTGTGGAAAATTTCTTAGATGATGCTCTCCCTCCCCATAATAGTACTAATTTTTGAGATGACACTTGAGATTTCCACAAATACTAGAGTTTGAGAACTATGCTTTGGGGAACCATGTATCTTATATGTACATTGTATTGTATTTTAATTATTATTGAATATTTTAATGAATAATTATAATTCCTTATTATTTTACATTGATATTAATGGCTATAGACTTGTATCAGCTGTGGCTGAGTTTATGTAATTACTTTCTATATTCACATTATGTAGTATTCTCATGACATTAGAGATAAATGATATAATATAATTTATTTACTATTATCATGATTTGAGTATTTTATATGTTCTTTATTTATATTCTCATGATGTAATATATTTATGGTATATGTGTTTAATTAAAAAACATTCACATATTTCTAGATAGATCCTAATGGGGATGTTACAAAATTAAGGATGCACCATAATACAAGCCCATATTTTGGTTAGCTTAAATTATGAAAAATATTTATACCTATACTATTTTACATCTATTCATACAATCATTGTAGTCCTAAAGATGATGAACATTCCATAGCCTTCATGAGTACCAATTTGAAGGAATCCAAATTGAAATACCCTATTATAGACAAATATGCCTATGCATTAGTCAAGGTAGTAAAGAAATTTTGACATTACACATTGAGGAACAAGGTTCATGATATGGTTCTAGATATTTTTGTCAAAATGATGTTAGGATAAAATGATCTTTGAGAAAGCAGAGGACAATGGTTCTCAAAACTTCAAGAGTATGACATTGATGTTAAGTAGGTAAGGCTCATTTGAGGTCAAGTTCTATCACAACCTAATTTATAAGATTGATCCCTAAATTTATGTTGTTAAAGCCAATAAATTTAAATTAAAACATAGCCCATGGTATGATCATATTGTTTATTACCTGATGTATGGAATTCCATTGACTGACCTTGATAGGACATAAAAAATATCATTATGAAGGAAGGCTAACCATTACATGCTAAAGAAAGTAATTTATATATCATATAAATCATGAAGGGATATTCCTAAGATGTTTAATAAAGGAAGAAGTACATGATATTATGAATTATTTATATGATAAATTAGGAAGTGACCATCCTTATGGTAATGTGACAACTCAAAACATTTTAAGAGTTGGTTATTATTAGTCGGTCCTATTTAAGGATGTTCATGCTCATGTGTGGTATTGTCATCTCTCTCATACATTTTCAAAAAAATAAACTCATGATTCCATGCCTCTTCAACCATTCATTGAAGAACACCCATTTTATTAGTGGTGTTTAAACTTCATTAACATCGTAAATATGAATTCTTCAACTGGTCATTAATTCATTCTTACATCCACTGACTATTACATAAGGTAGACTGAAGTAAAGGCAAAAAATAATATTAATGTATAATAAATGATTCATTTCCTTGAGGAATTAATTTCAACTAAATTTAACACCCCCACAGTACTTGTATGTGACAATGGGCTTGCCTTCTAGTCAACAAAATTGACTGAGGGGGCATATCAAAATGGAATCACTTTGACATTCTCTTCAAACTATTACCCTCAGGTAAGTGGTTTGGATAAATCCACAAATAATAACTTATTAAATGTCATTAAGAAAGTACTAGAAGAGAACCCACACAATTGACATTTATTACTCAATTATTCTTTGTGAGATGATTGAATGAGACACAAGAAAAGCCTCAAGAGTCCACCTTTTAGGTTGGTCTATGGAGTGGAACCAATATTTACAATGGCACTCAAAATACCCATGTATCAATTCATTTATGAATAAATGGAGGCAAATGAGTTAGGTCAGTCCAGGTTGTTAGACTTGATCCATATGGAGGACATGAGGGATGAAGCCTTACATATTTTTAGTAGGTACCAAGTGGCTGTGAAAAGATAGTTTGATAAAAATTCACAAGTGTAATGATTTCAGTTTTAAGACTTTGTTTTTATTATCATACAAAGCCCATGAGAAGAAAATTCAACATTCTAAGTTTAGTCCTCTTTGGATTGGTCCTTATCAAGTTGAAAAGTTGTTAAGACATAATGTTTTCAAGTTAAAAGATTTGAAAGGAAATGATTTGTAACTACCAATCAATAGATAATTTTTGAAGCATTACTTCTCAGCTGTACTATCCAACACCATTTCAAAATAAGGGTCATGAGTTTTGCTACATATATATACTATATATTTTTTCTCCTTTTTCTTAGTTTATTTTTGTGCGTTCTTAGGTTAAGTTTGATTTCTATTATTTGTTTGTTTTGGCTTTGGTTTTGTCTACTAGTTTGTTCATTTCCTTATTTTTCTTCTTTCCCACAACTTGTTTGAGTTTCTTTGTCTTGTTCAAACCATTAGTACTTTTCATTATGCCCTTCCCAAAACTAATCAAAGCTAATTACTTGCCATATCATGAGAATTCAGTTCCTAAAAAGGTATTCTCTCAGCATTTTTGTTTTATATCTACCTTTATTGACCTTTTTTTATGATTTGGTCCTAAATAAATAAGATTTGATCCCAATAAATAATTTTTAGCTATCAATTTTAAGGAGTAAAAATAATTTTAGACAATAGTGTCCTGAATCAACATTGTGTCCTCACACTCTTGTGGGTTAGGAATTTCAAAATATTTATGAATGTATTAGAATCATTTAGACTTTAGGAGTTATAAGGTAAGTAATAATCTTTGAATAATTACATAAATTATTTCAATTCAAATACATTTTTAGAATTTTTGAAGGCCTGTGATTCAAAATAGTAAATGTGAATTTTAGAAACATTTCATTTTCTTGTTGAAGCCATCAAAATTGCACTTAATATCACATCTAAAGCCAAATATAATATAGAAATAATTTAAATTTGTCTTGATAGTTGTGATTTTTATGAGTTTATCATTATATTTTGGCTTGGTCTCTAACACTCAATGGACTGAACAATGAAATCTTTTCAAAAGAAAGAAATCAAAGAAAGGAAATTGAATAAAATTAAAATCCAAATTCTTTCTTTGAAAGGGTGATTAAGGAAATCCCCATCGTAAATTTTTTGGCCTAGATGGAAGAGGATCAAGGCCTTAAGTGGGACCAAAGGTATCTTTGTCAAGGATATAGATGCCTGGTTGGAAGCAGAGCAATGCCCATGCCATCCCCCAAGACAAACATATAAATTTTTCATTCTAAGAAGTTATGATTATTTTAGAAAAGTTTAAAGTTATTTATGTGAAATCAAAGAGCTATTAAAAATCAATCACTTTGACACACACTAATGGTCTTAGGCAAATTTGAAACTTAGTATGTCACATGTTGAGGTAGACTTTAATGCTTTTATATTTCTAGTTTTGTCTAAGGATTTGTCTATAATTTTGTGTTTGTTGTTCAAGTTTGAATATTGACATTTTAGGTTCTGAATGCTAAACAAAATTCTCCCCATGATAGTTGCCATTTATTGGTTCTAACATGCCCCATTACTCAAAATATTACATGGGGATCCTCTTACTTTAACATACTTATTTCTTATTTATGTTCTTGCTTCCTTACATGGTCACATTTATTAATGCTACATAAATATCCTGATATGGTTTCCCATATTAAGGTTTCAAACTTATGAAGGTGTTTTGATGATTTTGACATAGCTTCACTTGTATATTTGCTCACAATTATTAGTAATCCTTTGTCTTGTGTTCAAACATAGAAATGGTATATTGAGGTATTCATTAAAGTGAGTTAAGAATTTTAGATATTTAAAACACATTTATTGTAAGATCAAGCTAAAGTGGTGCTTAATATGTTCCTTTTACCATTATTTTGATTTAGCAAGGACTTTTGGATTCAATCTTAAAGTATTAGTCTAATTTGTTCATTATCCATTTGAATGATTATTTTTGACTTTTGAGCTTTAAAAATTGAACATGGCCTTTTGTTTAGGTTGAATAAAAAAATGGTGGCAATTTCAATTATTTAATTTATTGGACATTAGGCTTTACCATTAAATTATTTCAATTGAATCAAGACATGTAATCATTCATATCTAGTTCAAATTGTAATTTTAATGGTCATATTATTGATTTGAATTTATTAGTTTGGATTTTAAAATGGCTTAGTCTAGTTACTAATGTGTATTTTTATTGGTCACATTTGCTTTTGTTAGGGTTTCTTTTAAGTCTTTCAAACTTTGGTTTACACTAATTCATGCTTTTATGCATATATTTGGGATTGTACTCAAATAAATTTAGATTTGTCTATGTGCTATGTTAGGCTTTACTTTGTTTATTTATTGCATCTTCATTTTGGTTTCATCAACTAACTTACTAATGGTTTGCTCGAATCACTTTTTCATTGTCTTTATTTGCAGAGATATTCTAAATTCTTCTAAGCCATAAATCCTCATTAGCTATAAAAGTCATAGGTGTTAAGAGTTTGTGGGGGCTTATAAAATCAACTAATTCCATCAGTATCATTATGTATAATCATTCCAAGCCATTTTATCTCCCATCAAATAGTTGGAATTCATTGAAACAATCAACTATTTTTAAAAATTGAGCAAAAATTCTAAGTCTTTTATCTTCAAGATTCTTCATAATTATGATACATGTCACTTTTATGTAAACTTGGGCTTGATCAACCAAATATAGATTCTAAAACCTCTTGACTCATTGTTAACCATTCAATATTCCATCAGATGGATTGCATTCAATTAGGGCTCAATCATAGTGAAGAGTTAAGGAGCTCCTTATCTTCCTGAAGCATCAAGGACTACCATGTGGATCATGATAATGTTAGCATGTGTCTTGAACCTAAATTTTATGGGCATATACCCATCACATTTATATTAAACTTGGGTCATGATCCAATTAGAGTATGAAACATGTCACAAATAAAAACATGCCACATGGCATGGGCTCAATCATGTGAATGATGAGTCTAAATACAAAATGTTACTTTATCTTTCTTGCATTAATTTCTCATTCAATGATTTATGCCTTACCTATTTTTGGTTTTATACTTAGCCAATTTCATCAAAATATGTAAGTTTAAAGTATGCCCCATAGTGAAGATTCACTATGAGATCACCATGTGGTAGCATTTTATATCCTGTTGAGGCACTTTCAAAGCTCCTAGCTCATGCCATGTAGCATGATCTTAGATATCTAGTCCATAGAAGACTTCAAAGGGGTACACAAATTTTTGAGCCTTGATGACCTATAATTTTACCACATGGCAACATCATAAAAGCTTAAGAATCATAAGATAGTAATCATAGCAGAGTGCTTCAAGACCACCAACCATTGATCTCCTAGATCAAAGGCTCATAGAGGCCAATCAATGATAGACCAATAATTAAGATCTAAAGATGCTAAACTCCATGATGACGTCGTGTGGCATCATCACATGAGCCAAAATGTAGAAGGCTTTCCAAAGCATATATGAATGCTAAATCTTGAAGGCTTGAGATGATGCCATGTAGTAACATCTTAGGGATCAATAATCCAGGGGGTATATTAAGAAAGGATAGACTATGGAAGGATTTGAAGGCCCAAATTTTTGGGATGATGCCAAGTGGAATCATCCCATGAGCTTGAGGTTGATGTAACATAGAAATCAAAGGTGAAAGTAAAGAGATTAAGGCCATATAGAATGATAAGTGACACTCCCCAAGGGATATAAGGAAAATTAAAGTGGATCATGAGAAAATAAGAAAATAGTGAATGCACCTTGATAATGGCAAAGAGTAGCTAAATGACATGTTGGCATCTACGATGGCAAAGCAAATTTGATGCCCGTCTAGCTTGTATAACCTACCAAAACATGATTTAGACTGTGAGATCAAATGGATTACTAGAATAAAGTGGCCAAATACATTACAACTCTTCTCTAACTAGTAAATTAGTTGACAAGAATGGTGAAATTCAGAGTAAATTGGCTATTAGCATTAATCACCAGATGACATTCATAATGGTGGATTAATCAGATGAGATAAAATAGATAAAGACCAATAGTTGCCTTAAGGAGATGTGGCCTAAAAATGTAAATCACAATGAGTAGAATGATCAGTCAAAATGGATTTCAAATACTAACTAGTCAAGGAAGACATGTAGAAAAAACTAGTGGCTTCTAGATTTGAATCTTCTCCTAATGAGTTAGAAATGTGTCTTTTTGATTATGCCAAGTGTAACCTATTATGATTTATTAATAATACATGAAGGCCATGAGATCATAAAATTATATATTTAAGTGAGATACATTTCCATTGTAAATGTGTGGACAATTTTATGCACCAAAACTCTATATAAATTAAGCAAGGCTGTGACCTATCTTTTTTGCTTTGTCTTGGTCAGTGATTGTCTACCTGAAGGCACAATGAATAGTTTTATAAATAATATTGAGGTGAGTACTAATTCAGTTATAAATTCATGTTTTTTTGTAGTAGTGCCATTTTATTTTTGTGATTAAATACAATCAATTAATGTTAGGAAGAGATTATAATGCTTGTTTACTAATGAATATTTAGTTAGAATATGTAGTATTAGTCTGATTGATTATGAATTTATATACTATTTAATTTGAAGTTATTTTAAGCCATTGTGTGTAGTATCTACATGATTTTATTTAATATATACTTAGAACAATATGTTCACTTAATTCATCAGAATCTTTCCCATTGTGTTACCTCAATTTGTGTTGTGGCTAGACCTGATACCTAGTGGTATAATTGTGACCATGCATGCCTTCATCTTTTTTGCATTGAAGATACAATTTAAGTCAATAAATAATTACTTATCTACCTTACCCTTTATCTATTTTATATTTTTTGATGAATGCCCTAGCCATTTTACTATAATTGTCCTACTTTTATAAAAGAGGTAAAAAAAATTGAACCGATGCAAGTCAAAATTTTTAGATAACACATAATTGATTAAATTTTTAGTGATAAAATACCATTTCTCTCCAAGATCAATGAATATATAATTATTATACCTTGGATTTAAATAGATAAATACTAAAAATGAGGGGATATTTTCCCCATGTATTGTTACCTCCCTTTATCCTCTCAAAGTATTTAATCCAATAATTATTTCTATTATGGGTCACAGACATAGCCAAACACTACCTAATAGTGATTATGAACTAGATGATGATGATGTGGATTTTGCCATTAAATTAATATCCCTTAAGGTATAAGGGATACATAAAGAAGATACTAATCTGTAAGTCTTCCCATGTGTAGACCTATTTAGTATCGTACTACTCTCTTTCGAGTGTAGTATGGATATTGTGTACTCACTAAACACTAATTTAAAATTTTTAGATATCTCTAAGATTGCATTCAATTAATAATACAAACTCATATAATACACAATCTCCTATGATAAGGAGATTTTAGACACTTAGGTGGGGACCCATAACATCCATGAGTTCCTCAAGGATTGGGTTGAGGACATCAATAGGTGGGTTAATAAGGAAGACATTGATGCATACATGATTAAGATGTTTTGTGAGTAAGAACATATTGGTATGCTATTGATAAATCAATTGTATGGGGAAAGTGACAAGATACAAGTCAATAAGTTTTGGGTTTCCTTCCTTATCATCATTATGAAGGAGATGAAGTCCTATATTTATGGAACATCATTATATTTAATATCACACGACAAGTGAAATAAGCTCATGCCAAAGGAAATTTATACATGATGTCCTACATCATGGTTGTTGTCTATGTCACCCTAGACATCAAGCACACAATGTTCACTCTATGGGTCTCAACAGGATGTAGTGTTTTACAAGATTTACAATCAACACTTTTACCCCATTTTGTATCATTCCATTAATGAGAGGCTTAAGCCAAGGCTCTTAGATGATATGTGAGTTTCAATCTAACCCATCAAATATTATTAGTACAAAATCATACCATAATAAGGGTGGAGGGAATTTTAGGGCCCCCTCTCTTACTACCTTACATAGTCCTAGACTACCTAACAAAGCAATAAATATCTTAGAAATTGGCTAATGGAATCTTGGATTTCTACATGGATAAAAGAAAAAATCCCTACCTAATGCTACCTATGTTCATTGTTCACCACAAATAATAAATCATATAGGTGTATACACCCAAATTTGGTTAATAAAACACAACTACTATGTATTTTGTAGCTCTTATATGTAGAAGCTCTTTATTTTTAATGAAATTCTTATTTGTGGGTATCACCTTGGTCTTTTATCTCTTCTATCACTCTTTCATGCTTATCTATCTCTCTTTTCACTATCTCAATTTTTCCATGTTAATACTTGATAGATTCATAAGGGTCCCTGACCATTATTATATGTCATTCTTAATTTTTTTCAATTTTAGAGAGGATTACTACATTGGATATGGACACATTACTATAGTCTCCTTCCCAATACTATTGTCTAATGCATGTTTTTGAGAGTTTTTTAGGTCGATTTTATTTTGAGTCTTTTCTTATGACCATTTTAACCTTGTTTGAATTGGCCAATGCATGAATAAATTTTTTAAATTCAAAACTAGGAGTCTTATATTTAAAGGGTTTTCTAAGGAATTTTACATTTTTCACTTATCTTTTGACACTAGCTAATAAAATAAAATAAATAAATAACAAGTTAAATCTCTACATATTTTTTGAAGTATTTACATACCACACATAGATTATAGGCTTGGACCAAGAGGAGGGCCTAGGTGAAGAGAATTTTAGATATGCATCTTGATTCATTGATTATGAACATTCACTTAAGGATAACTACATCAGCTTGAGGTCCCTATCATTCGGGATACATAGGCAACATTAAGGATAACAAGGGTTATAAGGATAACTCGACCATATCCCACTTCCCCCATTTTTTCCCCTTGTTATATTTTATATTCATGTTCTTATTGTGTTTAGGACTCAATTAGATCTCAAAATACTATGATGGAATATCCCACATCTACATAAGATTTTATTAATTTTTCAGGTCTCATATTAAGCTCAAAACATAAGTGGACTAGAGTGTCAGGAAGGATAAGAACAAACTGATCTAGTGTCCAATCCCACTCTAGTGTCCCAATCCAAAATTATAAGTGAAAAATTAGATATAATAGTGGGGTAGTAATTATAAAAGTTAAACTTAGTAAAATACAACTCCTAGGCTCTATAAAAAGATAAGTTTCTAATCCTTTTACACACTTTCAGCTTAAACCCTAATTATCAATATTAATTTATGTGCAAGTGAAATGTATGGTTAGGTATTGATTTGATTAGAAATTTGTATTTAATCAACTATTTATTTTATTAGGCTTAAATCCATTTAATAATAAAACCATTAAAACATATTAGTGAACCCATTTTATTTTTTGAATATTGCTCCAAAACTCTATCTTACCACTAGGTTTTCCTTTTATTTTGTGTGCTTCAATTAGGGTTTCAAATTTTGATTTTTCCTAATTTTTATCTCACACAAGGATGCATGATAGCATAAATACACTTTATTTTTTCATGTTGGATTATCTATTACCATTCATTTTTGTGTCTCTTATACTTCTAGTTTTTGGAAAGTTTAAAATAAATGCTAAGGAAACTCTTCCTCCTCATCTGATAGATAAATCATAGGCATTCCTTATGATTATAATAAACAAAGGAAAAATAAATAAGAGTTTGAAATATAAAATAATTATGAATATGATTTTATTTATAATGATTATGATTATTAATATTTCCTAGATGGTTATGATGAATATTATGAATATGACTATTAAAGTGATAGTAAAGGTAGTATAGAGGCATTTTCCTACTCCTCCTTCTCTCCTCATCCAATAAAAATAAATTAACAATATAAGTCCAAAATAACCCCTCATTGGTGATGCATTGTTTGATAGTGCTCATATCTTGTCAAAAACATTCTTTACATCACTTTTCAAAATTGCACAATATAAGGCAAATAAATTCAAAATCCCATTGCATAATATTACATCTCAAAAAGTGCTCCTTGTTACAACAATGTTCCTTTCTCATATGATAATTTTGTTTCTAAAGTAGAAAATGACAATGCATCTTCTATACCCTTCTCATATGAATTCAAAAAATAAAGCGAACATGGCATTCTTTTTTCATTTGATAATATTTTATATAAAATTGAAGATGTTTCTCTATCTTCTTTTTTCACCTTTTCAGCTCAAAAGCAATATTTAATTTCAAATGACAATAATGTAATAAAATATTGCATTTCTCATATATGTGATGAACTTTACATGATAATTAAAATACAAAATCTTATCTTACACCATCCTATAGTGAACATGAAAGTGTACTTACTTCAAATGTTGATTCTACAAGTGAAGATGATTATGATTGTGATGAAAATTGGAATGATGATGATTATTATGCATATAGTGAAGAGGAAAATATTTTTACTACACCTAGTATTATTTAATCTTTACCCACCTCTCATGTTACATGAGAAATAAAATGATGATGTGTTTAGTGATAATCTTATTCCAACACATGTTGATGTTCCTAGTTTTATTTTAAAAGGTTAATTAGGTGCACAAGTTAATTTCAAAGATAAACATAGTAGTGTTACTCCTATTTCAATAGAATGTAATCTAACTTTAAAAACTAATTCTAAATTAAATATTTTCATAACCCTCAAATTTTGAATTTTTAAAAACCTACTTTTAGGAGTTATGCTCACAGATTTCAACACTAGAATCATTTAGTTACTGAGTTACATTATACAACTAGATTTTAGTACACACATTCCATCAGATGTTAGTGTGAACCTTATTAAAAAGAGCAATATATAATCAACCATATGATGTTAAACAAAAATAATTAACTACTTCTATGTGGAAGGTTGGTAATGACCAATTAAGTCATTTAGGATCTTAAAACAACCCTCATAATTACAATAAAATAACAATCATTGATTATTTTAAACATTCTTGAAAAGATGATAAACATTCTTAAATTTTAAACTCAAAGTTATTGTTTCAAATGTGAATATTCATTAAAATTATATGAGGTCATTGGTGGCATCTGTGGTCATAATCACAAACTATACCACCTTGCTCACTGGTTTACCATAACCGACCACTCATGTAACCAACCTTATATTTATTTCATTATGGATTTCAACATCATTATATAATGACTTATCTTATATAATCACATAGTAACCAAGTATATTGTATTTAAAAATGATTGGGGTTACAAAATAAATCTTAAAGCTTTCTACTATTCACAACTATTTGGACTTCATTATGATTTCTAGACACATTAAATAAACTACATCAAGTTACTTGAAATATCCATAATCACAATACTCATTTGGATTGTATTCAAGATGAGAAATTACTTATTCATCTTGAATGCCATATTTAAGTTATCATTAGGTTTTATATCCACATATGGACCCTCAAGACTTAATCATTTTATCAAAATATCGAATATGTGATGCACAAATATTAAGTGTTGCCCTATAAGTTTAACACATAACCCTTATGACTAAGATTTGCAGGTAAAGTTAGACTAGTCAACCTAAGCAATCTAAGTGGAACCCAATGATCCATGTAAATAAATTACCATTCTTTATTAGTTTTCATACATTTTTTTAATGTAGCTACCAATCATTGATCATATAACTAAGCCAACTTAATATTTATTCTAAGAACCCATATTATCGACATACAATAATGGATTACCTTTCAATTTATTTAAATAATTGAGCAACAAGTTTTTAAATTCTAACATAGTTAAATCCAAATACAAAATTTCAATATTTAGTTATTTTAACTAAAGTATAATTTAAGCATTTAACAATAAATCATACAACCAAACCACTTAGAAAGGTTATTATACTCATTTAAATAATATCCATGTCAATTCATAGCCATCAAAACCATTAGACGTCTATGTTACCAAACAATTTATTTTCATTTATCATTATTTCAATCTTTATTATCCATATTTAGAATGTTCATAAAGAACTAATAATTAACCTTGACCTCCTTTTGGATTTTTGGCACCAAAATGGGGAAATGCAATCATTTACCTTAATATTATGAATCCAATCAACATCCTTTTAATTGAAATATTTTATCAACATAAATAACAATTAAATTATTTTCACAACTATTGACACACATGCTTATATTATCTCTAATAAATAAGTATAAATTCATGCTTTGATAAATGACCTCAACCAATGAATTGATCGATAAAATATTTCATGTATTGAATACACATCCAAAAAACAAAGCTAACAGAGACTAAAAACTCTTCATAATCAATGGCATAATCTATCACTTATCATTATAAGTAAAAGATATACCGACTCAATTGAGTTCCAATGATCATGCACAACCATAATATGAAACATAGAATTAAAAAATGAATACTTAAATGCATGATGTATTTATGGTATTTGATTCCATGTCTCATCTTAGCTTCTCTAACACTATTAGAACCATAAAGTTCTATTCAAAGTATCAAGTACTATCAAGACCTTTTATGCATGAACTTATAAAAAAAATTCACATCAAATGAGACGAGTAAAAGATCAATAACACTAAAATACTATCAATACCTTTTCTAATTCAAGTACTCATTTGAAATAAGACAAGTTTATACATGATTTACATATAAGAGTCCCATTAATCATGCATTAACATTTCTAGTGGATGAAAATAACTATATAATAATTAAGGGATCAATTAATATACTTCCCAATTAAATTGAACTAGTCTAATATACACATATGGTTTTGAAATAAAACTGTACTAGTTATATTCAATAATGAAATCAATTATGAGCTATTACTTTAACATATTAACACAACACATCCACATAATTAAATGGAAGATGCCTCCAATAACTGAAAATAGACTTCATAACCCTAATAATAATACTAACATTAAATACCTCTATTAGAGTAGAATCAAGTTTAATATTAAAATGGTCTCAAGGATAAATTCATAGAATAAAAATATTATTGCTCAGAATAAAATAAGAACAATTAATGAATTGCCTAACATCAAATTTAGTTGAATTAACTGTGTAACTAGAATATCAAAATCAAACTAATGTTTCCTTTATACAACTACATAAGCATTGATATCATTTAATACATATATATTTATTTGTTATAATGAAATAATGAAATACTAAGGTATAAGCAAAAGATTCATCCTCCATTTCATGCCAACTAGCTCATGTTTCAATCTTTATTTCAAAACGTACACAGGTAATATAACCTAGTTAAACTCCAACCATAAATAACATGTCCATGCAAACCAATCCATCCACATGAGTAGAATGAGACCCATCAGTGGATTTTCATACCCACCCAAACCATTGTTTGGTATGGGAAATAAGTACACATAAATAAATGTGGAATGCCCAAATAATACCAATAACATGATGTAATGGATCCAGGTGAACTTTAGAGTTTCGAACTGACTTCTAAGCTTAAGACCACATAAATCACAAACCCTAAACAATCAAGTAGACCATTCAAAAATAAGGTATACAATGAACATGACCATACCCAAAACCCATAGTAATGTCATTAATAAACTAGATTCAAAGTGCATCATATAAACCCATAAAATGGCAACATTCAAAATAACATTCAATGACAAATGAGAAACCAACAACACAAAATAACCAATAGAGCCATAAATCTTTATGGTTAACCTATACACCATCCAAGGGAAAGAGAACCCATAGTCTCACCATCATGGTGCTCATAGACTATGTTTGAAAATGAAAAATAATAGTTTATTCAAGAGTTTATTAGTTACCTCTAAACTAGAAACATTCAATTTTAAACAAGATATTAGAACTTACTTGTTTACAACTCAATGTAGCCCAAGTCAAGCTTACTAATATCCTTGTGTCCTAAAATCTCTTTTCCTAGTCTATCTATCCACCATCCCTATTTTTCCTTATTCATGGGTACTTTTATGATTTCTCCCCAATGTTCAATAGTATTTTCAACTGGTAGAACTCCTAGTTCTACTAAGTGGAACTCCCACTTGAACCTTCTTTGAATTACATGCATAGTTCTGGCAGTCACGATGATGAATTTCAAAACCTCAACCCCATGCATGGACTTAAAACTCTCCCTACACAGTTCATCAAAACCATTAAGTGCCTTTGACCAAATAAAACCCTATTGAGATTTTCCTTCTAAGTCAACCACCTATATAACTACTAGATTTTGTTAAACAAAACATAATCATGGAATATGCCATCAACCTAAGTACATAAGACTTATGGTTTGATCAAGATTTAAACTAATATCACAACCCTATTCTCCACATAAACCATAAGAATATAAACCATAGTCCTTTCCATGGAGTTATCAAAGTCATGTCAATACATTTAGATCCAAAACCAATCTTATACATGAAGTAGTATAAAAAACTATCAAGGGTCTCATGACCTTAAACATATATTTTTGATGCTTCTAGATTCCAACTACACCTAATTATGTTAGAGTGAATCAATTAATCATAATTAGTTTATTATGTAAACATGGTTATTATCATATAAAATAAACCACATATTTTTTTAGGTTAGTTGTTATTTATTGTTAGTCATAGTTTGCATTTAGGATATTTTGAATTGTTATTAGTTTATTTGCTCATCCTATTTAGTAGGACTATTATGAGCATATGTACGATTATAAACACATCCTTGTCATTCATTATTTTTTAGTTGAATAAATAATATTTGATTTACACTCAAATTTGGTGCAAGATTGGAGTATTTAAAGATCTAGACTCTATTAAAATTCCTTTTGTGAAAGTTAGATTGCACTTGCAGAAGCTTGTGGTGTCATTAGTTGCTTAGAAACCAAGTTTTATTCACTTTGCCATATGGTTTTCTTATATTGTAGGATGTACACACACTATTGATAGGTGATATTTATATAAAGTCAATTTTTACTTCATAATACACCTTATAAAATTCAATTGGATCATTTTAACCCTGGCCATATAGCCTTTTGGGCCTTTGGCATCAATTTGGTCCTATTTCTCTCTTATACATTACAGCCATATGATTTTTTTCTATATCTAAGCATACAAGCATATCTAGATCCTAATTTTTCTTGGAGACTTTTTTCATTCTATATTTCACATTCTAAAATCAAGCCATACTAATTTAAAGTAGGCCATACCACGTTTTGGAGGCTTATAAGCTATTTTTTATCAAATAGCAATAGTTAGTCAGTTTTCCTTAATTTTGAGCCATACAAAAAACATTTGTAAGATATAATTTTTGTACACTGATCTATATTTAGTGTTACATAATCCCAAACCTAGACATACACTTTTACATTTTTTCATACAAAAATTAGAAGACTCAAAGGTGAAACAGTCATTTGGAGCAATGTTTTAACTTGTAGATCAATTTTTCTCTCTCCAACCATATGGACCTACTATTACATATTTCATTACTAAAAATTGTCTATGCTATGTGATATTACACATTCAAGGCTAACATAATACTGTGTATAGTTTCATATAGATATTAAATAACTTACAATTTGGCATTCTCTCAAGGCTTATCAAGTGGAGTAAAAAGAGGATTTTTACCTATTTTTTTTTGCCAAACAAGAAAATTCAAGGCGGTGAATATTTGATAGGTGTGTTTTAGATTTCCATAAGTCACTTTTTTTAGTTTAAATTAAAATTAGTTGATTTATTTTCTTAAAAATACCAATATCCCAAGTGGCTAAGTTACCTTTTTGTAAAATTGAGGTGCAAGGGTCAAATCCCATAACTAGTAGTGAAAAAATTACTGAGGGTTATTTTTATTTTTGCCTAATGGATTTATTTTATATATATAGTAAATCATAAATTTAATTTTTGTTAACATTTAATATTTATTCCAAGAAAAAAATTAGTACATCAGTAAAAATTAATAAGATTACAAATATCTTATTTATAGTGTTTAATTTTAACAATGCCTCTGGTTCACATTTACAGGTAATGCCATCATGCTTTGAACTAATACATTTATATCCTAACATAACTATAAAAATGATGTATATGCATAAATAATTTAAATATTCAAAGAGTAACAAGGTTTAAAAATATTCATAAACCAACCTCCATTACCCATATGTTACTATCGATAGACATAAATCCTGATAGTTGAAATTTCCAAGTATATAGGGAAGTTACATCCACATATGTAGAATTCATTCTATGGAAGTGTTAGTGATATACCAAATATCTTTCACATAGTATCTAGGTACCCATTACCATTATACTCTCACATGTATTAAAGTCTCTTTCATGTATTGACATGGATATAGAAAGGATCATCTCTTTTAGTACTAATGGCTATATAGGAAGGTGGACATATAGAGAGGTCTGGTATATCGGTCTAACAATATATATATATATAAAGGGAAAGCTTTTGGAGTTATAAGAAACCAATCCATTAACCTTTTATAATTTTATCATATTTGCACACTTGGTAAAAAATGGATTGCATTTTGTTTTGCTAGACACTTAGCTTCTTTGAGGTGACAACTATGTAGTGTAGAAAACAAAGGTTAAAACACACTTGGAATTTGAGGACATATGGATATTTGTTGATGGCACATAGAATTGACACACTACTGACATTGATAAATAGTGAAAATATGACAAATCTAATTTAAGGCTAATCTCATAATCATGTTTAGAGTCTCAGATGAGGTACAACCTCATATCTATAAAATCACTACAACTCAGGATGATTGGGATAAACTTCAAATAGTATATGAGGAAAGAATTAACACCATATTCTTAATCTGCAAATCTAACTCCATTGTGTAAATTTGAAATTTGAGGAAAAGGTGGGGTATTTTATTTATATAGTTGTAACCTTATGAGCTTTACTTGAATTATTAGGTGAACTAGTGAAAGATGACTCTTTGGTTCCTATTATCCTAAGAGATCTACTCCCCACATATATAATTTTTGTGACTACACTAAATGTCAAAGGTCATAAATTAACCTTTATTCATTGGTTAACATATTTAAACAATAAAAATCCATGCAAAATGTAGAGGAAGCTAATGAAGAGCATGAACTTGCCTCATCTCAAAAAGGGAAGAATCCCATAAAGGCTTATAAACATAACCCTAATTAGAAAAATCAACAACACCAATAAGGGAACAAAAATCATTCATAGAAGGTTTGTTTAAATTATGGAAATATAGGTCATAACCTAAAACATTGATAGTATAATATATTCACATAGGTCTTGTCTAGTAAGAAACCCACTTCATAGAATCCAACTCAGTCCTAAAGCTAAAATCCCATTCCAAAAAGAATTGGATGAATAAATAACAACATGGGAATGTTGGTAAGGATGATCATTCTTCATATGATGATCACTCTTTACTATCCAGACACACGAGGAACCTTATTCTTCAAATTTTGGCTGGTGTGTTGATTTTGGTGTCATAAGGCATATGATATGACAAAAAGAATGGTTTTCCACTTTACACCAATTAGGATATTAGTGTAATGTTTCTCTTGGTGATAACTCATCATACACTATTCAGGGTTGAGGTTATGTTTATTTATAGATTGGTAACCACACTACCAAGATCATTAATGTCCTACATGTCCTAGGATACACTAATATCTTATTGTCTATAAATCAGCATCTCAATCATAATCTCAAAGTTGAGTTGGATCACAAACATGGTGAGAAGTTTTTCCTTATAAAAAATAAGTATCAAGGATATAAAAATATTATAAGAACTTTAAATTTAGATAAGATGTTTTGGCTTGATCTTATACACAATGACCATTAAATACTTGTTGTGAAGGGTACATACAAATCTTAGCTATAACATATAAGATATGGCCATTTGAGTTATGGGTATTTGATCAAATTAAGCAAACAAAACATGGTTAGAGGCCTTCCCATACTCAAAAAATCTTTTGATATCTATCACAATTGCTTAACTAGCAAACAATGAAAATCCCCTTTTAGAAAAAGTGAATATTAGTCTCCTCATTCATTAGATATGGTGCACATTGATCTATGAAAACCTATGAATCCTAGTTAAAAGGGATATAAGTATTTTGAACTCTTTGTTGATGATCATTCCTCTAAGATGTGGGTTTCCTTGTTGAATACTAAAGATTAGGCATTCCAAGAATTCAAAGAATTCAAGTCCTCTATTGAAAATGAATTTGGTGATAAAATCAAGTCCCTTCACTTAGATCATGGGGGGGAATACACCAATAAAAAGTTCATTACATACTATAGAGATCATGGAATACATCATCAATACACTACTCCTTATACACCATAATAGAATGGTGTTGCATAGAGGTGTAACCATGTCATTGTAAAAATGTTTTGAATCATGGTTGAGGATTCAAAATTTATGCATTCATATTAGGTATAAACATGCCTCATAATTATATATCTACTAAATATGTCACCCACCGAAGCTCTTTATGGAATTACACTATAGGAAGCATGAATTGTGAAGAAGTCAAAAGTTTCTCATCTTCAAGTTTTTTTATAAAGGCATATATGCATGTACTAAATAATAAAAGGAAGAATTTGGATTAAAAAACCCATGAATGAATTTTTATGGGATACAATAAAGAGTTGAAAGCATATCATCTCCTTGATCCAAAGACTATGAACATACTTATGAGTAGGGATGTAATGTTTGATAAGAAAGGTGAAATTAGTTCATCTTATACATAGACATATAATATAGGCATTAGACCTATAAAATTTTTAGGTGGTAATAATGGCCATTCATAAGCTTCAACACCACCAATTACTACTCAACATATGCCTAAATGGTGTACAAGTAAAATTCAAGATGCAAAACTGGATGAACCTCTAAACACTTCATTTATAAGATCAAGGACTCATAGTATGGATTTTTCAAAGGTAAATTTTTCCTTAATGAGCATAGTTATAAAAAAAATTTAGCCCTCCACAATCTATGAAGACCTAGAGTCCAAACCTTGGAAAAATGCCATGGATGTAGAATATTAGTCTCTCATGAAGAATGACACATGGTAGCTTATTGATCTTCCACTAGGGAAGAAACCTATCATATGAAAATGGGTCTTTAAGGCCAAATAAAAAGTAGATGGTAGTATATATAAGGGCAAGGCAAGACTCATAGCAAAGTGCTATGCTAAAAAAGAAGATATAAACTATCCTACAACTAAGATAAAGACAATCATAATTATTTTTGTAATCGCTAAACTATTTAGATGGAATGTTCATTAAATGGACATTAAAAGTGACTTATTAAATGGAGATATATAGGAAGAGGTCTACATGACTCAACTCTAAGGTCATGTCACACCAGGGTAAGAGTAGAATGTGTAAAAACTCATAAAATCTTTGTATGGTCTCAAACAAGCTCCTAGAGCTTGGTATATAAAAATTAATGAGCATCTTGTAAAGAATGGATTTTAGAAGAATACATATGATCCAAATCTCTACCTCAAAAATCAAGTGGGATATTGTTATTATTATTTCTTTTGTCGATGATTTAGTCATCACTAGAAGGTCAATAAAGATGATTAATGCAACAAAGAATGATCTTAATTGATCATTTGACATGATAGATATAGAGCTACTACATTAATATCTTGGATTGAAAGTATGGAAAAAATAGCACCACATATTCATGTCTCAGATGAAGTATACCAAGACATTTCTCAAGATTTTTTGGATGATAGATTGAAAACTAATTGCTACACTTATAGAGACAAGACTTTAACTATCTCACTTATATACATCATCACTAGTAAATGCCACTCTTTATCACCTATTGATTGTGAGTCTCATCTACTTCACATACACTAGGATAGATATCAACTATGTTGTCAACTATCTTTCTTGATTCATGTAGGTGTTGGGAAAAGAAAACAGATAAGTAAAGCTATACAAGATATTATTTAAATATTCATGCAATGTATGATATTATCAGCTATATGTATTTTGTCCTATCCTCCATGAGTTATAAAGGAATAGAAGATGAACATTATCCTCTCTTTGGTGTTAATGTATGATAAGAATATGAATATTCAAGAAATTTAACAATTATAAATATGTATGTTTGTATGAAGAAGATGATGACCTTTTTATTAAGATCAATATAGACTTTCTGGTTATGGTTACTTGTCATATTTATTATGTTATGTATTGTCTACATTATCATGTTTAATGTTTGGTTTAATCTTACCTAAAATTATTCTGAATGCTCTGCATACCTTAAGAAAACTCTAGTTTAATATTAGTTCCTATCTATCACATTATAATTCATCTCTGTCGTGTTTTATTGCATCAAGAAACTCTACTAACAATGGTGAAATGAGCATGAAAACTATCCTTCTAGAGGAAATTATGCTAATATGGTTACTAGGATAACAAGATATTGAAACATGGTTAGACCATAAAGTATGGCATTTCACAAAAAAGAATCTATAAAGACTAGTCTTACCATAAGTGAAATAATTCAAGAACATATTTATGGATAAATATACAATTTTTTTTGATGAAAGCTACATGAACTATTGACTAATTGGTTGAAAATATTGGAATAATACTACTTCAATCCTAAAACAAAACAAACTATTACCTAGACTGAAGAAAAGATAGACAAGTTGTTGAAACTAGAAACTGATTGGATGTGAGTAAGACTATTGGGTCGACACCATCATAGATCAATATATCACCAATTTTTTAAATCAAGGATATATATAATTTGAAGCTATGTAGGACTATTTTTTCTAAGGAATTATAAGAATTTTTTTACAATGGCCATCTCTCTTGTTGAAGATGTTAGTTATGGACAAGGCTATGATGCCTACTCTGGCCAATATGGAGTAGTCACTTCAAGTATATGGGGATGTGTGCACATGATAGTGAATGATGGATATATGAGTAAGTAGAGATTGAAATTGAATCCAAAATAGAGATGTGAGGAAATAATAGTCAAAATAAAACTCTGGATTCAAAATGGGAACTATGATAATAGAACAAATAGAATAAACAAAAGAATACCCAAGTAGCTATGAGTAGAAGTAAGAGTAACAATAGAGTAGATGATGAATGAATGCATAGATGTGATGAATGATATGATGAAATAAGGATGAATAAAGGGGATGATGATTGATGTAGTTAGATAGAATGAGAGGATGGATAATGAGATGAAGATGATATGTGCGAAGAGGAAGATGAGAGTAGTTTAAGAGTAGAACATATAGAAGATAGAAGTAATTTAGAAGTATAAGAAAGGGTATTATCAGAAGAAAAATAATTACATAGAGAAATATAACTTAATTATAGGTTAATTAAAGGTTCAAGTGTAGTAAAGGAATAATTCACTAGAAATAATTATTCAATGAAAGTGTACGCATCCACACAACCCAATCTTTTATATTATAGTAGAAGTTTTCAAATAGGTGAGCAGGAGGATAAGAATTTGGAAAGACCATTTTTGGATCGAGTAAACCATTTAGTTATGGAAATTCACAAAAAATCCATTAGGTAAGATTTTAAGGTCATATGATTAGTTTAAGTTGAACAAAAATAAGAAGGAAACATAGTCAAACAAAGTATGCATGATAATTCTACTGGTGCATAGAGTAGTACACAAGTAGGATCACTTAGAACATAAATGCCTCTAATATCAACTATGTAGAAGAATCCATTCATACCAGTCATTATGTTGAATTAGTTAAGGGGATTCTTATACTTATCCATATATGATGGGTCCATAGACCCTAAATATTACCTACTAACTTAAAAAATGAAATGGTAAATTAAGGGTGTAACTGATGAAAATTTACAAAAGTGAAAATTAGTAGGGGCTCTAACTGGGAGAGCACTAAAGTTTATATACAAAATAGATCTTTAAAAACCAAGTTTAAAAGATGTTTAGGATTGGATCATCACATAATTTAAGATTAAGAAATGCATTAGCCAGATAATACAAGATCTAAAGGAGACAAGGCAAAATTTTGGAGAGTCAGTCTATGACTATGATCACAATTTTTTTGATGTAATGAATAAGGTAAAATTTGATTCGATAGATAAAGATAAAACAAAATGGTTCATTGAAGGAATATGAAATAGGATTTAGTTTTCCACTATGTAATCATAATATGAGACAAAATTAGATGCTAGAGATAGTACACTACATGTAAAAAATATTGAAGATTATGGAGAAGCCCTTATTCCTAATTCTAAAATTGAAAACACACTACAGTCTTTCATGAAAATAATGGAGAAATATCATGAGGTGGATAAGCCTAAATTGAATCTATGGTGCATGGAGTGAGGAAAATAAGGACACCACAAAAATGATTGTCCTAAAGTCTAGATAGAATTCTATGAACTTTCCTAGGTAGTAGGGTATGCCATGACACAATGCCATCTTTGCAACAATATATCAAGAACCCACATAATATATATTATATTTTATACAAGTCAACTAACCATGATGAGAATAACTATAGAGATTTGAAATAAATTAAATAGGGCATCTCTAAAAATTTATTTTCCATCGTAGCACAATAAATATCCTCGATGAAGCATGTAAGCCTAGGCCTGGAAGTTAATAAGAGTTGTGCAACCCAGACAGGCCCATAATGGATTTTGATTTCACCACCATATCAACCTCATGATCTATATGGATGGACTCTTTCTTCATCAATTTAGACACCTTTTTACCCTTAGTATAGGTATACAACACCTTATAACTCACCCATAATGCAGCAAAAATAAATAAATTAAACCCCTCCAATTACACACCATCAATTCAACATGGGAGATAATAATCAATAGTATCATCATTGGAAATCTATGCAGTAATAAGGAGGATATTGAGGGGGATATAAATCTAATATAGGAGGAGTTTAAGGTGGTTATAGAGGAGTATACCAAGGCAATGATAACACTCCAATAGATTTAACCAAATAAAATCACCTAAGATAAATCTTGTGCCCATTGAGGTGGGTCCATAATTTTTTATAATCAAAATAAAATAAGTACATGAAAAGGGTGCCAATATGATTTTAACCCTTTTGCATTGAAAAACATATATTTATAGGTTTTCACCACATACTGATAAAAACCAATTAACCTACTAACGAACTCCCATGAGAATTCCACCTGAAAATTAGTTCTAATTATTTAACATAAAATATAAAACTAACCTAATAAAACTAAGTTAAATTATTTATGGGGGTGTCATTAAAAAAAATAATCATTCCCCGTTTACATTTATTATCAAAAATAACCTTACCAAAATCCTAAGTTATGTTAAGACTTTGGAATAAGTCCTAACAAACCCCCCTATGATCCAAAGTTAGTTATTTGGACACATGCCAATCATTTTTCTAAATTTTTAAATTTGATTATGTCAAGGGGTTTTGTAAAAATGTCATCTTTGTGATCAACAATTAGGAAATATATTCAATAAAGTATTTTCTTTGCCACCAACATTCACAAATAATGATATTTGACATCCATATGATTTATTTTAGCATAAAATACTATATTCTTAGACATCTTGATTGCACTCTAATTATCAATATATAACAATGTAGGAGCAATCTGATAAATTTGAAGATCTTCAAGAATGCACTATAAGTAAATAATTTCTCTAGAAGCATGTCATGCTACAATGTACACTAATTTTGCAAATGAATTTACCACTATATCCTACTTCTTACAACACCTAACAATGGAAACTAAACCCATATGTATAATGTATCCTATTAGGAATACTCTGTCATCAACACATCTACTAAAATATGCATCAAAATACCCAACAAGTTTGAATTTCTTGTTACGGTGGTACTCAAGGCCATATGTTTTTATTCCTTGAAGGTAAAGAAGTACTATTTTTGATGCATGCCAATGAATTTATCTAGGCTAATGCATAAACCTAGATAAAATTCCAATTGAAAATGATATATCAAGCCTGGTAGTCATCAAATATATCAAACTTCCTACTAATTATTATTATTTGGTGCCATCATAAAAGGCACTACCATCATACTTAGATAATTTCAAGTTACTTTCCATGGGAGTGAGGGCAAATTTACAATCACTCATGCCAAACCTAATTAATAATGTATAAATATACTTAGTTTGTGAAATAAAAATACTATGCTCTTTCTGAGTTCCTTCTATGCCAAGATAATAGTGAAGGACTCCAAGATTTATCATCTGAAACCCATCTTTTAATTCCTTCTTTATAGACTTGTAATGGTTTTCATCATTACATGTGATAAGCAAGTCATCAACATAGAGAACAAGAATCGCCAATTTCTTACCCTCCACTAAAAAATAGAGAGTATCATTAGATTCAATATGTTGAAATCCAACTGCCTTCAATTATGAATCCATTTTCTCATACCAAGTCTTGGGTACCTGTTTGAGCCCATAAAAAGCTTTTATCAATTTACACACTTTGTGTTTTACACCCACTTTCTCAAAACCTTTAGGTTGTTTCATGTATACTTATTCCTATAAATAACCATTAAAAAATGCACTTTTAACATCTATTTTATGTAATTTCCAACCATTCTATGCTGTTAATGCAAGTACCATATGAATAGTGTGCCATTTGGTAGTCGGTGCAAACATTTCCTCAGTAAATGCCTTTTTGTTGCTTATAACCTTTCGTAATAAGTCTTGCCTTATGTTTATAAATGAAACCATATTATTTATACTTATTCCTATAAACCCCTTTGCATCCTATGGGTTGAACATGTGGATGAGGATCAACCAAAACCCAAGTATTATTATAAAATATTACATTATATTCACTTTGCATTGCTTGTTACCAAACATGTTTAGTAGGAGCCTCCTCAAAAGTAGATGGCTCAGTAGAAGAAGTACTAACAAACATTACATAGTTCATCTATTTATGAGAACTCTTGGGACCTATTACACCAAATTAATCTACTTTTAAATCAAAAAATTACTTTGAGCCCATTTTAGATATTTATTCAAATTATTTTGATTAGGAGCACCATAATTCTCATCATGTGCACCATTTAAAGGAAGACTTAGAAAATTTTCAACATTTTATAAGTCATAAACCTATGAATTAAAAGATAAGGGAGAGGAAATATAAGGGATACTAGTCTCATACCATAACCTCTAAGAATTTCCCTTGTTATTCAATCCCTTATTATGTTTTGAAGTCTTCCTCTCTAACCTATCAAATTGAAAATCAATCTCTATAGTGTTTATAGTACCAAATTCATCAAATACCACATCTTTACTCACTATTAATTTTATTGTATCCTATGGAAGTAAATGATAACCATTTTAATTTTTAGAATATCTAAAAAAGATACATTTTCAACTTTATGGTTCCAACTTAGTTTTATGTTCAGTGGGAACTAAAGGAAAACAAAGGCATCCAAAAACTTTCAAGTGTTTAAATTTTGGTTTAAACCCATACTAAGCCTCATATGGAGTTTGCCCAAAAGTGCAACTATGAGGGACTTGTTTCTCAAATACACTACAGTACCAATGGCTTTGGCCCAAAACTTATCATCAACCTATTTATATTACAACATAACTCATGCTATGCCCTCTAAAGTCCTATTCATTCATTCAAATACTCCATTTGTTATGGAGTGTAAGCATTATTTTATTGTTGATAAATGCCATGTTCCTAAAAATAATCTAAAAACTCATTTGAAGTATACTCACCACCATTATCTGAATGAAGAGTGGCCAAGTGTGAACCTGTTTCTTTTTCAACTAAGTGTAACCAATCAACAAACTTAGTGTAATTTTTTGATTTAAATTTCTTGAAAAACACCCAAGTCATCCTATAAAAATCATCAATAAACAACACAAAATGCCTACACCATCTAATTAATGACTTATTCATGTCACATACATCACTATGAAATAATTACAAACATTTGTTAGCTCTTCGTGAAGAATTATTAGGAAATTTTCCCAAATTCTATTTTTCCAAAACACATGATTCACAAAGAATACTATCTTTGAAAAAAGTGGGCAACTCACTCACCATACCATATCTCTACAAGTCCACTAAAGAGTTAACATTCAAATTTCCATAGCAGAGATTCCATAACCACTATGTAGACATAGTACTTATACCTATTTCAATAACTCCTGCAAGTTCCACTATGGGAGGAAGCACTTTACAATGAAATCTAACCAAATTTCCATCTTCATATCATGTATACATGGTTTTGTGTTCATCCTTCAATGAATTGATATAAATGAACCCATTTTCAAGCATAATTTTATAACCTTTATTTCAAATATTTACCAAGGAAAGAAGATGTTTTTTGCAATGTGGGAACATAACAAACATTCTCCAGGTATTTGATAGATCCATTAGGAAGGAGAATTTGAATTGTCCAAATACCTTATGGAGTATGCAAAGAATTATCTACAAAGGATACTAGAGAGAGAGAAAATTCTTTGAAAGTCCAAAATAAGTCTCAGCTAAATGTCATGTGTTTGGTTGCTCCTGTATCTAAAACCCATACATCTATGAGCTCATCTCTAGCCTCATATTCAATATAGTCAATGTTCCCTAAAGTAGTGAATGTAGATTCATGAACAACATTTATAGACTTATCATAATCATGGTCAGCATATTGAGTAGAGCTATATTTAGTCACTTTTTGAGACACCTAAATTTTTTTAAAAGGAATCTTGCACTAAGAGGTAATATGACCAAAATTCGCATATCTATGATACTAAATGTCTGATTTACATCGACCTATGCCTCTATAAGAGTTGTGACCACATCCTTTATCACTCATATCATTTGAATGAGAATGTCTAAATTGTTTATTTGAATAACCTCTACCTTGGTTTTGATATCTACCTCCTCTATAACCTCAACCCCCTCTATAACTATTCCCTCTATTGTTTTGTTGACCAAAAGAAGATGAACTAGACTTAGACTCTGAAACATGAGCTTCCTCAATTTTATTGGATTTATTAGGTAGAGAGAGGTCATTTTGAATAAGAAACTCAACCAATTTATCAAAAGTGATGCCTATGATCTTGTCAAAGACATGCAATATTTCTACAAAGTTCTTATAAGACCAATGTAGTCCTTTCAATGTAATAATAACTAGGAGATCATCATCTAGTTTTCCAAACCTAGCCTTCATGTACTCAAAAGTAATATTATTCAACTTAGAGATGTATTCTCCCATAACCCCATCTTCCTCTAAAGATAAAGTAATCAACTACATGTGGATATCTATCTTCTTATGATTAGGTTTCTTATCATACAAATCAGATAAAGTTTTCTATGTAGTGTAACTATGAGGAGAATTTTCAATATGTATGTAAGTATGTCAAGTAAAAAAACACTTGATTAAAGTTAGGGCCTTAAAATCACATAGATTAAAAGCATCAAGTTTGGCTTGTTTTGTAGGCAATGTAGGATTTTCATTCTTTATAATATCCCATAACTCATTAAAAACTAATGAAGCTTCTATCAAATATTTTCAATTAGAATAATTAGAAATCATCAATCTATCACCCTCTAAAATTAAATTTTGAATTTTGGCATCTTGAAATGAAATCAAGTACAAAAAATTAAATAGTAACACACTCACAATAACATTTTGCACAAAATAATGCTTCTATGGGTTTTTTCACTTAACCTCCACATAGATCAAAAGAAAGAGATTTTTGATGGGTTTTGCACTTAACCTCACAAAAAATAAAATATTTAAATCAATTACACCCTTATTTCACCAATTTCACCAATTTCATCTTTATTTCACCAATTACACCCTTATTTCACCAATAAAACTCATAACTATTGAATTTCCACACTAAATTTCATTATTTCACATGATTGATGCTCTTTACAATATTCAAAACATGTAAAAGATTCCAAAAAAATGGAATATTCTTCTAAAAAGTAAATGCCCAAATAAAAAATTACATCAAAAGAAAGATTTGAACCTTGGACCTCTAATTTCTAGAGGTTTTTACAAAATCATGCTTTCTAATTACTCTATGAGCCTTTAAAAGGCATATAATGAGAAATTTATTTTTAAAGCTTTATTTTTCTCTTTGGAAAATAAAAAAAATGTACTTTCCTAAGTAAAAATTAATTCATCCATGAAACTTTTGGAAAAGTAAAAAGCTCTTTGATTTGTGGACCCCTCAAACCATAAAATATTTGATCAAGCTTTGGAAAATGAAAAATATTATTTTATAGATATATTACAATGCCATGCTACAGCCAAGGACACCATGGCTGCAAAAAAATAATTCTTGAAACTCTTTACTTGATGTACTAGGCTTTACAAATCCGTATAGGGTCAAATAATTGAGTTTATAAGGAAATTTAAGCAAATTTAAACTAATAGAAAGGGCTTTTATACAAAATGAATGATGGTTGGAATTTTTAGACACTATGGGAGCTATAAAAATTTAAGACCAAGCTATACAACTTAGAAATTTTCTTTAAAAGCTTTCAAAATAGTTTTAGATTAGATTTTTTTGGCATAAAAAAGTATAAAACTGAAAGAGATTTATCCAGATTTATCTTATATTTTTTTCCTAAGAACTCATGGAGGTCATACCACTTTGTTACAAGGATTTTACAAGATGATGTATATGTATATGTATATGTACATATACATATACATATATATACATATATATACATGAAGAATTAAAATCAAACAATCAACTTCTAGGCTTTAACAGGAAGAATCAAGCTTCAAAAAATAGAAGATGAAAAAAATAATTTTGTTGCTTCTCAGGCCAACGATACAAAATTAATTTCTCAATGTATTTTAATTCTCAAAGTATTCCAATCATAGGCTTTAAAAAAATATTTGAAAAATTTGATATTTAATTTTTTATACAAATATTAACTCCAAAGTATTTTAATAAGGGGCATACTTTATATTTGTTGAAATCAATTTCATGTGAGCCTTCTTTATTTAATCACATAAATTCCTTCATCTCTTCTTCCTGAGATCACCATGTTCTCTTTTACCTTGGATTTATCAATTTACCATGCCTTGATACCACTGATAATACTCCAATAGATTTAACCAAACAAAATCACCTAAGATAAATCTTGTGCCCATTGAGGTGGGTCCACAACCATTTTATTAATCAAAATAAAACAAGTACATGAAAAGGGTGCCAATATGCCATTAACCATTTTACATTGAAAAACACATATTTATAATTTTTCACTACATACCGCTAAAAACCAACTAACCTACTAACCAACTCCCAAGAGAATTTCACCTGAAAGGTAGTTCTAATTATTTAACATAAAATATAAAACTAACCTAATAAAACCCAATTAATTTATATATGGGGGTGTCTTTATAAAAAAGAAGGATGCCCCATTTACATTTATTATTAAAAATAAACTTACCAAAATATTAAGTTAAGACTTTGGAACAAGTCCTACAAACCCCCCATATGATCCAAAGTCATTTCTTTGGACACATGCCAATCATTTTCTTAAATTTTTCAAATTTGATTATGTTAAGGGGTTTTGTGAAAATGTATTAGTAGTTGGGAAATATATTGGATCAAGTGCTTTCTTCACCACCAAATTTTACAGATAATGATATTTGACATCCATATGTTTTATTTTAGCATGAAATACTAGATTCTTGGACATATTGATTGCACTCTAATTATCAATGTATAACTATGTAGGAGCAATCTAAAGAATTTTAAGATCTTCAAGAATGCACCATAAGTAAATAATATCTCTAGAATCATCTCATGCTACAATGTACTCTAATTTTGATGATAAATTTACCACTGTATCCAGCTTCTTACAATACCGAAATGGTAGTTGAACCCATATGCATAGTGTATCCTATTGTGGATACTTTATCATCCACACATCCACAAAAATCTATATCAAAATACCTAAAAAGTTTGAAATTATTTTTGTGGTGGTACTCAAGGCCATATGTTTTCATTCCCAAAAGGTAATGAAGTACTCTTTTTGTTGCATGTCAATGAATTTACATAGGCTCATGCATAAACCTAAACAACATTCCAACTAAAAATGATATATCGAGCCTAATATTCATCAAATATATCAAACCTACTACTAACTATCTATATTTGGTGCCATAAAAAAAATCACTACCATCATCCTTAGATAATTTCAAGTTACTTTCCATGGGAGTGAGGGCAGATTTGCAATCACTCATACCAAACCTAGTTAATAACTTAGAAATATACTTAGTTTGTGAAATAAAAATACTATTTTCTTTTTGAGTTACTTTTATGCCAAGATAATAGTGAAGAAGTCTAGGGTCTATCATCTCAAACCCATCTTTTAATTCCTTTTTCATAGATTTGTTATGGTTTTCACCATTGCCTGTGATAAACAAGTCATCAACATAGAGAACAAGAACCACCAATTTCTTACCCTACACTCAAAAATAGAGAGTATCATTAGATTCACTATGTTGAAATCCAAATATCTTCAAGTATGAATCCATTTTATCATACCAAGTCTTGGGTGCCTATTTGAGCTCATAAAAAGATTTTATCCATTTACACACTTTGTGTTTTGCACCCACTTTCTAAAAACCTTGAGGTTGTTTCATGTATACTTCTTCCTATAAATAACCATTGAAAAAGCACTTTTAACTTCCATTTGATGTAATTTCCAACCATTCTATGCTACTAAGGCAAGTACCACATGAGTAGTGTGCCATTTGGTAGTTGGTGTAAATATTTCCTCATAGTCAATACCTTCTTTTTGCACATAACATTTCAAAACAAGTCTTGCCTTATGTTTATCAATGGAACCATTTGATTTATACTTAGTCCTATAAACCCATTTTCATCCTATGGGTTAAATATGGGAGGAGGATCAACCAAAACCCTAATATTATTGTTAAATACTACATCATATTCACTTTGTATTCCCTGTTACCAAATATGTTCAGTAGAAACCTCCTCAAAAGTAGATGGCTTAGTGGAAGTAGTAAAAACCATTGCATAGTTCACCTATTTATGAGAACTCCTAGGACTTGTTAGACTTACTTCATCTACTTTTAAGTTATAAAAAGTACTTTGAGCCCATTTTAGATACTTATTCAAATTATTCAGATCAAGAACACCAACATTTTCTAGGTCATCAACCTATGAATTAATAGATGAGGGAGAGGAAATAGAAGGGATAATAGTCTCATACCACAACCTCTAAGAATTGCCCTCATTATTCAATCCCTTATCACATTTTATAATACCACATCAATCAAATTGAGAATCAATCTCTGCAATGTTCATAGTACTAAATTCATCAAATACCACATCTCAACTTAGTTTGAATTTTCCTGTATACTATGCAAGCAAATGATATCCCTTTTTATTTTTAGAATATCCAATAAAGATACATATTCAACTTTGTGGTTCCAACTTAGTTATATTTTTAGTGGGAACTAAAGGAAAATAAAGGCATCCAAAAACTTTCAAGTGTTTAACTTTTGGTGTAAACCCATACCAAGCCTCATATGGAGTTTGTCCCAAAAGTGTAGCTATGAGGGACCACATCCTTTATCAATCATCTCATTTGAATGAGAATGGATAGATTATTTATTTGAATAACCTCTACCTCAATTTTGATATCTACCTCCTTTATAACCTTGACCCCCTCTATAACTATTCCCTCTATTATTTTGTTGACAAGAAGAAGATGAACTAGGCTTAGACTATTAAACATAGGCTTCCTTGATTTTCTTAGATTTCTTTGGTAGAGTGAGGTCATGTTGAATAAATAAATTAGCCAATTTATCAAATGTGATGCCTATGATCTTGTTAGAGAAATGCAACATTTCTATAAAGTTCCTATAGGACCCAGGTAGTCCTCTCAATCCAATAGTAACTAAGAGATCATCATCTAGTTTTCCAAACCTAGCCTTAGTGTACTTAGTAGCAATATTAGTCAACTTAGACATGTATTCTACCATATCCCCATTTTTCTCTAATGATAAAGTAAATAACTGCATGTGGATCTCTATTTTCTTATGCTTAGGTTTCTTATCATATAAATCATATAAGGTTTACCATGTAGTGTAACTATGATGGTAATTTTTAATATGTATTTAAGTATCTCAAGTACAATAACACTTGATTAAAACTAGGGCCTTAGAATCACGTAGATTAAAAACATCAAGTTTGGCTTGTTCTGTAGGCAATGTAGGATTTGCATTCTTTACAATATCCCATAGCTCATTAAAGACTGATGAATCTTCCATCAAATGTTTCCAATTATAATAATTATAAATCATTAATCTATCACTATCTAAAAGTAAATTTTGAATTTTTGACATCTTAAAATGAAATTAAGTGCAAAAAAAGAAATAATAACACACTCACAATAACACTTTACAAAAAATAATGCTTCTATGGGTTTTTCACTTAACCTCCATGTAGATCAAAAGAAAGAGATTTTGATGGGTTTTTCACTTAATCTCACCAAAAATAAAAGATTTAAATCAATTACACCTTTATTTTACCAATTTCACCAATTACATCTTTATTTCACCAATTATACCCTTATTTCACCAATGAAACACATAACTATTGCTTTTTCACCACTAAATTTCATTATTTCACATGATTTATGCTCTTAAAAACATTTAAAACATCTAAAAGATTCCAAAAAAATGAAATATTCTTCCAAAAAGTAAATGCCCAAATAAAAAATTTCACCAAAAAAAAGATTTGAACCCTAGACCTCCAACTTCTGAGAGTTTTTACAAAATCATGCTTTCCAATTACTCTATGAGCCTTTACAAGGAATATAATGAGAGTTTTATTTTTAAATCTTACTTTTTCTCTTTGGAAAATTAAAAGAAATTACATTCCCAAGTAAAAATTAATTCATCGTGAAAATTTTGGAAAAAGTAAAAACTCTTTGATTTGTGGACCCCTCAAATCAAAAAATCTTTGATCAAACTTTAGAAAATGAAAAATATTATTTTCTAGCTGGATTACAATACCATGCTATAGCCAAAGACACCATGGCTGCAAACAATAATTTTTGGAACTTTTTTCTTGATGTACCAAGGTTTACAAATCTATATAGGGCCAAATAATGGAGTTTTAAGCAAATTTGAGCAAATTTAAACTACTAGAAAGGGATTTTATAAAAAATTAATGATGGATGGAATTTTTGGACACTATGGGAGTTATAAAAATTTAAAACCAACCCATAAAACTCAAAAATTTACTTTAAAATATTTTAGAATAGTTTTAGATCATATTTTTTTGGCATAAAAAAACTTGAAACTGATAGAGATTTATCCATATTTATTTTATATTTTTTTTCTAAAAACTCATGAAAGCCATACCAAATTATTATAGGGGTTTTCCAAGCTAGTAAATCCATACAAATGGCTTATCAGGTAGATTTTTAAAAATTGGAATCAAACAATCAACTTCTAGGCTTTAATAGGGAGAATCAAAGCTTTAAAAAATTGGAGGATAAAAAAATTAATTTTGTTGCTTCTCAAACCAGCCATACCAAATTAATTTCTTAATGTATTTTAATTCTCAAATTCCTCCAATCATAGGCTTTAAAAAATGATATTTGAATAACTTTTGAAATATTAACTCCAAAGTATTTGAATAAGGGGCATACCTTATATTTGCCAAAATCAATTTCATTTGAGCCTTCTTTATCCAATCACATAAATTCTTTCATCTCTTCTTCCATAGATCTCCATGTTCTCTTTTACCTTGTATTTACCAATTTACCATGCTCTGATACCATTGATAACACTCCAATAAATTTAACCAAACACAATCACCTAAGGTAAATCTTGTGCCTACTCAGGTGGGTCCATAAGTATTATATTAATCAAAATGAAATAAGTACATGAAAAGGGTGCCAATATGCCATTAACATTTTTACATTGAAAAACATATATTTATAGGTTTTCACCACATACTGGTAAAAACCAACTAACCTACTAACTAACTCTTAAACAAATTCCACCTGAAAGGTAGTTCTAATTATTTAAAATATAAAACTAACCCAATAAAACTAAGTTAATTTATTTATGGGGGTGTCTTTATAAAAAATAAGCATGCCTCATTTACATTTATTATTGAAAATAAAATTACCAAACTCCTAAGTTAAGTTAAGACTTTGCAACAAGTCTCAACAAACCCCTTATGATCCAAAGTTAGTTTTTTGGACACATGTCGATCATTTTTCTAATTTTTTAAAATTTGATTGTCAAGTGATTTTGTGAAAATGTCAACTGTCTAATTAGAAGTTGGGAAATATATTGAATCAAGTGATTTTTCACCACCAACATTCACAAATAATGATATTTGACATCTGTATGTTTTATTTTAGCAGGAAATACTAAATTCTTGGACATCTTGATTACACTCTGATTTTCAATGTATACCTGTATAGGAGTAATTTAAGAAATTTGAATAGTTTCAAGAATGCACCATAAGTAAATAATTTCTCTAGAAACATTCCATGCTACAATGTACTTTTATTCTACTGATGAATTTGCTACTATATCCTAATTCTTACAACACCAATAAATTCTAGTTAAACCCATATGCATAGTGTATCCTATTGTGGATACTCTATCATCCACACATCCACCAAAATCTACATCAAAATACCCAATAAGTTTGAAGTTCTTATTGCAATAATACTCAATGCCATATGTTTTCATTCCATGAAGGTACTGAAGTACTCTTTTTGCTACATGCCAATGAATTTGTCTAGGTTCATGCATAAACCTAGACAAAATTCTAACTAAAAATGATATATTGGGCTTGGTAGTCATCAAATATATCAAAAATCTTACTAACTATTTGTATTTGGTTCCACAAAAAAAGGCACTACCATCATCCTTAGAGAATTTCAAGTTACTTTCCATGGGAGTGAGCGCAGATTTGTAATCACTCATACCAAACCTAGTTAATAACTCAGAATTATGCTTAGTTTATGAAATAAAAATACTATGGTCTTTTTGAGTTACTTCTATGCCAACATAATAGTGAAGAAGTCCAAGATATATCATCTCATATACCTGTTATGGTTTTCATCATTACCTATGATAAACAAGTCATCGACATAGAGAATAATAATCACCAATTTCTTACCCTGCACTTAAAAATAGAGAGTATCATTAGATTCACTACGTTGAAATCTAACTGTCTTCAAGTATGAATCTATTTTCTCATACCAAGTCTTGGGTGACTATTTGAGCCCATAAAAATCTTTTATTGATTTACACACTTTGTGTTTAGCACCCACTTTCTCAAAACCTTGAGGTTGTTTTATGTATACTTATTCCTATAAATCATCATTAAAAAAACACTTTTAACATCCATCTATTGTACTTTCTAACCATTCTATGATGCTAAGGTAAGTAACATATGAATAGTGTGCCATTTGGAAGTTGGTGCAAATGTTTCCTCATAGTCAATACCTTCTTGTTGTGCATAACCTTTTACAACAAGTCTTACCTTATGTTTATCAATATAACCATCTGATTTATACTAGTCCTATAAACCCATTTACATACTATGGGTTGAACATGTGGAGGAGGATCAACCAAAACCCAAGTATTATTGTTAAATACTGCATCATAGTATTTTTACAATTCTTGTTGCCAAACATGTTTAGTAGAAGCCTCCTAAAAAGTAAAAGGATTAGTGGAAGAAGTAGTAACAAACATTGCATAGTTCACCTATTTATGAGAACTCTTGGGATCTGTTAGACCAACTTCATCTACTTTCAAGTTAGAAAAAGTACTTTGAGCTCATTTTAGATACTTATTCAAAATTTTCAAATCAAGAACACCAAAATTATCACCATATGCACCATTCAAAGGAAGACTTAGAGAATTTTCAATAGTTTTGAAGTCATCAACCGGTGAAATAGTAGATGAGGGAGAGGAAATAAAAGGGACACTAGTCTCATACCACAACCCCTCAAAATTGCCCTCATTATTTAATCCTTTATCATGTTTTGCAATCTTCCTCTCTAACCTATCAAATTGAGAATCAATCTCTATAGTGTTCATAATACCAAATTCATCAAATACCACATCCTGACTCACTATGAATTTTCTAGTATCATATGCAAGTAAACAATATACCTTATTATTTTTAGAATATCTAAGAAAAATGCATTTTCAACTTCATGGTCCTAACTTAGTTCTATGTTCAATGAGAATTAAAGGAAAATAAAGGCATCCAAAAACTTTCAAGTGTTTAACTTTTAGTTTAAACCCATACCAAACCTCATATGCAGTTTGTTCCAAAAGTGGAGCTATGGGGGACCTTTTTCTCAAATACACTATAGTACCAATGGATTTGGCCCAAAACTTATCATCAAGTTATTTATAGTGCAACATATCTCATGTTGTGCACTCTAAAGTCCTATTCATTCCTTTAGATACTCCATTTTGCTATGGAGTGTAAGAATTAATTTACTATCAATGAATGCCATGTTCTTGACAATAATCTGAAAACTCATTTGAAGTATACTCACCACCATTATCTGAATGAAGAGTGGCCAAATGTGAACCTGTTTATTTTTCAACTAAGTTTAGCTAATCAAAAAACTTAGTGAAAACTTATAATTTGTTTTCATGAAAAATACCCAAGTAATCCTATAAAAATCATCAATAAATAACACAAAACACCTACACCCTCCAATGGATGACTTATTCATGTCACATACATCATTATGAACTGATTACAAACATCTGTTAGCTCTCCATGAAGAATTATTAGGAAAATTTATCCAATTCTATTTGCCCAAAACACATGATTCACAAAGAATATTATCTTTGTGGAAAATGAGAAAGCCACTCACCATACCATATCTCTGCAAGTCCACTAAAGACTAAACATTCAAATGTCCATAGTAGAGATGCTATAACCACTATGTAGACATAATACATATACCTGTTTCAACAAATACTGCAAGTTCCACTATGGGAGGATGCACTTTACAATGCAATCTAACCAAACTTCCATCCTCATATCCTATATACATGGTTTTGTATTCATCCTTCAATGAATTGATATAAATGAACCCATTTTCAAGCACAATTTGATAACCTTTCTTTTGAATAGTTACCAAGGAAATAAGATGTTTTTATAATGTGGGAACATACCAAACATTCTCCAAGTATTTGATAGATCTATTAGGAAGGAGAATTTGAATTGACCCAGGACCTTGCAGAGTATGCAAAGACTTATCTTCCAAGGATACTAGAGAGAGATAAGATTCTTTGAAAGTCCAAAAGAAGTCTCACCTAAATGTCATGTGTTTGGTTGCTCCTGTATCTAAAACCCATACATTTATGAGCTCATCTCTAGCCTCATATTTTATATAATCAACATTCCCTAAAGTAGTGAATATAGATTCATGAGAAACATTACTTGACTCATCATAATCATGGTTAGCATAATGAGAAGAGTTATATTTAGTCATTTTTTATGGCATCTAAATTTTTTCAAAAGGAATCCTACACTGAGAGGTAATATGACCAAATTTTCCACATCTATGACACTAAATATTTGATCTACCTCGACCTCTACCTCTATAAGAGTTGTGACCACGTCCTCTATCACCCATCTCATTTGAATGAGAATGGCTAGATTATTTATTTTAATCTACCTCATTTTTTATATCTGCCTCCTCTATAACCTGGACCCCCTCTATAACTATTCCCTCTATTATTTTATTGATGAGAAGGAGATGAACTAGGATTAGACTCTGAAATATGTGCTTCAAATTTATTAGATTTATTAGGTAGAGAGAGGTCATGTTGAATAATCAACTCAACCAGTTTATCAAAAGTGATGCCCATGATTTTGTTAGAGACACGAAACATTTCTATAAAGTTCCTATGAGACTTAGGTAGTCCTTTCAATGCAAAAATAACTAGGAGATCATCATCTAGTTTTCCAAACCCAACCTTAGTATACTTAGTAGTAATATTCTTCAACTTAGACATGTATTATCCCATATCCCCATCTTCTTCTAATGACAAAGTAAATAACTAAATGTGGATTTCTATCTTCATATGCTTAGGTTTCTTATCATATAAATCAGATAAGGTTTTGCATGCAGCGTAACTATGAGGGGAATTTTTAGTATGTATGTATCTTGAGTACAACAAAACTTGATTAAAGCTAGGGCCTTAGACTCAGGTAGATTAAAAACATCAAGTTTGGTTTGTTCTGTAGGCAATGTAGGATTTTCATTCTTGACAATATCCCATAGCTCATTAAAAATTAATGAAGCTTCCATCAAATGTTTTCAATAAAAATAATTAGAAATAATTAATATATTACCATCTAAAACTAAATTTTGAATTTTTTCCATCTTGAAATAAAATTAATTACAAAAAATGAAATAATAATACACTCATAATAACACTTTGTACAAAATAATGCTTTTATAGGGTTTTTCACTTAACCTCCATGTAGATCAAAAGAAATATATTTTTGATGAGTTTTGAACTTAACCTCACCAAAAATAAAATATTTAAACCAATTACACCCTTATTTCACCAATTTCACCAATTACACACTTATTTCACCAATAAAACACAAAACTATTATTTTTACACCACTAAATTTCATTCTTTCACATGATTGATGCTCTTTACAATATTAAAAACATCTAAAATATTCTAAAAAATGGAATATTCTTCTAAAAAGTAAATGCCCTAGTAAAAAATTTCACCAAAAGAAAAATTTGAACTCTGGACCTCCAACTTCCGAGGGTTTTTACAAAATCATGCTTTCCAATTACTTTATGAGACTTTACAAGGAATATAATGAGAAATTTATTTTTAAAGCTTATTTTTTCTCTTTGGAAAATAAAAAAATTTACTTTCCCAATAAAAAATTAATTCATTCGTGAAACTTTTGAAAAAAGTAAAAATCTCTTTGATTTGTGGACCCCTCAAATCATAAAATCTTTGATCAAACTTTGGAAAATGAAAAATATTATTATTCTAATATATTCCAATGTCATGATATATCTAAGGACATCATGTCTACAAAAAATAATTCTTGGAACTCTTTTCTTGATGTACCAGGGCTTACAAATTTGTATATGGCCAAATAATGAAGTTTTTAAAGCAAATTTGAGCAAATTGAAACTATCACAAAGGGATTTTATAAAAAAATGAATTATTAATAAAATTTTTGGACACTATGGAAGTTGTAAAATTTAAAACCAAGCCATACAACTCAAAAATTTGATTTAAAAGCTATCAAGATATTTTTAGATCATATTTTTTTGGTATTAAAAAGCTTAAAACTAATAGAGATTTATCCAGATTTATTTCAATTTTTTTTCTAAAATATCATGGAAGACATATCACTTTGTTACAGAGTTTTTCCAATCTGGTAAATCCATACAAATGGCCTAATGGGTAGTTTTTTAAAAATTGGAATCAAACATTCAACTTCTATGCTTTAACAAGGAGAATCAAGCTTCAAAAAATGGAGGATGAAAAAATTAATTTTGTTGCTTCTCAGACTAGCCATACAAAATTAATTTCTCAATGTATTTTAATTCTCAAATTCCTCCAATCATAGGCTTTAAAAAAAAATTTGAATAATTTTTCAAATATCAACTCCAAAGTATTTTAATAAGGGGCATACCTTATATTTTCCAAAATTAATTTCATGTCAACCTTCTTTATCCAATCACAAAAATTATTTCATCTCTTCTTCCTAAGATCACCATGTTATCTTGTACCTTGAATTTACCAAGCATTTACCAATTTACCATGCTCTGATACCACTGATAACATTCCAATAGATTTAACCAAACAAAATCACCTAAGATAAATCTTGTGCCCACTGAGGTGGGTTCAAAAGTATTTTATTAATCAAAATAAAACAAGTACATGAAAAGGGTGCCGATATGCCTTTAACCCTTTTACATTGAAAAATTTATATTTATAAGTTTTCACCACATACTGGTAAAAACCAACTACCTACTAACTAACTCCCACAAGAATTCCACCTGAAAGGTATTCTAATTATTTAACATAAAATATAAAACTAACCTAATAAAACTAAGTTATTTTATTTATGGGGGTGTCTTTATAAAAAAGAATCATGCCTCATTTACATTTATTATTAAAAATAAACTTACCAAAATCCTAAGTTAAGTTAATAATTTGGAACAAGTCCTAACAAACCCCCTATGATCCAAAGTCAGTTCTTTGGATACATGCCAATCATTTTTCTAAATTTTTCAAATTTTAGTTTGTCAGGGGGTTTTCTAAAAATTTCAGCTATCTAATCAACAGTTGGGTAATATATTGGATCAAGTGATTTTTTTGACACCAAATTTCATAGATAATGATATTTGATAGCCATATGTTTTGTTTTAGTATGAAATACTAGATTCTTGGACATCTTGATTGCACTCTAATTATCAATGTATAACTGTGTAGGAATAATCTGAGAAATTTTAAGATCTTCAAGAATGTAACATAAGTAAATAATTTCTCTAGAAGCATCCTATGATGTAATGTAATCTGATTCTACTGATGAATTTACCACTATATCCTACTTTTTACAATACCAATAAATGGTGGCTAAACCTATATGCAAAGTTTATCTTATTGTGGATACACTGTCATCCACATATCTACCAAAATATACATCAAAATACCAAATTTTTTTGAAGTTATTATTGCAATGGTACTCAAAGATATATGTTTTCATTCCCTAAGGTAATGAAGTACTTTTTATGTTGTATGCCAATGAATTTGTCTAGGTTTATGCATAAACCTAGACAAAATTCCAACTAAAAATGATATATCAGGTATGGTAGTCATAAAGTATATCAAAACTCCTACTAATTATCTATATTTGGTGCCATCAAAAGAGGCACTGCCATCATCCTTAGATAATTTCAAGTTACTTTCCATGGGAGTGAGGGTAGATTTGTAGTCACTCCTGGTAACCTAGTTAATAACTCATAAATATACTTAGTTTGTGAAATAAAAATACTATATTCTTTTTGAGTTACTTCTATGCTAAGGTAATAATAAATAAGTCCAAGATCTATCATCTTAAACCCATATTTTAATTCCTTCTTCACATACTTGTTACGGTTTTCATCATTGCTTGTGATAAACAAGTCATCAATATAGAGAACAAGAATCACATATTTCTTACCCTGTACTAAAAAATAGAGAGTATCATCAAATTCACTACATTGAAATCCAACTGTCTTCAAGTATGAATCCATTTTCTCATACCATGTCTTGGGTGCTTGTTTGAGCCCATAAAAAGCTTTTATCAATTTACACACTTTGTGTTTTGCACCCACTTTCTCAAAACCTTGAAGTTGTTTCATGTATACTTCTTCCTATAAATCACCATTAAAAAAAGAACTTTTAACATCAATATAATGTACTTTCCAACCATTCTATGATGCTAAGGCAAGTACCATATGAATAGTGTGCCATTTGGTAGTTGGTGCAAATATTTCCTCATAGCCAATACCTTTTTGTTATGCATAACGTTTCATAACAAGTATTGCCTTATGTTTATTAGTAGAACCATCTAATTTAAACATAGTCCTATAAACCCATTTACATACTATAGGTTGAACATGTGGAGGATGATTAATAAAAATCCAAGTATTATTGTTAAATATTGCATCATATTCACTTTGCATTGCCTATTGCCAAACATGTTCAGTAGAAGCCTCCTCAAAAGTAGATGGCTTAATGGAAAAAGTAGTAACAACTATTGCATAGTTCACCTATTTATGAGAACTCTTAGGGCTTGTTAGACCAACTTCATCTAATTTAAAGTTATAAAAATGACTTTGATCCCATTTTATATACTTATTCAAATTATTCAGATCAAGAACACTAGAATTCTCATCATGTGCACCATTCAAAGGAAGACTTAGAGAATTTTCAACATTTTCTAAGTCATCAACTTGTGAATTAGTAGATAAGGGAGAGGAAATAGAAGTGATACTAGTCTAATACTATAACCTCTAATAATTTCCCTCATTACTCAATCCCTAATCACATTTTTCAATCTTCCTCTCTAACCTGTCAAATTGAGAATTGATCTCTATAGTGTTCATAGCACCAAATTCATCAAATACCACATCCTGAATCACTATGAATTTTATTGTATCCTATGCAAGTAAATGACATCCCTTTTTATTTTCAAAATATCCAAGAAAGATGCATTTTTAACTTTATGGTTGGAACTTAGTTCTATGTTCAGTGGGAAGTAAAGGAAAACAAAGGCATACAAAAAATTTCAAGTGTTTAACTTTTGGTTTAAACCCATACCAAGTCTCATATGGAGTTTGTCCCAAAATTATAGCTATGGGGGACCTATTTCTTAAATACACTACAATACCAATGGATTCAACCCAAAAATTATCATCAAGATAATTATAGTGCAACATAACTCATGATTTGCCTTCTAAAGTCCTATTAATTCATTCAAATACTTTATTTTGTTGTGGAGTGTAAGCATTACCATATTGTTGATGAATGTGATGTTCTTAATAATAATCTCAAAACTCATTTTAAGTATGCTCACCACCATTATCTAAATGGAGAGTGGCCAAGTGTGAACCTATTTATTTTTCAACTAAGTGTAGCCAATCAACAAAATTAGTGATAACTTCTAATTTTTTTTCATGAAAAACACCCAAGTAATCTTAGAAAAATCATTAATAAATAACACAACACACCTACACACTCCAATGTATGATTTATTCCTATCACATACATCACTATGAACTAATTATAAAAATATGTTATCTCTCCATGAAGAATTACTAGGAAAGTTTTCCCAATTTTATTTGCCCAAAATACATGATTCACAAAGAAAACTATCTTTGCAAAAAGTGGGCAACCCACTCACCATACCATATCTTTAAAAGTCCACTAAAGAGTTAACATTCAAATGTTCATAGCAAAGATGCCATAACCACTATGTAGACATAGTACCTATATCTATTTCAATAAATACCATAAGTTTCACTGTGGGAGGAAGCATTTTACAATGCAATCTAACCAAATTTCCATCTTCATATCCTATATACATTATGTTGTATTCATCTTTCACTGAATTGATATAAATGAACCAATTTTCAAGTATAATTTGATAACCTGTCTTTCGAATAGTTACCAAGGAAAGAATATGTTTTTTTAATGTGGGAACATACCAAACATTCTCCAAATATTTGATAGATCCATTAGGAAAGAGAGTTTGAATTGACCCAAAACCTTATGGAGTATACAAAGACTTATCTGCCAAGGATACCAAAGAGAGAGAAGCTTCTTTGAAAGTCCAAAATAAGTCTTGCCTAAATTTCATGTGTTTAGTTTCTCTTGGATCTAAAACCCATACATCTATGAGCTCATCTTTAGCCTCATATTTCATATAATCAATCTTCCCTAAAGCAGTGAATGCAGATTCGTGAGAAACATTGTTAGAATCATCATAATCATGGTCAAAATATTGAGTAGATTTATATTTATTCACTTTTTATGGCATCTAAATTTTTTCAAAAGGAATCCTACACTAAGAGGCAATATGACCAAATTTTTCACATATATGACACTGAATGTTTGATCTACCTTGACCTTTGCCTCTATAAGAGTTGTGACCATGTCCTATATCACTCATATCATTTAAATGATAATGGATAGATTTTTTATTTGAATTAACTCTACCTTAGTTTTGATATCTACCTCCTCTTTAACCTCAACCCCCTCTATAACTATTCCCTCTATTATTTTATTGACTAGAATAAGATGAACTAGGCTTAGCCTCTGAAACATGGGATTCCTCAATTTTATTGGATTTATTAGGTAGAGAGAGGTCATGTTGAATAATAAACTCAACTAATTTATCAAAATTAATGCCTATGATCTTGTCAAAGACATGCAACATTTTCACAAAGTTTCTATAGGACCCAAGTAGTCCTTTTAATGCAATATTAACTAGGAGATCATCATCTAGTTTTCTAAACCCAACCTTAGTGTACTCAATAAAAATATTCTTCAACTTAGACATGTATTCTCCCATATCCCCATATTATTTTAATGACAAAAAATAACTGCATGTGGATGCCTATCTTCTTATGTTTAGGTTTCTTATCATATAAATCAGATAAAGTTTTCCATGTAGTGTAACTATGAGAAGAATTTTTAGTATGTATGTATCTAAAGTACAACAAAAATTGATTAAAGCTAGGGCCTTAGAATCATGTAGATTAAAAACATCAAGTTTGGCTTGTTCTATAGGTAATGTAGGATTTTCATTTTTTACAATATCCCATAGCTCATTAAAAACTAATGAAGCTTCCATCAAATGTTTCTAATCAAAATAATTATAAATCATTAATCTATCACCATTTAAAAGTGAATTTTTAATTTTGGAATTTTAAAATGAAATTAAGTTCAAAAAATGAAATAATAACACACTCACAATAACACTTTTCACAAAATAATGCTTCCATGGGGTTTTTCACTTAACCTCCATGTACATCAAAAGAAAGATATTTTTGATAGTTTTTTCATTTGACCTCACCAAAAATAAAATATTTAAATCAATTATACCCTTATTTCACCAATTTCATCAATTACACACTTATTTTACCAATTACACCCTTATTTCACCAATAAAACACATAACTATTGCTTTTTCACCACTAAATTTCATTATTTCACATGATTGATCTCTTTACAATATTAAAAACATCTAAAATATTCTATAAAAATGGAATATTCTTCCAAAAAGTAAATGCCTAGATAAAAATTTCACCAAAAAAAAGATTTGAACCCTGGACCTCCAACTTCCAAGGGTTTTTTCAAAATCACACTTTACAATTACTCTATGAGCTTTACAAGGCATATGATGAGAAATTTATATTTAAAGTTTATTTTTACTCTTTTTAAAATAAAAAAAATTAATTTTCCAAGTAAAAATTAATTCATCTATGAAACTTTTGGAAAAAATAAAATGCTCTTTAATTTATGGACCCCTCAAACCATAAAATATTTAATCAATCTTTGGTAAATGAAAAATATTTGTTTTTAGCTATATTAAAATTCCATGATACATCCAAGGACACTATGGATGTAAAAATAATTCTTAGAACTCTTTTCTTGATGTACCAGGGGTTGACGTCAAAGATTGCACCCTTGGCAGGAGGCCTAGCTCCTACCTTCTTCTCACAACTATGGAAACTCCCCTCTCGCCTGTGGGACTAGCGAAGATAGAGGGGAGAGTCTCTAGATAAGGGCTAGCTACCTTTGATGCATCATGTTCATTCCAATAAGTGCTAACACATGGATATATAGATATATACTGGGGGGATGAAAAGGGAGAAAGATTGAAGGAAAACAAACTACTCTATGGAGGTGATGCACCAAAATAAGTTGACCTTCTCACATCCACACTTGAAATCAGAAAAATGCATACATACACTTCAGACTCAGTAGAAGGACTAGGCTACAAGAAATTGGCAAGGAGGTTTTCATGAAAACACAGAAAATAGAGATTCACCAAGGTGCTATAAAATGCACACTATAAGTAATTTCCTCTATTTTGCACTTCCAAATACCGCTCTTCTCCTATCAGCTGTAGAAATAGCACCTTGTAGACAACAAGTATGTTGGTGCTAGACTTGTGAAATCATCAAGAGACAATGATTAAACACAAACAAACACTCAATACATACACAAAAATATCTATCCAAGATGGAGGTAAAAAATTGTATTATTGATTCAGGTGGAAATTTTGCCAGGGCTACACCTTAAAAAATGTGGAAGATCCTTCTCAAATGACAAGTCTTCAATATATAGGAGAATAAAGGAGGCCTTTTGGCACCCCTTTTTACAAGTGGCCCATTTGCATCCCTTCATTGGGAAGAGGAAAACACTATTGCCAATGTCATCTTTCTAGAAGAGGCCTGCTAGAACCATGCTGTATAATCACCAAATTTGACTTTGGAATTCGAGCATTAATGTGGAAACATAGGATGCACCTCTTTTCTAAAAAAAAATTGAGATTTGTCCCCTTTTAAATGCATGGGCCATGCCATTCATTATTTACACCATTTGGTGATTATTAGGCAATAAATCACCTTCTTTTTGCCACCTGGACTGCTTTGTCTCTTTTTGCACCTTGTCATTCTCCTGTTTTGTCACCTTCTACCCTTTTTAGCCCTCAGGGGTGATCTTTTAGCAGGTCACTACATTTCTGGGCTTCCTTTCATGGTTATCACTTCTTTAGTTTGAAAGCAAATGGCTATTTTGTTTTGTTAATTTTGATATTCACACGGCCATCATTGGTTTGAAAACCAATGGCTAATCTACTTTGTTAATTTTGATGGCCTCCAGGATGTCCTTGTTCTTATCAAAATGCTATCAAGTCCATTGCTGGCCTTGCTTTGGGCTTGAAAGTGTCCTTTGTATTTGGCTGAGAGTCCCTCGCAAGGGCACCTACCCTTCGGGGTCCTTCGACGGGTCCTTTGTTCTTTTGGATGCCTCCTGGGTTCTTGCAGACTTTTATTTTGTATATGTGGCCCGAATTCCTTTGGACTTTTTGTCTGAAGGAATTCTTTCGAATAAAAAGTCTGCAGGAATTTGAGACTTAAATGAATCTGGACTTAAACAAATTTGAACCTACCTGATCCTTTTCCTTTGAAGTGCCTGCCCTTCGCAAGGGCATTTAAACTTGGACTGCCCCTCGACCAACTGGCATACCCTTGAACCAAGCCATTGAACCAAAATGGTTCAATGGTTCAAGTGGTTTAACCATTGCGTGCCAATGAACTAAGTGTTGAATATTAAACCACTCACTTTGAACCAAGCTCGTTGAACCAAACCATTGAAACAAAATTGATTCAATGGTTCAAAGGTTCAATGCCATTAAATCAAGATGTTTAAACTTGAAGATTTAAATGAGGCTTTAACCAAGGCCAAATTCATTAGACAAGAGCTTGAAAAGTCTTGAAAAACTTCAGCATTCTCTGAACTGATCCTTCTTGGACCAAAAGACTAACCAGCTGAGTCTGTAGAAACATGAAGTTTGAAGGGAACTACTGAATCCTTAGAAAATATCCCTATAGAGTCCATAGATTTTACAAGACCTATACAAAATCAAAATAAATGGCCTAGAACAATATGAGGTAGAAGGGGACCAAATTTTTTTGCCTATTGGGCAAAAATTGGTCAACAAATTGGCGACTCCCAGGGGAAGCATGCCTGCTATGCTTAGAGACCAGTTTCCTTGTAGTCCATTAGGCACGGAGTCAGATTGTGGCTATGAAAGAGTTATCAACAGCCCCAAAATATTTGAGAATCAAACATGAAACTTTTTACCCCACACGTAAAGTGAAACACACAAGGCTAAAAAACACTACCTGTGTAAACTGCACTTAGGGAAAGTAGGAAAAGAAACTAAAAGCAAACTACTATATAAAGCTAACCAAGTATTCTCACCTCCCTCCTAGATCTAAGGGAAAATTTCTTAAGTCCCCTTCCTAGCAAGAAGACTTATGGTTCCAGGCAAGTAGCTAAATGAAAAAGAGAGTTGGTGACCTACTCCTCTTGCCTATCACCTTGCTTGGCTTGTATTCGAGTGGATCAGAATCAAACATGCTTCTGAAATATATGTACTCTGCTTGTCTTTGGAAGCTTGTTGAATGCATGTCCCTCATACTAGTGCTCCTCACCAAGAAACCAATGGCTGTTGGCTCATCACCATAGGCCCTTTGATTTGCACATTCCCTCCACAATGTATCATGGTCAGACTTGTTTCCTTCTACCTCGTTAAAGACTTTGTCAGCCTCATCCTCTACTTCCTTTTGGCCTTCTTAAAGGAGGGTGACTGTGGTGATGCCTGAAATGGACTCACAAAATGATTGCTCATCCCATAGAACATCACCTCTCTATTCAAAGCTCTCTTCTTCAAGGCATTCCTCCAAGAAGACAGACCTCTCCTTTTCCTCCTCAAAGATTAGGACCTCTAGATGTTCAAAGGTATCTTCTTGATCCTCCTCTAACTTAGGCTCCTTAGTGTAGTCATCCTCCTCATCAAAGTAGCAATGAAGTTCATCAAATAGAGGGGAAGAGAGCTTACCATGCATTTGTCCCTCCTCATATTGTTGGAACATCTGCATATATGCAAGACTTGCATCTTCTCCATTGCTGATGGTGTCTTCACAAGAAGCATAAATGATGAATTTGCCTTCGTTGTCACTCATGATAGCCTCTTGAAGAACTACAAATTGGATCTTTTGGTGTTCACTCACCTCTTGTAGAACAGGTTCTTCTTTGAGAAGGGGTGAAGTGAGACAAACATGTGGAAGAAGAGGCAATCCTTGAGCTAGAATCGAATGATTCTCCTCTTTCCACTTGGTTAGCACTTCATCTATATCAGGTGCGGCCTGATATCTCTCTTGGAAATGTGTAGGTGGGGTGTATTTAGACATAAAATGTGCTATTTGGTCTAAACTATCCATCACACATTGGCTGAGGAATCTCTCTTTGGATTCCAACTCTGCAATTCTCCTGGCTAGATCCTCTTGAAAGAGCTTTTGTTGGAGGTTGTCAGCATTATCATGAGTAAGAGTAGCTTCAGCTTCTTTAAGGTTTTGAGAAAAACCTTGCTTCTCCTCCTTCTTGTCCCATGATTCTACTATTTTCCCCTAGTTCAGGTTCTCAGAATAAGAATTTTCCTCTTGTGAACAGGCATCAACTTTGTTTTCTCCAAGGTCCTGGGGCTTCTTCACAAGGTTTGGAAGTTCTCTCTCTCTTTCAAGAAGCAATCTCATCCTAGCCTCTAAATCTTCAATTTTCTTGGCTAGATTATCCTAAAAGAGTCTTTCTTGGAGGTCACCAACATCATCATGTTGAATAGGAGCAATTTCAAGAGAGATGTGCTAGTTGGTGGTATTCCCCCCAATGGAAGATTCACAATCTAAGGAGTTGAGAAGATTGATCTCCATGGGGGGTTACTCTAGTTACCTTTGGTGTTGGAAAGCTAGGTACACGAGATTGAGAGTAGATGCGTCAGATGAGCTAGAGTGAGCAAGTGCTATCTGATAGAAAGGATTTGGTGCAAAAGAGGGGGCTTTCTTCAGGATATGAGGGGGTGCACAAGGCTGACTGCCTTGAATAAATGGATTTCTCCATTTTGCTACCTCCTCTTCCATGGATTGCAAGGCTTGTGCTTGCCTAAACAAACACTCCTCTTTATACATCAGCTCCAAATGATACCCGTACTGCTCTTCCAGTCTGTCAATCTCCATTTTCTACCTCTCAAACTCTAGCACCATTTCCCTTATCATTGCAGGGCAACTAGGAGAGCTGCTTGAGGTGATTCTCTAAAATTTTTGAGTCTAATTGAAGTCATATGAAGGAACACAAGACCCATGATTCTATGCAAAAGAATTATACATATAAAAGTAAGATTTTTGATGGCACCAGGCTACTTAACCAATAGATTCAACTCAGAGTCACCATTGGTGTTTGATGTAAAGCATCCAAAGGCTGGTTGGTTGAAGAACCCACCAAAAATTCTTCAACTCTTTGGACAAAACCTGTCCTAGTTGGTCCCACTGGGTGTGCCAACACTGTTGACATCAAAGATTGCACCCTTAGCAGGAGGCCGAGCTCCTACCTTCTCCTCACAACTATGGAAACTCCCCTCTCACCTGTGGGACTAGCGAAGTTGGAGGGGAGAGTCTCTAGATAAGGGCTAGCTCCCTTTGATGCATCATGTTTATTCCAGCAAGTGCTAACACATATGGATATATAGATATATACTGGGGGGATGAAAAGGGAGAAAGATTGCAAGAAAACAAACTACTCTATGGAGGTGATGCACCAAAATAAGTCAACCTTCTCACATCCACATTTGAAATCAGACAAATACATACATACAATTTAGACTCGATAGAAGGACCAGGTTGCAAGAAATTGGCAGGGAGGTTTTCATGAAAACACAAAAAATAGAGATTCACCAAGGTGCTATAAAATGCACACTGTATGTAATTTCCTCTATTTTGCACTTCCAAATACTACTCTTCTCCTATCAGCTATAGAAATGGCACCTTATAGACAACAGGTATGTTGGTGCTGGACCTGTGAAAGCATCAAGAGACAATGACTAAACACAAATAGACACTCAAGACATACATAGAAATATCTATCCAAGATGGAGGTAAAAAACTGTGTTTAGTAATTCAGGTGGAAATTTTGCCAGGGCTACGCCTTAAAAAATGTGGAAGATCCTTATCAAATGACAAGTCTTCAATATATAGGAGAAGAAAGGAGGCCTTTTGGCACCCATTTTTACAAGTGGCCCATTTGCGTCCCCTCATTGGGAAGAGGAAAACACTATTGCCGATGTCATCTTTCTAGAAGAGGCCTGCTGGAACCATGCTATATAATCACTGAATTTGACTTTGGCATTTGAGCATTAATGTGGAAACACAAGCTATGCCTCTTTTTTATAAATAGCTTGAGATTTGTCCCCTTTTAAATGCATGGGCCACGTCATTCACTGTTTGCACCATTTGGTGATTATCAGGCAATAAATTGCCTTCCCTTTGCCACCTGGGCTACTTTATCTCTTTTTTCACCTTGTCATTCTCCTACTTTGTCACCTTCTACCCTTTTTAGCCCTCAGGGGTGATCTTCTCACGGGTCACTACATTTTTGGGATTCCTTTCATGGTTAGCACTCCTTTAGTTTGAAAGCAAACAACTATTTCATTTTGTTAATTTTGATGTTCACATGGCCTTCATTAGTTTGAAAACTAATGGCTAATCTGCTTTGTTAATTTTGATAACCTCCAGGACATCCTTATTCCTGTCAAAATGCTATCAGGTCCATTACTGGCCTTGATTTGGGCTTGAAAGTGTCCTTTGTATTTGGCTGAGAGTCCCTCGCAAGGGCACCTACCCTTCGGGGTCCTTCGACAGGTCCTTTGTTTCTTTGGATGCCTCTTGGGTTCCTGCAGACTTTTGTTTTGTATATGCGGCCCAAATTCCTTTAGAATTTTTGTCCAAAGGAATTCCTTCAGATAAAAAGTCTGAAGGAATTTGAGACTTAAACGAATCTAGACTTAAACAAATTTGAACCTACCCAATCCTTTTCCTTTGAAGTGCCTACCCTTCACAAGGGCATTTGAACTTGGACTGCCCCTTGACCAACTGGCATACCCTTGAACCAAGCCATTGAGATTTATCTAGATTTATTTCAATTTTTTTCTAAAAACTCATGGAGGCCATACCAATTTTTTATATTCAATTTCCTTGCTGGTAAATCCATACAAATGGCTTATTTCACATATTTTTAAAAATTGAAATCAAATAATCAACTTTTAGGCTTTAACAGGGAACATCAAGCTTAAAAAATTGGAGGATGAAAAAATTAATTTTATTGCTTCTCAGACCATCCATAAAAAAATAATTTCTCAATGTATTTTAATTCTCAAATTCCTCTAATCATAGGCTTTAAAAAAATATTTGAAAAATTTGATATTTGAATAATTTTTCAAATATTAACTCCAAAATATTTTAATAAGGGGCATACCTTATATTTGCCAAAGTCAATTTCATGTGAGCCTTCTTAATCCAATCACATGAATTCTTTCATCTCTTCTTCCTGAGATCACAATGTTCTCTTTCACCTTGCATTTACTATGCATTTACCAATTTACCATCCAATAGATTTAACCAAACAAAATCACCTAAGGTAAATCTTGTGCCCACTGAGGTGGGTCCACAAGTATTTTATTAATCAAAATAAAACAAGTACATAAAAATGGTGCCAATATGCCATTAACCATTTTACATTGAAAAACATATATTTATAGGTTTTCACCATATACTGGTAAAAACCAAGTAACTTACTAACCAACTCCCATGGGAATTCCACCCAAAAGGTAGAACTAATTATTTAACAAAAAATATAAAACTAACTTAATAAAAATAAGTTAATTTGTTTATGGGGGTGTATTTATAAAAAATAAGTATACCCCATTTACATTTATTATTAAAAATAAACTTACCAAAATCCTCAGTGAAGTTAAGACTTTGGAACAAGTCCTAACAAGTGGTAGAGGCAATAACTATCAAAGGCCTCCTCTGCAATGCTATCTATGTGAGGAATACAATCATGTCTAATGCAATTATCCAATGAACCAATAATGATAGTCATATTTTACATACTGCAAAATCTCTAATCAACATGACATAAAAGATTTTTTTATTTTAGAGAAGCAGAGAAAGGATAAAATTGTTCAAAATGTAAATATGGTAAGTGTGGAGCTTAAATAAAATGCATTTCTGAATACTATGACATGAAAAAAATATACAAAAAAGGGATGCCTCCACTTGAGATGCCTTAGGATTAGGAAATAAAAAAAGTTAAATAGGATAAATATCTAGATCCAACTATAAAAAAAATCTTATGCATGAAGCTATGTAGTTGTTGAAGAATATTCAACATCAGGAAACTATTGATGGCAATGCTATAGAAATCAATGCACAAATATATGGCCAAATAGTGTGCATTATACGATATGATAGATTTGTCACTGCACTCATGAATCTCCTAAAACTTTTGATTACTCTACACAATGAAGACATATCATAGAACATCATGAATCTACTACATATTCTTGTAGAATGTGTGCAACATGGTCAACAAAATATAGAAAAATTGGTCTGGTATGTCAAGATGAAGAAACCCTATGATGTTGATGCATAGATTGATATTGAGGTTAATAGTTATGAGATTTGAATGTTATCTTTTATTTTAGTAACACATTTAATATAATTCTTAGATCTACATGGGAAGTTATTAGATGACCAGCTCTCAGCTATAGCCTAGTGAATCTAAGCTTAACTGATTATAGAAAAGTTGATCCTATTGGTAGATTAGAGGATGTCAAAATCAAAGTTGTAGACTTGTCTCTATAAGGTGGCTTTGAGGTCATAGACATGAAGACTACAATAACACACTACCTTGTATTGATAAAAAAATGGGTGTATGATGGACAAATGACTATCAATATAGTGCACAATCAGCTCAAGGTACATCAAGATGATAAAGTTGTCATTCCTCTTAACAAAGCACATAAGCCTTACATAATTCCAACTAAACTAGACTCCCCCTATGTTCTAAAAGAAACTAGTTGGATGAAGGTCAATACTAAGGAAAATACAAAAGCTCTATGCACATTTGAATATAACTTCTTATACCATCATGCAAAACCATAGGTAAAATCACTACTAACTTAACAACTCAATAAATAGGAATAGTGGAGGCCTAAACCAATAACTATGTAGCCAGTGGTAGATTAGTTTCTCATTGAAGAATGTGCCTCTATGTCTATAAAATATCTAACTCAATTAGAATTTGATTTCCTATATCAAGCTAATGATCACATGTTGGACTACATAAAGATGATTAAGGAAGGCACTGTACCATGGGAAGTAGCTTCATCTATCAGTGGTGACTTAGATACTCACTTCCTTAATTGGGCTTGAGGTGATCATGAACTCCAACCAATATGAATGGTCTTTATGCATGCGTGATAACTACCTATGTACTATAAAATGGACATAAATTATTTCATTCTATATTTACAAGTCCATGTTTTAACCATTAATAAATGAGTCAACACTTTAAATTATGCTCTAAAGGGAGTTGCTGTAACATGGTGGGTAACTCATTATAATGACTAGCTTTAATGACATGACATTTATGAGATCATAATTAGTAGGGTTTAGATGCCATAGTTCATCCATACCAATTGACCATTTTAAGAAGGTGAGTGCCCCAAAAGTCATGTACATAAGTGTGTTTAAGTCTAGAATGAGGAATGTGTCACACCAAAATATTGGGTCCACAAATTTCACTATACACTTTCTCCACTACCAACATCATGGTACATGAACCAAGAATGTAGAAGGGAAACCAAGCATTGGGCATAAGTGCAGAGTAATATTATATAAAAATTTTTGTTCAAAGATGAAAATCCATTGGTCTATAATGATTTATATAAACTCAAGTATATTTTATGTCATAGGTGTGCAAAATACTTGAGTAGCATAATAAAATCTACTATGTAGAAAAATGTAGCCTCTGATCTTAATAAGCCATTATAAAGGTATAAATTTTCTAAGAAGGAAAAATAAGCTCTAACACAACCATGTCACCACATAAATGATGAGGCATAGAACAATGAATATTTTTATTCTAATGGTAACATGGACTTGAATGATTTATTTGAGCTTGAATGACCTATATAACCACTCAAGGACACTATCACAACACTCACTGAGGAAGATAAGCTATGCAACATCCAAATTACCAAACTAGAAGGGAAAAGGAGTATACAATAACCTATGGATGATGAAAAATGCAATATTTATCAACATCCTATGAAGAAGCATATCACTAACATTGGAATCGAGAAGGTTCCAAAACTAGCAAGCATGGGTGATTATTGGATGAAAACTAAAATTTTAGAAGCTCTACAACTCTTGAGGGATTACCAAGATGTTTTCCCCACCAAATTCTTAGAATTTTGAAGAGTAAACTCATCTCATGGTGAGATGTACATTGAACTAAAGGAGTGCACATGGCCAGTCAAGAAGTGACCATATAAGCTTAATCCAAATATGAAGCTAAAAGTAAAGGCCAAATTGGATAGAATGTAAGACACAAGAATAATCTATCTAGTAAAAAAATTTGATTGCGTAATCCCCATGGTAGTTTAGCCCAAAAAATAAGAGAAATCCAAGTATATGGGTACTACCACATTTTGAATGATGCCTGCATAAAGGATCCATTTCCAATATCATTCATAGATGAAGTTTTGGAATATATCACAAGACATTAAGTATATTCCTTTATGGATGGGTTCAATGAATATAATTAGATTTTGATTGCAGAAGAGGATAGGTACAAAAAAAATTGTAATTAAATGGGGTTTTTTTTTATACAAGGTCATGCCTTTTGACTTTAAGAATGCACTTGTAGTGTTCTCTCCTGTAGTGGTTACAACATTCAAGGATTTCATCCATGACTTTTTGAAAATTTACCTTGATGATTGGGCAGTCTTTTACCTATTCAAAAAGCATTTGTCCAAGCTGTATTTAATGTTAGAATGATACTGAGCCCTTTGAATCACCTTGAATTTAAATACATGCTTATTTTTTACACCATTTGGAGTTTTAATCAGACATGTAGTATGTAGCAAAGGTATTTTGGTTGATTAGGTAAAAATCATAGTAATGCTAAGTATGCCTCTACTTTTTAGTTCTACTAAAGTGTGCTCTTTTATAAAACATATAGGTTACTACCAAAAATTTAACAAAGGCTATGCAACATCTTTTTTGGAAACTTTACTACGTAAAAATGCAAATTTTTTCTAAACCTAAAAATATCAAGTAGCTTTTATTGAGTTGAAATAACAACTAGTTACTACACCTATATTGGGTTTTTCAGATTAGAATAAACCTTTCCATGTACATGTAGATGCTTCAAGAATCATAGTTGTTGTTGTAATTGCACATCCCAGATGGTGTGCTTGACCATCCTATCCACTTTGTTAGCCAAAAACTATCCAACATAGATAAAGACTATACAACCACTGAATGAGAAGCACTGGCCATCATGTTTACACTTTAGAAATTCTAGAATTATCTAATTGTAGCACTAATTTAAGTCTTCACTAACCATTAATCTTTGTGATATCTAGTCAATAAACCAATTCTATGAGGATAAATCTCTCGATGGTTGATGCTATTCTAAGAGTTTCAATTATGCATAAATGTCAAGCCAAAAAGGGAGAATATAGGCCCATACCACCTCAGCCATATCCCAAATGGGGAAGATCTAAAAGAATTATAAGAAGACTCTCCTAATGGCCATATTTTCCAAGTCTATATGATTCCTAAAAACTTTTAATCCATTACCAAATTCCTTGAGCAAGGAATCTTCCCTGTACACTTTCAAGAGCAAGATAAAAAGTAGTTTGTGACTAGAGCACTACCATATACCATCATTAATGGACTTTTATATCACTTGGGAAAGGATAATGTCCTATGTAAGGTTTTTATTGAACATAAATGAATTTAAATCTTGGAGGAAGCTCATCAAGGAGTTACAAGAAGACATTTCATAAGAGAGATTACAACTAGAAAGATTCTATAGAGTAGACTATAGTGGCCAAATTTGTTCCAAGATATACGTGGAGTTATGCAACACTATGATGTCTACCAATGCATGGGTAAACCAATCTAAAAAGATGAAATGCTATTTTATCCCTTATTATCAGAGTAGCCTTTTGAACAATGGGGAATTGATTTTTTTAGACCAATCAACCCACCAAATAAGTGTAGCAAAGCCAGATACATCAATACCTATGATAGACTATTTTACTAAGTGGGTTAAAGCTACTACCACACCTAGCTATATTACAAAGGATGAAAAAAATTTCCTAAATGAAAATATCATTACCATATTTAGATGCCCTATAAAGTTAGTCAGTGATAAAGGAACACACTTTCTAAATAACACCATTAAGGCCTTGACTGAAGAGTTTATGATCTCCCATAATAAAATCACTACCTATCATTCATAGGATAATAGCCAAGATGAATCCTCTAATAAGGTACTAGGTAAAATGCTTACAAGAATTTGTGGTGTTTAGTGGGATGATTGGGAAGATTGCATTCCTATGATATTATAGGCATATCACACATATTATAAAATAGCTATAAGATTTACACCATTTAAATTGGTGTATGGTTTAAAAGTAGTCATGTCAATGGAATATCTAGTACCCAACTTATACATTACCATGATCATATGAATTAGAGATTGAGAGTCTCTTAATAATCATCTCCTAGAACTAAATCAAATGGATGAATTTAGACATAAAGAAATGTGGATGTTGGAAGTGCACAAGTAAAGATAGAAATCTTGGCATGATAGGAACTTGAACCAAAAATAATTTCACAAGGATTATCTAGTTTTATTGTATGATAGTCAGTTTAGAGCATTTCTAGGTAAACTACATATAATATGGAAAGGAACCTACATTATACATGACCTAATGTAATAAGGAACCATGCTTTTTAGAGATCTTTAGGGAACTATGTTACCAGGGTAGGTAAATGGCTGTAGGCTAAATCCCTACCACTATTAATTTATTGATCTCATTTTAAAAGCTAAATGGGTGCTAAGTAGAACCCTGTAGATTAGGATTTCTCCATTTTGCAAGTTTTGTGTGTGTGTTTGTTTTTAGATTAGCTCAACAATAACATTTGTGAAGTATAAAGACCAAGTATTATGTACACTAGACATGTATAGGAGGATCTATATGTATCACCAAAAAAGTCAAAGGGGAGTGACTAAAAAATATTAAGTCTAAAAAAGATGCAAAAACATCCCATCAAAAAGATATCCATTAGATAACAATCATCCACTAGAAGTAAATGTAAGAGCCAAGGGTCGATTGACATAATCTTCAACAAATTAGTAGCTAGTCAACATCAACTAATCATACCCCTCGTATGAACACTAAAGAACATAATGGAATAACTCCATAGAGGCACCAATGATTAACTAATTGAATGGATAGATTAGATGTAGATTTTACACATTCACACTTACATTTAAGATGATTAGATAACTAAGCATGATCTAGACATGGAAAGCCAAGAGGCACCAAATTTGTAAAGGCTAACTTCAAACACCTAGTTTGCATTTCATCCTTAGCATATGTTCATGAGATGCACCTCTAAATAACTAAACCATTTTCATTGTATAGAGCATACATATCATTCAAATTTCTTCTCATGCAACCATGGATACCATACAACTAATATGACCCCTCTTTAAAGCATAAAAAGAAGCCATGGGTGTTGCCATGGTGCTTTAACAAACCAAATATAGTGATCAAAAGATATTTTAATAAATTTGAGAAGTTAAACATAAGCTCTTATGGCCTGATCCTATTGATTCCATGTAACTAATTACCCTCACAACTCACCATTGATATTATAACATAGATGTTGAGCGCCTGTTATAGATACCAACATTTGATAATTTGGGATAGATAGTTCAAGTATTGATTGCATGATATAATGAGGTCATAATATATTTGGGCTCAAATGAGAATGTGGTAATCAATACATAATCTATGGCCTAAGCCCTGGGCATGCCTATATATGGAGATTCCTTACTGCCTTACAATACCAAAATGCCTACCATCTTGCAAGAAGTTTGGGACCTATATGTGTGACAAAAATAGGGGATTCCCATTGATGAAATACCTAATGAACTAGTGAAAATTCTCATCCAGTGCATTAATATAATATTTTGGTAGATGACCAAGTTTTCCAAGCAAATACCTAAGGGAGTTATGGACATCACTCACAAGATGATCCATCAGAAAGAAGAATTTAATTAGCCCAAGTAATTCATCCAAGAATTGATCATAAATATTAAAAAGTGTCACTCTACTCTTAGGTAGACATTCTAGTATCAATTTTTGATCTTTTTGATTTAATTAATATAGTGTAAATCACTTAAGGGATAATTACACTTGGATATAGATTACTGGCCAGTGTAGTAGTTCTACAACATAATATGAATGCAAGAATGTGGAGCCATTACACATGAGTGTAAGTTAAAATATTTTTGAGATGAGAGCCTAAAAATCTTTGCCACACACCCTAGAGTGCTACCTGATGTCTTAAAATACTTAGGTTAACATGCCATAGTCACTCTATTACCCAAGGGAGTCTTCATCATAATTCATGAGCTGCTATGTCACCATTCAAAATTTTCCCCTTATTCATTATGATAGATATGGTACAAGCCAAAGTGGATTGACAAAAATAACATGTAGCCAAATGAACAACCCCTCTATAATCTATACCACTAGGTGTAGACATTCCTACTGCATAACAACTAGAGTTGGCATCAATCTTGTAGCAACATAAGGGGAAGCATAAAGTAGATCTACATTCAGTGTCCCCTCCTCCAAAGTGAAAAACATGCAACATGGTGACCTAAAAGGATGATCTAAAGGTGATATAGATAGCTGGATCTAGTAACCTCTTAGAGATGGGTACCGATGTGTAGGAAGTCTACTAGGTCATGTTGGTAGAAGTGGATGGAGACTATTATGAGAAGTAGGAGGAGAAAGAGTTCTTTTTCTGGAAGGTGGTATGTATATTGAAAATATGGAAGCATGTTTCATATGAGTTATGGCTATAAATCCTAGTTTTCCTACCTTCCATAATTGTAGACATAGTTCAAGAAGAGGTGGATCAAATTGAGTGCATAATGGACTTCTTCTAGCCTTTGAATTCTCCAACATTCATACTTGACATCATCTTTGCACCTGTACCAAAGAGTCCACTAAAAAAACTTGTGAACATGAGTAGAACATGATGAAAGGTAAGAGTCTCCCCTACCTTGGAGGAATACACATTTGGTCTACTAGTTTCTATGTAGGAAGAAAACCCTACTCTTGAATCTTCTATACCAACACCATGATGTAGATTGGTCACAATTGATAAAAAGAAACAATAGGTTCTAACTTTAGATGTGTGACCAAAGGATTCCCCACCATCACCATAGGCATAAAAGGTTGAGGAAATTACACAAGAGCAACCAATAATAGAGAAATACTAGGCCACCAAGGAAGAATCTTCTTGCATAACCAAACATCGATTTGGGAAGGCAGAAAAGAAGAAAAATAAAGAAAAACACATCAACAAGTAACACAAAAAGCTAAAGAAGCTGAGGCATCACAAAAGGATAAGTATGTAGAGGTAGACATGCAAATGGCCTAGGATATTGGTAGGTAGGCCCAAGAAGAAATCATTGCATCATAACAAGCATAAGAGGAGAAAGAGAAAAAAATAAATAAAAAAGAAGTAAAAAGCAAAAAGACAATAGATTAGGTGCAGTGATAAGTAGAGGAATCTACCAAGAAAAATAAGGAGGAACATGATGAATCCTTATGATAAAAATAATCACACTCATAAGCAAAATCCCAGGTGTAGGCCTAAGCTATGCAAGAATAAGAGAAGATGAAGAGAGAAAAAGAATAACAAAGGAAGAAAGAATAACAAAGGAAGAAAGAATAACAAGAGAACAAGTAGAAATGAGAAGAAGATGAGAAAAAGAATAAAGAAAAAGAAGATGATAGAAAGAAGAAATAGAAAGAAGCAGAAGAGAAAAAGAAGAAAGAAGAGGAAGAGAAGAGAAAGAAAGAGGAAGAGGAGAAATAGTAAGCACATTGGTTGCACTCTCAATCAAGCATGAGGCTTCACTTGATGTCTCTTAGTTACCTTTGAAGAAATAGTTGGAGGGTACCATAGCTTGTCAAGAGTCTATTGCACAAAAGGATACCTCCCTTTAATAAGATAAAGATCAAGTAAGGGTAGAGAATGTGGATCTTAGGGGTTGTCTTCAATAAGTGGTGAAGATGATCAAATATACTTGCTTAGACTTGGCCTCTCAAGTAATAATTGACAAAGTAATTTTAGACTATAGTAGGCTCAAGACCTTGGTCTCAGAGCTTATAAAAGATTGGTGTGAAATATAAAAACTTCTTAGTTGGCATCTTGGGTCATAGTTTAAAGACTAACACCATTGATTTAATGAATCTACTAGGGGAATATCAAGGCATGATTTAAATCACAACCCTCCAAGCCTATTAGCTTACATGTAGTCTTCTAGATTGGAAACAATAACTTAACAATTTTATTATAAACTCTAGTGCAGACTTCACTTTAACCTCCATGGCCAGTGTAACCATGCACAACAAGACTACCTCAGTCAATGAAATTGACCTTACTCTCTAATAATATTTTAATGCTAGGGATAATGTGCATAACCAAATCCTTATCTAGAAATAAGACCTAAGGTGTAGTACATTTGTAGGTCTTTAAGTATAATGACATGCAAAAAAGTTAGAGTAGCTATCAGCCAATTTTCACTCCCAAGTTTTGCATATTTCATTTTGGCTAAGTGCAACATTTGGAATATATATGTCAAAGGAAGTGTTTCAAACTATGAACACAAAAAAATGCACATGTGTTATTTCCCTTTAGAAGCTTTTATTCAATCTTTTGGCCAAGTGCTAATTTATTTGACAAAGTTATGTTTCATGTTTTTTGTTCAAGTGTTGGGAATGGTTTCAAATATTTTTTCCAAAATATTTTCCCTGAAGGATATTTTTTGATAAAATGCACAAGTCTCTTTTAGGAAATTTGTTCACACAATATTTCCAAAGGAATTATTATATAGGTAAATGCCCTAAACAAAAATCCTAAAGGGTCTTTTCTTGGGAAAGTGGTCCTTTACAAAAAAAGCTGAAGGGTTATTCTTGGAAAAAGTGGTCCTTTACAAAAAGTTTGAAGGATCATTTCTCATGCAAGTGCCCTACACATTTTTTCAAAGTTTCTTTTCTTGAGAAGGTATCCTAAATAATTATTCCAAAGGGGTAAAATTTAACAAAGTTGAAGGGCATATTCCAAGCTAAAAGGCACTTTCAAAAAGCTTGAAAGAATGGTTTGTTATAGAAGTTTCTAAGGACATTTCAAAAGGGTGGTTCCAAAGTTCCACAGGGCCATTCTACTTTTGTAGGGAATTTTTCAAATTGTCAAAGGGCACTCTCTATAATGAAGGGGGCCAAAATAAAAATCTAAAGGGTACTTTTTAGAAGAATGGCTAAAAAAATTATCTATGGGAAAATTGTCTGGGAAAGAGCTAAAGTAAAAGTTTAAATAAAATAGGTCTGAGGAAAATACCTTGAAAGAATTGTTCTAGTAGAGTGACAATTACACAGACATCAAATTCAAGGTCATGGGATAGCCATTGGCATTTAAATATTAGGTCCTAAGAATATTTATGGTCCTCATTTGAATGCTCATATGAATTTAATAGTGTGTGGGGGTCAAGGATCTGAGTCATTATCGATGGCCAATTAAAAGGTGAGAGGCTAAGGGACTCTATGAGAATAGAACATCTAACCAAGGTCAAGCTATAATAAGCTTCCAAGGGATATTTGTAGACATACATGTGGAGCCAACATTCTAAAAAATTCCATAAAGGCATACATGTAGGCTTTGGGGGTTTCATCTCCAAGGCCAAATGAAATGAAAATGACTCTCCCTTATATTGTTACATATCTCAATGAGCCAGTGAGAAACTATTAACATTGAGATAAATCTACAATAGATGGATCCATTTATATAAACTACATTAATGCCAAAAAAGTAGCTTAGAATATCTTGATTTCACTGGTGTAATCATCCAAGAATCATCTTTAGCAGAGCAAGATAATTGTGTAACCACTTGAGGTGACATAAAGTAATCAAATGAATAGAACAAGAATCATTTACAAAGATAGTTATAGCCATGGTTGGAGGCTTCTAATAGATTGATTCCTATTTTTAGTGCCAAAAAACCTCCCCTTTTAATTCCTTTTAGCTATAAATATAGCCCTTGGGCTAGTGAAAACAAGTTACACATGTTGTATGGTGAAGCCCTGCTGGATCGATATCACTTTTTGCCTTTAAGCATTAGTACTAGTCTGTTATTTCAAGTTTTTGAATAATTTTTTGAGCGTGTAAGTGACATATAGTGATAGGAAGTGATGATTTTCCATCCTTTCATCTGTTATCCTTCACACATGAGCAAATTTATTAGTCTAACAGGTCATATCAAGTTTGTTTAAGTGCATTAAATTGCTATAAGTGTATAACTATTCTTGGAATGTGCAATCTACCTTTTAGTTCATTTATCTTGTGTTGTTTTATGCATCTCACCTATATGCTAAAACACTTATGTTAGTACTCATAGAGCTTGATAATAGTCTATGTAAGTTGATGCATTATGCACTAGAATATAATATTTATGTGGAAAATAATCTTAATGCATCACTACTCTTAGAGTAGGTTTCTTTTTATACAATTTCTAACTCTTTTCCCTTTAAGAAAACTAGTTTAGACATAAGTTATTTTATAGAGATACATACAAGGAGCTAGAACTTTAAATCTAGAGGTTTATTTCCTCTATAGGTATACCCACATGCCTAAATTTTTTCCAACATTACCCAAATCTAGAAGGGATTTGAACACTCCCTTCTAGGCTGCAAGATTTGGTGACAATAGTAGCTTAGCATGAAAATACACTAGCATATAAGAAGAATGATAAGTTCTTCTTGACATGATACATAGACACAAATCATGTAGGTTTAATTTATGATAGAAAATTCACTTTTGGGTTTGTATTCTTTTAAGGGTCTAGTCCAATCTCATGGGGGATCAAGAAGCAAAAATTTATTTCTCATTATTCTACCAAGGTAGAATGTCATGCTATAAGATGAGCTGCCTATGAGGTGATATGGATACATCACATACTAGTAGGATTGGGAGTTCTACAAACTCAACCAATAATTCTAAACTATGACAATCAGGGTGTTCTTAAACTTGTTCACAATACAATGTTTCATAAATACACTAAGTGTATACATAAAATATTTTCAAACTTTATCAATCATTGATGCTTCCTATCTTGAAAAAACCCATAGAGTCTTAATCTCTTTGAGTGCATGCCTTAATGGGTATAATATGAAAGGGGTGGATAGACCATTGGTGCTTCATAGGATTGTTGTCCCTTATTTCCACTTGTTATTTACACACCTATCTCCTAAAAACATTCCCATAAGCTTTGCCTACTATTTTGAACCCTCTAGTTATTTACCATATTCATTAGCCCTTACCTAACCTAAAAGTCTTTTTGATAGTTTACATTACATAGTCAGATCCATTGACCTTACAATCTTATTGATAAAACTTATTAGGGTCTAGGTTGGCCCCTGGCTGACCTAGTCTGTGACCTAATTTATTTTTGTCAATAATGATACTAAGTTGATTAGGTTGACCTTGTCAGCCTAAACTTTTATAAAGGATTAGGGTTAGATCCACCTATATAAACACATCCATTTTTCCTTTCTTAGAGAGATAAAAAGAGTTAATTATTCATTTACACTTCTTTAAAATCTTATCTTCTACCATTCTACTCAAGGAATCTTCCCTAGCTGACCTAGTCTATGATCTAATTTATTTTTGTTAATAATGATACTAGGTCGACTGGGTTGACCTTGTCAGCCTAAACTTTTAGAAAGGATTAGGGTTAGATCCACCTATATAAACACATCCATTTTTCCATTCTTAGAGAGATAAAAAGAGTCAATTATTCATTTTCAATTATTTAAAATCTTCTCTTATACCATTCTACTTGAGGAATCTTAGCTTAGGTTTTCTACTTAGAGAAGAATGTTATCTTGTGAAAAAGTCGATGCTTTGGCATTTATTACTGATCTTTATTAAACACAACAACCTCTTGTGAAACACCTTTAGACAAGGGATAGATTGAGTTTCAATGGGTTCATATTCAAGGTAAGTATCTCTAACTTTAATCCTCTCTTTAGTAGATAAAAGTACCATAAGTAATGCCTTTTGAATATATTTCTCTCTCTATGCATTAGGGTCTTACCTATACATAACTTAATTAGGATTCTATTATGCATGTTTAATTTTATGTTTATTACCCCCAGTTTTTACCATAAGCTTTTGTGAGCACTAGATTAGACTTTTACTTTACTTGTTATTAGTTTAGTGAATATGTAAACATAGGACGTAGTTAAGGTTATTACATAGTTTTTCTTGACTAGAGGGTTTACAACCCTTCCTAGTGAATTTATAATGGTAAGAGATCCCATGGATAGGTATCATAGATCCATTTTGGTCATGACCTCAATTATCTAATGTATCCTTAATCAAAATTGTAAGTAAGATTTATCTTCTCTAAGCTAGGATTGATTTATAGATCTACTGCATTTCCCATTGCATACATTCTGGTGAACTTGATGTGAATATAAACCTTAAAGGTTTTATTTTATGATTTAATTTATATCATATTATTATATTTTTATATATTTATAGTATTGTATCAAACCAATTGATATAGTTCTAACTTTCTATGTATAGGTTTAACACATAGTCACATCAAAATGACTTTGTTCTATCTATCCAAGTCTTCATCAGATACATTTTACTTGATCAAGTAGGTCAACATAATAATATTATTCAATTATAGATAAATAGACAAGGTAAAACACATTAATTTTTTCATCTTACTCTCTCTACCAATATTCAAATCAATAAACTAGGTCAAATACGTTGACTTTATCATCTTATTCTTCTTCAACACTTAGGGTTTTATAGAACTGGGTCTAACTAGTTGATTTAGTTTTCATAATTTAAAATCAGCATTTAAGTCACTTCAACATAAAATTTGAATCCTAACCATCTTAAAACTAGCTAAGTTTCTTCTCTTTCCTTTCTCTACCATTTTAGTAGTTTAATCAATTTTATTTTTCACAAAGTAGCAGCTTTTAAAACTATAACCCTACAACCAACTAAGTCAACCTGGTAGACTTCATTTTATAGAATGTATTCTATCTAAGAGACATAGTCAACATATTTGAATCTATTCTTTAATACATTACTTATACAAAATAATATCAACCCAATTGACTCTATTCTATATTGTTTGCATATAGTGTTTCCTGAACTAACTCTGTACTATTCTAAATCAAGGAATTAATAATTATTTATTAGTAATTAACTCACACTTTCATTTTCAAGTTTTTTCATGCTTAGAGTAACTTATATAGTCTAAATAAGTTGTTTTTCAAATTAATTTTTAGTTACACTATTTTACTCTTTTGCACACACTACTAAATCACACAGTATTCAAAACACATTTAAACACTTGTCTTTCCAAGGCCTACTTACTTGGATTTCATCACCAAGGGGGATCCAAATTGGTTTTTTAGATAAGTATAAATACATGGTTAATTTTATATTGATGTAGAGGGTTATGATAAAATCGTCATGAAAATATCCTTGGCTCTAAACTTGGTCATTGATCTCAACTTGCATATACCCTGCTCTTTACTCAACCTGCAATCTTCAACAATAGTCATTTAACTCTCACTAGGCTTGCTAACATTATCTCTTATGTCCTTGTATACTAAGCATATTTTAGTCATTTATCTCTATCATTATACCTTGTATAACTCTCCATCTCATCACCCCAACTCATTCCCTTCATTGATTCACTTCATTTCATTCACTCACTATCTTCACACTAGTCAATCTCCTCAAGGCTTAAACATCAAATATTGTTATTAATATCAGGTACAAAACCTACCACCATGTATGACCTCTCTTGGGCATAAAATACTTTCATAATCCCCTTTGAACCTCTCACTCACTCTCCAACATCCACTTACCACCTCAAGGTCATTAGTGACACAATTCCCTTATAGCCTTTTTTTCAAAAATATCTTTAGTTAGGACATCATAAAAGTCATATAAATAAAATAAGACTATATTAAATAACCTTATATATTCTTACTGCTACCCATGAAGTTTCAAAACCTAGATCTTTATGTAGATACTCTTTCCCTAGTAACCACCTTGTCAATTAGGCTTTCTATCCCTTCTTTACATCTTCAGTCATTACATCCATACCATAAAACACTATACCAGTTGTAAAAATATTAAATCCTTTTATAAATACCAAAAAATGCATGATTAAAAAGTTTCAAGACTTTTCCATGGTTATAACTCAAATTATATGGGTTTTTGTTCCAGAACCCTAACTAGTGGACTATATAGGATGAGAGGGGTCAAAATTCCATATTTTTGGATTGAAAAAATTAAAAAAAAATATAAGACCTTACCTAGGTCTATAATAACACTTTCCACCTTCTCAAATTGATAATATCCTTGATCAATCTTGTTATGGCTTACAATAAGCAAAACTCAAAATTCTGAGTCCTCATGAAGGACTTTGTAAGGGTTTTAATAGTCTATGTGCATTCCAAAAGAAGTTCCTAAACTTAAAAAGGGACATTTTAAATACTTATTCTCTTTCCACTCATATCGATAATCCTAAAAACTCAACAAATACTCACTTTCTCAACCATATACACTCTTTTCTTGGCATTTGACTATGTAAACAGGGGTTTTTAACTGTATACACATGATTCTATTTATGTGTGGACTGTGCATTAGATATTGTGATCTATATTGTATTCAAACCACATAATATAGCATCCCATCAATAAAAATCTTACCTATATACCATATTCTCAAGCATAACTATAATATGTACTTCAAGAAACATCAACTCACATAACAGTCTTGACTGTCTCAAGTGTGTAATAGGGTTTAAGGATAAAAACCAACTTTTATTGAGTTTATTCATTATAAAAAACTATAATAAATAATCATAAAGTTTGTATGATTCAATTATATTCAATAATTAATGTATAATGGTAATTCTTTCCTTATAAATATTATGAAGCCACCCTAACCATCCACTTCTTGACTGCAACCCTGCATTATTAGTCTCAAACCTAAAACACACACAAAAGTGGCATATTCATAGCCTCAAGGTATTATTCAATGTAACATATAAATAAGAAAAATCCAATACCATTCAAGATAGAACAAACACACACAAAAATCTATTCTTTATTAATATGAATCATTAACCATTACATAAACTATCCTTTCATAGTCTCCATCATCTTCTTGGAGAGTTTATAGTCTTCTTATCTCTATTTCCTCTCTCCCCTTCTTGGATATCTCTCTACCTTTATCCTAATATCCTCTACACTACCAATCCTATTATCATGCCACTTCTACATTGGTTTTGGTGGTTACAATCAAGATTCTTCCACCACCTTTTCTAAACATACTATTTTTCATATAGTCACCCATATATGACATTTTAAGACCACCTAACAACTTACCTATCTCTTTGACATCCCATTATACTATAATGACCCCTAAGACCTTAAATATTCATTAAAATCCCTTTACACTTCTTAAAACACCACTTACAACCCCCACTAGGTCCTTTACAATTTCAAATATTCAAATTATCATTTTTAGTGGGACAACTCTAAGTTTATACAAAACATACTCCTTACGACTTATGATAACTCTAAGATAAAAAATGGATCCTAAAGGATCCTTTACACACACCTATAACCCAAGTGGATCATCTATGACCCCTAAATAACTAAGAGTTTTCAATAACTAAAAATTATGTTTGTGTGCTTAATGCTCCTACATCATATATATTGGCAAAGCACCTGACACCTTTATCACTATAGGATTGTGAAGTGAGGGGGTAGGCCCAAATACCAAGCCAATACCATTTCCAACATAGATCCTTTTTATCTTAAACATCTTGAAACCATATATAGATTGATTTCTAGTTCCCTATTATTAGGCAACTCTCTTATCACACTTAAAAAGATACTCTATAATGATCAATTAATACTTAGGGTGACCACTTATTTAGAATTTACTTTTCAGTTGATTACTTTCTCTTTGATCAGTGAGTTTTTTATTTCAAAAACTTGCATTAGCCAGTATTGGTGTAAAGTTTTTTGCTATGTGCCCCAATTGGATCAGTTAAATTATCCAATTATTTGTGTGTTACTTTCATTCATGCTTCATTTATATTGAATAATTTTACCCTATTTTAGCATATTATCATTCTGGTCAATACAATCTCTATCTTTCTTCTTACCAATAATACACATTTGACCATCATGACTATGTCTCTTATCTATCTCTTCTCAGCCTCTATCTAACCATACACAATTGACCTAGTTGACTTTGTACTCCTTTCATCCCATTTTTAATAGTACATAGTTGACCTAGTTGACCTTATATCTAATTATTGTGATTACTCTTCTATCGAGATGATTTGGCTCTTTATCTAGCTGACTTTCTTCTTTGTCTAGCCAACTTAGTACTTTGCCCCTCATTTATCATTATTCTTGCTTAAAATTCTATTTCTTTCCTCAAAGCGTCATGAAATCCCCTATCAAAATATTCTTGTATAGCTTGGATCCATTTAGACACTATATGGGGTATTCTTTTCTCCCTTTCTTTATCTCCTGATAGAACCCTCACTCTTGGAACCCCTCTCACCCTCCTTCATCTATGTATTGTAACATGGTTCAAATCACACCTCATGATGAAATAGGTGGATCCAATACTTTTTGTACATATCAATACAATTCTCATATTCAATCATTTCAACACAATGTGGGAGTGATTAACACAAGTCTATCAAAAAATCCCACTAGTAATCTACCTCCCAATAACCCTCCCCCTAATATTGATTCATGGAGTCTTCCTACAAACAATAACCCACCAATTGATATGTCTTAAATTCTTACACAAGTTATATAAAAAATGAACATATTGAAAACCTATAACACCTCTCAAATGATGCAATTACAACATCATTTGATCAATATGGCTAATCAACCTTTGGTTCTAATTCCTCAAACTAATCAAAATTTTATTCCTCCACCTCTTAGATATGCCTCAAGAAATGTTATTCCTTAACCTATCATAAATACAAAAGTGATTTAAAACATATAAAATGATCCTTTATCTCCTTTCATCATTTCTATTGATATTGGTAATATCTTTCCAACTATCAAGTACAATGGGACAAAAGACCCTACATCCTTTATTAAAGCATTTGGAAAGCTTTATAAAGAGTGGATCCAAACTAATAATTTTACCACCACAAAACTCATAGTTAAAACCTTTATTGGTGATGTATTGGAATGGTATAACCAACTTCCCCAACATTCCATATATAAACTTGAGTATTTAGTCAATCCTCTATTTAAAGAGTTTCAACACAATGACCTTCCCAAAAATTACCTTAGACATTTCATCAATGCTAAGAAATCTCCCACAGAATTAGCTCATGATTTTATAAAAATATGGAAATATCTATCCCATAAGGCTGACCATAACATGACTAATGATAATCTATATAAACTCTGTATTACTACTCTAACTCCTTTGATTTAATATAACATTCAAACTTTTTCCCCTTAAACACTTAATGAAGATCTTGACCAAGCTAAATGTAAAGACTTCTTCATGAAGCAATTCAAACCTAATAAAAATTTAATTAAGGGATACTTTCAAAATTATACTAATGCCATCACTATATATACTCATCAAACCAAACTAATAGTTTCTAAAGCCAAAAATCCCCCATCTTCTCACATACCACTCACTATGCAATAAATTAAACAATTATTAGCACATTCTAAACCATTTACTTATCCAAATAATCATCCTAAATGGTATGAACCCAATAAATTTTTTTGGTTCCATGATCACATTGGTCATTCCCATGAAACTTGTAGAGGGCTTACCAAAATTTCTATCTCTTACATGCTTGGTGATTCCTTCAATCATGAATCCATGATCCAATTCCATCATCAAGAATATAAAACCAATTGTCAAAAACAACAAGCTCCCAAAGCTTCTTATTCTAATAATAAAAAATATTTCCCTACATCTACCACTCAACAAACTACCAAAGATGTTTATGATATTGATGTTGACTATGATTAATATTATGTTAATTCTCAATATGTTAACACAAATAAATTTAATTATCATCATAAACCAACTCAAAAAGATCCTATCACCAAACCTAAGAAACCATCTTTGGAAGAGAAAATTATAAAATATACTACAATTAATCATTTATCTTTAGAAGTTACTGAGGAACCATCTCCTTATTCTAAACCCCCAGCCACTTCCATTCCTTAAAAAACTACCTTACCTTCTAAACCTCACACTGGTTCTTCTAAATCTCATTAGATTTTTTTTGAATAATTCAACTCCATGCCCTATAAGATTCCCCTTATGGTGTTAGTTCATACCTCCCATTATAATCTCAATTTCCTCATGCAATAATTATAATAAATTAAAGATCCATCTTCTATATACAAATAACCACCCTCTATTGAGCCTCAACCTAATAACATGCATACCATTAAACCCATTTGTCCTTCTTATAAACCATCCATTAAATTTATTGAAGAAGACATGATTAATGATAAGATCATTTTTCATGATGATGACCCACCCCTATTCATTAAAATAACCATTAATACTACCCTTATTCATAAAGTTTTAGTTGATGAAGGGTCTAGTATTAATGTGACATCTTTTTGGCTCATCCAAAAACATGGCTATAATAAGGATCATCTCAAGTAAACTTGCATAACCTATCATGGATTTGATAAAACTAATCAAAATCCACTTGGTTATATTTGGATTCCCCTTATAATTGGACCTAAGACTGTTCTAACTAAGCTTATGGTCATTGATTTTCCCCTATCTTACAACATGCCCCTATCATAAAATGAGGGCCATCACCTCTTATGATAACCAATACATCAAATTCACATAAAATTAAAATATATAAACATGAGGTTGATCCCAACCCTTGGAGTATTCAACCTCCCAATCCTAAGTCTCAATATCATATTCCTATCATTCCAACAATCAACAATGCTCCCTTACCTAAATTCATCAACATCAATCTAGACTTACATATCACTCTTGTTGATTTAGATGATGATGAACCTAATGACTTGTAACATAATTGAAACACCACTAAGCTACCTCCTTATATATTTGAGTGTCTTCCTCTTTCTTTATCACATGATCACACTATTCTTATCATTGATGAGATCAATGATTTCCCCCGTCCATGCAATGCTTAGGGTTCTTCTTACCCAAAATATTCCTTCACATGTAATGATTATGGAGTGGAAAAATTATTCCAAGATCCTTTAACCATGTCTCCATGCAGATTAAGTGATTTAGGAAATTTGACTTATGAAACTCCTCTTGAATCTCAAGCATGTACCATTTTTCCAATTTATGATGATAATTACATCATAACCTAAGCTCAATCCTGAGACTTAGATGTTTAAAATTATTATAAAACTTTAGCCCAAATATAAAATTTTAACTATGATGTTCATACCATTTCCACTAATTTTAAATTATCTCCTGAAGGTGATATACCTCCCATTAATTCTCCATTTATAGATACTCTTGAGTGGTATAATAAATCCTACCTTCTGAACATCCAAAAATTACTCCATCTTCTATACCACCTATAGATCCAATTATTCCATCCACTTATTCCCCCATCAATGTGTTAATGACACACCAATCTCCTCTAATCAACCTTATACCCTACTCTTGAGATTATATTAGATGTCAAGGCTATAGATGTACATTAGATACACTCTGAATATGATCTTCATGATAATCAAATTCTTGATCTCAAAGTAGATTCCAAGTATTATGGTCCTCTTCCTACTTTGTCTAGTGATGAAACCATTCTTGAATTAATTCATGTCCAAAAACCTCAAATTACTTGACAAAATCACAAACTTGAGAATTTCAAAAATAAATCCCCTTGTTTCAACAAATTTATCACTAAAATTGACCCTTTTGACACCTAAAATTATCTCTTTAGGTGAACGACCTTCTATGAGAAGCTTTATAGATATGGGACTTAGATGTAGTTTATAAAGTGACCTCCAAGGTTTTAGAAGCCAGCTCTTTGAATTGGTTTGGGGGAAAAGGTAAGGAACAAATGTAAGTAAAACTTAAAATAAAGACTAACTAAGCTGATGCATCGAGATCTTTAAAATTATTAACCTATAATTACATAAAGCAGCTAAAATATTTGAATATTACAGATTATTAAAGGATCATATACATGAATTAAAGTCTATAACATAAACAAGAATCAAAACTACAAAAGTAGAGAAACAAAAATAACAAATATAAATAAATTTCCACTTAATTTGACATGGAACATCGCATCCTCTTCATTATTAGGTGGAGAAAAAAAACCAAAATCCTTGATGGGCATAATATACAATATTTAATCCTACCTATGAGGGTCACCCACTAAGGTAATAGAATGAAAAAACCTAAATGTTTCTACTTATATTCTAAAACTAAGCTATTACAAATGGCTACTCTTTGATAATAACAAAAAATAATTATTCCTCTACCTGATTCTTACAAAAGAAAAGGGCTTAGCTTATATAGGCATAATGACCTCTTGAGGAAATGACACTTGGAACCAGGCACTCATGCTCATGATGAAGCCATTACAATTGAAATGGGAGCTCCAAATCATGAATTCAATCCATCCTCAAAATCCCAAATATGGTGAAATTACAATGCCTTATGATGTCCATGATGCTTAGAAGAAGTGTGGTGGTCACACGTCTACTTCTAGAACTACCTTTGAAATGTTGTTAGGAAAGGGGGACCCAATCCTCTCATCTAATGGTGTTAATTGAAGGTATGATAGGGAGGTTTTAATTTATATAATTTATATGAAGCCAAATGGAAAGTTCTACTCCTTTCTCTTTGTAACTACTTGGTGGGCCCCATTCCTAGCCTTATCAACCAATCACATGATTCAAAGCTTTGACAAAGAAATATTTTCTGTTGAGGAGCATTGTGACATTATGTAGTGAGTTGGCATTACTCTTAGAGAAGTTGAGCATTCTTTTGATAAAATGAGAATGGGGGTGCATGTGGAAAGTTCATATTTATTTGTAACTACATAGTGGGTCCCACCCACTACTCCATCAACCAATGACATTGATTAAAGTTTTGACAAAAATAAACTTGCCTTGGATGAGCACCTAGTCATCATGTGGAGAGATGGTGCTACTCCTGGGTGAATTGATAATTTCTTTGGGTTGAATGAGAACCAAGATGTCATGTGGTGATGATGGGAGGAAGCTGAGACTTAGTCAAAAATAGAGAAAGGGACCCCAAGAAAACAAGGATGATATAACACAAACACTAAACTTTGTAGAGCAGATCTGAGACCCAAAGTTGACTACTTCAAAAATCAAAATGTAGATTATCATCCATATGTTAGGGTGTGGAGCTAAAAGCTTCACCTAAGGCAAACAGGGAGGTTTTTTGCGCATGACAGTCACCAGCATCGGCATGCCACAACCGACATCAGTCAGGGGATAGTGCAAGGGAGACCGATATCGACAAGAGATCGGCCAGCGTTGGTCACCTCTAGTCAGGTAGGGACCAACATCGGTCACCTGTGGCAGTCAGAACTGCTATTGACAAACAGTCAGTTAAGTGAATGCATAGTTTGCATGATAAAGACCAGTTCGAGTCTTTGAGCCACTTGTCTAATTTAGTGTATGCATGAGATCTATATAATAGACTCATAGGCTGTATTTAAAGTGTTGAACTTGTAGAACCCAAGTGTGGAGCTTGGAGAGTTCTTCCCATGGTGGAATCAAGTAGGATTCCCCATGTATGTAAGATCAGGTTTGATATGCAGGGTGTTACAGGATCATGGTGGAGATCTACATGTGATAAGTAAGATCAGGTTTATCTGCAGGGATGTGTGTATGTGAGGGTCAGAACAGGATCAACGGGGGAGCAAGATCAAGGTGATAGTAATACATCAAGAACAAGATCATGGTGAGATCTACTTGGAGTACCGGTTCATACTCGGTTGTACTGGATGTACAATGAGGTGAACAACAACTTGTGTTAGTTGTTAGTTGTGACCTATGAGAGAAGATTAATTAGGTGGGAAGATTACTTGGAGCCCTTGAGGAGGAAGCCTCATAGAGGTGGAAGAAAGAGTGTGATCTCTTTATTGTAATTTCCTTTGTAATGAGTTGAATACAATTATGTGTTGCCTCTCATATTCTATGTGTTTCCTCATTGATAGTTATTTGTTCTTCTGGGTATTTCCGCATGTGTAAGTTGCTTATACAAAGGTAATCATGTGTGCTCTTAATTCTGACAAGTTGTGTCAGAGCTTTGGGGAACTTAGGTCTTATCACCATAGTTATTGATGACTTGTAGGGGGAATCTAATTTTGGATGGAAGAACCCAAAATTCTAATTTCATGGACTAGTTGAGGTAAAATTTGCAAAAAGGAGTGAAACTCATAAAATTTACATGTTTTGAAAAGCAGCCTATAAAAGCATTCACTCTTCTTCCTTGAGTTATGTCTTCTTCTTTAGAGCCTTGAAGGCTTTATGCAGATCTATGATCTCCTTGAAGGAGATGCTACTCAAACCTTGAACTACTACCAACATCTAGAATTGCATCTAGACAAGAGGCTATAAAATGGTCTCTACCTCAAAGACACTGAGTGCCTAATTAAGAGATGTAAAACTAGTCTGGTCATTCTACTTATTTTGTAGTAGCTATTTTATTTTGTATTTTGAGAGGATGGTGTTGTGCATAAGGAATGGAGAGGGGAGTGCCAACTGGACTAGATATTTTATTTTCCCCTTCATATCCTTGACTACCTTCTTTAGGGCATTGAAAAATGTCATACACTTTATTTTTACCTTGTAGTTTAGAAACTCATTTACCTTCATCACCTCTTGCCTTTGGTCAGCCACCCCTACTATCTACAACATCATGTCTATTACACTATATAGATTCTAAACTAGGAGCTATGAATCTTGAACTTTTGGGGACACAAAGGCAAAGACCTAGTCTATAGACATGCTCACCTAGGAGCTCAACCTATATGAGTCCATGATGAACCTAAGCACTAGTTTCAAGTTTACTATTGTTTTCTTAATTATATCCCAAGAGGATACATACAATTTTTAGACCATGGAGAGGATCCCTATAGTCTAGGAGTAGGTAGTGAGGTTATTCTTTAGTTTTAGGATCTCTTGGTCCTTGTATAAGGACTCTTGATACATCTACTATTATAATTATTAATGTGCTCTATTAGAGTCTAAGAGACTCTAATGGGTTTATGAAATATATAATTTCTTCTCATGCAACTTATTATCTATAGCCTACTTATCTTTCTTTAGACCTTCTATCTTAGTCTTTAGCTTTGTGACTTGGATTCAAAACTAAGATCTTTGGTTGGATTTCACATGGAAGCTCTCATTGGTGACATAGCTTTGAAGGTTGGACCTTATTTTTTTGATCTTTGCATCTTTTTCCTTGGCCTCAACATTGAGGTGGTCAATCATATCTTTCACTCTTGTGAGTTGAAACTCTTTTTTCTCTAAATGTCAACTAACATTGATATAGTCCATAGTGATAGACTTTTATGTTTCCTCCATCAATTTGATCCTATCAATGGGTTTGCCATAGATAAGGTTGAGGTAAATGACATGTATTGAGAAGTACCCTAGTTGCATCTATTCTTGGGGATTGAATAATTAGGATGCCATGTGTACAATAATTAGATATTGTTATGCTAGGTCAAAAAATGACCACATATAATGCACCACCTAGGCCTTGGCTATTTTCTTCTTCTTTTTTTTGCTCAAGCTTCTTAGGGTTTTCTAGTAGTCTACATATACTGATGAAATTGATCTTGTGACTAAATATTTTACCTCATAAAGGGGGATACTTATGGTAGCTTGAAAGGAATGGTCACTTGATGATGTGAAGAAACAAATGATATTCCTCTAAAGACAAGTGGGTGAAGGGTTAGGGTAGAGGGAGAGAAAGGTGGGATGCCATGAAGTAGGGTAGAAAGTGATTAAACCACAATAAATGATGATGTGGATGATAAGGGTGGTGGAGTGACAAATGATGTAAGGGAGGTGATCAGTTATGTAGAATAAAGTGGCATGAGCGAGGTGATAGGCTAGGTTAGTGGAAAGTGGGGCAAGCTCATTGGAAACCATGGAAGGTGAAGAGGGATGGAATAATGAAGTGGAATTGGAAAGAAGGGGATGGAAAAATCATACCTTTTACAAGGGTTCAAGGGAAAAAATAGATGCTTGCCTTAAGATGTCTGGGATGAGATGATCTCACCATGAAATGACTCAAAGAACCTATTATTGTTGTAGGGTGGTGGGATATGGGTATAGAGGAGGTTGCCAATTTATAGGCCTCTAGATCACACAAACTTCCTCTTCTTTCTCTAGAGGGGAATCCTCTTATTCCTTAGGAGCATCTTCCTCTTTTTATTCTTCTTCAATAGTGAATTATCCTTTTGTCAGAGCCTCTAGCTCATGGTGTTCATCCCAGAGGTTTTCAAACTAATCGTCAGTATCTAGGTCATTAAAATTACACTCCCACTGGCTAATTTCCTACCTATATTTACAATAAGCATCTATATTCTCCTAGACCTAGCCTCTCTGAATGAGTTACATCCTCAACCCCTTTATCATTTTCTTTTTGGGATCAAACTCCTAAATCACTTTGTAAAATGACTCCCATGGCTTACGAGTATCCGATGGGATCTTGGAAAAATCCATGTAATACTTGATGTCATCCTCTATCGATAACCTTTGATGTTTGAGGTATGGTTGGGGTTCATGATTGAATGAGGTGATAGTTTTTAAAGTAACTATAAGACTAACTAGGTCATAATTCCATTGGTTATCAATCTAGTTAGGGCTAAACTCTACAAGTTTGCATGAAAGTAGGTGTTATTTTGACCTTTTTACCATCATGATGCCCACTCTTATGAAGGGGAAATCATATAGGGCCTTCTTCTTATGGCCTATGATGTATATTAAGTCAACCACATCAATTTAGTGATCCAAATCCAAGTCTAGGGTCCTATCTGTGAGTAGACATAGGATTTGGAATGGCTCCCCCTTGAATTCATGCACCTGAATGAAGGTGAAATGGACCCTAAAGAACTAGTTGACTAAAATTTTTCCATCAATGAGCCATGACCTCTAGCTATCCATCATTATAAAGGTGATGGACTCTCAACTGAGGTTAATGAGGACTAGGGATAGGAAGCACTCTAAATACTGATAGTAATCCTATGTGATTGATAGGATGTGAGTTCATGTGATGATGAGGATCACCATGTTGGGATGGGTGCTTATCTCAATGGAATTGAAGGTGAAGTATGAAGAGAAGAATTGGGAGTACTAATATAAGATTAGGTGAAGGAGGAATATCAAAAGGTATTCTATGTTGAGAAGTTTTCCAGCTCATTGTGCATGGCAGAGATGATGGCATATGTAAAGTCCATAATATAAACCTTCTCTTTTCTTACCATATTGAAAAGGAAGGATGCCTCTAATTAGAAATCAATGATGTGAGCATCTAAGTCCATACCAAAGATAAATGCCAACATAGAAAGGACATACTTTATATCCTGCATCATGAAGCTTATGAGGGTGATTGGTAGAGGAGGTATTTTAGTGTAGTTTCTCTAGAGTAAGTTAATGAACTCCATATTTCAGACCTGGGTATCCTAGACATTCTATAAGATACTCATATTATAGATGTTGGTATTGGGGTCACTTGGGAGTCAGAGCATCTCTCTTATGGTTTCGACACTAATATCCAATTTTAGGTGGTTATTGCATGTAATAATGCTAATGTTGGAATTATATTGATTTACACATAAGAAGATGATCTCTAGGCATGGTTGTAAAAGAGGAACCATGTATCAGGACAAATTGAAGCTCTACATTCTATACCCAAATGACTCATAGTCGTTATTCTAAACCTTTTTGATCATGGGTGCCCTCCCTTAGGCTCTTTGGGTTCTTTGCTAATTTGGGATCAAATATCCCATTTGCATAATCTAGGACCAATGAGGTATTCCTACAGTGCCCCTTAGTGATGTTCTTAATGTTTGGTACTTTGGGTTTTAGTTGTGTGAAGGTAGAAGTATATGATTTGCTTACTACATACTATGGGGAGATGTCTCCATGACCACTTGACCTAAGGGTCCTTTGCTTCTATGGATGTTTTCCACTATTAAATGAGGACATAGAAGTATCCATCATATAAACCTTCCCCTTGCTTACTCTGCCTTGTCAAAAAAATCTATGAAAATACTGGATATCAATTTTTTACTCATAATGCCTTGTAATTCTTTGCTTAATTATCTTTGCTTAGGATTCTTGCTCAAAATTCTCTACTCAATTGCTCAATTCTTTTCTCAATTCTCTTAGAAAATCTTAGGTGTTAAAAGGTTTGGTCTGATTGGGAGAGAGATATTTATAGGCTAGTACTTTGAGCATGATCATCATGTCATTTTTGAATTTGGGAGCCCCATAAATGTTAAGGGTGGCACACACACTTGAGGAATGACTCACAAGAGATTTTATAGTGATCTTCATGGGGAATTGTTCAACATGGAACATCTATTATTAACGGTGAGGGGAGTGGGGTAGATAACCTCTATCAAAGGATGTTTCAAATTTAGAAGAGCCAAAGCATGGAAACTTGGTGGTTGGATGAATAACTTGTGCCAATGACACTTATTCTCAAAAGGAAACAACATAAAAACATGAAAAATCAACAAAGGAAGGGAAACACACAAATGAAAAAGAAACTAACTAACTATGTATAAGAGAGAACCATTAAATTAGTTGAAGTGTTTTAATTTTATTCCATTAACAAAAATCCATAATACATTACCCTCTTTGTCCTCCAACTCAAACATGTTACCCTATTGATTACTCATCATGTGGAAATGCCCCCTCCATAGGGAATTGAACTTTGCATGTTGTCCTAACTTTGTGGCCCTTTGGTCATATTTTAGGACCAAGTATCCTAGATTAAAGCCTAGGTCTGATGATTTCTAATAAAACCATCACTTGATTGCTTATTGTCTAGTAACCTTAGCATCAATATCTTATTCCCTTGCTTCTTGGAGGTTAATCAAATCTACCAACCTGACTTCTATCACTCCAATCTCTACTACTTCAATAGCTTTCAAAAGTTTTAAAGCAAGAATTTTTGTTGATATGGGCATTACCACTTCCTTATATACTAATTCATATAGGGATGCCTTTAAAATTTTATTGGGAGTAATTTAGTTGGCCCATAGATCCTTATGAGATGCATATTCCACTTCCTTTGTTGCTCTACACCCATCCTCTTGATTAGCTTGATTAGGTTCTTATTTGTTGATTTGGCTAACCCATTCCCTTGCAGGTAGTATTTGGATAAAGTCTTTAGGAAAATTCCTTTTTGGGGCACAAATTTTGAAAACTTGGAACCAAATAAGGCCTTTATATTATCAAAAATGATAATTTTTGGAGGGCCAAACCGTGCTACTAACTCCTCTAGGAAGTTGAGGATCAGGTTTTCAATTGCCTCCTTCATCAGGGTTACCTTAGTCCACCTTATGAGGTAATCAATGGCTATAAGTATCCATTTGTGGCCTATGTGGAAACATGATTGATCATCCCAATGGAATACAAGCCCCATTGTGTGAAAGGTTCATCAATTGTAACTGGATTCAGTGGCATGGCTGAATTCTATCACTTGCTTGTGAAGAATTGACATTGATGGAATTTTTTGATTGCTTGATGATAATTAGAGAACATGGTCAACTAGTAATATCTTATATGCATGATTTTGGTCATAGTCATCTTTATAGAGAAATTCCCATCTAGAGGAGTAAAATTCATATCTTGTAGGATCTTTTTGGCTTGGTTACTATCCATGCATTTGAGTAGCTCCCCATCAAAGTTCCTTCTAAAGAGGATTCCCTATACTAGCATATAAATAACACCTTAAAATATATAGAATATTATTTCATGTGAAGGGAGACCATATGAGTATCGATCTATCTACTTAAAATGGGTCTTATTAGTAACCCAGGACCCATCAACTTCATATTAATTCATTAAAACCATTTTTGATGCATCTTATTCTTCTATCAGGATACCTTCAAATTGATCCAAATACTCACAAAATCATCATTCTTAGATCACTTTGGTTGGTCTATCTTCATTGTCATATTATATGATCTTAGTGATCAAATTGGCCCTTTTTTCAATGATCCCTCCTTCCATTATGTATTATATGACACTAGAATGCACTATGTATACCACTATCTTACTCCCTACCACCAGGTGTCTAAAAATTTTAAGACCTTTGAAGATGATGAAGGATTTTTTTAAATGAAATTATACTTTCTCTCATACCCATGCAAGGTCCTCAAATAGAAAGCAATTAGGTATTCACTTGTCCCTTCTTCTACCTTTTAGTTTATCACAACTGCTAGGCTATGTTCGCTCCCATAGACATACATGAATAAATATTTTGAGAAATCAAGAATTACCAACATGAGGGTAGTGGATATTACTTCCTTAATTTTTTAAAATGATATTCTCCCTTTTGTGGTCTATTTGAAAGCTCGGTACTCATTTAACATCAAGGTTATTAGCCTTACCAATCCTAAAAATTTGGATATGAATATGCTAATGAAATTGATCTTTATTAAAAAAGTTTAAACCCTTTTATTATTGACTAGAAATGCTAAATAACTAATTAATTTTACCCTATTAAGATCGATATATATTCTTTATTTGGATACCATGTTGTAGACACCAAAAATATACGCATGATGGTTCTAAATATCGTAACTCCCCTGGACTACCTTAGGACCCTCTTGAGCCTATCCTTGACCATTTAACCCTAAACATACCTAATGATAGTCAATTTTTTCCTAATGACTTAACCCATCCTTTTAACCCAACATTAACTTGACCCTTAACCACTGATGGTCACCTTAACATCGACAATCACCCTGATCATCGATGGTCAAGTTATACTATCTAAACCATATCAACTAACCCTTCACTCTGACTTGATTTTTTATAATTAGCTCATGTAATTCATGTGTGAGACAATACATGCATGAGTTACATTTAGATAACATGTTGAACCCCTTGTTAACATCTTGTTGTACCTCTCTTTCCTTACTTATAAGAAGAGAGGAGTAGGAGGTGAAAAGGGATCCATTCATAACTGTTAAGAGATTTTGTATCTAGAGTTTCTTTTTCACATGTTCTTTCAATAATCCAATGATCTAGCCATCATGTTAGAGATCCAAAGTGCCACCACCCCTTGACTAATAGCCAAGTATCATTAATTTACTAGAATCACACCAAAATCCATTAATGAGCCAACCAACTCAACCATTCATCTAATCAATCCCCAACAAGATAAGTATCTATTTTTGATATGTCAATTACTTTATTTCCATTTCACAAATAGCCTAGCATAAACTAATTTCCCAAAATTTCCTTTTGTAATCTCATTAATTTGACCTTTTATCACCCAAACCCAATATACAGTAACTTCTAATGGTCACCTTGATCATTGATCGTTTCTCCAACCACTGATGCTTGCCTCAACCGGTGATGGTCATTATGGTAAGAAATAACAACAAGCTATTTTCATCCACTTACCCTTAACCAAATATAAATTTATTTTTGTTTTCCTATTCATAGACCCCTAATCTATTTTTTAAATCACACTTGACTTGTTTAGCATTAGTATTGACCCAATTATTATTATATTAGTCATTTTAGTATATTAATTTATCAATAATTTCTTGTATTCAATTTTAGGACCTTTTTATTATTGATGAAATTACTTTACCTTATATTTTATAAACTTAATTGTTTAAAATATGTGGATTGATAGCCCTTGAGGAAGCTCTTGCTTCTGGGATATAAGTAGTGCTAGGAAATCGACCCAACTATCTATCTAACCAACCATTTGATTTAGTGATATCTTATTTGTAGGTCATCCTCCCAAGACAAAGAGGAGCTCTTCATAATCATCTGATTTAATGTGCACACAACCAAATAGGTTTTTCTACCATACCCATATCTAGTTTCTTTCTTCTTCCTTCTTTGGAATATAAGCTAAAATTCTTTGAAACATTTTGGCATGCTCAATGGGACCCTTGAGTCTCTACTTGGGTTTATTTTGTTTACATCTAGGTCCTCTTCTCCCTATTATATGCTCATAAATGAAGGGTTTAAAATGAATTGCATACATTGGTTACTTGTAAGTTTAACTCAAATAAAATAAAGAAAAGTAGTTTAATTATAGCATCACTTGTATCACACACTAAACCAAACCACCTACATCAATCAAACATTGAAATAACATGACACAAGGCCTAACTAGGATTTTATCACCTAGTAGATCACCTTACCCTTTCCCAGTGATCCTTCTTGGAGGTCAATACCAAGGGGAAAACCAACTCAACTCTTTGGTTGAGTATAAACATTAGAAATTAATATATATATTGGCTAAGCACCTGACACCCTTATTGCTATAGTGTGTGAAGTGAGGGGTTAGGCACCAATACCAATCCATGTATTGATTCCAAATATATATCCTTTTAAGAGCCTAAACACAACTTGAAACCATCCATAGGCTTCTTTTCTAGTACCTGCTCTACAAGCCAATTTTAGTCACATGGCTATTAAATCTTAAGGCATAAGCCAAAAGAGAGACTTAAAGGAACTCTAGGAATTAACATACTTTTTAGTGTGTGTTTGATTTCCTTGCTCATTTTATTGTCTTCTCTCTTTGTTTGAGTGGTGAGATTATTTTAGTATTCTTTCTCCCTTATCTTGTATGGTTTTAACTCACCAACAATAAAAGAATCAAGTAGAATAAAACCCATCATTGAGCCAATCAACCTCTTCTACCTCTTTACCCATGGAGTACATCTAGAAACTAGAAGACTCTCCTCACCCATTGGGAAGTCTTTCTTTCCCTCAGGTAGTTCCCCAAGGAGATAAGTACTTTTCCACCTTCTTAGATAATAATCTTGTGGCCCTTCAACATTATCTCAACACCTTGCCCCACCATACCCCTACTTTGGTTCCACCAATGGACCCACCTTATGGCATGCATTCCCACCCTATGGGGAATACTTCTATTTCTATATTCACCACCCAACCCTTGACTACCCAAGCATCTTCATCTACAAATAATACCTTTGATACTAGTGTGGAAAACCAACCTACCCAACAAACTAATACCCTTACACCTTCCACCCCCACTAACAATTCCTATAGCCTAAGAGAAACCCAACCACTAACCAAATATACTCCCATCACCATGGGAACACCTACTATTAGAATTTCTAACCTTCCTTTAGCTATCCCCAATCCATTAGTCACTATTCCACTTCAAAATCTTGTGGTGTCTATACCTTTTACCTTACCACTAATTAGTACAAATGTCACCACCTTTCCATTAATTACAAAACCAACCATAGCTCCTACCTCACCTACCTTAACCTCTTCACAGGTGCCTATCACACCCAAATTGGGTTACATACCTAACCCATAAGGGCATGTACATCTACCCACTACCCAACCACCTACATTCACCTACACTTACATAACATCCACCTAACCACCTATGTCCACATATCAATATGTGGTAACTCCTTAGGATCCTACCAATTATCAATATGTCACCCAACCATAGCCATAATATACACCTTACAACCCTTTAAGTTCACAACCCCGAATGGATCTAATGAAAATTATAATGGATAAAATGACTAACTTAGAGTCATCCATCTTTAGTGCTCACAACATCTTATCTTATGATTAGATCTATAATAAACCCATTCACCCATCTATCTCTATTAGACCATATCCTCCTTAGTGGGAACTTCCCAAGTTTTCTATATGTCAAAGTAAGGAGGATCCCATTAACACCTTTAAGAATTTTGACATGCATGTTTTTTGATTGCTTACAATGATGTCCTCCTTCTTCTTACCTTCCCCATGTCCCTATCTGGTCCAATATTAGACTGGTATAGTGCCATAACCAAACACTCTCTCTTCTCCTTCACATAGTTGATCCAAACTTTCTTGGATTATTTTTCAATAAACATATCCAAGAAAGTCTCCATCACTAACCTTTACTCTATCTAGTAATTTGATGATGAATCTATTGTTGATTTTGTAGTCCATTTGAGGAGCTTAATTAATCAAATTTCCTTATCCTTACCCAAAATTGAACTGATACAATTTTTTGTTCAAGCATGTGTCAAACACATCTCTTCTAAATTATAGGTCCAAAGATTCAAAACCTTTGATTAAGCTTTCACCATGGTGTGTAATCTAGAAAATAGAGTCATTGACAAAGGGAAGTTAAAGTTGAAAAACAAAAACTCTACCTATAAAACCAATGAGGCCTTTTCCTATAAATTGAGAAACCAAACCAATACTAATGTAAACTATGAATTTTTTTGTCCTTTAAGACCACTCCTCCACCATCCATCAATCAACCAAACTCCTCTAACTCCTCAAAACAAAACATGAGAAACTAAAACCAAAATAATCAGAAGCAATTTACTATGGTTTGGAATCTTATACTTTAGTCTTGGAGAAGTTGTTTAAAGCCAATATCATACAACTTCCTCTTATCAAACCCCCTCAACAATTTGATTTTTCTCATCTTTCACCTAGCTAGTATAATAAGAATGACCTATGTGTTTTCCATTGAGTAGTTAGACATGATGTTAGTAGGTGTAATACCTTCAAAAATGTTGTCTAAACCCTCATTAATAAGGGGGAGCTTGTGTTGGATAACCCCAATGCACCTTCAAACCAAGCCCTTGACATTTTTATATAACCTTTTCCCAATCATGAACCTACCAAAAATGAGAGCAACAAATCTAGGTCTTCTCATGATGCCCATACTGTCAATATGGTTTTTCACATGCTTATTACTGAAGAACCTATTGCCCAATCTACCTATTATTCACCTCTCCACTTATTGAGGTAGTGGAGTCATCAACCCCTCCTTCAATTGACATACCTAATCAAATAACCATCACTACTTTACCTCCTCCCTCAACAGCTCAACAATTCACTTCCGCTTTGAAGATCATTCCCAAGGAAGAAAACACTACATCTTTACCTCCCATAGAGGAACCACCTATCAAAAAATTATATCCTTTGATTGAGGAAAGGGATGAGGTCACCACTCCTCATTCTCAACCCATCAATTTATCTTTTGATCCCACTATCTAGGGAACAAGACCGGTCTACAAACCATTCTCTAGATTATTTTATAGATTAGAATTTGTCTCCAAACTTGACATGGATTGAGTCATCTTTTGGTAGTAATTAGGGATCCATTACATCAACAAATAGGAACCTCCAATCACACCTTTAATAGACCAACCTTTTATTATTCAACCCCTATCTTATCAACCAAACCAATAAAAACCTCTACCAACCCAAACATTTCTCAACCATCTAATGTAACCAAATTCAAAATAATTAAATCATCCTCTCCAACCAAGCTAACCAAACCATAAAAAACCCTTTGCATCTTCCCTATGCTGAGCCTTAATCACCCATCTTTGAAAATGGATCTAACCTCATAAAACACATCAACAAACCAACAAACCAAATTGACAAAGGAGGTAAAGCCACCAAAAGGTCAAAAGGATAAACTTTTACCTCCCTCAACCCTACACTCTTTCTTGGGGCCTCATCCCTCCACTTTGATTGGGAAGCTAACTGTCTCAACCAAAGCCCATCCATAACTATTGGTTACACTAGCACACCTAATTATTGACACACCCATCTTCACCAAGCCATAAATAACCAAACTACCTAACCTAAAATATCCTACCTACTACCTCCAACTTATGAATTTCCACATTACCAAAACCAAAACCATCAATTAAAGACACCACCTAACCCAAACCTTCTATCACCAAGCCCATTTCTAAAGAGACTTCCATCTCACCAACTAAAGCTATAACCTCTAAACCCTTGCCACCTTTAGCTGAGTCTTACTCAATTATTTTCCAAAGGTTATTGCAAGATTCTTTCTTAACCTTACCCCTTATCAGACCATTTGATCCTCTAAGTCCAAAATCCACCTAGTATAATGAATACCAAGTATGCTCTTATCATAGGACACTAAGGCATGACATAGATAAATACAAATCTCTCCAAACTATAATCCATTATATGTATGATGAGGATGATTTATTAATAGATGAACTTCTCATAATCTATCTACTAATCTAACAAAAAATAACCACTACTTAATGCCTACCTACTCCCCCACTCTCACCTCAAAGTGATGAGGAACCAAACCAATTTCCCACCCCAACTCTTCCCTCTATCCATATTATCCATGTGGTCATAAGAGCACACTAAAAAGATAAGGGGAAGGCTAAAGTATCCATCCCATGGACACACCCATCTTCCACCTTTGAACTAAGATAAATTCAAGCACCTTCACCTTTAGTCACACCCAAGGTATCAATCTTGGGTACCTCTAAATCCAACCCATTTAAATCAATCATAAGAGTGGTGCTCAAACAAATTCACCAAACCCCCAAAATAATGAGCCTATATGAGTTGATTTCTACCTCACCTCATCATCACCAAGTAATGATAGAGGCATTGTAATCAATAGAGGTCCAACCTAAAGACCCTCAACCTCTAGTAACCTTTGTTGGTGATCTCTAAATTTCTAACCTTTTCACCTTCTAGGACTTGGAATTACCTTCTATCCACCTTGATGACCTAGATCCCTCTCTTTTCATCACTGCCTACATCAACCAAACCTACATCAAATGGGTCATGATTGATGGGAAAGATAACATTAATATCTTCTCCTCTCATGCCTATTATCAACTTAATCTACCAAATAATGTCATGTCCAAAACTTTGATCATCTTTCAATACTTTAATAACACCATGAACACTACTCTAGGAACTATTGTCCTTCATATCCATTTAGGACCTCTCACACTCCCCAAACTTATCTATGTAGTGGAAGGTGAATTATAACATTTTTCTAGGATGACCTTAGATCTACTCCATGGGTTATGTACCCTCTACCCTTCATCATTTCATCAAATTTGAGCATAAAGTTTAGGTTTTCACTATACAAGCTGACCCAAGTCCTTTTTCATCATGTAACATGGCTTATCAACCCAACAATGTCCTCTGACCTCCATCTAGCACACCCTCATTAACCAAAGACAAGCCCCCAACCATGAAGCATGAATCCATATCTCCTTCAACCAATAAGACATAAACTAGCTCATCAATCCCCTCAAACCAAATCCCCACCATAAACCACTTGGAATCCACATTACAACATCTTTCACTTGGGGAATATTACCTCCTACCCTTGATGCTTTCCCTACTCCCCAAAAGTATGGGAAACTTGACCACCAACCTGAGTATGACCCTAATATCAGAATCATTATCCCTTTCAAGCCATCACACTGTTAAACCCATTTCATCTATAGAGGACTTGACAAACCCCTTGGCCCTTTTATCACATCTTTTTTGCCTCAACCATTCACCTCTACCTTCTCCTATCTAGATAAGCTAGACTTTGCCAAGAAATACCTCCATAAGTGTGCTTGGAAGGGATTTGGTTTTAGATAATATGATCATAACCCACATGAGTTGATTTCAATTAAGACTAGAAAACCTCATGATAAATATGGCCTTAGCTTAATTCTTCCCAACTAGAAGAACACTAAACCACCTATCACCAGTAGTGTTGAGGAAGATGTCCTTTCCTCACTAACCTCTTTGCCACCTAAGTGTAAGGGTGATGACATCATTCCCCCTAACTTATTTTTAATCATCATGATTAACCTTGGACCCCTAACTTATCAAAAGGATGGGGCAACTATAACCATGCCCTTAACCCATCCTAAGATGATAAGAGATGACTCTCCCACCATTAATACCATTTGGTTTCAGGATGATGATTCTATTCTCAACTATCTTAGTGACCTAGATTCTTCCATATACAAATCTCTTCTTCTTGAGACTTCAACCATGTTGAATGAATCCACCATGGATAACAACTTGGGCACTATAGACAACCCTTGCATTATTAAAATTGGCCAATCACTAAATTCTAAGGAACTTCAGGACTTCCCCTCTTTCATTCAAGATCATAATATTGAATTTGTTTGGTCTTATAGCGATGTGAAAATAATTGACCCCATCATTACCACCCATAAAATATTCACCAAGCATTATCCCAAGCTCTTTAAGAATAAACTTTAATTAACTCACCCTCACATATCCATTTTTGTCAAATAAGAGCTTCAATGTATCCTATCTATCAATTTCATTTCAATGATTACCCCCAATGGGTCTTGAATGCTGTACCTATCACCAAAGCCATAGGGGGAATACACATATATGTGGACTTTCATGACCTAAACCTTGCTTTCCCCAAAAACAACTTCAATTTACCAAGCATTGACTAAATATTTGATCTTATAGCTGGCCAAGAAAAGCTATCCCTCATAGATGGATTCTCAAGTTACAATTAGATCCTAATTGCCCTTGAAGATCAGCAAAATACTACCTTTACCACCCCATGGGGAACCTTATACTATAGGGTCATGCCTTTTAAACTAAATAACATTAGTGTAACCTACCAATGAGTTATGACCTACATCTTCCATTACCTTATCCATAGAATTACTGAGGACCACATAGATGACCTTCTTGGGAAATCTAAATATCATAAGGATCATTTGGCCATTCTCAAAATTATTTTTGAGTGACTCATCCATTACCATGTCTACCTTAACCCTAGGAAGTTAATTTTTAGGGTCTTGTCAAGAAATATCCTTAGATTTATCATTTCCCTTCATGGACTCAAAGTTGATCCAGCCAAAATCAAAGCAATCCTTGACATGCTTCCTCCAATCAACCTCAATTAAATCCATAGTTTATAGGGGAAGTTCCAATCCATTCATCGCTTTATCTCCCAGCTCTTAGAATGATGCCAACCCTTCCATCACGTTCTAAAGAAGGATGTCTCTTTCAATTGGAATAGAAATTATTAAGAGGCCTTTGATTCACTAAAAGAGTACCTTTTGTCTCCACCTATCTTCACCCAACCCAAGGACAACCAAAATTTATAACTTTATATCTTTACTATTGACCAATCCATAGGGGCATTTCTTGCTCATTAGGATGAACAACATAAAGAGTAAGCCATCTGCTAAATTAGCCTCACACTTGTAGAGTACGAGAGTCAATATACCCATATCGAGAAACTTTGCTTAACTTTAGTCTTTATGGCCACCAAAATTCACCACTACCTTCTTAACCACAAAACCTATGTCATAACCAATACCATCCCTCTCAAGTATATGCATTCCAAGCCATACCAAAACCAATGTATTGCCAAGTGGATCATGATTTTAGTGAAGTTTGACCTCGAGTTTCTTTAATAGAAGTTAATTAAAGGGAAAGTCATTACTGACCAATTAGTTGAAGCACCATTAGTAGATAGCCAACCTCTTCCTCTTGAGTTTCTTGATAAGTCCATCATGACTCTATCTTAGGAAAACTTCACCTATCAAATGACCATGTTATTTAATGGATCAAAGTGTCAACATGGTGGGGATGCTGGTATCATCTTTATTCCCCTTAATGTTAAACCTCTTCCTTTATTTTTCAAGCTAGATTTCAAATGCACTAATAATATCATTGAGTATGAAGCCCCAGTGATAGGCCTTTAAACCACCTTAACCTTGGGAGTCAAAACAATCAACATATTTAATGCCTTCCAACTTATGGTCAATCAAATCAATGGCTCTTACTAGTGTAAGAATGATTTTCAATAGTACAAATAACTAGTTAATGAACTCTTAACATCATTTGAACACTACCATATCTAATCAACCCTATGGTCTACCAACAAGTTTGTCAACACCATGGCTTCCCTTGTCTCTTAGATTCCATTTACACCCTCTAAATCTAAGCTATCTATCATTATCTATAGACTTATCTATCCCTCTTATGTCAAGCTAGATTCTCTAACCATATTCAATGTAGGGAAGATCCAACTTGATCTTTTGTATCAACAAACCTTTAACTATCTTAACCTTACTGCCATTCCTTCTAGTTTTTTTAGGAATGCTCAAAGAGAATTTATCTAGAGTACCTCACATTTACTATTATGAGGGGAATTATTTACAAACATGGGTTTGATGGTTTCCTCTTCTATTACCTATGTAGTCATGAAGCCTCTCATGATATCAAATAAATACATGATGGGATCTTTGGGGGACACTTTAGTTTCCTTTCCATGGCTAAAATCATCTTTTACCTTAGCTACTACTAGCCTACCCTTAACCAAGACTGTTGTGATTATGTGAAAAGATATGTTAAATGTCAACAACATGCCCATTTGCATAATGCACCTAGCTATAGTTTTCATGTATCAACTAATTTTTGACCCTTCTGATAATGGGTTTTGGACCTTATTGGTGAAATTAACCCCTATTATTCATAGTAACACCATTCTATCATCAACATGACCAAGTATTTTACCAAATGGGTAGAGGCTATTCCTCTAATCTCAACCAAAGTAGAAAAGATTATCAACTTTATGAACCATCACATCATCTACCATTTAAGTGTCCCTCACAAAATCATCATCGACAATGGTAAATATTTTAAAAATAAACAAGTCTAGGGCCTTTGTGATGTATTTGGTATTAAGTTAAGTTTATTATCACCCTATCACCCTCAATTGAATGGATAGGTTGAGGTCTCTAACAAAAATCTTAACAACATGCTCACTAAGATGGTCAATGCATCTAGTTAGGATTGGCATTTGTATATCCCTTTGATTTATGGGCATATTGTACTATCATCTAAAATCCTATGGGTGCTACCCTATTCTCTCTTTTGTTTGGAGTGGAGGTTGTTTTGCCTCTTGATGTCTATTTATTTCTCTTCACATATATTTATAGGATATCATATTTGAAGATGATTATCATCAACACCATTTATCTTAACTTGAGGTACTTGAGGAGTGTCACTTAAATTCCCTTACCCATCTTCATGTCTATTATGAGTGAATCAAATAGGCCTATAACAAACACTCTAAGGTGGGAGAATTCAATATCAGAGACCTCATCCTAAAGGAAAATCAAGATGTCACCAATATGGAAAAAATCAACCATGGTAAGTTTTCTTTCAATTGGATAGAACCTTATATCATCACCCACAATTACGGATCAAGATCTTATCGATTATATTCTCTCAAAGGCAACCCAAAACTTGAGCCCCTCAATGCTTGACATCTACATCCTTTCTTTTATTAAATGGGATTAAACTCACCTTTTTGTCTAACTTAAGATCATTCCTTACTTTCAAACTAAATTTATCTCCCTATTTTAGGGGTAACTGATTAAAACTAAATCATGTGATTATACATCACAATCATAGCCTAATATTGAATAATGGGTACCATGGCTCTAACCATGGCATGATTTTCATGGTATTTTCTACCCCTTTTACAAGATAAATTTCCATGATCATTGTCACCTAAACCTCTTTATACCTAATCAACCTTCTTGTGATTTTAGTTTTGCCTTCATAAATGTCAACCTTTAAGACTATATAATTAAGTTTTTGTTAAGCAAAATCAAAATCAAAAGTAAATTCATAACCACAAATAATTAGGGTTCATTCTTAGCATTCATAGACTGCTCCCTCAAAGGAAAGCTATTAAAAACATATTTAAAATTGATTAAATTAAGGTGGACTACTCCCTTAAAGGATATATATGAAAGGAATTAAATAAAGCACACAAAATTAGACCACTCTTTCGAAGGATGGCTGAGTAAAGCATTTTTCAAAGCAAGCAATTTCTTCCAAGCTTCTCACATTGATCAACTTCCTCAACACTCTAAATAACAAAAAAACAATAAAATACCCATTATCAAACAAAATCAAAAGTAAAAGAATTTTGAAAGCCATAATTATCTCTCATAAGCATAATAATTTTGAAAGCCATAGTTGACACTCATGAGTAGACTTCTTGCATCGATTAGTCTACATCTCATATGACATAGACTTGTTTATACTGACTCTTTGGTAACCTCTAAAAGAGGCATGATTGTCTCACAAGAAGGTTCCATTTTCATCCATCTTCTCTCTATACACTATAAAGCAAGGGATTTACATCTCACTTGACATAATGTGATCATGACATATTTTAACCAACTAACGAACACTAATGAAAAGCATTGTAAAGGATTATGTTAGTTAAACCAATCCAAATTTGGTCTTATTTTAGTGTTTGCTAAAGAATAAACATCATGCCCTCTTCTTATCCTATCATAACTAGCTGATATATTCACTCAGATGTTTGTCTCTTGATGATATTATTTTATCTAGTGTTTTAACTCAACCTAATTTATGTCTTACATTAAGAAACATAACCATGATCATAACATGATATCAATGCTTATCATAAGAAAAAACAAACATCATTAGGATATCCATAAAATATCATATTAACATCAGACCATCCATAAAGAATAAAGCAATAATCAAACATTATCATCATAACCATAAATGTCATAAGCATCATCATCAACATAAACAAAAATCCATCACATGCCTAGCTAAGGTAAGTCCACATCAGTGTCCAATATCCATAACATAATCATAATCAATATAGCATCATCAATGATCAACATATCTATTATCAACATCATGAACATAAACATCAAACCACAATCCATGAATGATGAACAATAAATGAGGATCATATATATAAATCATGAGTCAGTAACATCATAATATATACAACAATATACATGACTCTCTCTTAAATGTACATCTCACCACATTGACTCATAGGCTGGTATCAAAATGATATACAACAACATATGATATATCATAAACTATATCATGACTATGCCCCTAGGGCACCACTATCTCCTGGGGCACTGCTACCTCCTAGTTCTTGTCCTTATGAGGTCCCTACCTATCCACCCATGGAAACAACCCATTGACTTGGTGTTTCCATGTTAGTACCACCTGAAAAACTAGATATGTACTCACCTAATTTGGGATCATCATGATAATGCCTCAGGACTATGGCCTCATAGTAATGTAACAACTCCACTATAGTTAGATACCATACCATAGGGATAGTGCTCAATGGTTTTATAGATGCTATGACTCCTGCTTCAGTCTATCTTAGGGAGTCTCTCTCCTAGGTAACCAAGGCTAGTGAATCTCTACCCTGATCCCTCTCACTCATAATTTTTGCCACCTTACTCTATGCCACTACTAATTGACCTTATAAAGCTACCACTTGAGCTTGTGTTATGGCTAACACTACTCTTGCCTATGCACCTAGGGAAACCCATTATACTTATACCTACTAACCTTTACCAATTAGGTCAATATCCATAGGCTACATACCAGCATCATCACCACCAAAATCTACTACGACATATAGTGCCTAGTACCATGCAGGGTAACCATCTACAAAACTTGCATTATCTATCTTTGGCCATACTAGAAACTCCTTATGATCTAATAATGTCCAAATGGGCTATGGCTCAGGTAGTAGGATCTTTGCATCCTCCCACCTATATCTAGGAAATAGACCTAGAATATCCTATACCAAGCCAAACTATTTTTATACCTTATCAAATGAGATGAGCTCTACCTCTCCATCTTGCCTATTGAGAACATACCTATAACTATGCAAAGATAATGTCTGTCTCTAGTATCTAGCCCACTTTAGAAACCTAATGTATGGACTCCAGATCATGTCACTAATAACCAAAGCCTCCACTGTACCTTTAAACCAATCAATGTTGTGCACCCCTCCACCTAGTCCTGATAAAGCAATATCATCTCTCTAACTCATGAATCCAACTATGGGGTTCCTTTAGACATATTCCTCTCATGGTACGCCTATCAACCATAAAACCCAAATGTGCTCATATTCCTAACAATATAGCATGAACCCAATGTTGATGCCATATCTCTTTTGAGCTCCAAAACCCCATAACTCTATGTATATCTAGACTAGTAGTACAAGAACCCAACAAACATAAAACTGTGTGACCCAATAACATCTCCACCAAAACCTCCCCCTACTCAAATTTGAAATAATGAAGCATGATATGATGATGATGATGATCATCATTAGTAGTCTCCTATCATCCCTCACCCTTTAATATAATGGAGTGTATCTAAATCTTCTAGTGTGACACCTAGAAAAATCATGGTCATCATCATATAATAGCTCCATTATATCATCTTTCTCCTCCCATTCGATGTGATAAATCTACTCACCTTGAATGGGTAACCATGTGATCCTATGCACATCCTCTAGCAAGATAGTCATCTCACCAGTGAGTATAAGGAATGTATGCAACATTACTCCTAGGCCCACCTCTTCCATATGTAACATTTCTTAATGAGGGCCATGATCATTGCCACATCCTATGACACATGCTGGTAGTGCAACATTACTCCTAGGCCCACCTCTTCCATATGTACTCAGTTATTTATAGTCATTCCTTGATGAATCTTTGGTAAAATATGAGGCACCTGATCCTATATCTGAATCTACTCTTGTCCTTATAAGGTTTAATAGCAAAAAAACTTAGTTTACTACCACATTTTTTACCTATATGAACTATATTACCCTCTTTTTATCTTACCTTACTTTACCCATTTTCCCTCCAACACTACCCTTTAACCATCCATCAAAACCTATAACTTAGCACTATTACCTATCAAAACCTTGACATTTTATTTAAAACATTATTTTCAACTTGAAACCAGACAATTAACACATTTAGTATGCCTTAAAAACTTCAAAACATTCCATAAAACTCTTTTCACCCTAAGAGACCACCGATGATCATTATGATTTCTAATAGTTAAAAAACCATTCTATCGATGGTCCTCAACCATCAAAGATCGATATGACCACCAATGATCACTATGCATGACCATTGATGGAACTCACCTCTAACCCACCCACCCAAACACACCTAAATTTATACCTCTATCCATCCCCTAACCTACCCCTCCTAATTTGGAAACCAACCAAAAAATTTCACCTAAAACCAATAAAACCCTAACCTTAGGGCATAACCAACCAAAACCAAGTTTACACCCAACCATCAATTAACTACACTACCAATGTCCATTCAAAACCAAAACACACCTACATTAACAATTTGAATGCAAACTCTAACTAATTTTGTAACCATCATCAAAGAGGAATTTAGGAACCCACTACCTATCCTCATCCATGTTTGTAACCACCCTATATATTTATTAGTATGATTAGTCTACTTAGTAATCAACCAATAACTATCAATCACTATCAATAGATCTCTTGTGCAAAATGATAAGCTATCACTATTACCATAAAAAATAGGTAAATGAATTCATTTGAATCATTCAACATTTTTTTTTGCACACTTTTAGGGTTTTTCCCTAGTTAGGGTGACCATTGATAATTAACCTAGGAGTCTTAACCATTGATGATCAGGATCTTAGGAATTATTTTCCCACCCCACATTTTTATCACACTAAACCAAGTACCCACCCATTGAGATTACCTTATCCACCCACCAACCACCTCATCACCTCACTATTGATCCATTTCAGCCCAACTAGTGTGTGTTTTGTGATGATATTATTTGTCCTTTTAGACTGTAATGATAATAATTGCCATGATGAACTTTTTTTGAACTTGCACTACCTTGTGCTAACCCTACCAATTAGTGTCTTCTTAAGATCACTTCTTACCTTAGATACTTAAAACATCACTTGATCAATTTGTATTTTCCTTAAGAGCACTTCTTACCTTAAATACCCATGAAAACACGTACCTTGCCTAGGAGACTTGAATTTTGTATGTTCTCAACCACCACACCTAGCTATGATCATGCAGTCTACTCGTCACTTTTCCTTTTAAAACTAACCTTATTATTTACCAACTATGGAAACTCAGTCAATGCACAATTTTAGCTATCAAACTTTTATCATAGTTTATGTGCTTGTTTGCACTTCAATGCTTAACCTTTGACATCCACCTTTATCATCACCTCCACCACTTATCAAACCCACACCCAATTATATTTCACCTCATCAACTCCTAGTTTGAAGGGGAATACCTCCTCCCATGCTTGGGTTAACCAAACCTTTGCCTAATAATCCAATTTTGTTTTACAGCTCATTGATATAATTTCTTAACAAAAAGGGGTAAAATATAGACATCAAAAATTTGCACATGATGATTTTGAATGTTACAACTCCTCTAGACCACCTCAGAACCTCCTTGGGCCTAACTTTGACCATTTGACCCAGACGTACCTAATGCCAGTCAATTTAACCTGACTTAACCCATCCTTTTAACCCAACATTACCTTGACCCTCAATTGTTGATGGTCACCTTAACCATAGATGGTTACCCTAACCATCAATGGTTAGGTTCTACCATCTAAACCATCTCAATTAGCCCTTTAATCTAACTTGGTTTTCTATAGTTATCTCATTTAATTCATGTGCAAGCCAATACATGCATGAGTTATATTTAGATATCAAGTTAGACCCCTTGTTAACATCTTGTTGTACCTCTCCTTCTTTTCCTATAAGAAGAGAGGAGTAAGAGGTGAAAATGGATCCATCCACAACTATCAAAAAATTTTTTATACAAAGTTTATTTTGTAGGTGTTCTTATAGAAATATAATAATCCAACCATCACATCAAAGAGTTGAAGTGCCACCACCCCTCAGCCAATAATCAAGTACCATTACTCTACTAGAATCACACCAGACTTTATCAATGAGCCAACCATCTTATCCATTCATATGATTAATCCCTAAAAAGCTGAGTATTTGTTTTTGATCTATCAATTACTTTGTTTCTATTTCACAAATATCCTAGCATAAACCAATTTCCTATAATTTCATTTTATGATCCTATCAATATGACTTTTTATCACCCAAACCTAAGACACAATAACCACTGATGGTCACCTTGATTGTCGATGTTCTATCTAACCACCAATGGTTGCCTTAACTACTAACTATCACCTTAACCACTGATGTTCACACCAACCACTAATGGTCACTGTGGTATAAAATAATAACAAGCTATTTTCATCTACTTACCATTAAAAAAATCCAACTTTCTTTTCATCTACCTATTCACATACTTGTAACCTATTTTTTCAATCACACCTCACTTGTTTAGAATTAACATTGACTTGCTTATTACTATATTAATCATTTTAGTATTTTTTTATTAAATATTTATTTTATTTGATTTTAGTACATTTTGATTATTGATGTAAGTACTTTACCTTCTATTTTCTAAACTTGAATATTTAAAACATGTGGATTGACAGCCCCTAAGGAATCTCTTGCTTTTGGGATGTAGCTAGTGTAGGCAATCCACCTAATTATCTATCTAACCAACCATTTGTTTTAGTGTTATATTATTTGTAGGTCATCCTCCCAAGCTAAATAGGATATTTTCAAAATCTTTTGATTCAACATGTGCACAACCAAAATTTTTTTTTTACCATACCTATATCTAGTTTATTTCTTCTTCCTTGGAATATAAGCTAAAATTCTTTAAAACACATGTATCCAAGTATCTTGCCTTACAGGACATTGAAGACAAACTTTATGGGTTGAGAGATACCCCAAACTCTTGGAATTTTTAAAAAACCTTTTATAAGTGGTCAAAATGGTCTTCCTTCTTCTTAAAGAATACAATGAGGTCATCCAAGTAAATGAGGATGATTTTGTTAATTAGGCCTTGAAATGTTATGCCCATAGATATTTGGAAGGTAGCCCCCATGTTAGAGAGGATAAAAGGCATCTTTGCATATGTGAAGGTCCCCCACTTTATAGTAAAAGTGGTCTTTTTTTGGTCTCCTTCATTAACCCCTACTTAATTATACCCCAAGAATCCATCTAACATGGAAAACATTTACACACCTACTACTATCTAGAAGATCTATTCCATATAAGGAAGGGGATAATTATCCTTCAAAGATTATTTATTCAAATCTTGAAAGTCCACATATAGCCATATTTCTCCATTATTATTCCTCACTAGAACTAAGTTGGACACCCAAGTTGAATACTTGATTGGGTATATAATTCTAGTGTTAATCAATTTCCTTATTTATTGAGCCATAAGGGACTAAATTTTTGGGTTAGTTAGCCTTAAATTTATTTGGATAGGCTTGGATACTTTGACTAGATCAATGGTATGCTAGATTACCTCATAGTCATACCATTTTAGGTCATCATAGGACCAAGACATCACTCCATATTTATTGCATAAAGGCATTAATTAGTCCTTTTCCTTTTGGGGAACCTCTTTCCCAACCTTTAGTTTCCTTCCTTATCTAACATAAAGCTTGGAGTAATCACTTTTATCTATGAAAAAATTCTATTTGTCATTCCTCACATCATTGCAATTGAAAAGGTTCTCTAGGGTGATCAGCGCTTTTAGTAGCTTATTAGATTTTAGTTGCATGATCTAATCCCCGTATGATTCTTTGATCTTCATGTATTAGTTCTCCATAAATTTTCATGGTTATTAGATAAAAATGGAAATATAGGCATCACTTTCAAATTTTTTTTAGCTCTAGTCATTGTCAAAAATGGTGGGTATGATGATTACCCACACTGCTTGTTCATTGGTGAATAAATCTATCTGTTTCTGTCTAATTTTTGCTTTTTCTTAAGTGTGAAAAGAAGAAACTAATTAAGAAGGGTGTGTAGAAGAATACCTGTTAAATGCATGCATGTTGAATCTAGACTTTATGAGAATTATTTGGTTGGGGAATAATGACCTGTAATAAGAAAAAAATACCAAAAAACTTGTTGGTTAGATAAGTAGTTGGGTGGATTGCCTAGTGTGAACTAGATCCTAGAATTGAAAGCTTTTTAGGAGGCCATCAATCCACCTAATTTTAACACTTAAGTTTGTGAATAGAAAATAAAGATACTTGAATTTAAAATATAAAATAACTAAAATTAAAAACAAGTAAATAACAACAAATAACTAAATTAAGACAAGAAAGTTAAGTGCTTTTAAAACAATGACTAAATAGAGAAACTAATGCTGGAAATTATTCAAGACAAGGCTATGGTTTTGGTTTGGAAATCTAACAAGGGATTAAAGAAAGTTGGTTTGGTTGGTTGATAAATGGTTAAGGTAATAAAAATACAAATATTCAAATGGGATAAGTGGGTGAATGGTTAATGAGGTAAGAAGGTAAGTAGTTAAGATGGAAAAAGGGGAAGAGGATAAGGAGGGTAAAAGTGGTAAAGGTGTCAATGGATAAAAGATGGTGAGGGAGTAGATGGATTGAGATAATTAAAAGAAAAAAGGAGATAATGGATAAGTGGGGATGAATATATTAAAAATCCAAGGGTATGATAAGCTAAAATTGAAGAAACAAAATCAAATGTTACCTTCCAAGCTTGAAGAAGAATGTTGTTGTTGAAGATGTCTTGAGGCAATTTTGGTAGAGCTTCGTTGCTTTAAATTATTTTCCTATAAGATGTGGATGACCTTAAAAATTATTACCTCCTTCAAATACCTAAAATAAGATGTTAATAACCAAATACTAACTTCCAACTTAACCTTGGGTGAAGCAGAGGGGGGTATTTATAACATTTATTGTGAAGAATAGTGCTAAAAGAAGGAAAAGTAGAAGTATGGCACCATTTTCCATGTGGTTTATGAATGAATAAAAATATGAGGTTTTTGGGATTCCCACTTTTATTATGGGTCTCCCATTTGGGTTGGTGTATCTCTCACCTTGCACATGAATCCAATTTTGAATGGAAATCATGCACATGGGTTTAAATAAGGCCAAAGACTTTTCACCACCCTTTCTTGTCTTCATCCAAGAACTTAAAGAGATGGAACAAAAAATGTAGCACCAATTTACATGTGGGTGCATGAACGAGTCAAAAATATGGGGGTGGTGGGATTCCCACCTTGATCATGGGTCTCCCATTTGGGTTAAAAAGTCAGAAATGGGTGCCTTTTATCTTTTCCAAAGTGCTAAAGAGGTAGGTATCTCATTTTTAAGACCAATTTCATGTGTGAGGGAAAAATACATGTTGAATGATGGCCCCTTAAGGGTAAATTCACCATATTTCAATGAGGGACCCTTATGATGCTTAAATAAGATCATTAAGCACCTTGGGAGAGGGTCTTAGGCGGGGTATGATGTCTCACATCAAGCCACATCACTTCTAAGCCATGTCACTTGTCATATCACCTTCCATATCACTTTCCATGTCACTTGCCATGTCACTTACCATGTCACATTCTATGTCACTTGCCAAGTTATCATGAATGGTGATAATGGGTCCCATAGTGAATAGTGATAGTGAATAGTACTATGTTAATCAGAGAATAGTGATTTGGTTAGGTTGAGAGGGGTTGGTTAAGGGTTAATAAGGTTTAGGGGGTCTTTAAGGGATATTGAGGGGGTTTTAAGGCATTTAGTCATCAAAAACTATAAGTGTGTAGTTTTTTAGTGTCTACATTTTGCCCCTTTTTGTTATGCAAATTTGAATGAACAAGATGTTAAAAAAATGAATCACTTGGTTGAAGGTCAGGGTAATTTTATTATGTGAGGAAGTACTCCCCTTAAAACTAATATTTGATGAGGAAAGGTTGAATTAGGTGTAGGTTTGATAAGCAGTTGGTGGGGAGGCGCTAGGTGGTGTCACAAGGTGGTTAGGCATGTGAAATGCCAATGGGTGCACAAAAAGTGAGTAAGTATGATAGTCAAGATTGTACAAAGACTAAAGATGCCAATGTTGATAAAAAAAAGGTTAGGTTCTATATGGATATTTGATAGGGTAACTGGTCTACAACATTAGTCATAGTTGATCAAATTAAGCCTATCGATTCATCTAAATAAGGTCAATGTTGTTCACAGGTATCCAAGGTAGGAAGTGCTCCTATAGAACAATATAAATGGTCTATTTCACATGAGGTGGGGTGTGAAAAGTGCAAAATAGTAGACATAGTGCAGTCAAAAGACCAAAATAACATCATTATAAAACATATAAAATGGTCAGGTCAAAAATGGCTAATGTCAAGGTAGACATGGGAAAGTGGGTTGGTTAGTTATAATAGGGTAGTTGAGTAAACTCTATATGCACTATGCAAGTGGATGCTACCTACATAGTTTCATAGATATAATGTCCAAAATAAACTTTAGGCCTAATGTAGTTATTTTGAGGTGGGGAGTGCTGGTTAACTTGGTTACCCTAATTTGATGTATCATGTAGTTAGGTCCAATTGGAGGATGTTAGAGAAAGGGAAGCTCCAAAGGGTGGAAAATATGGCTATCAAATAATTTTTTGATTGGTTTGGTAGAAATTTTGGATGAGATTACCTAAGAGGCAATTAGATGATTACTTTAACTATGCAAAAAGAATTTGTAGCCATGGATAAGTAAGTTCAAGTGTGAAAATTTTTGCCACCATTTTAAAGAAAAGAAAAGGGAGAAATATGCTTTATCAGGCTTTAGAAAATTTAACACTACTCAAATTTCCATGGTGATCTAATAGGTTCTTTCATCACCATTTAAATAAGCTGACATTATGCACACTCCACAATAATGTCATTAATAGGCTATGGAAGGGTATTATTCAACAATTTAGGGAAGCAAAGTAGTAGAGTGGGTAAATGAGAAGTGGAAAAGATTCAAACCCTTGACCCTTGAGCCAATGGAGTCCCAAAATAAGTAAGAATTGAGTTTTGAGGGAATTCAAAGAAAAAATTTGAGAGGTTTTAGAATATGGAGTGAGGTGAATAATAATAATATTAATTAAATGAGGGAGCAGGTTGAAATAGGAAGGAAAATAAATGGTATAAATGGGACACTAAGAGGGAAAATAGAAGAAGAATATATGAAGATAGATAAATTAGGGAGTTGAAAAGGAAGGGGGAGAAATAAGTCTAAAAGAGACCAAGGAGGAAAATTTTTTGGTGGAAGAGGTGAATCATATAAGAGGTTACTAGGTGGAATGTAATTAAAGAGAAGCACTATTACAGTGCATATGAAGATGTAGGTTGGGTAGGGAGGATCAAGGGAAATTATTGGTTGGAAGGTAGGTCATGTGATAGGGTATAACTAGCATCCACACATGGGTACCCCAAATCTTCCATTTGAAGGTGGTTTTAGTTTTTATTCTAACATATTTGAAGGTTAAAGTAAAAGGGGTTCAAAATAAGCAAGACCAGAGGATATGTGGAAGGAATTTGCATCCTAATAGCTAGTGGTGCTCATGCTCACTTGTGGGTCATATGAGCTTATGGATATGGTCAATTGTGTTATAGAGTCATTTTTTTTTTAATATATCTCATAGTAAACCAAAATTGAATAGAAGACATTCATGGCCATAACATGCTACATGTCATGATCATATTAGCTCAAAATGGGTTGAGGGTTTAAAAGGGAAAAAGGTGATAGGTAGGGTGAAGGGAATAGCTAGAGAGGGGAAAAAAGAGGATCCAAGCTCAACATGTAAAGGCCTTAAAGGAAGAAAGGGATACACTTGAATTAATGAACTTAAATAGATTTCATGCATTAAATCAAGGGTGTGGAGGACATGAGGAAGAAGACAAGGAGATATAGGTAGAGGTGGTACAACTAGTGACCACACTCTAAAGAGGTGGAGGTTGAATGGGGGAAAATAAAGGGGATCCAATAAGGGGTGAGGTGAAAGTAGACTAGGTTATGGATGAAGATATAGGTGAAGAAAATAATGAGGTCATATATAAAGATGAAGGTGGAGAAGGATGGAAGGAGCCAGACATGGACATATAGGAGGAAAGAAAAAAAAAGGTCAGGAAGAACAATGAATGTCCTCACGATGAGAAAAATGAAAGAAAATGGAGAAAAGGGAGAGGATGGTGGAAAATAATGAAAGGGAATGAGATGAAGATAAAAGATGAATATTAGGGATGATAAGAAGAAAAAGGAAGAATTGAAGTAGGGATACAAATCATGGATACTCACATAGATGTAAAAGATACGTGAGTATCAAGATGGAAAGAGGAAAAGGGTAATGCAAAGGGCAAAAGACAAGAATTGAGAAGAAGAAAAGAGGCAGTTATGGAAGGCTTCTCAAAAGATAAAAACATAGGTAGAAACTAGTTATGGAGGAAAAAAGAAGACAAAAAGGATGAAAAAAAAAGAAAACAAGAAGAATAGAAAATGGGTATGGTGGGAAGAGGGGTAAAATAATAGAGAATGGTGGTACACATAAATAAAAAGTATAGCAATAGAAGAAACATAACACTTACAAGATGCACAATATGATATGGAATTGATGAGGAAATGAAAGTGATGAATTTCCAAGGATAAGGGGAAATGATGAGGATGGCAAAAAAAGACAAAGGAGATAGGGGGTAAGGTTGGTAAAAAGTGGAGAAAGAGGAAAAAAATACAAAAAGTGGGTGGGGAAGTGAGATGTGATGCATGCACAAGGAAAGGTGTCAAGGGGGCTAATGAAGAAAAGTAAGTGGTAGTTTTATGGGAGATAAGAGGGGAAAATGAGGAAGGTTATCAATCCTTGTGTTAAAAGATATTGACAAGCTAGAAAAGTGGTTAAAATAGATTGACAAGTTAAAGGGAGGGAGGTTTTGAGGAGATAGGTAGAGGGGTGGAGGAAAAAATATTAGGTGAGAAGGGAAAATAAAGTAGAGGATGTGGCTAAGCTATCCTCAATAAATAAGCACTACCTACATAGTCCAAAAAGCCCTCAGGTCAATGTAGTTTTCCTAGTAATGGGGAAAAATGAAGAGGAATTATTAGATGATGTTAAAATACAAGGATGCTAGGAAGAATCTGAAGCTTCCTTGACATAAGATGCCCTAGGAAAGAGGGTGTTATTAGTAACAAAAGTTAATTAGAAGGAAAAGGGGAGGATAATTAGTTGTTAGTGGCCAAATTTCCATTATAAGTCAAGCAACACTGACATAGTCAATGGACATCAGACCAATGTAGTTCAAGGGTTAGAAAATGGTGCTCAAATTGGTTGTCCCAACGTGATGGACCACATGGGTTGGTTGGGGATGATAGAGAAGGTTTTGTAAAACAAAGGTTTTGGGTTTTGGTAAAGGTGATAGTGAAGGTGCATGGTGTATATTGGTGAATATTTACCATAATGATCCCACATTTAGTAGGATAAGAGACATGGATGGGCAAGGTAAGATAAATTAGAAATGAACACAATACTAAGCACCACAAATGACCTTCAATGGAGATAATATAAAAAGGAGCCTTTGTAAGGAGGTTAAATCTTCTAAAATTGTGTGAAGGTATAAGAATAGTGATAGTAGTTATCACTATGAGCTGTTTTTTAGAAGGTTTTTTATTAGGATCCACATAGTTGGTTTGGAAAAATTTCATCATCACTATGAACCAAGTTTTATGGGTAGTAGTGAAGTGATGACTTGCAAAGATTTTCTTTGAAGGTATAGCAGATTCCACATGGTATAAATGTAAAAACATGGTGAGCAATAGAGGATGGACTGAGTCTATCTTAGAAGCTGCATAGCCATGTTAGGTAAATGTTTCCATGTCTACATCCTCTATCATAATTCCTTAGAACTAATGACTTAGGGTTCCATGTAGAAGAGGCCCTAGTATTAGGGAGCTATGTGGTCTAGGATATTAGCTATATAATTAGATTAGATGGGGGAGATTTTATAAAGGCAAGCATTTAGGAGTTACCACCACTAGCAAAAGTGGTAGTTTTAAAGGTGTGATTATTATAGTAGCCCATTAGAAGCTAATTTACATCAACTAGGCTAAATGTGACAATGATGAAAAAGACCATTAGGCTTATAAAGATCATAAGATGACAAAGCAAGGAAAGACATCAAATGTGGATTAGATGATAAGGGCAACAAAAAGAGATCATGATAGTGTATAATGGCATTATTGAGGTGACTAATCAGATCAAGTGAGATGTGTCCATATGAAAAGGTAAGTACACATGACCATTTTAAGTGGGAATATTGTTTAAGGGAATCAATGACATCATATGACCTTCCCCATCGATGGAATAGAGAATCATGTCGATGAAGAAAAATGGTTACGTATGCTATTTAAAGAATCATGATAAGGATGAGTGTCTATCATTGAGTTATTTGGATTTGCAGGTTATAGAGAGTGTAGATAAATACACAAGGTTGAATATGGAAAACAATGGGAACTATGGTAGAGATAATCAGTAACCCTTGTGACCTAAAATAATTAATATGGTGAATGTGTAGATCTACCAGATATTATAACACGTAATGGCAATAATAGAAGTACTCTTAGAGAAAAAATAAGAGGAAAGGCACCTACAACCTAAGCTTGGCCTAAACTCTTACCTTTATAGCAGTGAAGAAGGTAAAAATTTTACTATGCAAGATGTAGGGTTGGATAACATGACTATCGACTTATCTATGAAGAGAACCCTCACTATCCAAAGGGATGTTCACTAAGGCAATAACTAATGGTACCTATGTGAATAGAAAAAACAAAGTAGAGGGATGTAATGGTTGAAATAGGTGAGTGGGGTGAAATACCCAGATTAGAATATGATTTTTGCTTTATGGGGATGAATGCAGAAGAGTAGAATAGAGTACACCCTTTAGCAACTGCTAAGATAGGGAATGTTATAGATGTTAGTTCAAGGAGAAATCAAGTATAAGGATGGATGAACACAAATTTAGAGTCACTAGATGATAAACCTAGTACTTAGGTAGGAAAATAATGTATGTAGGGGCCTTAAGTGAAGTGTGGATAGTCTGATAACTTTATATGTGCCTTTTGACTCCTCATACCCTAAATAAAATATTTCATAGTTAGTTATAAACATGTACAAAATATGTTGGATGTCACTGGTAAAATGTTATCATGATTAAGGTTGTGTGGATACTTATGAATTTTATAGTTATGGTTATGGTTGTTGTAATCTCAATTAATATAAAAAAATGATTATTATTTTTTCAACACTGGATGGTAAAAGTCATGATGAAAACATAAACCAAGCACATTAAGATAAGAATAGGGCATGATGCTTTATTTTTGACAAAAATTGAAAATAGACCCAAAGAGGGATCAACTTAATGAATATAAACCCTTTAAACACTATGAATGAGTGGTCGTGAGTTGATAAAAAAAGGTTTCTTGATCACAGGGTGTCAAGTAAGCTCTAAATCCCTTGATTTATAGATAGTCTAAAGGGAAGATGGGTGATAGGTGGTGTGAAGGGTAATGGGTGATATGTATGATAACCTAATGTGAACTAGTTTTCCCCTTCTATAGGTGGCCTAAGAATGGTAATAGACAAGCCCATGTCATATGTTAGATGTAGACTAATCAATACAAAAAGTCTAGATGTAAAATCTGATTGTAGCTTCTAACTTATTATGCTACTTGAGAGCCGATTATAGATTTAGATTTTGTTGTAATAGTGGGTCTTTTGCTTTATTTATATATGTGGGAAGCTGATTGATATAAGAAGCTTTCAAAAAATTTCTTTACTTTTGACAAATTTAACTTAGCCATCCTTTAAGGGAGTGGTCTAAGCTTAATGGCTTTGTTTAATTCTCTTGATAGTTGTTCTTCAAAGGAGCAGTCTACCTTATATTTAGCAATTTTTATTTTGTTTTTGGAAAGCTATCCTTCAATGGAACAATTTGTAATGCTTAATATATTGACCCAAGTATTATTTTGGCATCTAAATTATTTCTAAATGCAATGTTTTTAGACATGGACAAGTCTAATTAGGTCCAGAGGTTTACCTTTATGAAGGCAAAATTTTTAACATAAGAAGGTTAATGATATTAAAAGGTGTGGTTTTTGAGAGACAATGACCATGGGATTCCATCTTGTTAGAGATGAAAATTACCCATGAGAACCATGCTATGGGTTGAGCCATGGTACCCACATTTAGGATTAGGCTATGACTATGATGGTTAATCACATGGTTCTATGTTGTAATTAGTTATTCTCAAAAGGAGTGGAGAAAGATGGGTGAAGGTTAAAATATTATAATCAAGGGATGAGATTAAGTTAGACAAAAGGAGTGAGCTTGATCTTTCTTTTAAAAAAATTGATGTAGATGTGAAGTGTTAAGGGGCTCAAGTTCTAGTTTACCTTTGAGAGAGGACAAATGATAAGTTCCTAATCCATACTTATGGGTAATGATGTAGGGTCTAAGCCAATTGAAAGAAAACTTACCTCATTTACTCTTCTCCATATTCATCATGTGTTAATTTTGTTTTAGGATGAGGTATCTGATATTGAATTCCTATTTCTTAAGGTACTTGTTATAAGCACATTTGATACACTCTTGATAGATACAGAGGTGGGTGAGGGTTGTTAAATTATGTTTATAAAGTATCTCAAGTTGAGTTAAATGGTGCTGATAAAAATATTCTTTAGAAATAAGCTCTTGCAAAGATATGTGAAGAGAGGGGATTTGGACTTCAAGAGGCAAGACACCTTTAATCTAAAGACTAGAGAGAAATGGGTAGTACCCATAGAGGTTTGAATGTTAGTGTGATAGGCCCATAAATTGAAAAGGATGTACAAGTGCCAATCCCACCCTAAAGCACTAACAACTTTGGTTAATATTTTATTGAGGGTTTTGTTAGAGGCTTTTACCTATCCATTTGCTTGTGGATGATAAGGTGAGTAAAATCTTAAATTGATGCCAAACACATCACATAAGCCTTAGACTTACTTATTTTTGAAGGATTTACCATTATCAGTGATGATCTTATGAGGAACACTGAAGCGGTAGATTATATGATGGTTGATAAAGTTGATAATATTTTATGTTTTGGTTGAGATAAGAGGAATAACATCTACACATTTGGTGAAATATTTAGTGGCTATGATGATGGAACTATGTCACTACAAAGAATGGGGGTTAATTTCCCCAATGAAATTGAGCCCCCATTGAGAGTAAGGCCAAAATTACTTAGATACCTAGAGGCTATTAGCTGGCACATGATGTAAATTAGTGTATTATTGAAATTTAACACACTTTTTTGCATAATCATAATAGTTTTGGTTGAGGGTGGGCCAATATTATCCAAGGTGAAGGATACATTTAGTGATTTCTAGGCCACTAAAGTGTCCCCTACAGATCCCATCATGTGTGCCCTTGTTGGCATGGGAAGCTCCATGGCTATGTAGGCAATGAATAAGGATACCATCAAAAACATGTTTGTAAAAGATTCCCCTTAGTATGGTGTAATGAGAGGTACTCTGAACAAAGTCTCTTCAAGCATTCCTAGAGAGGTTGGGAGGAATGATGCCTAGGTTGAGGTAGTTAAAAGTTTGGTCATAAAAAATGTTGGATGGGGATTCCTCCACATTGAAAATGATAGGGAGGATAGATTGGCTATATGAGGGAGTGGTAAAATGATTAATGGTGATAAGGATTTTGGAATTATAAGGTTGAGAAGGGATCTAGGAAGCAAGGCAAGACATCATATCTGCGAATTTATTAGTAGATCAAGGAATAGATTAGACTAGGTAATGTTCAAATGATGCTAAGAGTTTTTCAACTAAAAGTTAATATTTTTGAAAGACATCATTATTACATTGATAGGATCCATTGACCTAGTTGACCATGAGCTGGGAATCACCAAAGATATGGATTGTCTTAATTCCCAGGGCTAGAGTAGTTTGGAGACCTATCACTAGGGATTCATACTCAACCATATTATTGGTACATTCAAAGTCAAGTTTGAAGGAGAGAGGAATGGGTTCTCCATCAAGAGGAATGAGAATAACTCTATCACCCCCTCCTTGTTGGCACTTTAAGCCATCAAAGAACATGGTCATTTGGTTGGTTATGCCATCTTCTTGAAAAAGAGTCATGATAGACTCATCCAAAAAGGCAAGATGAGGTGGTTGGTTTTTTGGTAAAGGATCTTTGACCAAGTTGTTGGGAATGAACTACCCTTTAATCAACTTTTGCTAGAGGAATTCAAGGTCAAATTCATCTAGGAGCATGAACCACTTAGCCATACATTGATTTTGGTATAGTTTAGAGTGCATGTACTTGAGTGGGTCGATATTAGTTATGACATGGGTTTTATGGTTAAGAAGGTAGTCATAGAGTTTGGTGGCCATGAAGGTCAATGATAGTTAGAGTTTCTTGGTATGTTTATACCAAGTTTAGTATTCTATAAGCATGCAACTAATGTAGTAAATGACTTGATCTTTGTGTTATTCATCTTGGTGAGCTAACATTACCCATGGGGAATGGTTGATGGTAGATATATATAAGTAAAAGGGGTGGTCATCCTTAGGAGGGGTGAGGATAGGTGGTGACAAAAGGTATGGTTTGAGTGAATCAAAGGTCTTTTAACAAGCACTATTCCATATGAAAGAGACATCTTTCTTCAGAAGGTGATGAAAAGGTTGACACCAGTCTGAAAGTTGGGAAATGAAATAATGAATGGATTGAAGTTTTCCTTGCAGGCCATGGAACTACTTAAGGTTGGTTAGAAGAGGCATGTCCTAAATTGTTTTGACTTTAGTAGGGTCTACTTCAATTCTATGAAGAGAGATGATAAATCCAAGAAGCTTTCCTGAAGGGACCCCAAAAATGCATTTATTAGGATTAAGATAAATATGATAACAAGTGACGTGTTTAAATATGATTATAAGAACAGTCAATTGATATTTTTGGAGTTTGGATTTCTTGAGAAGGTCATCCACATAGTCTTCTACAATCTTATGGATGATATCATGGAAAATATAAGTCATGGAATGTTGGTAGGTTGCCCTAAATTTATATAACCTTAAAGGCATGACTTTATAGAAAAATCTCCCCCAAAGGGTAGTAAAGGTGATTTTGTACTGATATTTAGGAGCAATCAAGATCTAATTATAAACCAAAAACACATCCATGAGGGATAACATCTCATGGCTGGCTATAAGATCAATAAGTTAGTCAATTCTAGGTAAAGAAAAGTCATCTTTAGGGTAGGTGAGGTTAAATTCATGAAAGTCCACACAAATGCGTAGACCTCCAGTGGCTTTGGTGATTGATATGATATTGAAAACCCATTAGGGGTAGTTAATGGGTTGAATGAAGTTTATACATATGAGACATTGAAGTTCTTCTTTGATGAGAAGGTCTATGCAAGGATGCATACATTAAAGTTTCTATTTAAAAAGCTTGGCATCATGATGAGTGACTATGTTATGGGTAGCAATGGGGGGGAGTCAATCTTGAGCATATCATTGTAAGACCAAATGAATGCTATGTTATGATCTTGGAGGAAAGAGGATAAGTCTTGAAGTTTCTTGACATTTAGTGATTGGCCCAATTTGATAATGTGGGGGTTGTCTAGAGTGGCCAAATTGATATCCATGGTGGATTAATTTGACATGGTTAAGGCCTTAAGAGGAAGAGATTTTTGGATATAAGAATTCCCCTTACCGAGGTAGGTAAGAATGGAATCATCATCTTGATGTTGGATGGTATTGATGGTAGGAGAATTGTTCTCTACCATTTTAGGGTGTACAAGTGGAAAGACTTTAGTTTGGCCACCATTTTGGTAGATGAGAGGTCCAAAACTAATGGTATTGACAAGAAAAAAAATGTTATAGGGGATGATGCTAGGATCTTTAGGTAGGGAAAGTGGTTGGGTTGGTGAGGATGGGATATCTTTCTCCATGGTGGTAATGGGTTTGGGTGAATTGGTGGGTTCTTCAAGTGGTTCATGCCCAAGGCCAAATGATTCATGAGGTTGTAAAGTTTTTATATGGGGTAACTCATGAGGCCCTTTTTCATAACAACCAAGGCCAAATCCTTTCCAAACATATCTATGAAGATAGAACTTAGCAAACTCTAGTTTGCTAAGATAGAAAAAGTTAGAGGTAAATGGTTAGATGGATGTAGTAGTGGTAGCAGATAGAAGTAGTCAATCAAGTCCACTATAAATGAAATTTGTTTGATGGTTAAGGAACCTAAAGGGGATGATTGTTCTAATGTTAAGGTTGTAGGAAGGGTCATGTCTGATACTTCCATATTCTTGGGGAGTAGAGAAGGCATCCAGGGCTAAGAGTCTATATTCCCTGAGGGAAAGATGTTGGAATGTGGTTGCCATGGGGTTCTCTAAAAGAATATGAGAAGAGGGGATAGATCAACTGGTAAAAGCTTCATAAACATTTGGTGTGGAAGTGTCAAAGGTTTTGGTTGGTGGGGTTGTGTCTTTAGTAGATGGTTATGAGGTGAATGGAGGAATAAGGACATCATTAGGTTGATATGTCTTATTACAGGATGTGAAAGGACTAGGGTTAGCTTGGATAGTCACAAGTTACCCTTCATATTTAAATTTGACACATTGATGTAAGATGGGACATAACTCATGGAATGAATCTAAGGTCACCCATGTAAAACATTGTATTAGAATTCTCCTTCTATAACATAATTTTTTTTGGGAATGGTATAGGGCCCTACATAGATATGGAGGATAATTGTGCCCAAGGTAGTAGCCATGGTATCATTGAAAGAACAAAGGACCATTGTGATTTTGGAAATTATGTTTGTGGGTAAGTGTAGTTGGTCATAGGCATGGGAAGAGATAATATTTATGCTAGATCCTCCATCAATCATCAAACTTTTGATGTAGGTTTGATTAATATATGTCATAATGAAAAGGGGGGATTAGGATCCTCTAGATGAATATAAGGTATTTCTAAATTTTTGAAGGTGATAAGGTTGGAAGTTCGAAGGGAACCAACAAAGGTGGCTAAAGGTTGAGGGTAATTGGGTTAGAACTTGATGGATTGCAAGGCTTATATGAGTGCTTGGCAGTGATAGGGAGAGGTAGAGACTAACTCATATAAGCTCATTTTTGATGGAGTTTGGTGAATCTACTTGAGGATAGCTTTTCAAATGGATATTACATATGGATTAGGGTATGGAGGGTTAGATGGGGAAGCACCTAAGATAGACACCTTGGGTTTGTTTGAAGATAGAGATGGTTGGGTATTGTTTACTTAGGAGTTCAAGGAGGGGTAAGTCCAAGGAATAGATGCCTTAACCTTCCCTTTATCCTTTTGTTGGGCTCGAGATTAGGTAAATATGTGAATAGTGTGGATAAGGGGTTTTCTTATATTGGATGGTTGATTTGGTTCCTCTTCTTTACTTTTGGGTTAGACTAAATATTAGATGGGTTGAGTTAGTGGTTGGACTAGAAATGGGGATGAAGGAGGTTTGTCTGATAATAGATCATCATCTTCATACATGTTATAAACAAGTGCTTGGAGAGCTTTATAGTTTTTTGTGTCATGTTTTAATGCCCTATGGTATGAACATATCAAGTTATCATTGAACCAAGAGGGTTTGGTATGTGAAGGTTTAAAGGGTTTGATGGGTGGTAAGCTCAAGGAAGAAATTTACAATAATCACTAGAGAATGGTTAAGTAAGATTCAGTTAAAGGTGGTAAAGGTTTCACAATTTTTGTTTTGGGTGTTGAAGTAGAAGGTTGTGTGGACGTAGATTTTTTGGTATGTGTTTTGGGTAAAGTGGTATGCTTGGTTGATGGTTTTGGTTTAGGAAAGATGGTTGATGAGCTAGAGGTAGAGGAGGGCAAGGTAGGTACCTTAGGAATTGTCAGTGTAGTGAGGAAAGGTGTCTTAGAAAGCAAGTATGAAGGTGTGACCAATAAATTTGGTGGGTTTTTGGTAAAAATGATGGAATTGGTGTTCAAAGTAGAGGGATGAGGACCCAAAATGGAGGGAAAAGTTTAGGGAGGTAAAATTTGGGGTTTTGGACCTTTTGGTGGTTTTACTTCTTTGGTTGTTATAGTTGTTGGTTTTAGAGGGGATTTGGTCACTTTAGTTTTCTTGGTGGGTTTAGGTGTTTAATTTAGAGGAGGTTTTGGTTGGTTGGGTGGAGGTTTTAGTTGGTTTATAAGGGTTAGGTTAGTCTACCGAAGAAGGGGTTAGAAGTTCTAGTTTGGTTCCTTTACTTTTGTCTTGACCTCTGACAAAAGGTTCCAAAATTAGAGGTTGGGTGGATGAAGTCATCTTATCTTGTGAGAGAGATTCCAAAGAGGGGGTGGATGGTTCTAAGATAGGGGAGGTAGGTGTGGTATCCTCCGATAGAGGTGTGGGTATGGTGGCTTCCTTTGTTTGAGTGTTTATAGGAATAGAAGGTAGTTTTTTTCTTCCATTAGGGGAATGAAGAAAGAGGTAGTTAAGGTAATGTTTTCTTCAATAACGGGTTCATCAGTAACCACATTAATAGTATGTGCTTTATGAGATGGGTCTAGTTTATTGTCATGATAAGAAGTAAAAGGAGTATGATTAGGAAAAGGTTTGTGGAATATGTCAAGGGCCTAGTTTGGTGGTGCATTAGGATTTTCCAATGTAAGATCCCCCTTGTCAATGAGATATTGGACAAGGTATTTAAATGTGTTGCACCTATTAATGTCATGTCCTATGATTTGGTGAAAGTTACAATGGTTATTCTCATTATACCAACCTAGTATGGGGTGAGAAATATCAAACTATTGGGGTGGGTTAATTGGTGGAAGTTGGATGATATTGGCTTTTAGAAATATTTACAAAATATAAGGATGGGGATCCCTAAATAGAGTTAATTACTTATGATTATTCCAAGTTTGGTTCCTTTGGTTTCAGTTTGAATAATTAGAAGAGTTAGAGGTTTGGTTCCTTGGGTTCTATTAGTTGGTAGATGGTGGTGGTGAGGATTTGAGGACAATGGCATTGGTGGTTACTTTGTTTTTAGTGATGGTATTGGTTTGGTTGTTTGGTTTGGAAGAAAAGGGATCATTGGGTTTATAATTTGAGTTCTTTCTCTTCAACTTTAACCTTTCTTCATCAATGGATCTATTCTCTAGTTTGTGAGCCATGGTAAAAGCTTAATCAAAGGCCCAAAATCTTTGGACATGCAATGTGGATGAAATATGTTTTGTACATGCCTAGGTAAAGAGCTTTATAAGCTCAAGTTGAGGCAATGAAAAGGAAGGTTTGTTGATTAGGCTCCTCCAATGAGCCACAAAATTGGTAATAGATTCATCTTCGAATTACCAAATGGAGTAGAGGTTAGTAATATAAACTTTCTTGTATATATTAATTAAAAAGTGATCCAAGAAGTTTTGGACTAATTAGGTGAAAGAGAAGATGGAATGTTTGGGTATGGAACTGTACCAATCCAATGTTGGTCTGAATAATGACATAGGAAAGGTATGGAGGAGAAGAACATCGTCATGGGAAATAAAGTATCATGAATGCCTAAATGATCTTAAATGTTGTTGAGGGTCTTCTTTACTATTAAACTTGGTAATTTTTGGAATTTCCCATTGGGCCAGATAAGGTCTAATGGGGACTAAAGGGTGAATAGGCTCATTAAAAATTTAATTATAAGATAAGAGATTATGGGCTCCAAAGATGGATGACTCAAGGGTAGTCATCTTATCCATGATCAACTTCATGAAGTATACTTGAGGTTATTAGAATGCATAGTTATATGACATGTTTTGTTGAGGTTGGGCAATGTGTAAATAGCTAGTAGATGGTTGAGATGACTCCATGTATTGGTATGAGGTCTTTTGAGGTTGGGTGGAAAAATATATTAGTATTTCAATGTTAATGGTTGGGTAGAGGTGGGTGGTTGGATAGCAGGCATATGCCCTTATAGGTTATGAAGATAACTAAAGGTTGCATGTTAGGTCAGAGTGGTGGTTGGGTTAGTGGCCGATGGAAGGGTGGTGAATCTTGTGCTGATTGGTGGTAACATGGAGGGTATGGAAACCATAAGGCTTGGAAAAGGAGTATTTTTTTTATGGATTGGAGGTAACTAGAGGAAGATGGGTAGTGCTAGAAATAAGCACTCCTATTATGGGGGAGTGATTAGTAAGAGGTATAAGGGCAATGGTAGTTTAGGTTGGTGGGTTAGTTTCAAGGGAGTTGTTGGTTGAAGATAATGTTTGGGAAAATAAATGTTGATTAGTTCCTATGGTAGTGGAGGTATTGACCATGAGGTGGATAGGCATGCCATTAGGTAGATTTATGGGTGGGGTCAAAACTAGGATTTGATAAGATGTGGTTCTTAGGTAGTGTTGTAAGGCTACATGATTATTATTTAAGAAAGTAGGAAAATTTAAATCTCCTTGGACTACCTGAGTAGGACTTCTTAGAGAGTGAGGGGATTCTAAAATTTTGGAAATGTGTTTGATGGATGAAGAGATGGAAGTTGGTGATGGTTGATTTGGTTGTGGGTTTTGTTCCTTGAGGTCTTTTTGCTATTAGCACGTGAGAACCATACAAGAAGATAAGAAAGGGATCATACGTTCTCACACCTCAAGCAAGGAGAAATAAAAAGAATCAAGGAAAATAATGCACTCACTAAGAGTGCATTAAATCCCAGGATTATTTTTAATCCCTCTTTTGGCTTATGCCTTAGAAAAGTGTGAAGAGGAAATTTGCTTGAATAGGTCCTAAACAAGGTAGTCTATGTTTGGTTTTGGGTTATGTTTAGGCACTTAATAGAATTATATATTTGTTTGAGTGCTTGGGGATTGCTCCCCTCACATCATAATCCTAAAACTAGTGCAGGTTCTTAGCTAATATATATCAATTTCCAAAGTTTATACTTAGCCAAGGAACTGAGTTGGATATCCCCTCAATAATTAAATCCAATGAAGATAATTAGGAAAGGGTCAGTTGATCCACTAGGTGATGAAATCCTAGTCAAGCCTTGTCTCAAGTGTGTTTTGATGTTTTTTTGTGAAAGTGGTTTGGTTTTTGTAACATTTTTGAACTACAATTAATTTATAATGCTTTTAATTAAACTAGGTGAGCTAAAATCAAACAAGTAATCAATGGATACACTCAATTTTAACCAAAAGATTTTTTTTGATTTATTTGAATGAAGATAAGAAAAAATAAAATATACCTAAATACAACATGAAAATACAATCCTAATCCTAGATGAATTCTCTTTTATTTCTTTTTAGAATTTCAATAAAATTTAATTTTCTAAAAAAATACAACTATTTTTTTTTCTTTTTTTTTTTGTAAAGAAAGAAACTTAATTTTATAAGAATTAAAATAAATAAATATCAATAATTAAATTTTAAATTTACTAAAACATCTAAGATCCCAAGAAAACTCAAAGGTCCCATCGGGAGTGCCAAAATCTTTCTAACTAATTTTTGCTTTTTCTTAAGTGTGAAAAGAAGAAACTAGTTAAGGGTGTGTAGAAGAATACCTATTGAATGTGTGTGTGTTGAATCCAAAATTTGTGATAAATAATATTTGGATAGGGAAAAATAAACTAAAATAATAAATCACTACCACAAAACTTATTGGTTAGACAAGTAGTTGGGTGGATTGCCTAGCGTGAGCTAGATCCTAGAAGCGAAAACTTTCTATGAGGCTGTCAATCCACCTGATTTTTACACTTAATTTTGTGAATACAAATAAAAGATACTTGAATTTAAAATATAAAATATTTGAAATCAAAAAAACTTAAATAACATAAAATAACTGAATTAAGACAAGAAAGTTAAGTGCTTTTAAAACATTGACTAACTAGAGCAACTAATGCTAAAAATTAGTCAAGACAAGGCTATGGTTTTGGTTTGGAAATTTAAAAAGGGATTAAAAAAAGGTGGTTTGGTTGGTTGATAAATGGTTAAGTTAATAAAAATTTAAAGATTAAAATGGGATAAAGTGGTGAATGGTTTATGAGGTAAGAAGGTGCGTAGTTAAGATGCAAAAGGAGAAGAGGATAAAGAGGGTAAAAGTGGCAAAGGTGTTAATGGATAAAAGATGACAAGGGAGTAAATGAATTGAGATAATGAAATGACAAAGGGAGAAAATGGATAAGTTGGGATGAATATATTAAAAATCTAAGGGGATGATAAGATAAAATTGAATAAAAAAAATTAAATGTTACCTTCCAAGCTTGAAGAAGAATGTTGTTGTTGTTGTTGAAGATGTCTTGAGGCAATTTCCATAGAGATTTGTTGCTTTGAATTATTTTCCTCCAAGATGTGGATGAACTCTTAAATTATGACCTCCTTTAACTACCTACAACAAGATGTTAATAACCAAAGATTAACTTCCAACTTAACCTTGGGTGAAGGAGAGGGGGGTATTTATAGCATTTGTTGTGAAGAATCATGCCAAAAGAGGGAATAGTAGAAGTATGGTACCATTTTACATGTGGTGCATGAATGAGTCAAAATATGAGGTTGGTGGGATTCCCAAATTGATCATGGATCTCCCATTTGGGTTTTTGTGTATCTCACCTTGCACATGAATCTAATTTTGAATGAGAATCATGCACATGGATGTAAATGAGGCCAAAGACTTTTCACCACCCTTTCTTGTCTTCATCCAAGTACTTAAATAGATGGCACACAAAATGTTACATGTGGATGCATGAATGAGTCAAAATATGAGGGTGGTGGGATTCCCACCTTGATCATGGGTGTCCCATTTGGGTTAAAAAGTAAAAAAGGGTGCCCTTTGTCTTTTCCAAAGCACTAAAGAGGTAGGTATCTCATTTTGAAGGCCACTTTAATGTGTGAAGGAAAAATACAAGTTTAATTATGTCCCCTTAAGGGGAAATTCACCATATTTCAAGGGAGGACCCTTGTGATGCTTAAATAAGGTCATTAAGCACCTTGGGAAAGGGTCTCAGATGGGGTATGATGTCCCACATCAATCCACTTCACTTTTAAGCCATGTAACTTGCCATATAACCTCCCAAATCACAATCCATGTCACTTGCCATGTCATCATGAATAGTGATAGTGGGCCTATAGTGAATAATGATAGTGAATAGTACTTTTGAATAGTATTTTAAAATAGTATTTTTGAATAGTACTATATGAATAGGATAATAGTAATTTGGTTAGGTTAAGAAGGTTTAGGGGGTTCTGAGGCATTTAGTCATCAAAAACTGTGTGTAGTTTTCTAGTGTCTACACTATCATCAAATCAAACTAGGAACTGATTGTTGCCATCCTATCTACCTCTACATTTATGTTCCTAGGGATGATTTTAATGCTAAAATATTTGAATTCTTTGACCAAATCCCATATTTGGTGGTGGTAATATCTCATGTGGAAATTCTTTGCAACTATAATCCCTCTCACTTATCTCACTACTAATTCAAAATCTTTGAACACTTTTAGCTTCTTCATGCCTATGCGTTTAACAAGGCTAAGGCCATGAACTATTGATTTGTATTTGGATTCATTATTTGTGTAGGTGAATTATAATTATAAATATCATAGGGTTTTTTCCTAAATGGAGATACCAAATAGATGCCTACCCCAGAGCCGGTCTTACATTTTACACCATCAAAATGTAGGGTCCAAAAATTAGATTCACCTTCAAGTTATTTTTTTTGATCATCCTTCTTCTTCATGACCTTAGGGATAACCTAATCTACATCATATATTATAGGTCCTAAAGCTAATGGTGTCAAAATTTGTAAAAGGATAATTCTCAATGAATTAATTAATGAGGACCTTTTCCTTTGGGCTCCTGTTATCAACCACTCATTCCTCTTTAATCATTGCTATGTAATTCATCTCTTTCTTAGAAAACTAAGTGTGTGTTACTTTTAAATTTACCATATCCTCATCTATTATGCATTTAGGATGTAGAGGCTTAGATAACACCTTCAAATTCAAGCCATATTTGGTCCTCAAGATTAGATGGGACCGATCCAAAGACAAGTATTCACCTATTTTGGTAGTGAAATATCTTGATAGACATAGTCTAAAGACTAGTGAGACATCAATCACCATAACTTCCTAGGGAAATATTATGCTCAAACAAGACTATAGGGTCAGGGGAAGAACTTTGATGACACCAATGGTCTGAACCTTCTTCTTATTTAATTACATCACCCCTTTATCTAAGGCTTTATACCATAGTTGTAGTGCATATACAATCTGCTTGGGCATTACTGTGGTGTTAGCATTAGAATTGATCATGGAATTATGTAACAACTTTTTGCTTAAAATGAGAGTCAAATATTAGGGGGTAGGTTTCATCTTACTTACCCTTGCCTAATGAATGTGGATGGCACATGAGGTTGTGAATTACTGTTGGTTTCCTTTTCTTTATCTCATGCTAGCTCAATAGCTAGGATAGCTTGTGCATGTTTCTCCTGGTTTTTCAACACTTCTTTAAATAAATATTTCTACTTGGGAATATATAAGACATCCCAAAAGGAAACATTAATGGGAGCCTTATTTAGCTATTTTACTACATTGTAAAACCCTTATGGTCAGACCTCAGGGTCCCTTGGCTTATTTTGTGTTATTTCACTCCATTTTTGGTTAGTCAAAGGTGGCAGTTGTGATTCTGAGCACTTTTCAAAAGTCACCTTATGCCTTATGAAGGCTTCTTGGGTTTTGACCAGTCTCTTCTTGGATGAATTAAAGTAGTCTGATTGGAATCTTGGGGCTTTCAGTACTAGGATCTCACTTGCATAGAATACATCCTCACCCTCTACCCAAGAGAAAAGCACATACTCAGAGGTTATCTCCTCCTCTTACTCCAAAGACATCCCTTGCATCTACACCATTAAGATAGCATTGTCAACACCTAAGGATTGGTATCCATGGGGGGTTAATCTGGTGCATTCCCTTTTCTTCATTACTCAAAAATTTTCTACTGTAGATTACCTCTCAGACAATTTTAGGGTGTATGTGCATCATTTCATGGAAAGCACCATGAATTTGAGTCATCTATAGATTATTTTGGCTAATGACCAACTCTATATTTGTACTTAGTGAGATTATTTGTAATGGATTAAGTACTAAAACAATTTGATTTATGGGTCACATATAGTGATTGGGAACTTGATGATTCAACATTTGCCTTTATTGGTACTAGTTCTACTGATATGGTGATCTCTTTTCTTATAAATTTTAGAAAGGAAGTTTTGAGGGCATGACCTACTACCTTTTGAGGTTTATTATCTCATTAGAGAATTTCTTTAAGATGCACTTCATGTCATTCATCTTTGTATCTAGAAAACATGAAGAGGATGTGCTCACTTGAATAGGTAGATATACATACAAGGAAGGTGGTGCCTATGAGGTGTTTGGGATTTCCTCTTTCACCAGCACTGATATCTTGGGGAACATTAGCATTAGGGGATAAAGGGGAAGCTTCCTAGTGTCTATCAAGTTATTCCCAGCTCTAACTACTAGCTCATATGCATCTAACAATGTATGACCTCTAAGAGACTAAATCATGACAACTATGTCCAAATTGAAGGCTTTGAGATAAAAGATAATAGACATACTTACAAGTCGAAAAGATTATATTGGGATCCTTTTTTAGGTCTTATCAAACTTGGTATTAAAATCAATAATAACCTCTTATAGGGATCTTTTTATAGTGATTATTTATTATAAAAGAGATGACTGATATGCCTTCTTATTGAATCACTCAAGGAACCTATTTCCCAAGTCATCCCAAGTGGTGATTGGGCAATATGGACTAGTACTAGCCAAGAGCTCACTCTTTAAGAGAGGTGGCTAGTAGCCTTAAAGATACATTATGATGTGTGACATAATGCATAATATAGATGTTTGCAACACCTTGAAGATGTTTCACTATGCTTTTGATATCTTCCCCTAAGAATTTGGGGAGTGTCTTCAATGCATTAGTAGGAATATGATCCCACATAGCTGGGGATACTGGAGAGATGAGTGGGATACCATTATTTCATGCCATGAAGTTCCTCAGTGGTCCCTAGATGGCCATCTATGTTGGTTGTTGTTTCATTACACTTGATCCTACAGTTCTTTAGGAAGTTATAGCTACTAAAGGTGGTGATAATAAGCTTGGATTCTTCACTATTCATGACCTTATAATGGGCCTATGGATCATACACTCTAACTTCTATTTAGGTAGACTAGTAGTTCTCATCACATCATGTGTGTTAAAAAATAAAAACTCTTGATGCCTTAAACTCTTGCTTGCTTTAGGTGAAGAACCTTCTATGGGAAGCTTTATAGATGTGGGACTCAGATGTGGTATGTAAAGTGACCTTTGGGTTTTGAGAAGCTGAATCTTAGAGTTGGTTTGTGGGAAAGGGTAAGGAAGAAATGTGATTAAAACTTAAAATAAATACTAAGTCAATTTACCAAGATCTTTAAACATATTAACCTATAATTACATAAAGTAGCTAGAATTATTGAACATTACAAACTATTAAAGGAACATATACATGAATTAAAGTCTATAACATAAACAAGAATTAACACTATAGAAGTAGAGAAATGAAAATAACAATTAGAAATAACTTTCTACTCAGTTTGACACAAAACATCACATCCTCTTCAATGTTAGGTGGAGAATAAAATATCAAAGGCCTCAATGGGCATAATAAACAATATTCAATCCTACTCACGAGGGGTACCTGCTAAGGTCATAGAATGAAATATACTAACTGATATAACTACTATTCTAAAACTAAGCTATTAAAAAAGGCTTCTCTTTAATAATAGTGAAAAATAATTATTCCTCTACCCACTCCTTACAAAATAAAAAGGCCTAGCTTATATAATCATAATAGCCTCTTGAGGAAATGATACCTAAAACTAGGCACTCGTACTCATGATGAGGTCATTACAACTGAATGGGGAGCTCTGACTCATGAATACAGTTGATATTTATAATCATAGATATGGAAAAATTATAGTGCCTTATGATGTCTATGATGTTTAGAAGTGTGGTGGTGACACATGTTTTCTTCTAGAACTATCTTTGAAATGTTGTTAGGAAAGGGGGACCCACTTCTCTCATCCAATGGTTATCATTGAAGGTCTGATAGGGAAGTTTTACTTTGGATAAGCACCATGATTCCATGTGGAAATTTTTTATCCTTTATCATTTAAACTACTTATTAGGCCCCATTCCTATCCTTATCAACCAATTACATGATTCATAGCTCTGATAAAGAAAGCTTTACTCCCGAGGAGCATTATGATGCCATATGGTGTGTTGGTGATACTCCTAGAGAAGACAAGCACACATTTGCTAAAATGAGTGTGTGGGTATCACATGAAAATTTTGAATTTATTTATAACTACATAGTGGTCCTTACCTACTAATCCATTAGCCAATGATACTTCTTAAAGTTTTGACAAAAATAAATCTACTTTAGATGAGTGCTTGGTCACCACATGGAAAGATGACATTACTCCTGGGTGAATCGATAACTTATTTGGGTAGAATGAGTGCCAAGATACCATGTGGAAACTATGGAAATAAGATAAGACTTAGCCAAAAATAAAGAAAGGGACCCTAAGAAAATGAGGAGGGTATAACACAAACACTAAACTTTGTAGAGCATATCTGAGACCCAAAGTTGAATGCTTCAAAACTCAAAATGTGGATTACGATCCACATACCCTAAAGTAAATCCAATTTCCTATTTACCTTCAATATATTCAATTGTCAATTATATAAATGGTTATGAAATGTTATCTCTTATGGATGGTTTATTGGATTATAACCAAATTCACATTACCCTTGACGAACAACATAAGACAAATTTCACCATGAAATGGGGAACTTTTTGCTACATTAAAATGCCCTTAGGTCTCAAAAATGTTAGGGCTACCTATCAATGGGAAATGAATCACATATTTTATGATATTATTCACAAAATTGTAGAGACCTTTGTGGATGACCTCATTTCTAAATCCAAATGCCATAAGACTCATCTCTTTGATCTCATCATCATCTTTGTTTGCCTCATTAAATGTAAAGTTAGACTAAATCCTTAAAAATGTGTTTTTTGTGTCACATCTACAAAAATGTTAGGATTATTAGTCTCTCTTTATAGTATCAATGTTGACCTAGAAAATATTAATGCTATCATCAACATGCCCATCCCTTGATCCATTCCAAACATTCACACTTACCTTGATAAACTCAGGGGAATTAGATAATTTGTTACTAAAATGGATTGTTGTATATATTCTATCAATTCTCTTCTTAAGAAAGGTAAAGCCTTAGAATGGATAGTTCCTTATCAAAAATCATTTGATAATATGAAATAATCATTGTTTCACCCACCTAATCTTCATCCCCTTTAAATGATTGATCGTTACTATTGTATTCCTCTTCGACACCCATATTAGTTGGGGTAATGCTTTCCAAAAAATATGATAATGGAAGAGAATATGCCATCTAATTTATTAGTCGAGGCCTCATTGATGATGATAAATATTATACAAAAGTCAAATGTGATTTCCTTGCCATATATTTTGCCACTAATAAAATTTGGCATTATATGCTTTATCAAACCACTTATGTTATCATTTATTTCAATCCTCTTCATCACTTGTTTTCCAAATCCTTTCTTTCTAGAGATAAAATTGGCAAGTGGATGTTCCTCATGGAATTTGTTCTCCACATTATTACCCAATTTTTTTTCAAAAGACAAATCATTATTGATCAACTTGCCATAGCTCCTGTGCTAGCTACTAATCACATTCAAGATAGTCTTCCTAATGATAATATTATGTATCAAATGTATCAACCAAGCTACTGATATTGTAGAAATTAATCTAGAAGAGTTTTCTATCTTCCCTGCTACTACTAAACTAAAAGTAATTATTGAATAACTTCTTGAAATTATTGTCAATTTACTTGAAGATACTTGGACCATTCATTTTGATGGTGCTAAATGACTTCAAGGAGCTAAGGCATGTTGTATCCTTACCAGCCCTCTTATAAAATTATCCCATTGGTATTTAAACTCACATTCGATGCCACTAACAACATGGTAGAGTATGAAGCTTTAATCTTAGGCATGAGAGTAACCCTTGAGTAGATATCAAATATCTACATGATTTAGGTGATTCTCAACTAATTTTCCACCAAGTTAATGGTGATTATCAATGTAAAAGTGAAAATATCATTTGTTATAATTAAATCACAACTACTCTCACTAAATATTTCATTTTTTACCATAGAGAATATCCCTTGAGATCAAAATTCTATTGTTGATTCCTTTGCTTCTTCAACATCTCTTTTTCATCCATACCAAGTTCTTACTGATCCCACATTTATTATCTAAATAAGAAAATCCCCTTCTTATATTCAACCAAAATATTTGTTTATCTACCACATTGAGGTCATCACCATTCGACAAAGCCCATGGTATAAAGATATTATTCAATTTATTAAACACCAAACGTATCCTTTGAACCTTGATTCTCATAAAAAGACTCACATTTGCAAACAAGATTTTAAGTATGTATTTTAATATAACATCCTATATTATCATAATAATAAAGGTACTTTGATCTATTATTTTATGAAATAAGAGGTTCCTCCTCTTCTCAAACAAGCACATAGGGTCATTTGTGGTGGCCATTGTAGCAGACATGATGCAACCTACAAATGCTTATGCATGGGATAATTTTAGCCCACTCTTGAGAAGGATGCCATCAAATTTACTAAAAAGTGTACTCCATACCAGATCCATGATGATATAATTCATTCACCTCTAGTCAAGCTTCAAACTATAAAATCTTCTTGGCCTTTCTCCATGTGGGGATGAGATATCATAGGCAAATTACCTTGATCTCAAAATGGGCATGTGTTTATAATCATAGCCACATGATATTTTACCAAATGGGTTGAGGCTATTCCCCTTGTTAATGTCACTAGCACCACCATATCTAAATTTATCCTAAATAAATTTATTTTCCACTTTGGTGTCCCTCATACTATCATTTTAGATAATTGTGGAAACTTTTAAAAAAAAGATGTCAAATAGTTGTATGCTAAATTTAAAATAAGTCACAAATTTTACACACCCTACCATCTACAATGCAATGGCCAAGTTGAGGCCAAAAAAAAAATTATTAATAAAATTATCCAAAACATAATTCATGAAACCTACATAGATTGGCATATTCATCTCTATCCTACTCTTTGGGCCTATCACACTAGCATACACACTGCCATTGGGGTAATACCATTTTGTCTAGTCTATGGTTTTGAATCAGTCCTCACATTAGAAGTTGATTTACCCTCTCTTCGCATATCTCTCCATGGTATCACACCTAATGAATCATTACGTGAAGCTCACCTTTATGCTCTCAATCTCCTTGATGAACATCATCTTTCATCTTTACAACATAATTGTTAATAAAAAATCCATATTTCCAAACAACATATCAAATGAGTTAAAATTCACATGCTTAATGTTGGTAATCTTATCTTTAAATTAGACTACACTCATGAAAAATAAGGTAAATACACCCAAAAATGGTGGGGCCCTTATTTAGTTAAATATATTCTTGGTCCAAGTACCTATCACCTTCAAAACAATGAAGGCCATATCATCAAAGATCCCACCAATGCATAATTTTTAAAGAAATATTTTGCCTAAATCTTTCCATTCTTTCCATGATTTATATATTCTATTTATCTAAATTTTTTTTATAGGATACTTACACGAGTCTCACCCTTTATAGTAGTTCTCTCTTTTCACAAACTTTATTCCTTCCTTTGGGTCTTTTGGTTTCCCTTTTTTTCATGAGTTGTATTTTAAAACCATGGATAGGACCCGATCTTCATGATTTCCTTTTTTATCCTTTTTATTTTCATAATTTTTACACACTTTTTAACACCCCTTGGGTTTCCCTTTTATGAGTTACAATGTAAGACCATGGATAAGAATTGGCCTCCTCACAAATACCATCTTTATCTCATTTACTTTTCACATGCTTTGCACACCCTCATGGGTTTCTCTTTTATGAGTTGTAGTGTAAGACCATGGATAGGATCTGGACTTCCTCATCAAATCACCATCTTTTTATTCCCTATTTAGAACATGTTTTCATGGTTATAAGTTTTTGATCTTTGTTTTTAGCTTTAGCTTAACATTTCCATAATAAACTATGTTCACATGTTTTCCTACATTTCCCTCATTCTTATGATAAGGAATCACACTCTACTATAATTATATCCCTTTCTCACCCTTTATCACATTTTTTTTGATTTGAATTAATTCAAATTATTTCATGTTTCATTCCTCTTAATTTCCTTTCCTTTCACTCCACATTGGATAAAATAAGGTCAAATTCAAGATAGCACTTTTATTTCACCTGAACTTATGAGACTCTGAAGAACCATGCTCTCTAAGTTATCTCTCTTAGCAACCAAGTCCCAAGTATTCAAATGAAAGTCATCTTGAGCACCCATGTTTGGTTTTATAAATCCGTATGGAGGAGGAATAGAAAAAAAAATCCATCAAGAAAGTTAAAAGCCAAATCATTTAGAAACATAAGACTATTATATAAAAAAGGCAACATCAAAATTAAAAAAAGTCAAAATCACACTAAAAGATGTGATTCCAAGCAAATCTCCTATCTCCAATTAAATCTCAAATTCCATAGGTTGCCTCATAATAGAGATAAGGCCCATTGGGGTATGGTAGGTTAGTATATTGGAATAGGAGAATTCAACAAAATATATGGTGCTACCTACTTTCTCATGTAAGTATATAATCTTCACAATATACCAATGGATCTATAAGGGGTCCTAAGGAATGAGAAACACATTGTGGGAAGGTAGGTCCATTTTACTTTTCATGCATATAGCCTTGATGGGATGATTTACATACTTAATTTACTGACCTAAGCACTTGTGTGGCTAAGATAAGGTCTTCAAAGTTCTTAAGTTTGAAAGTCCTCTTGTTTTTCCAAATCTAATTTGAGTATCTTAACATTGATAAAGAGTTCCTCTATCTTGTTTTTTACTTCATTATCCCCTCCACCCATTTCATTTCCCCCTTAATAAGTGTTGACCAAATTTGGCTTTTAGGTCAAATTGGGGTACCCCTAGGTAAAAAATTTAATTTTAAAGTGTTTTAAGGGTCTAATACATATCTACAAAGTGTTTTATAGACTAATTAATTTCATTTAATGTTATATTAGCCTTTGTCCTTAGTCATTTTAGTCCTTTTAATTATTTTGAGGTAAAAAAGGGGCATTTAATGAGTTGTACAAATTTATTGGGAAGTTTGAAGGTTAAAAAAGATTATTTAATATCCCATGTGTCCCAAGAGGTCTTAATAAACTAACATAACTTAAAGGTGGTGGGTTTTTCAGAAGAAAGGGTAATTTTCTTGAGAAAAGTAGAGTTTGGCACTTGTACAACTCATTAGAAAGTGTGCCATGTGGGAGAAGGTTGTAATATGAATATTAAAATTAATTAAATATATATTAATTCTTGACATGCTCTATAAGTGCCTTTTTTGGCTCAAAACCATTCTTATCTTTTTTCACCCTTGTTGGCAAGCAAAAGCAATCTTTAGATTTGTACTTAGTATAGATAATAAGGTAAGTTTTAGAACAAACATCTTAGGGAGGTGAAATTAAACTTAGAGACCTTAATATAAATATAAATAGTTTGAATAATGGTGGATTGTACTTCATAAACCATCCTCATGAAGTTGACTATATTTTTCTACCTACTAATCTGTACACCCTATAAGTTTTGATTCATTTTGGGAGTTTTTTGTACAATCCAGTTGGTCATATTGGTTACATAGGATTCTATATTTCTCTTCATATTGTCTCTATGCTTTTTTTCAAGTTTCATGATTTTTTGATGATAAAAGTAGCTTAAGTTTCAAGAGGGAACACTTTTTTTGTGCAATAGGTATTTTTTACCATGTTCTAAATTTTCATGCTTTGGAAATGGTTCTAGAGGGTGCAGATAAATTCATAACCATGTGTTTAATGTCTTATTGATCCCCTCCTCTTTAATTTTCATTCTCTAGGGCAAATTCTCCATCAAAGTGTAGTCATATGCAACTTACCATTTAGGTAACCATTAATGAACATGTGTAGGTGTCATTAAGGAGAAAAATCACATTGAAAAGGATGTTTTAGAACTAGTATTAAGCTCTAATTTATTTAAATCATGAATTTGAAGGTTAAACATTGAGTTTGGGTTTTTCTTAAAACCATTATCCACCCTTGTTGCTCCATTCTACACTCACTACTTGTATACAACTCATATGCACCTATAGGTGCCAACATGAGGTTTCAAATACTGAAACATGCTATAGAAGTTCCCCTCAAGAGGGATAGATAATTATCTATTATTTCATCTCTTTTAAATATCATGGAGAAGGTTATAAGACCAAATTTGATGCTTATTACCCATCAATCCTACTTAGTACCTACAAAGTAGAATAACCACCTACAAGTGGTACCATAGAGGGTTAAAAGGAATTATAAGGTGTTAAAATGAGTACTTGAACCCTTATCAAGGTTATAATATATTTAAAACATCATGATAAGATTTTTTGAATTGCTAGATTGCTATGAGAGTTGGATTACACCTCCACATGTCCAATGATAGATTTCATGCCTTCTTTCCCCAAAAGATGAAAACAAAGTTTTTAGGCATTTTGATGACATTTTTAAACAATGTTATAAGGAACTTTGATTCTTACTAATGGGTTTGTTTTGAATTTACCACATAGGAGAGATACTTTTCCAATTTTGGGAGGTAGATGACAAAAAGAAGGGTTATCATTTGAAGGCCTAAAGTTGCATACCAAGACACTAAAAACAACCAATAAAATCTACAAGTTTAACCCAAATAGACCTTCTTCCCTAAATTGTAAACTAAACCTTATTGACATGTGAGAATGGTTACAAATGGCTGACATAAATATTGAGTATATAAATATCATTAAGGAAATATGCCATACTATTTTGTCTCCCATTGGCATAACAAGTCTCTTTTTACTACAAAATTCACACTTACACCTTGCCTGTAGATATCAAAGAGCTCTCAAAATGAGCTTGAGAAGGGACAAACCTTTAGACATGAATATATCACTAGGAATGGTAATTTGAAGTCTTCTAAAGAGTTTAGAAGGATGTGTGGTATAGTCTCATGGGTTTAAGCCATTTATTGAGTCCCTTATAGTTACCTATAGGTGACTATAGGAAAATAATTAATTAGGATAATGAGTAAAGGGTTGATACCATTGAAGTTAAAATTATAGGCATATGGATTGAATATGTAATAAAAATGGCAAGATGAGTCAACAACACCCAATTTAGGTCTTGTATCATTAGTCTCAGGTCCACCTAAGCAAATCTCACCTACAGGTATGGTGTTAAGGAGCAGGACACAGTCAAGGTTATGCACTCAGTCACCTAGGTAAAAGAGTAAAGAGAATGTGGAAGATTAGAGATGAAATATATGAATTAAAATAAGGAAAGTATGAATATATGGATCCATTAAGAGTTTTTAGACCCTATTCTTAAGCCCAAGGCATATAATCATGCACCTACATATACCCTCCAATGCAAAACATAGTCAAGGTTACACTCAATTTGATAGATAATAAAAAATTAGTGTATACAACATTTATAGGGTCTAACCATATAAGGAAAAACCTACAGGCACCCTCCTAAACATGAAATACAGGTAGGCAAAGGTCATACTCAATCCATACCAGTCAAGGTGGAGGAGTGTGTGAGAGGTTGGAGACACAAATGGATAATGGATCAAATTAATTATGATCATGAAAAAATATATAATCTCTTTGAATTAAAAAACAAGCAAATGGAAGGTGTCTAATTAGAGAAACATAGTCTACATGTTAAAACCCTGCATAGTCTACTTTCTTCCTAATATGTCTTGGTTTTTTTCAAGTTTAAGGGGTCTAGGATTAAGACCAAGGGATATAAATTTGTACATAACATGTTTATGAGTTGAGTAATATTATAAAATATTTAATTTTGAATGTTGAAATAGGGGAAGTATCGTCTATTTTGTCTTAGATAGAGGGTACTTTCCCTTAGTCTTAAACTGGTAGGTTTGGAGGATTAGGTAAGAGGAGTAAAATATAAGCTAAGGAGACACTTTAAAATGGTTTTTAAATTTGAGGGACACCTATTAAAATCAATGAAACCAACCATATATAGATGAAACTAAATAGAGTGACCTAAAATCCCAAAGTTGTAGGCAGGCCTAAAGGCAAAGTTTAGGCCTAGTGCCAAATGAGGAGGTTATTTTCACTTCTAGTCCTATTTATGATTTATAATATATTTGAGAGTCATTATGGGATAATTATATAAGTTTATAATACATTAATATATATATTAACCATCAAAAACTCTTTTTGGGCTTCAAGGACAATTCAAGCCTACTAAGCATGACTAGGAATAACATCCAAAAAGGGGGTCAAATTTATATTTGGATTTAGATGATCACTAAAACCTATTGGATCATGAATATGGGGTAAATAATATGTGTTTTAATGATTTTATAAGGCAAATAAACCCTTGAGGAATCCATTTTTGGCTCAGAGATAACACTAGACCTATAGGAAAAGGAGGAAAAGGTTTGATAAGATAAGTTTGGATACTCATATCTCTCTTGATGATTTGCATGGGAACCAAAGAGATTTAGAGGAGTTATAGGAGGTCTTAAAAAATCAATTTGTGTAATTTTTATACAAATCCAATGTTATAAATTTATGAATGAACCTTAAGAACAAAAATAGGCCTAAAACCCTCCTAAATCCTTGCCAGTGACTAGTTTGGAGAAATGGAGTTGGATCTCTAGACTAATGGAATAGTTTGAATAAGATGATGATTGGAAATTTAAAATGACTCCCTAAATATATTCCCAATGCTTTTTGTCTATATAGAATTATATAGACAAGGTACAAAATAGGAGTTTCTTGACAATTTTATGTATTGTGTAGATTGCAAGAGGTTTAAAGAGATTCCAATCACATGGGGGGGAATATTAGGACTTAATATAACTACCCATGTAAATTTAATTCCTTGTAATAATATTAAGTTCCTAAAATAGGTGTTTCATCTCAACCAATAAAAACTGGCATAGTGGATAAACTAGTGAGAAGGGTGGAAAACTTCAAGTGGGGTGATTTTAAGGTGTGTCTGATGATTCTAAGGACATGAAGGGTATTTAAAATTTTCATACACTACCTCCCATGTATTTTCATTGGAAATTTATTCCTTTTTAGAGGTCAAGTGTGTAGATTGCATGAAAGAAGAGTTTCTTGGATTACAGATGATGATGGTTCATTTCCAAATGATTCTAGATGACCAGGCATACAACCAATGCATGGAGAGGAATGCCTAAAATACACACACTTAATTAAAATCATCATACCTATCCATAATTAGTTTTTGGATGTTTGTTAGGTTATGGATCTAAAAGCTTCACTAATGCAAACATGGAGGAGGTTGTTGAGTTATAAAGAAATCGACATTGGCAGCGCAACTGACATCGGTCATCTTCAGTGTTCACAGTAACTGACGTTGGTTATGGGTCGGCCGACATCAATCAAACAGGCACCAATGTCAGCAACCTGTGTGTACATGCATTTGCATGCACTTCCAGAACTGGTCTTATTTTAGATGGATAGTTTATTTGCATGTAAAAGACTAATTTTAGTCTTGAGTCTGTGTTTCTAATTATTGTAATTAGAAGTCTAATTATTGTTTGCATGAGATCTATATAATAGAATCATGGGGCTGTATTGTAATCAAGAACAAGGAAGAGATCCTTTCAATTGTAAGATCTAGGTTTGTAAGTGTGCAAGACCAGGTTGATCTACAGGTTGTGCAAGATCATGGAAGATCTACTTGGTAAGTAAGATCAGAAGATTTGTAGGTGTGCAAGTTTAGGAAGATCTACTTGGAGTACTTTGAGTACTTGTTATACTGGCAGTATTGTTATTGACTGGTGGAGGGTATAAATCTATGTTTGAGTTGTGGTTGTAATTGGTTGTGAGAGAAAGAACTCTTGAGGGAGAGTTATTGGTACACCCAAGAGGTGTGGGAAGAGTGTGATCTCTTTTTTGTATTTCCTTTTGGATGAGTTGAATACAAGATTGTATTGTCTCTCAAATTCTGTGTTGTTTCTAATTTCTAGTTGTTACTTCTAGTTAAATTTTGTGTTTAGTTGGTTATACAAGGTAATGAATTATGCCCCTAATCTTGACAAAATGGTATCAGAGCTAGGGTTGCAGGTTCACTGAGCCTGGTTCGGAGCAGGTTTATGTTTGATTATACGTCACTCTCAGGGGTTTCTGATTGAGTGGGAGTATAGCAATGGCAGAAGAAAGTAAGTTAAGAATGGAGAAATTCAATGGCAAGAATTATCAATTATGGAGGATGCAGATAGAAGATTATCTATATCAAAAATATCTATAATTACTGTTGGGTGGGGTTGCAAGCAAGCCCATGGATATGAAAGATGAAGAATGGAAGGTTCTTGATCAGAAGGCTTTGGGATTTATAAGGTTGAGCCTAGCATCATCTGTGATTTCTAGCTCATCACAGGCTAAGACAATGGTAGAGTTAATGGAATCTTTGGCAAATTTATATGAAAAACCCTCAGCTTCGAATAAAGTATTTCTTATGAAGCAATTATTTAATTTGCAAATGTTGGATGGTGGATCGGTACACAATCATCTTAGTGATTTACATGGATTAGTAAATCAATTAGTTTTAGTCAATATTGCTTTTGATGATGAAATTAAGGCTCTCTTAATCTTATGCTCATTACCTAAAAGTTGGGATAGTTTGGTAATGGCAGTTAGTAATACTGCGTCTGCTTCAAATATCTTGAAAGTTGATGATGTTGTTAGTGTAATATTGAATGAAGAAATTAATAGGAAAAGCACAGGTGAATCATTAGGGAATGCTTTAAGTGTTGAAAGTAGGGGAAGGCAAAGAGAGAAGATCAAGCAAGGGAAATCAAAGTCAAAGATAGGTAGGAGATCCAAATCTAGGTATGGCAGAATAATCTGTTGGAATTATGGAAAGCAAGGGCATGCAAATAAAAATTATTGGTTGGTTAAAGATCAACATGAAGGAAATGAAGAAGTAGATGTAGATATTGTTGCACAGGATGCTCTTATATGTTCCTTGGATAAAGTGGAATCTTGGGTTTTAGATTCTGGTGCCTCTTTCCATGCAACCCCAAATAGAGAATTTTTCCATGAATATGCCCAAGGAGACTTTGAAGAGATTTATTTAGGGGATGGTAAGCCTTGTCAAGTGGTTGGCAAAGGGAAAGTGCATCTGAAATTGTAGATGAGCAACACATGGGTGTTGAAGGAGGTCATGCATGTCCCAGTCTTGAAGCAAAACTTGATTTTTGTTGGAAAGTTGGGTGATGAGGGAGCATAGTAACTCTCACAGTGGACTCTTGGAAAGTTTCCAAGGGTGCACTTATTTTAGCAAGAGGTAAGAAGGTAGGTACTCTTTATCCATCTACTTGTATTACTGATTCTCCTTTTGGTTTATCTACTTCAGATGTAGATGCGAAGATGTGGCTCCGTAGGCTTGGTCACATGAATAAGAAGGGGATGCATGTTCTTAAGTCAAAAGGTAAGAGTTCAAATTTAGGAAGCATAGATCAAGATTTTTGTAAGCAATAGAAGAAAGTGAGGTTTATTGAAACTCATGCTACAAGAAAGGATCGGGTCTATTGCACAAAGAAGAAATCTGATGTTTTTGACAAGAATAGGAAAGCCTTGGTTTTCAAGGAGGAGATGATAGATAGAGATCAACTCAAGGGGCTAAATAATTTTGAGTAAGGTAGTTTGGACAAGGTTATGATCCAAGGTAAGCTCATGGGTAAAAAGTCATCACTCATAGGAAAACATAGTTACCGACATCGGTCAGGTGGAACTGACGTCAAACAGGCAAGTATCGATGTCGATCATGTGCATACTAGAGTCAGTGGTGTCAGGTAGGTGGTGACTGACATTGGTCAGGGAATGGATGTCAGTGACCAGGTGGACACTGACGTCAGTTAGGGAATCAATGTTGGTGATTAGAAGGATTCGACATTGGTCGGGTGCAGACTAGGGTTGACTAAAAAATGGATTTTGGGTGGACAGCGAGCTGTCAAGGAGTCTCAAACACCCATGAGGAGGACTAAAAGGGTAAGTAAGCCTCAAATTTGTTATTCCCCTTCTTTAAACTACTTGTTGCTCATTGATGGTCAAGAATTAAGAAGTTTTAAAGAAGTAGATCAGGTAGAATCTAGGAAACAGTGGGAACATGGCATGAATGAGGAAGTTGATTCCTTGGATGAGAACCAAATGGGAGATTTGGTAGAGTTACCAGCTAGAATGAAAGCACTAAAAGATGAATGGATTCCTAGGTTAAAGAAGAGAGAGAATGGACATGTGAGATGGAAGGCCAAGGTATATGGTCTTGAGCAGGCTGCAGGACAATAGAGGTTTGACAGGTGTATGACAAAGCATGGCTTTAGTCAATGTCAATGTAACCATTGTGTTTCCTTTACTAGGTTGGATAATATTAGCTACATTATCCTATCACTGTATGTTGTGTGTATGCTTATTGCAGGGTCACACATGTAGGGAGTTGTTGAGCTAAAGGTAAAGTTAGTTCAGAGGTATGTCATGAAGAATTTGGGAGTAACAAAATTCTTTGGCATGAGTATTCCTAGAGACAGGGAAGATCACAGGTTGATGTTGTCTCAGGATGATTGTGTGAATAAGGTAGTGGTGAGGTTCAACATGAAGGATGTAGAACTGGTTAACACACCTATGGATGGACAGTTCATAGAATAGTGTCCCAATTCACATGATGAGGTTAAGTGCATGATATGTACTAGACCTGATGTTGGCCAAGCAGTGGGTGTTGTTAGTGAGTTTGTGGCCAATCTAGGAAAGAAGCACTGGAAAGTAGTTCAGTGGATTCTCAGGTATCTGAGAGGGACCAGCAGTAGGTTAACATGCTATGCAGGGTTAGGGACTTCTCTACATGTGTATGTAGATTCAGATATGGCAGGTTACTTGGATGATAGGAGTAGCACCATAGGATATGTGGTGGTTGGTCTTCAAGATTGAAATTGAAGAGGGATACAAGTCAAGAAACAAAATTAGATGATGTACAGGTATAGGTACAGGTGTAGCTATTTATCTCCAAGTGGGAGATTGTTAAGTTGTGGAGCTAAAAGCTTCACTGATGCAAACATGGAGGAGGTTGTTGAGTTACAGAGAAATTGATGTTAGCAGTGCAACTGACATCGGTCATCTTCAGTGTTCATAATAACCGATGTCAGTTATGGGTCGGCTGACATCGGTCAGACAGGCATCAACGTTGGCAGCTTGTGTGTGCATGCATTTGCATGCACTTCTAGAACTAGTCTTATTTTAGATAGACAGTTTGTTTTCATGTAAAAGACTAAAGTTAGTCTTGAGTCTAAATTTCTAATAATTATAATTAGAAGTCTAATTATTGTTTGCATGGGATCTATATAATAGACTCATGGGGCTGTATTATAATCAAGGACAAGGAAGAGATCCTTTTGATTATAAGATCCAGGTTTGCAGGTGTGCAAGACCAGGTTGATTTGTAGGTTGTGCAAGATTAGGGTAGATCTACATGGTAAGTAAGATTAGAAGATTTGCAGGTGTGCAAGTTTAGGGAGATCTACTTGGAGTACTTTGAGTACTTGTTGTACTGGCAGTATTGTTACTGACTGGTGGAGGGTACAACTCTGTGTTTGAGTTATGGTTGTAATTAGTTATGAGAGAAAGAACTCTTGAGGGAGAGTTACTAATATGCCTAAGAGGTGTGGGAAGAGTGTGATCTCTTTATTGTATTTCCTTCTAGATGAGTTAAATACAAGATTGTATTGTCTCTCAAATTTTGTGTTGTTTCTGATTTCTAGTTACTTGTTACTTATGGTTAAATTCCGTGTTTAGTTGCTTATACAAGGTAATCAATTGTGCTCCTAATCTTGACAATGTTAAAATGGGTCCAAATCATGAAGGTAAATTTTTGAGCCAGAATGAGGAGTTTCATGCCACTTTTCATGAGTTTTATGATTTAGATGGATACTTGTGCTTCCTAACCTTGCATGGTTCATCCCACATCCTCTTATAATGCACAAGTAACTAATTATATTATATTTAAAAGTGTCTTTATGACCTTTTGAATTCGATCTTCTCCTCTCTCTCTCTCTCAAGTTCTATAAGAACTAGCCATTGTAACTTATGCTTCATCTAAGTATGGTGAAGCCCTACTCAATTGAATACTATTTGATAATAAGACTAATTTTTTTTCCCTATTCACGACTATTAATAGTGTGTTATAATATAATTTTGAATCTTTCTTAGTGAAGGCTATGGATTCCTTAGCATGTTGTCTCATTCTTTCATCCTATTCGTAATTGGAAAGCTTCTTCTTGTAGGGCATGCAAAGTGTTCTAGGAAATGTCAAGGATTAGGTGAGTTTGTTTATTCACTATTACCACTCAAAGTATCTTTTCTAGTCATCCTAGCTTTGTACATTCATCCATAACCTCATAATGTAACATTGATGTAAGAAGATGTAGATTGAAGGAGTGTATGTTTGGTTAGTCCTTTATTCTCATGTGTAATATGTTACTGGTTGGAAGTCATCATCTTATTTGGTGTATCACCTCCCTTAGAATATTTTGCTTTCAATTATCTCTCTCCCTTTTCACCCCCAAAGTTTAGGTGTTGTTACAATCTAAAGTGGTACATCAAGAGAGCTATCCCTATCTATAGATTTACCTCATCCTTAAGCTACCCATAAGACTAGAGGTGTTTCTATTATGCCATTTGGATGAGGAGATCTTAGGGTTCTCCTAAAAGGGTGAAATCTAAGTGACAATAATTTTTGGCATGACTAGTGGGACTCTTAGTCTAAGAGGTTGAAATATTTTTGATGTTATCTTTCAACAATCATCCTTTGGAGGCATAATTCAAAGCATCAATGGTGACTCCAAGGATATATCAACTGGTCAATCATCCAAAGTTATCCTTTGAAGATTATTGGTAACATTTTCCTTTGTGTTCTTTCTTTTAATGAAGTTTTATGGTTATCTTTGGTGTTGAGCATTGTTTTACATAAGTTGGTGAGGTTTTTCAAGCTTGTGTCATTCCCTATCAACATGAACAAGTTCTTAATTAGAATTAGTGTGATTATTACCTACCTTATCATGAGTATTATAAACCTTATAAATAGAATTTTCATGAGTTTTATCAGTCATATAGTCATCCTTCTCAATGACTTGCTCCTCCTTGGCAACCTAGCCATTTCTCAAGTCAATCCATTTCCACCTTCAAGAAAACTCTTTTGGGTTATAAGAGGTACATGTTGGAGATTGATACTCTAAGAGGATGTGTTTAAGAGGTTCCTAGTAATATTAATCATAATGTGAGAGATTCATTAGAGTTTTTCAAGAGAGAGTGGGTACTTATTGAGAGAGCCAATTGGCAAAAACTCACAAGTGAGATGCTTGATGTGAGTGGCCTAGTTTATTCCTTAGAAGATAGGCTAAGAGTTCATGAAAGGAAACCTCAAAAAACCTATTAGCCTTAATATTAACTTCCCCACATTTATTATCAACCATATTTTATCCCTACTCATGATCCCAATCAAGGATATCAAAGTCATCCTTTTCCCAATCAGTTGGAAGAGAGAGTTGAAAAGAGAAACCTTGTTTTTAAAGCCAATCTTGATAAGCAGATTGAGTTAGATAATATGAATATGAATCATTCCATGTTATCAATAAAGAAAGTGGAATTAAATACCTCATTTTCCTATCAAATTTCATCCCCACCACCTAAAAAAGAGACTTTTAATCCTAACATTCTAAGCTGGAATAAGATAGTGGAGTCATGGAGAAAGAAAGAGGAGAAAAATCTTAATAAAGAGTGTGAAGTTGAGAAGGAGATTGATCCTATACAAAACCATCCCACCCTTCCTAAATAAAATACTTATAATCTTAACATTCTAAGATATAATAAGATAGTGGAATCATTGGGAAAGAAATAAGATAGAGGCATTGTTAAGGGGCGTGAAGTTGATCCTTTGAAAGTCCCCCCCACCCTTCCTCAAGAGACCTCTTGTCTTCCATGTCAACCCTCTTATACTCCTCCTTCTCCTGAAGACTCATAATAAATTCAATAAAAAATCTCCCAAGATAACCTATTAAAGAAAATTGAAGATTTAGAGGCAAAGATGAAATTGCTAAGTCAAGGTGTGATGGAAGGTTTAGACCCAAAAGAAGATCTTATGCCTAAACACACCCCATCTACCCTTCCTCAAGATATTACTCAAGATAAATCAGATGTGAATGAAGTGGTTGTCAAGTTTAAGGAAGAAAATCAAGTTTTTAATCCTAATTTCTTCCTCCCCTTCCTCAATAGATTCCAAAAGAATCCCCTACACTTCACTCTCAATCTGATTTTGAGTTCTATGTGCCACCTCCACCAACTAGTTTATATTGTCCTCACCACATAACCATTTTAATTAATAGAAATATGGTATGGGAACCTAAGGAGGATAAATTTTTGATAAAAACTAAAAATTCTTTCTTGAATAAAGTCTAGTTCCTTGGCAGCCTCATTAGACTAAGTCACATGACTTCAAGATGCCTAGTTTTGGCATCACAAAGAAGGAGAAGGAGATGAAAGATATTGCAGCGCTTGAGAACCAAATTAATGTTTTGAAAGTTGAGATGAAACTTAAGATCCTTCAAGAGGTTATAAAATCTAAATAATAGGTGGTCTCTTGTGTTAAATCTTTGGATTGGGTTGATGAGGAGGAATGTTTTCCTTTTGCCAAAGAGGGAGAAATGGTTATTGATTCTTCTAACACTATGAAAGATATCATGGATGGGAAAGAAAAAGTTAATAATCAGCATTGGTATGATTTATTTGAATTCATTGGATAAGGATATACTCCTCTTCAAAGAGGTTATGAGATAATAAAAAATGGAGAAGATAACCTTGGCACTAAAGTGAGTATGAAAAGAAAAGGTAACCTTTCAAATCTATCTTTTTAATAAGCATACACATTTCATGATGAAAATTTTGAAGTCATCAAGATGGGATATCATCCTATAAACTAGTTGGGAGTAACACATTATCTCTTGAAGGATGAAATAAGATCTTATTGGCCTCAATATTTTAAGGAACATGAAACTACTCCTCTTGAAGCCATGCCTAATAAAAGAGATACAAGTTGATCATGAGATGAAGAGTAGGAGATAGTATGAGGTATGTGTAAAATTTAAAGAGGATTATATCTACATTATATATATATTTTAGTATGATCTACTTGAGGGAAGATCAAGTGAAGTGCCAAGGAATAGGTTTGATCTATAAAACATCCAATCCAAAGAGAAACATGCTTGGCACTATGATTCATCCTATCATGAAGATGATTAAAGTAGTTTTAATTTTTATATTGGAAAGGAGGTATAATTAGTCTCTATTAATGCATAATAGTTTGTTATCTATTTCCCCTAAGTGCCTTGGGCACATGTGTGTTTTCTTTTCTTGTGTGTTTCCTTTATTTTTTTGTGGTTGAGGTAGTCAAGTGGTCTTGTCTTGATCAAAACTTGTTTTCAAGGTCTTTTTATTTGTCTTAGATTTCATATGATTCCCTAATCCTGATGGACTAATAAGGCTACTGGTGTAGTTAGTATATCAGACATACTACCCCTATGAGTCACCAATTTTTTGACCAAATTTGACTTTTAGGTCAAATTGGGGCACCCCTAGGTAAAACTTGAATTTTAAAGTGTTTTATAGGTCTAATAAATATGTCACAAGGTGTTTTATAGACTAATTAATTTCATTTAATGTTATACTAGCCTTGGTCCTTAGTCATTTTAGTCCTTTTAGTCATTTTGAGTTATTTTGAGGTTAAAAAAGGGGCATTTAATGATTTATACAGATTTATTAGGAAGTGTTAAGGTTAAAAAAATGATTTAATGTCCCATGTGTCCCAATAAGTCTTAATAAACTAACATAACTAAAAGGTGGGAGGTTCTTTGAAAGAAAGGGTAGTTTTCTTAAGAAAAAAGGAGAGTTTGGCACTTGTATGATTCATTGAGAAGTGTGCCACATGGAGAAGGTTTTTATATGACTCTTTAGATTCTTTAGATCCATCTAAATTCTTGACATACTCTATAAGTGCCATTTTTGGCCCAAAACTATTATGATCCTTTTTCACCCTTTTTGGTAAGTAAAAATTATATTCAAGTTTATACTTGGTAAGGAAAATAGTGGATGTTTAAGATCAAACACCTCGGAGAGGTGAAATTAAACTCATATAACTTGATTTATATATAAATATTTTGAATAATGGTGGCTTATGCTTCATGAACCATCCTCATGAAGTTGACTATATTTTTCTGCCTACTAATCTATATACCCTATAGGTTTTACTCCATTTTGAGAGTTTATATAATACAATTGGTAATATTCATTATAGAGGATGTTTTATTCCTCATAATCTACTCTCCATGATTTTTTTCAAGTTTAATCATGTTTTTATGAGTAAAGTAGCTTAGGTTGTAAGAGGAAACACTTTTTTATACAATAAATAGTTTTTACCATGTTATGGATTCATAATGCTTTGGAAATGGTTCCAAAGGGTGTAGATAAGTTCATCACCATGTATTAAATGTATTATTTATCTCCTCATATTTAATTTTCATTATCTAAGGCAAATTATCCATGAAATTGTAGTCATATGCAACTTACCATTCAGACAACCATTCATGAACATGTGCAGGTATCATGAAGGAGAAAAATCACATTGAAATGGATGTTTTAGAATTTGTATTAAGATATCATTGATGTAAATAATGAATTTTAAGGTTTTACATTGATTTTGGGTTTTTATTGAAACCATTCGTCCACCCTTGCTGCTCCATTCTACACTCACTGCCTACATACAACTCATATACACCTATAGGTGCCAACAAGAGGTTTCAAATGTTAAAACATGGTATTATATTTCCCCTAAAGATAGTTAAATCATGATATATTATTTTATCTCTTTAAAAGAGCATGGAGAAGGTTATAAGACCAAATGTGATTCTTACTACCCATCAATCTTGCTTACTACCTATAAAGTAGAATAACCACCTATAAGTGGTACCATAGAGGGTTATAAGGGCATTTTAAGTGTTAAAATAAGTTTTTGAACCCTTATTAGGGTCATAATAGATTTAAAACATCATGATAGGATTTTTGGAATTGATATATTACTATGATAGTTGGAAACCACCTTCCAAAGGTCTAATGATAGATTTTAGGCCTTCTTTCCCCAAAAGATGAAAATATAATTCTTAGGTGTTTTTATGACATTTTGTAATAGGGGTATAAGGACCTTTGATTCATCCTAATGGGTTTTTTTAATTTACCACATAGGATAAATAATTTTCCAAGTTTTGGAGGTAGATGAAAAAAGGAGGGAGATCATTTGAAGGCTTAAAGTTGCCTACCAAGACACTGAAAACAACCAGTATAATCTATAGGTTTAACCCAAATGAGACCTTCCCTAAGTTGAAAACTAGACCTTGATAACATGTGAGAATGGTTATAAATGGATGAAATGAATATTTAAGATATAAGTATCATTAATGAAATATTTCATATTATTTGTTTCCATTGGCATAAACAGGTCTCTTTTCACTAAAAAATGCACACTTACAGCCTCCCTGTAGATATCAAAGAGCTCTCAAAATGAGCTTGAGAAGGGATAAAACTTTATACATGAATATCTCACTAGGAAGGGTAGTTTGAATTATTAAAAATAGTTTACAATGATGTGTGGTATAGGTATTATGGGTTCAAGATATCTATGGAGTTCCCTATAGTCACTAGTAGGTGATTGTAGGAAAATAGTTAACTGGGACAATGAGCAAAAGGTTGATACCCTTAAAGTTAGCATTTCAAGCACATGGAGTGAATATGTAAGATAAATGGGAAGATGAGTCAATAAAACCCAAATCAATTATTTTATCATTGGTATCAATTACACATAAGAAAATATGACCTACAGGCATGGTGTCAAGGAGTAAGACACAGTCAGAGTTCTGCACTCAGTCACTTAGATAAAAGTGTAAAGAGCATGTGAAATATTGGAGATTAAAAAATGAATTTAAAAAAGGAAAGTATGACTCTAGGGATAAATTAAGAGTTTTTATACCTTGTTATCAAGCCCAAGGCATATAATCATGTACCTACAGATACCCTCCAATGCAAAACAAGTCAAGGTTACACTTAGTTTGATAGAGAGGTAATGTTTTGAGTGTGAGAAATGCATAAAGGTGAGACAAGTGAATAAAAAAGGTTTAAAATTATCTTAATATAATATAAAAGGAGTGTATACATTATTTATAGGGTCTAACCATATAAGGAATAGCCTACAAGCACCCTCCTAAACATGAAATACAGTCAAGCAGAGGTCATACTCAATCCATACCAGTCAAGGTGGAGGAGTGTGTGAGAGGTTGGAGAGACAAATGGATAATGGAGCACATCCATTATGATAATGAAAAAATATATAGGCTCTTGGAAGTAAAAAACAAGTAAATAGAAGGTGTCTAATTAGATAAACGTAGTCTACATGTTAAAACCCTGCATAGTCTGCTTTCTTCCTAGTCTGTCTTGGTTTTTTGCAATTTTAAGGAGTCTAAAAATAAGAAAAAGGGATAATTTTTTTTAAATAACATGTTTATGAGTTGAGTAATATTATAAAATATTTATTTTTAATGATGAAATAGGGGAAGTACCATCTCTTTTATCTCAGATAGAGGGTACTTTCCCTTAGTCTTAAACTGGTAGGTTTGGAGGACTGGGTAAGAGGAGTAAAATAAAAGATAAGGAGACACTTTAAAATGGTTTTTAAATATAATATACACCTATTTAAATCATGGAAACCAACCATATAGAGATGAAACTAAACAAAGTGTCCTAAAATCCCAAAGTTGTAGGTAGGCCTAAAGGCAAGGTTTAGGCCTAGTGCCAAATGAGGAGGTTAGTTTCACTTCTAGGCATATATATGATTTATAATATATTTTAGAGTGATTTATAATATTTTTGGAATTCAAGGATAATTCATGCCTACTAAGCATGACTAGGCCTAACATCCAAAAAGGGGGTCAACTTTATATTTGGATTTAGATAATACTAAAACATATTATATAACGTATATGGGGGTACATAATATTTTTAAAATATTTTAGAAGGCAAAGAAACCCCTGAGGAATTTAGTTTTGGCTCAGAGCTAACACTAGACCTGTAGGAAAAGGAGGAAAGGGCTTGATAGGACAAATTTGGACCCCCACATCTCTCTTGATGCTTTTAATTGGAAAAAAAGAGGTTTAGATGAGTTATAATAGGTTTTGAAAAATAAATTTTTGGAATTTTATACAACTTCAATGTCAGAACTTTATGAATGAACCTTAAGAACAAAAATAGGCATAAAATCCTCCTAAACCCTTAGCAATGACCAGGTTGGAGAAATGGAGCTAGATAGCTACTATAATGGACCATTTTTACTAGGATTATGATTTTAAATTGTATAGGACTCATTCAAGATACTCCCAATGCTTTTTGGATGTCTAGACTTGTATAGATAGTTTACAAAACAAGATTTTCTTGATAGTTGTTTGTATTATATAGGTTATAAGAGGTTTAAAGAGATTGAAATCACATGGGAGGGAAGATAAATACTTAAGATAACTCCCAATTTAAATTTAATTACTTTTAAAATCTCCTAAGTACCTCAAACATGTGATTCATCTTAGTCAATCAAAATTGGCATAGTGGACAAGCTAGTGAGAAGGGTGGAAAACATCAAGTGGGGTAATTTTAAGGTTTTTTTGATGAATATAAGGCCATGGAGGGTATTGAAAATTTTCATCCACTCTATAACATGTATTTTCATGAGAAAATTATGCCTTTTTGTAGGCCAAATGTGTAGGGTGCATGAAAGAAGTGTTTTTTGTATTACAGATGATGATGGCTCATTCCTAGATGAATCTAGATGACCAAGCCTAAAAATAATGAATGAATAGGCATGAATAAAATAAATAAACTTAATTAAAATCATAATGCCTATCCATAATAAGTTTTGGGATGGTCAAATAGGTCTAAATCATGAAGGTAGTTTTTTGAGCCTGAATGTGGAGTTTCATGCCACTTTTCATGAGTTTTATGATTTGGATGGACATTTGTGCTTCCTAACCTTACATGGTTCATCCCAAATCATATTATCATGTAAAATTAAATAATTATATTTGTTTTACAAGTTCATTTTTGACCCTTGGTGATCTGGGCAGCAATCTAGGTGACAATTAGGGTGACAATTCCACCCTAATTGATGATGGAACTTTTGGGAGCCATAAATTTTGCACCGTAGCTCCAATTGACTCACCGTTTGAAATTTTGGAAAGATAAGAATGAGGATAATGTCATGAGATGGCATGGATCTCTGATTGATGAATTTTTACCCTTGAAAACCCAACATAAGTTCCCTAAATTTTAATTTTAGTAGTGTAGTCTAAAAATAGTAAGTTTTTTAAAAAAGTAATTCCTCAAATTTTGTATTGTTTTAAAGCATGGAAGTAAAACCAATTAATATAACTCAATATTAGTGACCTTAAAAATCCTCCCACTATTTTAAAAATAGGTATAAATAAAGATGTAACCCAAAATGGAAAATTAGACATCTCTTCCCAGAGATAAGCATATAATTGTATTGCGATCTTGAGTAATAATACATCTCTTCTCAGAGAATTCATTGTTACTATGTTATTTATTTGTTCTTGAAATATTTATCAACTAGAAATTTTGAGTTTTGGATTAGTGGTATCAGAGTAGTTTGTCTTGAGAGTGTATGATCCTGAGGATGAGGTCAGGCTACAAGAAGCTTGGGTGGAAAACAATAGAGCTTCCAAAATATCCACCTATTCACTCCAAATGACTTCAAATGGAAGATAACACTGAGACATCTGATCCTTTTAAGGAAATGGTGAATGAATCCTTCCAATGGAAAAAATCATAGATGCTACAATAATTTTCCCAAATTCTTCAATAACTCCTGATGGCAAATTTTAGCTCCTCAGCTGCACTTCCTGGCTCCTCATCCATGGAACATCCTTTCAGTGCCCCAACACCCTTCAAGGTTTAGGTCAATTTTGATATTCCAAAATTTGAAGGAAAAATCAATGCTAATGTAGTAGAAAATTGGTTAGATCAATTGCCTTCCTCCTTCTCTATAAACAAATTCACTGATGGAGAAAAGATCACTTTTGCTCTTTTGAAAGCATCATTGCTCATGAAAAACTGGTGGGAAGTGTACAAAAAGAGGTTTAGTATAGATGACATTGGCCTTAAGGTGGAACCTACCTAGGATGATTTTGTGGAAGTGGTGAAAGAAAAATACTATCCCGTTGGAGCATATGATGATCTGTACATACAGTAGCAACAACTTCACCAAGGTAAGCACCAATCTATTCAAGATTACACATATATTTTTCATTCTTTGTCTACAAGATTGGGCATCCAAGAAAGTGAGAAACATAAGACTCTCAAATATCATGGTGGACTACAATGGTACATACAAGGGGAAATGGAACTCTTTAATTTGGAAACCCTTGGTGAGGCATGCAAATTTGTAGTGAAGATTGAGTAGAAGCATGGTAGAAAGAATATGAAGAGTCAGCCCTCAAAATGGAAAAGTGAGAAGGAAGGTCAAACACAAGGCCAAAATTGGAAGAAAAAGGAGTTTCAAGATAATAAAACCTAAAAGGGGAAGGCTAGAAAATGGTGTGATTATCACAAAACTGGAACTCACTCCAAAGAAGAATGCCAAGCCATCAAGTCACTACTTTCTGAGTCATAATACTTGACATTTACTACTCTCTCTCATACACAACCCACAGTAGAAGAGGATGAAGAAGAAATTATAGATGTTAAACCCAACACCATCATTGCTTCATCATAGACCCATGAGGAAAGGCCAGATGACAAGGAAAGATTGTTTCAATCTAAATTCTGGGTAAAAGGCAAGCCTCTACATTTCATTCTTGATAGTGGGAGTCAAAAGAATTTAATCTCTGCTAAAGTTGTGAAAAGTTTGAATCTATCCATGAAGCCTCATCTAAAGCCATATAGTATTGGATGGTTGAGTCTAGGGAGAGACCTTCGTGTCACCCATCAGTGTATTCTTTCATATGCAATAAAACCTTTCCAAGATGAAGTCTTGTGTGATGTGGTCAATCTAGATGTTTGTGATGTACTCCTTGGTTAACCATTCATGTATGAGTGACATGGGATCTATGAATCATGAACCCAAAGAATCACCCTCACTCTTAGAACATGATGTTACAGGGTACTAGAGGTACCACCTCCCACATCTGTCTCCCTGATTAGTGCTAAGCAATGTAAGAAATTAGTGGAGAAGACAAAGTAGTTTGTTCTCATGGTGGTCAAACCACAAAAATTCAAGAAGGCCGATGTTGTAGTCCTAAATATGCAATCAACACAACAAAAAAATTAGATAAGATGAATCATAGGAGAATATGATGACTTATTCAAGTCACCCATAGGAGTTCTACTATATTTCTAGGTAAAACATTTTATCAATTTGATCCCAAGATCACCTTTGCCTAACAGTCCTATGTATCTTAGATCAGTTTTGGAGAATGATGAGATAAAGAGATAGATTCAAGAATTGATCCAAAAGGGTCACATCAAGCCAAGATATTCACCCTATGGTAGCCCAATTATCTTGGCACCAAATAAAGATGGAACATGGAGGCTTTGCATTGACTATCGAGCCCTGAATAAAATCACTGTGAAGAATCGCTACCCTCTCCCCAGGATTGATGACCTGCTGGACCAACTCCATGGTGTGGAGTTCTTCACTAAAATTGATCTCAAATCTGGCTATCACCAAATTCCCATCGATCCCACCAATGTATGGAACATTGCATTCAAATCAAAGAAGGGGCTCTTTGAATGGTTGGTTATTCCTTTTGGCTTAACTAACACACCTACAACCTTCATGAGGATAATGGATGACATCTTATGACCCCTCACCAACTCATTTGTGGTTTTCTGCCTAGATGACATACTCATCTATAGTAGAACATGGGAGGAACATTTGTAACATGTTTTTAAGGTGCTTTAAACTCTTCAAGAGCATAAGTTGTATGCAAATCTCGACAAATGCACATTCAGGATGACAACAATTCAGTACCTCAAGTACAATATGAATGAGGAAGGGGTCCATGTTGATCCAAAAAAGATTTGGGCTATTAAAGAATGACCCACACCAAGGACCCTCATAAAACTTTGTAGCTTCTTGGGTCTTGGAAATTTCTATCAAAGGTTTGTTCTTGGATTTTCACATGCTGCTTGGTCACTAACCCAAGTGACTAAAGGAGGAGCTAAAGCTACATTTTATTGGGGTGAAATAAAACAAAGGTCATTTGAGAATTTGAAGAATAGACTTTGGTTAGTCCCTATTCTTGCCTTGCTAGATTTGCATCAACCTTTTGTGTTGATGATAGATGCATCTGAATATGCCATGGGAGCTGTCATCATGCAAAATGGCCATCTTGTTACATATCATAGTGAAACTTTCACTGATATAGTTAGGAAATATCTAATGTATGATAAGGAGCTCTATTCCATTGTGCAAACCTACAAATAATGGAAACACTACATCTTGGGAAAAGAGATGATCATCCACACTGACCACAAACCATTGGAATTCATCCAAACATAGAGCAAACTATGAAATGAGAGGCACCAAAAGTGGGCCACATATATTAAGCAATTCCATCTAATAATAAAAAAAAGGGGAGCTCAAATACAACTATAGATTGTCTAATTTGTCCACCAATTATTGCACTCAGAATAGTTTTTGACTTGTGCAGACATGAGACTGCCATTTGGGGTGCTCTGTATGAAGTAGATCCTACCTTTGCTGATATATATCAAGTTATTCAAAAAGGTAAACATTTTTTTGATTTCTATTTTCAAGATAATGTCCTCTATCATATGGGGCACATCTGTGTTCTAGCTGTAGAGCAACAAAAGATGATATGGGAAGCACATTTTGCTAGGATAGTTAGACACTTTAGTATAGAGAAGACATTGGCAGTTCTTCAAAAACACTTCTACTGGCCCTATATGTGAAAGGATGTGGAAATATATCTCAAATCTTGCACCCCATGTGTGATAGCCAAGCCAACAAATAATAAGCAAGGTTTTTACATTCCATTGATAGAACCAACCGAGCCTTGGGAATCTATCTCAATGTATTTTCTCTTAGGTTTGCCCACTTCAAAACATGGTGAGGATTGTATTTTTGTGGTAGTTGATCATTTTTCAAAAATGGCTATCATGATTGCTTGTAAGAAAAATATATCTATTGAAGAAACTGCTCAACTCTATTTTAGTCATGTATGGCTCCATTTTGGTCTCCCCAAGTCCATTGTCTCAGATCAAGATAGCAGGTTCCCGAGCATCTTTTGGTCCACTCTATGGAAGATGATGGATACCAAGACGATGAAGTCCATAACCTTCCATACACAAACTAATGGTTAGATAGAGGTGGTGAACTGATTGATTGTTCACATGATTCAGATGTATCACTCCAAACATCCATGTACATGGGATGAGGGGATTCTTTTCATACAACTTGGATACAATCAGGGCCTGCACAGCTCGACCAAGCATAGTCCATTCCAAGTATGCTTCAGGTTCCAACCCATGGCACTAATTGATATAGTTGTTCCATTATCCACCATGGAATACACACCTCATGGAAGACTTGAGGTATCAAAAACAACAAAGTTCATTAAATAAATGCAACACATCCAACAACAAGTTCATGACATCTTGGGGAGGATGAATTAGAAGTATAAGCCATGCCATGACAAATATAAGCTTACACACCATTTTACTATGGGTGATAAAGTTTGGTTGAGGCTTTAGAAGGAACAACTTGTAGGCCCACAAAGAAAAATTCAGCCTCTATGATATGGTCCCTACACCATCACCAAAAAAGTTGGAGAAAATGCTTTTGAATTGAACCTACCAGCCTACCTTGGTCTGCATCCAATATTCAATGTGGAGATCCTCAAACCATATAATCCACCTCTATTGGACACTTTAGTCATACAAAAACAACTCAACATTGATGAGATTGATCCACAGAGTTTTGCTACATGGATGAAGACAACAAGAGGATGCTCTATTCCACTTTACCGAGGGGTCAAAAGGGGCCAGCTTAGCCACCAAGGTGAGTGGCTCACAAAGAATCAAATAAAGACACAATTTCCACACCTGATGAGGAACATTAATGCAATGGGGACCATTTATTTTAAAGGAAGGAGGAATGATCTGGGCAGTAATTTAGGTGATAATTTAGGTGACAGTTCCACCCTAATTGATGATAGAACTTCCCGGAGCCATAACTTTTGCATCGTAGCTCTAATTGACTCACCGTTTGAACCGTTGGAATGATAATAATGAGGAGAACATCATGAGATGTCATGGAGATCTGATATATGAATTTTAACTACTGAAAATCCAATGGAAGTGCCCCAAATTTTAATTTTAGTAGTGCAATCTAAAAATAGTAAGTTTCTAAAAATAATAATTCCTCAAATTCTATATTGTTTTAAAAACATGGAAGTCAAACCACTTAATCTCCCTCAAGATTTATGACCTTCCACATCCTCCCTCTACTTTCAAAATAGGTATAAATAAAGATGTAACCTAAAATGGAAAAGCAGACATCTATTCCCAGAGATAAGCATATATTTATATTGCATTCTTGAGTAATAATACATCTCTTCTAAGAGTATTCATTGTTACTGTGTTATTTCTTTGTTCTTGAAATATTTATCAACTAGAACTTCTAAGTTTTGGATCACTTGGATTTCTTTCTTCTCCTTTCTCTCTCAAGTTCTATAAGAACTAGCCATTTTAGCCATTGTAACTTATGCTCCACCTGAGTACGGTGAAGCCCTATTCAATTGCATACAATTTGATTAATAAGACTAATTTTTTTTACCTCTTTATGATTTTTCATAGTTTTATCTACTAGAATGGTTGATCTTTCTTTGTAAAGACTATGGATTCCTTAGGATGTTGTCTCATTCTTTCATCCTATTCATAGTTGGAAAGCTTCTTCTTGTAGGGCATGTGAAGTGTTCTAGGAAATTTCAATGATTAAGTGAGTTAGTCTATTAACTATTTCCATTCAAGGCCTCTTGTCTAGTCCTCCTAGCTTTGCACATTCATCCATAACCTTGTAATATAACATTGATGTGAGAAGATGTAGATTTAAAGAGTGCATGTTTAGTTAGTCTTTTGCTCTCATGTGTAACATGATGCTGGTTGGAAGTCATCATCTTATTTCATGTATCAAATCCCTTTGAATAGTTTGCTTTCAGTTATCTCTTTCCCTTTTCACCCCCAAAATTTACGTGTAGTTACAATCTAAAGTGGTATATCAAGGGAGCTATCCATATTGTTAGGAATATAGAATGTATAAAAATAATAATGAAATAAAGATAGAATTAAAACTTAGAAAACACAACATAATAGAGACATAGATTTAACATGGTTCACCAAATATGGGCTATGTCCACATGGAAACTACCAATCCTTGTTATTTTTAAGTCTAACAAATGAAGGGAAAAACCTACAATACATCCACTATAATATCCTCTTCAATCTCACTATTTTCTACCTAATTACAATGCCCTCATATCAAAGGAAGGTTTTAAATTAGGGAAAAAATACACTAACTTAATTTATACCATTTGATCTAAAACCTAATATTAAATAGTCTAGATTAACTACAAAATTATAATATTTTATAATGCATTTTCACAAAAATTTTCTTTGAGGGTGATACTGTCGAACCCCTACTAGGGGGCTCTAAAATAGGTTGCTACCCCCTTGGACCCCCATTGTGACCGTAGTGGGGGGAGTTTCACCCCTACACCCCCTATTAAGAATTGGGAATTAAAAATAAAATCAGGGTTTACCGTCAAACAAACTCCCACTTGGAGATTGATTGTTGCAACTCCACTGCTAAAACTCTTACTTGGACTTTTGTTTGAAATTTGACCTTGGCATGTTTCTCATCTTCCTTGTTATCCTTGAAGACTTATTGAAGCTAACAAAACCTCTAGATTATCTTTAGTGACTACTTTTATTAGCATATCTATAAGATTTTGACTCATATGGATCTTTTCCAACTTCATTTTACCATCCTCCAAAACTAAATGAATGAAGTTATACCTGAGTTGTATATGTTTGATTCTTGAGTGGAATGTCAAGTTATTTTTTAAATAAATTGCACTCTGGCTATCATTGTATAACCTCAAATATTCCTACTTATGCGTCAACTCTTCCATGAACCATTACATCTGTATCATCTCCTTGCTAGCTTCTGTAGATGTAACATATTATACCTCTGTAGTTGACAAAGCAACTATCTTCTACAATTTTGAAATCCAACTAACTACTGTGTCACTAATAGTGAATACATAACCTTGTTGCTCCTCCTACCATCTAAATATCTATCTATGTCTACATCAACATATCCTTGTAAGGTAACATCTAACCCTTCATAGCACAAATGTCTATCAATGGTCCCTCTCAAGTACCTAAAAATCCACTTGACTACATCCCAATGCTCTTTTCCTAGAATATAATAAACCTGTTGACAACTCCCATTGCATGAGCAATATCTGGTCTAGTGTACACCATAACATAAATTAAACTTCCAACTGCTAAAGCATATGGCACTTTGGTCATGTAATTGATTTATTCATATGTTTTAGGACACCGTTCCTTGCTTAATTTGAAGTGCCCTCCCAAAGGTGTACTCATAGGTTTTGCATCTTGCATATTGAACTTGACTAACATGTTCTTGTTGTATTCTTCTTGAGACATTGTAAATTTCCTATTTTTCATGTCTCTTGTTATTCTCATACCAAGGATTTGCTTTGTAACACCTAAATCCTTCATTGTAAATGAATCTGCTAGTTTTATTTTCAACTCATTTATATCATACATGTTAGATCCTACAACAATCATGTCATCTACATACAATAACAAGATAATATAAATATCATTATATAATCTCTTAAAGTAAACACAGTGGTCATAATGACATCTACTATAATCTTGTTCTATCATAAACATGTCAAATTTCAAATACCACTATCTTAGAGCTTGTTTAAGGCCATACAAACTCTTCTTCAACCTACACACTATTTTTTCCTTACCTTTGACTTCATATCCTTATGGCTACTCTATATATATTTCCTCTTCCAAATCACCATGAAGTAATGCAGTCTTCACATCTAACTATTCAAGGTGCAAATATTCATCTTCTACAAAAATTAAAATAATTCTTATAAAAGTCATTTTAATTACTAGAGAAAATATTTTGTCAAAGTCAATACCTTTATTTTGTGCAAAACCCTTTACAACAAGTCGAGATTTGTACCTCTTTTTTCCTCCATCTTCTTCCTTCAACCTATAAACCCATTTATTCTACAATGGTCTTTTAACTATAGGAAACTAAACCAAATATCAAGTTTGGTTATGTACCAAGGAGTCCATCTACTCTTTCATGCCTTGTTCCCACTTCTTTCTAGTTTCTACCTGCATTAATTCTTCATAGCTTTCTATCTCACCACCATCAATCAATAATAAATAATAAAGTGAAGGAGAGTAATGTTCAAGGAGTATACTTACTCTAGTATATATTCTAACTACACTTCTAGAAGTTTGAGGTACTTATTGTAGTTGTTGCACATTCTAATTTTTTGGTACTTTTGGAATTTCATTTCCAGTAATTTTATCAAGTACTACATATTCCATATTTGACTTTTCCTATTTATTTTCCTACAATTGATCTTTATACATGAAATTTTCATTAAAGATCACATCTTTGATCCTAATGATTTTGTGATTTTCAATATCCCATAAATGGTAACCAAAATCATTAACTCCATATCCAATAAAAGTACATTTCTTGGATTTTGACTCAAACTTGGTTCTATTTTCTTTATCAATATGGATAAATACTTCACAACTAAAATTATTTAAAAATGAATAATCTACTTTTTTACCTATCCATGCTTCCTTTGGAATGCCACCATCCAATAGACTTGAAGGCCCTCTATTTATTAATTAGACAATAGTATCCATAACATCTACCCAAAAATGTAAGGGCAACCCTACATACAATCTCATGCTCTTTGCATGTTCCATGATTGTCCTATTCATCGTTTCTGACACACCTTTTTATTTTGGTGTTCTTGGAACCATCTTATCTCTATGAATCCCATGGGATGAATAATAATTATAAAATCCAGTACTATAGTATTCACCTCTATTACATGATTTGACACACTTCAACTTATTTCCTATCTCATTCTCAACCAAAGCTTTCCATTTATTAAAAGTATCAAAAACATTAGATTTATTTTCAATGTAAAAAACCCAAGTTTTTTTAGTTTTATCATCGATAAAAATAACATAATAAGAAGAGACACCAAGGGATGATACTTGACCTAGTCTCCATATAGCTGTATGCACAAGCTCTAATTTTTCATCCTTCTTTATCTTCCAAACTATGAGAAATATGAATCTCTTCTATTTTCCATACACACAATGCTCACAAAAATCCAATTCCACCTTCTTCAAATTTGGCAACAAATTCTTTGAGTAGAGAACTTGCATCCCATTCTCACTCATGTGCCCAAGTCTGTGGTGCCATAATTTTGTATCCACTTCTATAGAAGCTATATAAATACAAGAGTAAAAATCACCATTAGATAAATAAAATGTATACCTTCTCTCCTTTTGTTATTACCAGTGATCCTTTAGTGACCTTCCATGAATTTTTTGTGAATGTAACTATACAACCCTCACTTCCTAGTTTTCCTGCTAAAATTAGATTTCTTCTCAACTTAGGAACATGCCTCACCTCTTTCAATAACCATTTGTTTCCATTATATAATTTTATCTATATCGTACCCTTTCATAAAATTTTATAGGGTTCACCATCACCTAAATAAACCTACCCAAAATCACCTTGAACATAGTCTTAAAAATATTTCTTATGGGGTGTAGTATGAAATGAAGCTCCTAAATCTAATACCCAAAAATCATTAGTATTATCTAAAGAATGGAGTAAATCATCTTGTAACACATCAAATTCTACATTTTATTCTTGGTTTTTATCTTGTTGTATATCTTCTTGTTTTCCTTTTCAAAACCAATAATCTTTCTTTAGGTGTCCTTTCTTCCCACAATCTAGCACACCAATGTTCCTCTAGATTTAGATCTACCCTTTTTGGACTTCCCATGATTCTATGAGACCTTTTCTCTATCATTTTGTCTTCCCTTATTCTCCATAGTCAAAGCATTGCCTAATGTTTCACCTATGTTTTTCTATTGCATTTCCTCACTAAGGATAACACCAGTAACATCATAAAACTTTAAAGTGTTTGAGCTAGAGATAAAATTTCTCATAGCCTTACCAAGCCATTATAGCTTTATATAAATGAACATAGAATCAAAATATCCCTAACCTCATCATCAAATTTTGTCCTATAGAGCTTAACTAATTTATGACCATGTTAAGTTCATTTAAATGGTCATCAATAGACTCACCTTCTGACATTTCTAGATTAAATAAATGATTCATAATAAATACCTTGTTGGAGGTTGAGGGGTTTTCATACACTCTATCTAATTAATTTATTACATCCATTATTTTTTTATTTTGAAATATTCAAGGCCACTAACATTGCTAAGCACAGTCGTATTGTTCCTAGCGCCTTTCTATCAAGAACCTCTTAGTTTTAATCGTTCATAGTCATTGGCTTCTTTTCTATTCCACGCAATGGTAGGAAAAGATCCTTTTAATTAGATATTCCTCCATTTGCATCTTCCATAGCTGGTAATTTTGGCCATTAAACTTTTTGACCTTAAACTTGCCTTCTTCTGCCATTGCTCCCACTCAAACTAGGAAACCTCTTTTCCTGTGAGTTTATTTTCCAAATAAAACTTTGGCTTTGATACCAATTATTAGGAATATATAATGTAGAGAAATAGTAATGAAATAAATATATAATTAAAATTTAGGAAAAAAATAGAATATAGATACATATTTAATGTGGTTCACCCAATATGGGCTATGTCTACACAGAAACTACAAGTCATTATTTTGTCTAATAAATGAAGGTAAAAACTTGTAATACATCCACTACAATATCCTCTTTACTCTTATTATTTTCTTATTTAACAATTCCCTCATATCAAAGGAGGGTTAAAAATTAGGGTAAAAATGCACTAACTTAATTTCTACCATTAGATCTAAAACCTAATAGTAAATGGTCCAAATTAACTACAAAATTACAATATTTTATAATACATTTTTCACAAAATTTTACTTTAGTTATGCTACTCCCCACACCCCCTATTAAGAATTAGGCATTAAAAATAAGATCAGGATCTACCATCCAACACCTATTTAGAGATTCACCTCATCCTTAGGCTACCCACAAGCCTATAGGTGTTTCCATTATGCCACTTGGATGAGGAGAGCTTAGGCATCTCCTCAAAGAGTGAAAATCCAAGTGACAACAATAAGACAATGTGATTTTACATCTATGTTACCTTCTTATACATTCCCTTTTCTTCACATCCTAAAATATGCTATCACTACTTTGTTTTAATTTTATCTACCCTTAGAATAAAATAATTTCCTTGATAAATTATGGATTATTTTATTTACACCATGGCTATACATTTATAGATGCCTTGATTTATTTTACCATTTTTTATTGTTATACCACCCCTTTTTTAGACATCTGAGTCCATTTCTACTTTCATGTACTTTTTCCATTATTGAGTGAGGTTGGATTATTACTCCTCACTCATTAATGTTGTTTTCCATTTTATGCACCTTTTTCCATTGATGATTGAGTAAGGATTATCACTACTCACTCATCAATATTGTTATATCATTTTTCTTGCTCATCTTTGTTTAAGTAATGATTATTACTAATTTTATATTGATGTTTGATTACCATCCTTTTTAACATGTATCCTTGGTTTGACTTGGTGAATTTTCCTTTCTTACTTAAGGTTCACTTGTTTGAGTTTTTTGATCTTTAGTAACCTTGGATTTTTGGTTACCCAATTTACTCTAAATTTTGACTTGGTAATTTGGTCTAACATGACAATTTTCATCCCAACTTACCAAAGTTCCAAGTACATCCCATTCACATATAATCTATTATTTTGGATTTATTTCATTTATTTGTTTTTTATCTTTAGTTTTGTATCCTTAGGTTTGTCAAAAGTAGTCTATACACCCTCCATAATCAAAACTAAAAACACAACATATAACCATCCATTGATAAAGGTAAGTTAAGGTAAGCATTAAATTTTAATTTTTAGTTATTTCCATTTTATTAATTTAAATTTCAATCATTTTTACTTTAAAATAATACCATTTTTTTTAGCTTTAACATTGTGTGTTATTATGTTATTTATCAAATCACTATCCCCTATTTCACCTGAGTGACATGTGATGATATTAGAGTGGGAAATATGTATATACATAATATTTTTAAATTTTATCAATCACTATTTTTTTTTATCTTGTAAGAACCCATCGAGTTTAAATCTCTTTGAGTGCATGCCTTAAGGGGTGCACTAGGAAAGGGGTGGGTAGACCATTGGTGATTTGAAGGATTATTTTACCTTATTTATACTTGGTATCTACACACCCATCTCATAAAAATATTCCCATAAGCATTGCCTCTTATTTTTTACCCTCCTCTAGTCATTTACCACATTCATTAGCCCTTCCCTAACCTAACACCCTTTTTGATGATTTACATTACATAATTAGCCCCATCAACCTTATACTCTTATTGATAAAAACTATTAGGGTTTAGGTCTACCCTTGGCCAACCTAGTCCATGACCTAATTTTTTAATCTATAATAATACTAGGTCGACTAGGTCAACTTTATCAATCTAAACTTTTGAAATGGATTAGGGTTAGATCAAAATATATAAACACATCCATTTTCCATTTTTAGAGAGATAACAAGAGTTAATTATTCATTTTTGCTTATTTATAATCTAGTCTTCCACCATTATACTTGAGGAGTATTAGCTTAGGGTTTCTGCTTAGAGAAGAATATTATCTTGTGGAAAATTATTAGATGATTTGGCCTTTCTTCATGATCCTTAAAAACCATAATAACCTCTTTCAAAGAACCTTTTTCCAAGGGAGATATTGAGTATTTATGGGTTCATCTTCAAAGGTAAGTATCTCTAACTTTGCTCCTCTCCTTAGTAGATAGAAGTAACATAAGTAATGACTTTTGAATATATTACTCTCTCCATGTATTAAGGTCTTACTTATATAAAGATTAATTAGGATTATATTATACATGGTTAATTTTATGTTTATTACCCCCACTTTGTGCCACAAGATTTAGTGAACACTAGATTAGACTTTTACTTGTTATTAGTTTAGTGAATATGACAACATAGGACATAGTTAAGGTTATTTCATATTTTTGATTGACTAGAGGGTTTATAACCCTTCCTAGTGAATTTATTTTGTTAAGAGATCCATTTGTGGTTATAGTGGATCCATATTGGTCATGACCTTGATTATCTAATATATCCTCAATTGGAAGTGTGAGTATCATTTATCTTCTCCAAAATAGGATTGATTTATAGATCTACTGCATTTCCCATTACATTCACTAAGCACATTGAAGTTCAAGTCCATTTCATATAAAAACATAATATCCAACTCTAATATTACCCCAATCAAGATCAATGTACAAATGTATTCATGAAGTCACTTACACATGATAAGTTTGAGGCATTCATAAGTTCTCTCTCTTTAACTCTCTAAACTATAATGAATTTATGGGTGAATGTTATAATAAATTAATTAATCATAGTTAGTTTATTATGTAAACATGGTTGTTATAATATAAAACAAACCACCTATTATTTTAGGTTAGTTGTTAATTATTATTAGTTATAATTTTTATTTAGGAGATTTTAAATTAATATTAGTTTATTTGCTCATCCTATTTAGTACGTCTATTATGAGCATATGTAGGATTATAAATATGTCCTTGTATTTCATTATTTGTTAGCTAAATAAATAATCTTTGATTTACACTCAGATGTTTCATTTAAATCTCAACTCAAGTTGTTATAATGGTCATGTTATCAACTTAATGTTAGTTGGTTGTTTAAATGACAAATAAAACAAAACTTAAAATAACAAAAATATATAACCAAAAAATGACTATACTTCATAAGGGTGAAGAATAAAACTTAAGACCATATATTGTAAAAATAATTTCTTGGGTATGAACATCATTGCATCATGCTACTTATTTTTACCTACATAATTGATTATTCCCACTGTCCACTAACTTATAGTACCAACCCAACCCATTGAAATAAAAAGTGCATACAAGGCATCAATAATATCTAAAATTATATATAATCATGCCAATGATACATAATTATAATGGTAAAATAAATAATTAAATTAAGTTCATTAATAATAGTAATAATAAATTTATGAAATAATTCAAATGTCCATAATAGTGCCAATACACACATGAAATCAGAGTAATAATCATGATTAAAAGTCTAGGCAGGTGTGGTCATGACATCCACCCTACCTTAATAATGACACCATCCTTTGGGATTCAAAATAACTAAAGATAATACTATATAAAAATAATTTAATCTTCTTAGGCAACACTTATCTCCCCATTTCATCCCATTGGACCAATACTTGATGTAGTTTTATTTTTTGCAAATCAATGATGCACTGACCAAGAATCTTGATGGGCTTCAACTAATTGTTTCCTTGTCCTCCACTTAAAGATTATTACAATTTAAAATATGTGATGGATATGAAACATATTTTATTAATAATTCTACATGAAAAACATCATGCTTTATAGATAGATAAGAAGAAATGGCTAAATAATAAACCACCAGGATGATTTTTTCACTATATCAAATGGTCCAACATAGCATGGTGCTAACTTAGAAGTTTTTCCAAACTTGATTAAACTTTTCTAAGGTGTTACTCTAAGAAATACCTTATCAATAACCTCATATTATTTATGTGATATTATCAAATCTTCATAAAGTTTTTGTTGAATAGAGGTAACTTTTAATATTATATGTATGATAACCATTTTCTCATCATAATCTTACAAAATTTTAGGACCTAAAAACATGTAGTTTTACAAGCTATTCTAGCCTAAGGGAGTTCTACACTTTCATCCATATAAATATTCAAAAGGTACCATCTTTATTATTGAATGATAGGTATTATTATACAAAAATTCTACCAAATGAAGAAAATATTCCCACTTGTATTGTTGATCCATGATGTACATTCTCAACATGTCTTCAACAAACATATTCAACCTGGGGGTAGTAGGGGGAGGTGTAATTATTAGAGATCACAAGCTCAATTTGATTATTTCCTATGAAAGAGACATAAGGGTGAGGTCAAATCATTGGGCATAAGCTCTGACAACATTATGGGGGATCAAATTAGCTAAATAACTAAATATTCAAAATCTATTAGTTGAGGGAGACTCACTAAATATAGTGAATTATTTATCTAGAAAAAATGCCATACGCTAGTTTATTAATCATGTTATAGATGAATATAGAGTCATATTAAACAATTTTCAATAGGTGAGCATTAATCATACCTATAGGGAAGGGAATTGGATTGCTGACTGGTTCATAAATAAGGGAGTCAATAATGTGAGTTGTATAACTTAGATTGGCCATGAGGATCTCCCTAGGGAGTTGATATTAAAGGTTAAAAAGAAGGAAATAATAATGTTGTTAATCCTATGCATATGGGTGAACCCTTGAATTCCTAAAGATGTATTGGGGGGATCTAAGGTGAGTCAAGAACTCATTTATTTTGGTGTAAATTTTAGGGGTTCGAAGGAGAAGCTTCTAGATGCTTCAAAATAAATCTTAGATGACCAAAACACATCTTCCAATTGTAGTTTTTCCTGGTTCATTCGAGTGAATTTTGATAGGAGGGTTAGTTGGAGTGGATGTGAGGGAAATAAGATGGGTTTTTTGAATATAATTGAACCAAGATTATAGCCAAAAGTCAAGAAAAATGAAAAAGTATGGGAAAATCTACAAGTTGGTGGCTTTGTGGGTTTTATAGAGAGGATAAAAGGTTTCAACATGCATTTCTCAATCTTTTTTTTGAAGGTATGGGAAGACATAATAGTGAAAATTAATCAAAAAACTCTAAACATTACTAAGGAACTCATTTTTCATGTGACTAGAATGGTGATTAAGGAAACAAAAAGATATTATACGCTAAAAGATTTCAAACTAGACAAAGAGGCATTTCTATAGGAAGGAAAACAAATAGAGCAATTGCATAATGACTTTGATATAGAATCCTTCCCTAGGCCATTTTAAGAGGTAGCCTTACATTTAATGTAGTACATCACCTTGGAAGGTGGGTACAATTTTGTGATATGGTCCTTATTCAGAATGTTAAATTAATTTAAGCATTGTGTGCCTTTTAGTCTCCCCTTTTTTATTTTGAAATCTATAGAGGTGTCAATTTGAAATTTAAACATAAAAATTACTCCACTCCTTGACATGATGGAGTAATTTAATTAATTTTCAAGTATTCCAAAGTCATGAATCAAATCATTCCCAAAATCCCACAGTCCTAGAAGGAAAAGCTTGAGGAGGGGCCTTTTACCATAATAAAAATTAAAAAAGTGTGGATAAAGTATCTTGGGAGTCCAAGTAGGGTCTCTTGAAACAACAAGAAGCCTATGGAAAGTGTTAGTGTGAAGGAGGATGAAAATAACCAAAAACAATAGGATAATATAAAGAAAATACTTCAAATTGCTTCAAAGGCTATAAGGCATAGCCAAGGGAAATAAGGAAAATAGGGGAACCAGGGTCCTCAAGTTTTGTAAAATAATAGGGGAGTTGAGACTTTCATTGATTTTGAAAAGGATAATGAGGATATAAGAGAGAATTAGAAGGAAGTGGAGAAGGGAAGAAAACATGAATAGGACCTGAGTGTAATAGAGAAGGAGAAGGAGATTAGGGATCTTATGTATAATCATCAAGAGAAATGGGAGACTTATCTGAATCAAAAAGATTAAAATATAGCTTTTAATAATTTGGTTACATCACTCAAAGGCAAGGAGAGATCAGACAAAATTTTGGAAAATATTGACCTTCAAAAATCTATCATGTGATGGTTTATGTGATCATAGAGCCAAAAGGCAATATTAATGTTCTACAATAGTAAAATGCAAGGATGACTCAAATATTATCATCAGGGGATGAAGAAAATCAAATTCAAGGTCTACATTTTAGGGTGGATCTATTAGAACAAGTCAATGAAAACCTTCATAATAAAATTAGCTTTTTATTAAATTGTAACAAAGCAACAATGTATGAATAAATTTAGAATGCTGAAAACCTATGGGCTCACCTTAGAGAACTTTTTGAGCCTAGTGTTATAGGCAAAGGGAAGGGTAAGAAGGGATAGAGTAGGGGATCTTAGTATCACATGGATCATGAAAATTTGTTGCTACAAATTGATATGAATCTTAAGAAGATGAAAGTATGCTGGGAGGATGTGTCTAGAATCTTAGATCTAGATTAGTTATTTAGTTGTTCTGTGGCTATTTTTTAGATGTTTATAGATATGGTTGGTCCTATTTTATTTGTTGGTCTTGGTTAGACTATTTTTATTTTGTGCTTTTAATTCTCCTAGGGTTTGGGGACCCTAGTTGTAAAAAAACTTACCCTTTATCTTGAATTAAAAAAAACATATTTAACCTTTCAGTTTGTCCATCCATTTCTAAATGATAGGTTGAACTAAATTTTAACTTTGTACCAAAGATAAGCATCATGGTTTGCCAAAATTAAGAAGTGACTAATTTATCTCTATCTGAGATTATCACTTTTGGTATACCATGAAGACAAACTACTTCCTTAACAAATCCTTTGACAAGGATGGAAACATCATCCATGATGTTTCCTGCTATAAAATGAGCCACTTTTATAATTTTATCAATCATAACTATGATTGAATCATTTTTATTTCAAGATTTAGCCAATCCTATGATGAAATACATAGATATTACTACCCATTTACTTTCCATAATATAATGGGGATAAATCAATCCTCTAAGATGGCCATGGTTAGGTTTAATATGTTAGAAACACTTGGTTACACATGCAACCATATCTTTATTTAAACAAGTAAAAAAAAAAAAAAATTTTAGCTCTTGTGTCATTTTATTTATAACAAGATGAGCATAATTATGTTCAATATACACTTCACTTAACACTTGTTCCCTCAGATTTATTAATTTTGGAACTATAATTCTACCTTTATATCTTAGCAAACCATCTAAATCAACCAAAAAATTACAACCAAAACTTTTTGATCTCATTTCAATATAGATTTTTATGTAATCTATGTTTTATTTTTGTTGTTCAAGCATAAAATCCTTGAAATAAGATCTAATAATAGAGAAATTTGCAATGTAGGCTCACCTACTTAATGCATCAGCTAATCTATTCTCCTTTTCTTTTACATAATAAATATCAGTATTAAAATTGTGGATAAATTACAACCACCTTATTTTCCTTGCATTCAACTCATCTTGAGAAAATAAGTGCACAAGACTTTGATGTTCTAATTTAATCTCAAAATACTTTCCTAAAAGGAAATGTTTCCACTATTTTAGTGCATGAATTACTCTTAGAGTACGTATTTAATGTATTTTTCATGTTTTCTAGTGTATTAGATAACTATTTATACCTTTTATGAGTTTTTCCTATGTGAATATTTATCCCACATTGGCTAGTTAGGCTAGTTATATGTTTTGCCTTACCTACTTATTATTGACACTACAAACTACACCCTAGGAGGTCATTGTTTAGGCCAAATTACAAGTTTGGGGTAATATGAGATTAGCCAAAGGCTATGGGTGACTTATGGCTTGGCTAAACCTCTAGTTTATAGGGCTCACTCCCTTGGTGCATCTATTAAGGCTAAAATAACTAATAATTAATACCTAATGATGTTGGGGTGAAAAGGGATAAAATGGATGCATAAAAGGAAACCTAATCTAAATATGGTGATGCATCAATATGATTACCCACTCTATTGACCTTAAAAAACACTAATGGGATTAGCAAGTAAATAAAATATTATCTCCAAGAGCTCTTATGAAAAAATGTTTCTTATGGGGGTTATGTTAGGTGGCTAGAACATGAGGGCCATGATAAGAAGGTCTAATCTAATACACTTACTAGTCAAGTTACACTACAAATTCAATCACTTAACACTTTTACACACCACATAAACTATATATAACACCTTATTATAATCTAGGTGAGGTAAGGACCTACAAAGGGAGAGAAATTTACCACATATGTAAATCAAAACAATAGATTAGTATTAAAGAAGCTAAAAATAGTCCTTTATTAATCCAAGAGGTCTACAAGGTAAAATCCAAGTAGAGTTTCCTCATACCCAGGTGAGGGATAGTTACAATGGCCTAAAGTCATAAATATATAAGAAAATGATAAGGTGAGAGAAGAGAGTATGACATGTAGAAGATAGGGAGAGGTCATGAATGACCCAAATTCACTCCATCATCAGTTATAAGCAGTTATAAAAGTCCTCATACTCCCTCCATGCATTGGTGGTTTTTAATTAGAAACTTTGGGTATTTAAATGGAGTGATGGAGGATATTTTAGACTTGGTTGACCCCATTCAAGGCATGGATATGCACAAATATACTCAAGCAACCTCTCCTCATGACAGTTACAAGACATTAAAGTTATTCAACTGCTTACATGTTGACTCAGCTAAGAAACTTCCCTTTCCTTCATAATGACCATGGAAAAGTTCCTTGGTCACTTTTAATAATAAATTACATGGTGTAATGACCCTATATTAACTCCTCCAACATCCCTCTATACCAATTTACATCTCTTTTTATTGACCAAGTAGGCCATACTTAGGAAATTAGGCCTATTTTCTTAGTTCTACCTATTTGGATGGCCATGAAAACCTATATAAGGCTTTAAGAACATGTGAGTATGTGTGTTTCAGGTTAGAATAATTTTATATACCATGACATATGCTTTATAAGCAGCTCACACATGAAAATTTACCTTACTTAGGTGACTAGGCCACCTCCTTCTTGCATTTTAAGACTGCCTATTTGGTGAAGACTTGAAAAAGCATTTCCAAGTAGAGTTGTGAAAATTTTATGGGTTTAAAAACTATAAGACATCTCATACTACCTCCCCCAATTATTTTTAACTTTTCCTCAACTTTACACCTTGAAGATACCATAAAACCTTATAAAAAAAAGTTTATAAGGGTGTTCATACATTGTCCATACAAACCAATACCATAACTAAGGTTGTCTATACAAAAAAATACCATAACTAAGGTATCCTATGAGTGTACTATGTTATTCATGTGTTTTCCAAGCCAACCCATGGTGTTTAACTATAAATATCTTAAGTTTTTTCCTATCAAGTTTGTGCTAGGGTTTAAGGAGGGTTTTCAAGGTCCACCATATTAATGATGGTTCATACAATAAAAACCTCCAAACAAAAAATTATAGCCATGAAAATATATCCCATAGACCCCCTAAAATATCTTTAATATCTATTAGTATCATGTAGCTTGTATGGAGAAAATTGAGGGCAAGTTGTTATAATTTCATTCCCTTTTAGGCTTTCTAAGTAGGTTGTAGTCTTAGTGTTTGTTCATAAAGATAGGATCCTTAACCCAACTCTTTATTACATGGATTTTGAGTTCATAGGGTTTTCCATCTACCCTAAGAGAAATGGCCCTAAATCCTCATGCTTGGTGAGATATGAGTAGTTGAATTGATGGTTGGACATACAAGACTAGGATAGTTAGGTTTGAGATGGATCTTAAGCTCAAATTGATCACTTTTCTACTTTCCTCAGCCTAAAAAATATTTATTAATACCTTTAACATAATCCTACACATTCTCATAGCATTTAGTTGTTTTGGAGGGTCTGATTATGCCACCAAGATGAACATGGCGTCTTGAGGCCTAAATATGGTTTTAGGCCTTGCAGGCCTAGTATGAGTTTTAGGGATTTGAACCATCTATTAGTGAATTTGTGACTTAAATGTCATGATATCATATATATTACTCTATTTACATATTTATTCAATTGATCTCACTTTACAAAACCACTATCTTTGTCCTTTTCTCATGTAATTTTGCCATGCACACCATTGTTTAGTCTAAGTATTTAAACCACTTGGAGCTAGAGACCTAGATAGTCTCTTTTTTTTTCCATTATTTACTACTAGTAGAGTTGGGAACCTCATGTAATTATGTTCCTAAGGTTTGGAAACACCTATTTTAGTAGGTATTTCTTCAACCCTATTCTCTGTATATTCTTTTAAATATACCTAAGGTTTATGAATGAATAGGTTTATATATCCCTAAAGGCTTGATTGAGTGCCTTCCTACCTCATTTGTGGATCCTATCACCTTATAAAAATTTATATGAACTATTAATTCTTCATTAGGTAATATTAAACTATAAAAAACCTTCAATCATGCAACTACCTTCAACTCTTAATCATAGTCCTATGTATATCAGTTTATAGGCCTACTAGGACTAATAGGCCTTTAATATCTCCTTTACCTATAAAAATTGAACTAAAATTTATACTATAGCTTAAGATTCTTAAGATTATAATTTAAAGGATTTTATTCATCATTGTATTTCACTTATCTACATGGTATGCACACTTCTACCCTTCTACTAATAACCCTACCTGTAGGTGATCTTAAGCCTATCAAGACTGTGAGTGTGAATTTCCTTATTTGGTAACACTTTGGGAAAATTATAAATATTATATAATGAGGCATATGAACTCCATTTTACACACAGCCTATGAATATCTTATCCATTTTCAATCCAATCACTTGGTCTCTGACTCTCTGTAGGATATAGTCATAGTCTGTTATCTGTGTAAGACATGAGAGGTGGTCATCTTTTCAAGGGAATAATCCACATAATTCACCACATATATTAATTATATTATGGGGTTTAAATATCACTATAGATCATACACATTCAAGGATACTTTAAATGGGCTCTTATACTCAACTAGTTCTTTACCTATAGTTAGGCTTATAGGTGGTCTTTCTAGGCCTACTGATTATGAGAGTGCAAGATGAGGGGTGGGGTTTATTATTTAATTATTCCCTTGGGTAATAAATGGGTTGATTAATTATTGTTTCTTTTTTTAAATCTTTAAATCTATTCATAAACTCAAAACCATAACTGAATCTTCTACTCTATACTCACAGTCAGTGTTCTTTTAAATTATTGATTGATCTCTCACTCAGGGTGATTGAGATAGTGTTGATACTATATACCTATGCTATATTAACTTATAAAATTATTTATAAGTATTTATTACTCTAAAAACTCATTCAATACCTTCCACACTCTCTATGTCCCATCCTAATAGTCAATACTCCATTTGTTAGTCTGTACCATATGCTTGATGTGACTGTGAGGGCTTGTCATTGCATAATAGGTTAAGGGTGAGGATGGTATTTAGGGTTATAGGGTATTGAATTGAATAAGGGAAAAATAAAAATCATGAATAAGGGATGAATTAAATATATTTTTAAAAACAACCTAATGACTATCTACATCTACCCTGTTCTCATTTGCAAAAGATATCACACAGTACTCATGATAGTAATAATAGAGTAGGACTTGAAAGAGTTGTTTGGTCTAATGGTGACTCAAATATGATTGAGTTATAATGGAGAATTTAATGGCCCAAAATAACTTACCATAAAACCTAAAACATCATCAAACACTTCCATTTTATGCTTTGAAGAGTCTACAATAAGAAATAACACTGCCATTTTATATAAATGTGACAACCTAAATGTTTCCTTGCCCTTTAGGGATAATATAAGTGAAAAATGAGTAGAGGATATAATTTAATAACATTTTTTTCATTTATAATACATTCATATACATTTTTTTCATCAATTAGGTTAAATTTACACTAAAACCATTCTAAATCTAACCCCTGCACATATGAAGAAAATAACCTTAACTGCTCAACTTCTTAATGTTTGTTCATAGACTAAAAGCCATGAGTTTTAAAATTAATGACTAGGATAGAAATTTCATGGGACCCCCTTATTATACACATGATCCTGGATCCTGACCTTCTCTCCCCTATATAGACTGACTACAAACCTAAAATTTTGTCCATGTCTACCGAAGAGCTCAGTGGAGAAAGGGAAATAGTTTTAGACCTGTCCTTAACATTTTAGACATAAAACATATTTTATAAACACAAAAGAGACCTTAAATGAAGTAAATAACTTTTTAAAACTATGACATGGCCATACAAATCCATACAAGGGCTAGAGACACCTACAAAGCCTTAGTGTCCTACATTTTTTCAAGTTTTATAGCTTAGGATGCCATTAGTGGGAAGGAGGATGGAAAATAGAAGTCAAATCAAATTTTAAATATATTTTAAAATTTGGGGGAGTTTAAGGGACACACCTTCCCATGTGTGGGGCTCATTTGATGAATAAAAGGTGGGCTTAGCTCCAAAATGGACTCTTTATGATATGAAACCACCCCAAAATGACTTTATGATTGAAATGAGACCCCTTTGGGAACCTTATAATATAATGAGACACTAAAATATTCCCCTTAAAAAATGTTTAAAATTAAAAATGACTCATACAAGGTGTTTGAGGGTCATTTGATTCATTTGAAGGGCTATTTAAAGCATTAAATAGGTTTGGGTGAGCATACCATGGAAAATGACCTTGAAAACAACTCAGATCTCATGTTATGAATTAAACAAGGTTTAGATGTCCTCTCCATATTTAAATCAAGGTATATTCTAAAGGAATTTCTTAAAACATTCCTAAAACCATGAAAAATAATAACCTTAATCTTGTCAAATTACCTTAACTTTTGTTAAAGATTTAGACTACCCTTTAAGCTTCATGAGACATTGACACCCTTGTAGTCACTTCAAGGACCATCATGATATCTTAACACATCCTCTATATCCCTAAAACAACTATGACATGATGAACTCACATGTAGGCTCCAACATATAAGATGACACCTCTAACAAGTGATAAAAGGCTTTCAAGGAGCATTAGGAGACTATGATAAGATCTGGATAATCATGTGTAGACTTAGATGGGTTTTAATGAATGTTTTTGATTTTAGGACTTGACATTTGGCCTAGGAGGCCAAATTATCATCATTTTTGGTGATTCATAGGGGTTGACCAACTTGATAATCAAAGGAACCCACTAACTCTCCATGATAGTCATGACCAAAATAAGCTAACAATATGATTTGGATGGTCATTTCCTTGGACTACCAGATATATTATCACCTTAACAAACCTCTAAGACTATAAAAAATTTACACATAAAGACACTAAAGGAAGATAACACCTAAATAAACAACACCTAACACCTTATGAATAATACCTAATACCTTAAGAAAAACACATAACACCTTAATAACAACACCTAAAAACTTTAAGAACAACACCTAAAAACTTAAGAACAACACTAGCACCTTAAATGCTAAAAATATAGGACACAATGGAACAAATGTAGCTAACTACACATTTGTTGTCACACTTATGGGAAATAAGGAAAATAAAACCTACCAAAAATAACTGACCTAAACCAAAATTGCCTCTCCTCCAAGATCAAATGGAAAGTTCATTTGATCACCATGGTACCATGAGGGTAGACTATCATGTGTTGAGTAGAGTCCAATAAGGCATTGCTCACTATATGGGGATTTCCACATGCAGTTGGAGACATTGGCATGCTCATAACCTTTTAAGAGAGAAATTGGATCTTCTTGATCCATTCTTAGGTGCATAGGTTGGATATGTGGACCAAGTACATAGTCATACTCATCCTACACTTGTCTATTTTTCATGAACAACCTCAATTTTACCTCACCCATAGGCTATTCTTGATCATCTTGAGTAGTTTGAAGTGGATCTTATGGCATGCTTATAGAATTGAATTATAAGAGAGGTAGATCTTAATTCATGATATATTAAGGCCATTAGAAATTAGTTTCATGTATTAAGAGTGAGGAGGTATCTATAGATTGAAAGAGGAAATCATAACCTTGTTTGAAGACCTCAAACAAGTCAACTTTAAGTGGGACAATTTCTTGGAAGGCATGCTCATAGGGCTACCTTATTCTTGTTTTATGGAACCATCCTCCTTAATTTGAACCTAATCATGATATGCCTCAATAAAAGAGTACCCTGAACTTATGATGTGAAATATATCCAATGATTGGTCCTAACATAATTCAAATTTTCTTGAGATCTCTTCAAGTTGGGTAGTGGCTGATGTAGGAGTAGATATAACACTACTTGAAGTAGATTTAGGAACCATATCTCCTTGGTCATGCTCATATAACCCTAGCATTCTTCTACAATTTTTTAGAGAGAGTTTTAAACTCTTTCATCTATCATCACAACTTGGTTAGCTTGTCTATCTTTCAAGTTTCTTTGTCTTGAAGCTACTACAAGTTAAACAAATGCTACACTTTCACACTCCTCATGACTATCATGGGAAAGGAAAACTATCATATCATCAAAGAGGTCTTAAATTCCATCCTCTTCTTGATTCTTAAAGGATAAATTATGTCTCTCCTCACCAATAGGTGTAGCAATAATAATTTCTTCCTCAAGTTCACTTAAACTTCCTTCATCAATTACTACCATAGTTTGACCTTCTTTATTTTCTTTCTCACTGATAGGATCCTTCTCAATAAGTGGAATGGAATATCCTTAAAAGTAATATAGGAGAGAGGTCATGTATTCTCAATTCACCTCATTTAACTACTCACTTTTGACAACCAACATCTCATCTTTATTTTACATGTTGTCTTGAATGGACCTCCATGATAGGAATGCTTTAGGATCTTGAAGAGGGAGGGGTAGGAGTTGAATGGTCTTAGATTTATCTTTCACTTAAATATCTTTGTGCAAGTTTGATTGATCTTACTTTACCCATGCCTTCATCACTTGGCTCTAACTTGAGATTTTGACACTAGAATCAAGTGTTGCATTTTGAGGAATGAATGAAGGTATCTCCTCCTAAAGTGGCATTTCTCTATTTTTTGCCATTGATTGAAACAAGTACTTATTTACAAATTCAATCTCCTTATTTATATGGGATTCAAAATCAAGCCTTATCTGATCAAAAATATATTTATGTTGGTTAGTAAGGGAAATACTCTATAAGGTTTGATCTGAATCATGAAACTTAGCCCTCTCCACACACACTTCTCCTTTTTACACTCTCTCTTAGACTAACTTCTAAGTAGGAAAGCCCTGAGGGACTTGTGAGGAACTTGGAAGGTTTTGACACTCACTTTCCTTCAACTCTTAAGGGATGATGGGATGCTTAACAAAGGATTGATATGAGATGGAAAAAGGGATATGAGGTTAGTAGAAATGGATTTGATGCCCCTTATTGACTTTTACCTTCTCTTCTATGGTTGCAATCAGACTACTTGCATCTAACATATCATTGGTTAAATTTGATTGATTATCCTTCATGATAGATGCCATTCCATCTTATCTTGATACAATGAGGCCCTCATACTCCTAATAAGATGCATAAGAATCCCTTGGCTATAAATACTTTATGTGGAAATCCCCACCATGTGTCTCTCATAACCTAATAAGATTTTATTAAGGCCTGAAATGGATTGGTTTGAGACATGGTTAGGCTAACTAGAAGAATCATGATGTTACCAAGATTGATTAAGAGGATATGTGGGATGCCAAGGAGGTGAATAGGACTCATAAGGGGGTTGATAATATTGGTAGTAAAGAAGCTCATTTTAGGGTTGATAGGGGTCAATATAGGGATGATAGGGGTAAATATAGGGTTGATGGGGCTTTATATAGGGTTGATAAGGGTCAATATAAGGTTGATAGGGGTTATAGGGCTATTAATAAGTAGGTGTATGATATAAGTATGCTCCATATGTAACCATTATTCATCATGAGACACATGAATAACAATGTGAACTATCAATAACAACTATTATTACCCCTAAGTGAAGACCTTATGCCACCTTCTAGCTTGAAATCTGACTACAAATATGGTTCTCTAATACTTATAGCTACTTGGGATCACCAAATGAGGATGGAATGTGATCCAAAATTCTTGAATCTAGTCCCACTAGACATGCCAAAATAGTTGAAACTCCAAATTTCACACTAGGAGGAGGTTATTCAGGCCTACCTCCAAGTTTGGGGTAAAATGGGATTATCCCAAGGCTGTGGGTGACCTATGGCTAGGATAAACCTCTATTTTATGGGGATAGCTCCCTTGGTGCATCCTTAGGGATAAAATCACTAAGAACTACTAATTATGGGGTGAAAAGGGATAGAAGGGATACATAAAAGGAAACCTAATCTAAAGATGGTAATATATCAATATGATTACCCACTCTATTTGAACTTAAACAACATAAATAGACTAGGCAAGAAAATGAGCTATCTCCAAGAGCTCCTATGCAAGAGTGTTTCATATGGAGTTTATGTTAGGTGGATAGAAAATGAGGGACATGATAGGAAGGTTTGATTTAAGGCACTTACCAGTCAAGTTCCACTATAAATTTAACCACTTAACACTTTTACACACCACACAACTTGCACAGAACACCCTATTAACATTTAGGTGAGGTAAGGACATATAAAGGGAGATAAATCTACCACATATGAACATTAAAAAAATATAAATACATTAAATAAGTATGGATGAATTTGAAAATAATCCTTTATTATTCTAAGAGGTCTATAAGGTACAAATCTAGGTATAGTTTCCTAATACCTATGGGAGGGATAGTTATAATGGCCTTAAGGCTTGAATATATAGGTTAATGAAAAGGTGAGAGAAGATAATATGGCATGTAAAAGATAGGGATAGGTCATGAATGACCCAAATTAACTCCATCATTAGTTATAATTAGTTATAATATTCCTCATACTCCCTGCATGTGTTAGTGGTCTTTAATGGGCAACTTTGGGCATTAAAATGAAGTGATGGAGGCTAGTGAAGACTTTATTGACCACATTAAAGGCATGTCAATATAAAAATATAGTCAATTAACCTATCCTCATGACAGTTACAAGACATTAAAGTGATTTAATTATGACACCATGAGTTACTAAGTCACCCACCCTTCTCTTTGCATAATGACTAGGCTAGGAAACTACCCTTTCCTTCATCATAACCATGGATAAGTTCCAAATTTTAATTTAAGCATTAGTTACATGGTGTAATGACATTTAATTGACTCCTCTAATAGCCCTCTACACCAACTTACAACTATTCTTGTTGACCAAGTAGGCCATACTTAGGTAATTAGGCCTAGTTTCTTAGTTTTATCTATTTAGAAGGCCATGAAAACCTAAATAATGACTTAATAACATGTGAATATATGTGTTTAAAGTTTTAAAAATGTTATATGCCATGACATAGGATTTATAAGCATCTCACACCTACAACTTTACCTTACTTAGGTGACTAGTCCACCTCTTTCTTGCATTTCAAGACTGCCTATTTTATGAAGACTTAAATAAGAATTTATAAGTAGATTTGTGAATATTTTATGGTTTTAAAATATATAAGACATCTCATACTACCTCCCCTATTGATCTACAATTGTTTATCAATTTTCACCTTAAAGACACCATAAAACCTTACAAAAAAATAGAGTTTTTGAGGGTGTCTATACACTATCCATATACACCAATACCATAGTTGAGGTCTCCTCTAAGTGTACTATGTGATTCATGTGTTTTTAAAGTCAACCTAGGGTTTTTGAGTGAAAATACATTAAATTTTATCCTATCAGTGTTGTGTTAGGGTTTGAGGGTTTTGGAGGTCCACCATCTTAATGATGATTTACAGAGTATGGAACTCCAAACCAAATATTATTGACATGAACATAAATTACACATACCACCTCAAATATCTTGAAGATATATTGGTATAATGTAGCTTGTACAAAGAGAACTGAGTGCAATTTGGCAGACCTCCATTCTTCTATAGTTTTTTAAGTAGGCTATAGTCTTAGTGTTTGTTCATAAAGTTAGGATCCTTAACCCAAATATTTATTCCATGTATTTTTAGGTCATAGGGGTATCCATATCCCCATAGGATCACTGACCATTATTCCTTATGCTTGGTTAGATAGGAGCACTTGAATTGATGGTTTAAGATGGTAGATTAGGACAATTAAGTTTAAGATGGGTCTTAAGAAAAAATTGATCACTTTTATGCTTTCCTTAGCCAAAAAAATATTTATTAAGACCTATAACATCCTATTACACCTTATCATATCTTTTATTTTATTTCTAGGGTCTGAGTTATGCCACCAAGATGAACATGGGGTCTTGAGGCCTAAAGATGGTTTTAAGCCTTATAGGCCTAGTATGAGTTGTAAGGATTCAAACCATCTGTTAGTGAATTTGTGACTTAAATTACACCATATCATCTATATTTATACTTATTTAATTTTTATCACCTTTCCAAACCACTATCTCTATCCTTTCCTCATGTAAGTTTTCCGTGCTCACCATTGTTAAGGCCAAGTGTCTGAACCACTTGGAGCTAAAGACCTAGATAGTCTCTTTTCTTCCATTATTTACTACTGGTAGAGTTAGGACCCTCATGTAATTATTTTACCAAGGTTTGACAACACCTATTTTACTAGGGATTTATTCAACCCTATTTTATGTATATCCTTTTGAACAGACCTAGGGCTTATGAATGAATAGGTTTGTATAGCCCTAAAGGATTGATTGAGTGCCTTCTTACCTCTCTTATGGATCATATAACCTTAGAAACATTTATATGATTTCATATTTATTCCTCAAATGATATAAAACCTTAACCAACCTTCAAGCATGAAACTATCTTTAAATCTTAAGCATAATCCTCTATATATCAGTTTTTAGGCCTAATAGGCCTTTAAACTCTCCTTTACCTATCAAAATTGAACTAAAGCATATAATATAGACTAAGAGTCTTAAGATAAAATTTCAAATGCCTTGATTCATCATTGTATTGCACTTATCTATATGGTATATAACACTTTTACCCTTCTACTAATGACCTTACCTATAGGTGATCTTAAGCCTATAAGGACTATGAGTGCGAATTCCATTCTTTGGTAGCACTTTGAGATAATTATAAATAGTATATAATGAGGCATGTTTCATCTAATTCACACATATCTAAATCTCTTATCCATTTTCAATTGAATCACTTGGTTTCTAATTATCTATAGGATATAGTCATAGTTTGTTATTTGTGTGAGAGATGAGATGTGAGTTTTATTTTGAAGGGAATCATACACATAATTAAAAACATCTCTTAATTATTATATGGGGTTTAAATATCACTATATATCATACATATTAAAGTTTCCTTGAGGTGGGCTCTCATGTTTAACTTACTCTTTACCTACAGTCAGAACTATAGGTGGTTTTTCTAGATCTACTGACTATGAGAGTGCAAGATGAGGGGTAGAGTTTATTGTTTAATTATTCAATTGGGTCATTAATAGGTTAATGATTTTTTTTAATCCTTATAACTCTATATATCTCTTCATAACCACAAAACCATTAGTGACTCTTCTACCTTGTAGTCACAGTCAGTGTTCTTTCAAATTCTTGACTAAGCACTCATCTTGGGGGGATTGAGATAGTGTTGATCCTATCTACCTCTAATATATTAATTTATACACTTATTGATAAGTATTTATGACTCTAAAATGTCTTTAAATACCTTCCACACTAAATAGGTCCCATCCTAATGGTCAATACTCCATTTGTTAGTCTGAACCATAGGCCTGATATGGCTGTGAGGGCTTGTCATTAAATAATAGACTGAGGGAGAGGATGGTATTTTAGGGTATATGGTATTGAGGGGAATAATGGAAACATAAAAATCATGACTGAAGGATGAGTTACATATAGGTTTTGAAACAACCTGATGACTATCTACATCTACCCTATTTTCACTTGTAAAAGATATCACACAACACTCATGACAACACCATAAGTAGGACTTGAAAGAGTTTTTTGGTCTTATGGTGACTCAATTATCATTAAAAGAGAATGGATACTTTAATTTCCCCAAGGAACTTACCATCAAACCTAAAACGTCATCAAACACTTCCATTTTATGCCTTGAAGAGTCTACAACAATAAGCAACACTACCATGTTTATGCAAATGTGACAACCTAAATGTTTCCTTGATATTTATAGCTCATACATGTGATCCAAGAGTATAAGATGAAATGGAATGACTTTTGGGAATTTTATAAGACATTAATATCCATTTTTTTCATCAAGTAGGACAAAATTACACTAAAACCATTCCAAATCTAACCCCTGTATATATGAAGAAAACAACCTTGATTACTCAAAATTTTAATTTTTTTTATAGAGTATAATCCATGAATTTATATATTAATTAATAAGATATAAAGGTCATGGAACCCCCTTATTCTAGCCAAGATCTTAGATCCTCACCTTCTCTCTCTTGTATGCACTAACCATAACTTGAAAGCTTGTCCATGGCTACCAAAGAGCTTGGTGTAGAAGGGGAAATAGTTTTTGACCTATCTTGAACATTTTGGAATTAAATTTTTTCTAAGACACCTAAAATAGACCTTAAATTAATTACCTAACCTTTTCCAACTTTGACATGGCTATATAGATCTATACAAGGGTTGGAGACACCTATAAAGCCTTAGTTTCCTGTATTTTTTTCATGTTTTAGTCCTTAGGATTTCATTAGTGGGTAGGAGGAATAAAAATATAAGTAAAATGACATTTAAAATAGATGGTATGGTTTTTGGGATTTTAAGGGACACACCTTCCATGTGTGGGGCCCATTGGATGAGTAAAAGATGGGTTTGACTCTAAAATAAACTCTTTATGATATGAAACCACCTAAAAATGACTTTATGATTGATATTAAACCTATTTAGGACCCTTATAATACAATTAGACACTAAAATACTCACCTCTCTAAATTTTCATAATTGAAAATGAATCATATGAGGTGTTTGAGGGTTATTTGAAGCCTTTGAAGGGCTAGTTAAAGCATGAAATATGTTTGGGTGAGTATACCATGGAAAATAAATTTTAATACATATCAGATATCATGTTATGACTTATAAAAGGTTTAGACATCCTCTACATATTGAAACCAAGGTATATTATCAAGGAATGGATTAAAATAGGCCTAAAAAAATGAAAACTATCTACCTTAATCTTATCAAATTACCTTAACTTCTACTAAATATCTTTAATTTTGTCAAATAGGGAAAATAATACTCTCTAGGATTAATGAGAAATTAACACCCTTCTAATCACTTTAAGGACCATCATGATATCTTAACACATCCTCTGTAGCCCCAAAATAGCTATGACATGATGACTTCACAAGCACGCTCCAAAATATAACATTACACCTCTAACAAGTGCCAAAAGGCTTTCAAAGAGAATTAGGAGACTATGAAAATATCTAGACCATAATGTGTAGGATTAGAGGGGGTTTCATGAAAGTTTTTGATCATAAGGGTTGAAACTTTTCTTTGGAGGCTAAATTGTCAACACTTATGTAAGGGCTTTCCTTTGTACTATCAAATCTTATTTCTGAAGAACACTAACTTATGTTGTTTTATGATTTAATTATTTTGGGAATAATGGAGTTTTATTCCTAATTTAGTAAAGGGTATGGTATAATAAATTAGTAAATAATATTTTAATAATTATAGTGATGATTTTTATAATTTATTCCTTTTGTAGCTTTCTAAAAATAGTAATGAAAGAGGAGAAATACAACCTATCTTAAAACTAGATTTAGATGGTTGAGATAGAGGTTGAAATTGGCTACGTAGGACTGGGATGGTGTCACAAATTAGAATCTAGATTTAATTTGGTGAAAGGATATGAGTTTTGAAAACATGCAACTTTAGGGTCTGATGCTATAGTCTACTTCTGCTGCTATTGTCCAAACTAGTCATAGAGATCTGAGTTTTCTAAGTTTTTTTCATTATCCCTATGTGAGCTTGCCTATGAAATTTTGAGTCCTATGTTAAGGTGTGGAGCTAAAAGCTTCACCAAATGAGCGGATGCTAAAGTTGCTAGATTTACATAGTCACTGATGATGGTAAGGAGTCGACCAATAGCTGTCGATGTCAGTTATGGATCGGCTGATGTCGATCATGTGTAGGCAAATAGGGATCGACATTAGTCACCTATGCATCCAAAAAGTCTATTTTCATGGATGGAATAGATTGTTTGCATGATTAGTTTAGCTATTAGTTGTAAGTCCACATTTCTATTTTTGGCAGGATTGTTTTGAACCCTTGATTAAGAGGTTTATCTAATGGTTGATATTGCATAGCTCATGATCCCTAGTTCCATATATAGGGATAGATCTTCATAGCTTGTAAGTACAAGATGTAAGATAAACAATTCAAGTAGCTAAATTGTGTTTGTAATTGAGAGAGAAAACTCTTGAGGGAAAGAGATCTATACATCTGAGAGGTGTGAGAAGAAAGTGTAATTTTCTTCATTGTATTTCCTTTTAGAAGAGTTTAATACAAGTTTTTAGGGTGGTTTCTTGTATCTCTTATTCTTTGATGTTTCTGATTCTAGTTACTTATTTTTCTAGTTTAATTTCATGTTTAGTTGCTTACATAATAGTAATCAAGTTTGTTGGTTGATCCCCAATAAGTGGTATCAGAGCTCAGGTTGACTAATAGGTGTTTCATATCTGGTTAGTGTTTGTTGATTACAGGTCACTCACAGGGGTTTCTATTTGAGTGGGAGAAGCAATGGTAGAAGAAAGTAAACTGAGAATGGAGAAGTTTAATGGCAAGAATTACCAATTATGGAGAATGCAGATAAAAGATTATCTGTATCAGAAAGATCTATACTTACTGTTAGGTGGGGTTTCAAAGAAGCCCATAGACATGGAAGATGAAGAATGGGAAGTTCTTGATAGAAAGGCTCTTGGATCTATAAGATTGAGTCTGGCATCTACTGTGATATCTAATTTATCATAGGTAAAGTCAATGGTAGAGTTAATGACTACTTTAGCAAATTTATATGAAAAACCCTCAGCTTCAAATAAGGTATATCTTATGAAGTACTTATTTAATTTGCAAATGCAGGAAGGTGGATCTGTATCTAATCATCTAAATGATTTGCATGGAATTGTAAATCAATTAAATTCAGTCAAAATAGTTTTTTATGATGAAATTAAAGCTCTATTAATCTTATGCTCTTTACCTAAAAGATGGCATAGCTTGGTAATGGCAGTTAGTAATATTGCATCTACTTCAAATATTTTAAAAGTAGATGATGTTGTTAGTGTAATCTTAAATGAAAAAATTTACAGGAAAAGCATAGAGGAAACATCATGGAATGCTTTAAGTTTTGAAAGTAGGGGAAGGCAAAAAGAGAAGAGCAAGCATGGGAGATCAAGGTCTAAGTCAAAGATGAGAGGTAGATCCAAATCTAGAAATGGCAGGAAGATAACCTGCTGGAATTGTGGAAAGATAGGGCATGTAAGGAAAGATTGCTGGTCAAAATCTAAAGAAGACAGTCAGGATGAACGTAAAGAAGAAGCAAAAGTTGTAGGTATTATTGCACAAGATGCTCTTATATTCTCTTTGCATAATAATATAGAATCTTCGGTTTTAGATTCTGGTGCCTCTTTCCATGCAACCCCAAATAGAGAATATTTCAGTGACTATGTCCATGGAGATTTTGGAATAGTTTATTTAGGGGATGATGAGCCTTGTAAAATTATTGGCAAAGGAAAAGTGCACCTAAAAATGTAGAATGGCAACACATGGGTGTTGAGGGATGTCATGCATGTTCCCATCTTGAAGAGGAATCTAATTTTTGTAGGAAAGTTGGGGGATGAGGGTTGCACAGTAACTCTCACAGCTAAATCTTGGAAGGTTTCCAAGGGTGCACTTGTATTGGCCAGAGGTAAGAGAGTAGGTACTCTCTATTTATGTAATTGTATTATTGATAATTCTCCTTTTGTATTATCTACTTCAGATGTAGATGCAAAGTTGTGGCACTAGAGGCTTGGCCACATGAGTGAGAAGGGAATGTCTATTCTTAATTTAAAAGGTAAGCTTTTAGATTTGAAAAGCATAGATCTAGATTTTTGTGAGCATTGTATTTTTGGGAAACAAAAGAGAGTGAGTTTTCTCAAGACTGGGTCAACAAAGAAGAAGCACAAGTTGGAGCTTGTTCACACAGACGTGTGGGGACCAGCTCAAGTAGCTTCCATTGGAGGATCATAGTATTATGTTTCTTTCATTGATGATGCTACAAGAAAGGTATGGGTTTATTGCATAAAGAAGAAATCTAATTTTTTTGACACTTTTAAGATGTGGAAAGCTTTAGTTGAGAATGAAACAGGTAGGAGATTGAAGTGCCTTAGATCTGACAATGGTGATGAGTTTTATAGCTATAAGTTCAACTGGTATTGTTATATGAATGGAATACACAGGCAAAGGATGGTTTTAAGGACACCTTAGCAAAATGGAGTTGTTGAAAGGATGAACAGAACAATAATGGAGCATGTACGATGTATGAGGTTGCATGCTAGTTTGCCCTTACAGTTTTGGGTAGAAGCTATAGATACTACAGTTTACCTGATTAACAGAGGACCCTCTATAGCTCTGGATGGTGGAATTTTAGAAGAGGCATGGACAAGTAAAAAGGTATATCTTTCATTTCTTAGAGTTTTTGGTTTTGAAGCTTTTGTGCATGTTGATAAGGAAAATAGAAAGAAGCTGGATGCTAAGTCTATGAGGTGCACATTTATTGGTTATGGCTCTGATGATTTCAGATTCTAGTTTTAGAATCTAAAAACTAACAAAATACCATGATGTTATTTTCAACAAGAAGGTGATGTACAGTGATCAACTCAAAACTGAATCAATCTGAGTAGAGCAATGTTGAATTGGATGAGGTGATGATCCAAAATGAACTCGTGGGAAAGAATAATCATAGATAGGAAAACACAGAGACTGACGTCAATCAGGCAAGAACTAACATCGACAATATAGGAACTAACGTCAGTCAGATAGTGACCAACATCAGTCAGGAAGGAACCGACATCGGTCATGTGGAACTGACGTTGGTTAGTTACAGGCCTGGAGGTGACTAAGGATGGTCATTGTCAGAGAATTTGGGTGGACAATGTGTTGTGAATGAGTCTCAGATGCCCATCAGGAGGTCAAAAAGAGTAAGTAAACCTCCAATTCAATATTCCCCTTCATTATTCTATTTATTGCTTACTGATGGTGGAGAACTAGAGAGTTTTGATGAAGCAATATAGGTGGAATCTAAGAATCAATGGGAGCTTGGCATGAATGAGGAGATTGATTCCTTGAAAGAGAACCAAACATGGGATTTGGTTGAGTTGCCAGTGGGATAGAGAACACTAAAAAATAGATGGATCTATATATTTAAGGAAGGAGAGAATGGAAGGATGATATATAAGGCCAGGTTGGTAGTGAAAGGATTTGCATAGAAATTAGGTGTTGATTTTGGTGAGATTTTTTCTCTTATAGTTAAAATGACTTCTATTCAGACTACATTATCTTTAGTTACTATTGAGGATTTGCATCTTCAGCAGCTTGATGTTAAGACACCATTTCTTCATGGAGATTTGGATGAAGAAATATATATGGAATAGCCAGAAGGTTTTGAGGTCAAAGGTAAGGAGAAGCTTGTGTACAGGTTGAAGAAAAGCTTATATGGTCTTAAGCAAGCTCCAAGACAATGGTATTTGAGATTTGACAGGTTTATGACTAAGCATGGCTATAGTAGATGTCAATCTAATCATTGTGTTTATTTTAAGAGATTGGATAATGGTAGATATATTATCCTATTGCTGTATGTAGATGATATGCTTATTACAGGTTCACACATGCAAGATATCTCTGAGCTTAAGGTGAAATTAGCTCACACATTTTCCATGAAGGATTTGGGAGCAGCAAAGAAAATCCTTGGCATGAGTATTAAGAGAGACAAGAAAAATCATAGGTTGATTTTGTCTCAAGAGGATTATGTGAACAAGGTGTTTAAATGGTTCAATATGCAGGATGCAAAATCGGTAAGCACACCTATGGCTGGACACTTCAAGTTGAGTAAAGAACAGTGTCCTAATTCACATGATGAGGTAGAGTACATGAGGAAAGTTCCATATGCTTTTGTAGTTGGGAGATTAATGTATGTAATGGTATGTACTAGATCGGATATTGCCCAAGCAGTCAGAGTTGTTAGTAAGTATATATATGGCCAATCTAGGGAAGGAGCACTGGAAAGCAGTCCAGTGGATTCTCAAATATCTGAGAGGGACCAGTAGTAGGCATTTGTGCTATGGAGGGTCAAACACTTCTCTACATGGTTATGTAGATTCAGATATGGCAGGTGATTTGGATGGCAGGAGAAGCACCACAGGATATGTGTTCACTGTTGGTGGAATGACGGTTAGCTAGATTTCAAAGTTGCAGAAGGTTGTTGCCTTGTCTACTATAGAGGCATAATACATTGCAATCACAGAGGCTAGCAAAGAGATGATATGGATGACACAGTTCATGGAAGAGCTAAGAAAGGAGCAAGAGAGTTACAAATTATACAGTGATAGTCAAAGTGCAATTCATTTGGCTAAGAATTCAACCTTTCATTCAAGAACCAAACATATGCAGCTTAGGTACCACTTCATTAGATAGGTATTGGAGGATGGTGAGTTGAAGCTGGAAAAGATCCATACAGATGAGAACCCTGTGGATATGTTAACAAAGCTGGTAACAAAGGAGAAGTTAAATCTTCATTCAACTTTTGTTGGTTTTCAAGATTGAGTTTAAAGATGGAGAAACTAGAAGATGTTGCTGTATAGGTACTGGTGCAGTTGTTTATCTCCAAGTGGGAGATTGTTAAGGTGTGGAGCTAAAAGCTTCACCAGATGAGTGGATGCTAAAGTTGTTAGATTTACACAGTCATCAATGATAAAAAGGAGTCAACCAGTAGCTATTGATGTCAGTTATGGATTAGCTGACATCGGTCATGTGCAGGCAAATAGGGACCGATGTCGATCACTTGTGCATCTAAAAAGTCTATTTTTGTGGATGGAATAGATTGTTTGCATGATTAGTTTAGCTATTAGTTGTAAGTCTGCGTTTCTATTTTTGGCAAGACTATTTTGAACCCTTGATTAAGAGGTTTATCTAATGGTTGATATTGCATAGCTCATGATCCCTAATTCTATATATAGGGATAGATCTTCATATCCTATAAGTACAAGATGTAAGATAGATAATTCAAGTAGCTGAATTGTGTTTGTAATTGAGAGAAGAAACTCTTGAGGGAAAGAAATCTATACATCTGAGAGGTGTGAGAAGAAAGTGTGATTTTTTTCATTGTATTTCCTTCTGGAAGAGTTTAATACAAGTTTTCAGGGTGGTTTTTTGTACCTCTTATTCTTTGCTATTACTGATTCTAGTTACTTATTATTCTGGTTTAATTCCATGTTTAGTTGCTTACATAATAGTAATCAAGTTTGTTGGTTGATCCCCAACGTCCTAAATGTTGACAAATCTCCTTGTAGAGATAATTAAAAATTTAAACCCTAGACCTTCATTATGATTTACAAAACTTGAGAAAGAGGGGGGTTTAGTGTGTGTAAGATGCAATGAACATGTATCCACACCCCTTATGTGGGCATGTTGTCTACATACCAATAATTTGAAGATGGGCCAAGTCATATGTAGCTCTCCCACTTGATATGATTTATGAAATAGTGTAATGAGGATGCAAAAATGCCAAATTGAGAGTGCTTGGGGTGGATAAGGACTGGTGTGAGGGTTTTGAATATGTTTTATAGCTGTGTTGGGTGACTGTATATAAAGAATAGGGAAATTTGCCTTAGTGGTTTGTTTGTATTCTTGTTTGCTTTATAAGATTTAGCACCTCCTTATAAATAAACTTTAAATGGGATTTTATAGAGATCTATTGGTCATGGGTTAAATGTATTTATGCTAGGCCAACATAATGAAGAATAAGAATTAGAAGGAACCAATCATTTGGGATAAAAATGTGATTCGATAGGAGCATAAAAAATGGGACACCTTAGGATCTGGTGCTATAGTCTAACCCTAGTGCTCCTATATTATAGGCTCATGACCTAGGGGGATAGAATTAGCATGGGAAATATAGCTTGGATAAGTTAGAATTAGGTCTCAAAAGTCAATGGATGACCATTTATAATCAAAAAAGGTATCTATAAGGGTTATGAGAGCATGTAAGAGGGTCCTATAGATTGGGTATCACAAGCCACACTGAAGCTACCAATTTAGAAATTTTATATGAATACATTTATCCCCCCCCACCATTATTCTAGTTATGTAATAAAGTGAAATACTAGGATAAAGGAAAAGTAAAAAGTGTACCTAAACTTACCTGTGAGGGTGAAGCCCATAAAGCTCTGTGATGCTAGGTGTGCATAGAGAGAGCACATTATGAAGTGTAAATCTATAAGAGAAATAAAAATTAGATAAATTCTTACTAGATATGCTATATATAAAATAAAAACATATGAAGATGGGTAAGAGAGAGGAAGAGAAAGGAATGAATACACCTCATTAGGTATGCAAACCAATACAAAACCTATTATGATGCTAGATATGCACTGTACCAAGAGTAATATTGTGAATGGAGTTGAGTGATTAAATCCCTAAGAGTGGCTCAATAATGTAAATGCTATACCTTTGGATCCATCATTACCCATTACGTGAAGCTATGTGATCATGCATGTGTTAATCGATGTTTGGACTATGTCCAATCCTTCTGAGTAGGTGACTCAAAAATGTAAAGGCTAGCTAAATCTTTGGCTCCATCATTGCCCACTAAGTGAAGCTATGAAATGATACTAGTATGAATGTGTATTTTATGAGATGAATTTTGAAGCCCATTAATGCTTTGAAATCTAACAATGTTGCATAGATAGTTGAATGTGTACTGGAAACTAGGCCAATCTTGGCCACTATGGAAGGAGGAGATTAGGCTTATATGAAAGCCACTCCAAAACTAGAAACCAGGCTTATGTAGAAGCCACTCAGGAATGTGGAGGTTAGGCCTATATGAAATCCACTCTAAAATGATTCCAACCACTTGTAGATGGAATAAGGCACATTACTGCTAAGAATTCTTGGGTAATATACCAAACTCAAAAAGAAAAGAAGTCAAATGTGCCACACACATTACCCTCAATCACTAGTATTTGTAACATGGATTATGATTTAAAATTTATACCAACTACCTAATATTAAACTAGAAGTGAGTGCCATCATGCTATGCATGATTCCCCTATATCTAGATTCTTTGAGAAAAATTGTACTAAAACTACTGATTTTGAACTAAACTATTACTGACAAAACTATAACTAAACTTAAATTTTTACCTATTTTTAGAAAATCTCATTTATTTACTATTTAGATAGGACCATCAAAAATAGGACACCCTATTATCTAGCATTATTTTTCATGTCTATCACTATTTTCCTTTACTAAATCTAATGACTATTCTATAATCATCACTATTTTTATGGTCTATTCTACCTAGTTTGACCTTTGATTATTGTTTTGAATGTTCTAAAAACTAATTTTTTGATCGGTAATAGCTCTGATCTCTATGACAAAACTTGTATTTATTTCCCCCTCTTTTGAGGGTAGCAATAAAGACCCTATAATGAATGCCCTTAGAAGAAAGAGCCTTATAAGTGTGTTAATCTATAAAATATATGATATAGTCATGATAATAAAAAAAAATGTGTCAATATATAACATGGTTTGTATTGGAAATTTTTAGATCAATAGGTGTATGTGTAGATAGATATAATGATGTAATAATATGTGTAATATAATGAACTAGAACTAGAAGTTTGGTTAGTTTTTAGTTGTTAGTATTTAAGGAGGGATGGAGCATGATGTCCATCATGGCATCCAAGAAAGCAAGAGAATGCATGATGTGGATCATGGCATTACAAATAGTGAGAAATAAATAAGTAAAAAGCACATAAGGCAAGAAGAAAGAAGCATACAAGAGTGGCCAAGCGAACAAGCAAACAAGGAATATGGGCACATGTCACTCAATTTGGAAATCAAGCATATAAGGCATGTTCAAATGCCCACATACACATACAATTGAAAAAAAGAAAGGCTGACAGGTGGGCCACAAAAAAGTAAAGGACATTGGTAAATATCCTAAGGCACATACAATACAATAAATAGGAACTAAGAAATGCAATCACATTTATCTACACAAAGCAATAAAGGAAGGCATGCAATATGCTGGAAATACAATCACATCTAACTAATCAAAGTAAGAAGTGAAAGTATGTAAGACATGTAGTACAAGACTAGGTAAATGCTAAGAAATACACAAGTGCTATCTACTAGTGAATATCAATAAAGTGATCTGTGTAATCTAGTAAGTAATTTACATCATCATGATAACTTAGAGTGTGTGGTGTAGGAATGACATAACTTAGATGGTGTAGTCATGTAGAAGATGCCCCTAGTGGGTAGATATATTGATGTATGTCTCAAATGTAGAAGTAGTATACCCACTCAATGGGTAGAGTGAAACAATCAAAGATCTGGGTGTCACTGCACACACTCAAAGAAGATCAAGTTAAGCATGGTAATGTTGATAAATAGACATACAATAGAATATAACAACAAATGTAAATATAACATGGTAGTAGAAATGTAAAGCATGGATAATGCATACAATTTAAATGTTTTTGGTATTTTGAGTTATTTTTTTTATATTTTTGATATATTTGAATGTTTTTGGTATTTTTGGTATAAGCTATGTACAATCAAGTATTAAGAGATTATGTACAAGAGATACTAAGAAATTATGTACAAGTAAGAAAAAAGAAACTATGTACAAGAAAGACTAAGAAGAATTGATACTAATCAATGAGTCTTATGAGAGACTCCCTATTGTGATGTCTTGTATCAAGGAGAGGAATCGTGCATGATCATGAATCATGATGGAAAGATTAAGACTATGGCTCTAAAAGCTATATATATTATAAATGCTCTAAAATATTTATAGTGGAAACTAACTGTGGGGTCCCCATGTAACTCTAAGAAGTGGATGTAACTATAGGGCTCTTAGGGACCCATCTGGTAGTAGGAAAATCTTTCTAAACATGTGCTCCATGTGTAGAGGTATGAGACCTCAATGATACTACCATGGGTGTGAACACTGTAGTTGAAAACTATCTAGATTCCTAAAACTATTGCTGATCTAAAATAAGCCTCCATAGAAGTGTATGAACTCTCTGTGATGGTGAGGAAGGCCTCAATTATATCTAAATTTGAATTGGAGGAAGAACTATAAATAGTGGAGAAGCTAAATTTGGTGGCTACAAAGTAGATGGATCTAAAGTGGGGAGTGGTAACTCATATGGAACTCCACCAACTGTAAGAACCTAATTAACATGAATGAATTTCATGTATCTATGAACTATAGAAAGTACTACTCAAAGTTTTTGAATCCATGGTCAACTAAGTAACATATCAAAAACTCCTACAATAAGAAAAATAGTAAATAGTGTGGCCACATGTGTTGGACCAACCTATAGAGGAAGTACAATCTCACCTAATGAACTCTATATGTGCCCACTAAATCCACTAATAACTATGTCTATCAAGGTAATATCCTAGTCTGAATATCCCAAATTCTATAATAATGTCATAGTGCACATGTTCACACTAGATCTATTGTCTCTAAGAACACTATGAATAGGATGATTACTAATGTAAGCTATGATAAAGAGTGCATGATAATCTAAATCATCCTCAACTATCTCTTACTCTGAGAAAGAGATTGAAGGTCTAGCTAGAACTCTAGAATTATACACACTAATCATGTTACTCAAAGGATGTGACTCAACTAAAGGTTCCCTATATGTAGATGGTGGTGGATGTGTATGATATGCATGGTGAACACCTGATGTGTCCCCTATATCCTATTTAGAATGCTATGAAAAAGGATCTAAGAAATTTTTTAGGGACTTGTCTTGTGTTTGCTTTGCCTGAGGAGGATCAATTGGAGTGCCAAAATCAATAATGTTACCATCTATCAAGTATTATATCTTGTGTTTCAAATTAATGCATCTATTTTTTACGTGGCTTGGTGCCCTATGAAAGTTGTAAAATGCATTTTGATCATATCCCTATGGAAGAAGCTTTTTTGGATTAACTTCCCAAATAAGAGGGAGAGACATGATAATACATTCCAATAACTACTATAAGACTTTGGCTGGAGATACTGGTAGATTGGTAAAAGTTTTCCACAAAGGTGTTGATAAAACCACTCACTGAGGGGGCTCTGAAGTCACATTAACTATTGGTAGATTTTAACTTTTGCTATCATTGACCTTTAATTTATATGGGACTTTACTATTACTCTTGTTTGTTGTTTTTGATATGTTTGTGTAATTGAGTATTCCCATTGAAATTAGTTTGACTTCTCTTTTGTTTAGTGTATGACATAACTTAGTGAAGGAAGAGAATATTTTGAACATTATTGACTCATGAAAAATTGGCAAAATACTCTATTTGAAGAGATCCTATAATTCTTGATTGGCCATGGGGCTAGTCATTTTAGTCAAGATAGTTTTATATCTAAGAACATAATCTATAAGATGCTCATTTTAGCTTTGTTTCTATTGTGAAACTTGGGTATAAGAAACCTTGTCACCTATATTAATGCTGAAATGAGCTATGAACATGTTATCTAAATGATTGAATGCATTGATCGACTGATTTGGTAGACTTTAGAACCATTATAAATCATAATCCTTTAGACTCTATGGAAATAACTTGGTTAATAACCTATCATTTGGAATATATTCCAAGCATGCTATGTGAAAATATCTCAAGTGTGTCTCTAGATCACCCTTGCCATCATATAGAGTGAGTTTGGGTTGAACAAAACCTGATGGCAAGTGTGTAGAAGCAATATGACATGCCAATGGTGTATGAAGTAGATCAAATGAATCCAAGGCCTATGTAGGTCTAGAGGAACCTTACTTAAGATGTATCACCTTGGATTGAAGATATTGTATCTCTTTCATAAGGACAACCAAATTAGGAGACAAAGATGTACTAACCATGACTAGTGGTGCCTCATAAGAAGGTTAGGCTGCTATAGGGGGTTATTGAGACATAGTTGCTCTCATAGTGTCATTTACAACTGATTGCTTTATGGTTTGAGAATATTAACCATTATTCACTTTTTGTTATTCTTCTTATTATATTTTAATCATGTCATCTTACATATCAGGATGTTTAGTTAAAAGGTCTTGATGTTCCCTCTTATCACTTTCATAAAAATTGGTATAGTGGGCCATTGTTAATGTAGAAAAATAAATTGAAAATGGATTGAAATTTTTGAAATAAGTTATAATAAGCAAAATTTAATGGAAGGAAAGTACTGAATAAAAAAGGTGTAAAGTCTTAAAAATAGAAAACTAAAATATGCATAAAAAGGATATGAAACTCACAAACATGTAAGGTGATACCTCAATAAATAAAGGGCCCTAGTAAATTAAACTAAGGTTTGAGAGAAATAATTTTAAAAAATTACTATGGTAATTTTTTAAAAAAGTTAACCAGGAAGTTTTGATTTAAATATGTAGGAAAAATTAGAAAAACATTTCTAAAATTAGCAATAAATTTTTCCTAGGGTTTCTAGGGTTTTTGTGTACAAAAGGACCTAGTAAATTCAAATAGGGTTTAGAATAAATGATATTTTAAAATTACTATGGTAAATTTAAAAATTTAAATGTAGAAATCTAATTTAAATATTCAAGAAAAATAAAAAAAATGATGGAAAAAATCATAAGGAAATTTTCCTTAGGGTTTCTAGGAATTTTTATGTGCAAATGAATTAAGTTGAGTTCACCAAATGATTTAACTATTTTGAGAATAATGAAGTTTTATTATTAATTTAGTTAAGGGTCTAAAAAAATAAATTAGTAAATAATATTTCAATAATTATACTGCTAATTTGTATAATTTATTTTCTATTAATAGCTTTCTAAAAATAGTAATGAAAGAGGGGAAATGTAACTTATCTTAAAACTGGACTGAGACAACTGGGACATAGGTTGAAACTAGTTGTGTAGGACTAGGATAGTGTCATAAATTAGAATTTGGATTTCATTTAATGAAAGGATAGGATCATAAAAAATAGGACACTTTAAGGTCCTGCACTATAATCCACTCCTACCGCTATTGTCCAAACTAGTCATAGAGATTTTATTTTTTTGGGTTTTATTCGATGTCCCTCTGTGAGCTTGCCTATGAAATTTTGAGTCCTAAATGTTGACAGAGATCATTATAGAGATGATTAAATCTTGAAACCATACACCTTCATTATGATTCATAAAACATGAGAAAGAGGGGGGGGGGGTCAGTGTGTTTAAGATGCACTAAACATATATCCACACCGCTTATGTGGGTACACTGCCTACATACCAAAACTTCTAAGAGGGATCAAGCCATATGTAGTTCTCCCACTTGATGTAATTTATGCAATAGTGTAATGAGGATGTAAAAATGTCAAATCAAGAGTGTTTAAGGTGGCTAGGGACTGGTGTGATGGTTTTAAATATGTTTACAACTATGTTACGTGACTATATGCAGATAATAGGGAAATTTTACGTAGTGGTTTATTTGTATTCTTTCTTTTTTTAAAAGATTTTTCACCTCCTTCTAAATGAACTTTGAATGGGATTTTATAGATATCTATTATTCATGGGTTAAATGTATTCATGTTGACATAATGAAGAATAAGAATAAGAAAGAAATGGTCATTTGGGATATAAATGTGATTGGATAGGAGCACCAAAAATGAGACACCCTAGGGTCTAGTCCTATAGTCCAACCCTAATGTTCTTATCCTATAGGATCAAGACCTAGAAGGATGGAATTAACATGGGAAATATAGTTTGGTTGAGTTGGAATTAGGTCTTAAAAGTCTAAAAATGACTGGTTATAATCAAAAAGGTGTTTGGGAGGGTTATGAGAGCTTGAAAGAGGGTACTATAGATTGGGTTTCACAAGCCACACTCAAACTACCAATTTGGACATTTTATATGACTACATTTTGCAATCAATTATTTATAGCTTCATTATGTGATGTTTTTAGTGTTATCACTTTTGAATCTTGGGTTGGATTGCTTGTTAACCATTATTAAAATGCTATCATATCATTTTTAAAAATGTACTAATTTTATAAAGTAACAAATTGGGGGTGTCCTCAATACAATATTTTTTGGGAGGTTATCTCGGTACCATTTTGTGCCTCTCTTTACATTCTTTTTTCTCTTTGGTGATTCATTAGCATGGATTCTAATTATGATATTGACCATTGTAAGCCTTTTAGTACACATAATTAACATACATGGATAACTCGAATGGAAATAATCATAAACTTCAAGGATTATGGTCCCTAATGAATGAAAATCAACTATAATTTACACATGAATTTGAAAATTTTTAGCACCCATGTAAGTTTGAAGAGTGTATGGGATTAATTGGGGGTTATGCAAGTGACAATCATTTGTTTTATTTGGATGGGTGTGATTATCCATTAAAAATATAGGCTAAGCTAAAGGGATTATTTTGGAAAGTATATCACTTGAGAGCCATGCTACTTAAAGTAGAGCTAACTTCATTCAATCTAGATGACTTTGCCTCTATTGTATACTACCTCACTAATTTTAAACATTTGTTGACATAGCTGAATGGAACTGAATGAGATAAAAAGGATGAAGAGTGTGTGTCATTGATTTTATCTAATTTTAGTGGCCCATTCCAAATATTTTTTTTCTACATATTTCTCTAGTATGGATACCTTAGGGACTACATTAAAAATGCTATATCTAGAGTTGTTTTCTGAGGGACTTACTAGGGAGGAATACAAATTGTCTCACCTTGAATCTATTGATGATTGAATATATATAATAGGTACCTAGAGTGTTCAAGAACACTTATCATTTTAGAATTCTAATAATTTAGTGAATTAGTTGTAGGTTGTGATAATCCTATCATCTGTTGATGAAATAGAGGCAAAACAAGTGGATTATTTCAGAATATTTATAATGTTTGGTGGTTGGGAACCACCATGGAAAAAAGTTAATATATATAAAATATGAAGTATGCTATGCTAATAATGGTGAATTATGAATAAGAACTAATCTAAAGACTAATATGAGATAGGTATTTACAAATAAAGCTAAGCTAGAGTGATTTGATTAAAAAAAGAGTAAAAGGAAAGGTAAAGCAGAGAATAGATGTTGTTTATCTTCATTCCAAATATCATGACAAAGTTTAAATATCATTTAGGCATTCACTTCACCAATATATGACATGAATTAGAATAATCTCAAATCCTATTAGACATTAGGTAAACATCTAAGGATAGTGTGAAATAATTTAAATAAAAATCAAGTTCACTTTAGAGATTTACCCTTATAAGCAAACAACATTAGCCCAAATGCAAGCATAATAAGAAAATGACATGAACCTAAAACTTTAAATTAACATAGAATTGGCACAAGTTAACAACTTTGCATTCAAATATACACATCAAAAAATCATAAGAACCATTCAAATTTAGAAATTAGAACAAACAACTGAGAGAGAAGCCAGAATAACAACAGACATAAGCAAATTTGGATAAAATTTGCATAAATCATTTCTTATATTAATTGCTTAATATTTACAATTATCTTTTGGATCTCTGAACCCAACCCCCCTCCCCCTCTCCCCCCCAACTTTTATAATTAACAATTCTCCTTTTATAGGATGTAAGGAATCATGTTGATCAGTTATATCCAATTACAAAAGTATAAATATTAGGACAACTATCTGTTCCATAAATATTCTAGAATACATTAGACTTTACCTAATGGAATGAACTATAGGCAATGTGTTTTACAAGTTGTATATGAATTTACAAAATAATAATCTATTTTAAAAAGTATACAAGCTTAATTATACAAAATAATATTCCTATCTTAACTAACTTGGAAGCCCTTGTGCTGTCACAGTCTTTTGCTTCCCCTAAAATATATTCATTATATAATGCTATTTACTAATGAGCTAGAGATCAATGATAGGTCTCATGAACAACTCTTTTTATGACCTTATTATTATCAACCCCTATTTTCCCTTGTCTTTTATTCCTTACTTCTTGCATGAATTGAGTAGTTATGTGCTTGAAATCTTCATCAGTTATTAGTCCTAAGGGACTAAGTGTGGTAGGCTCTTTGATCAAGCTATCCAATATGTGTAACATTTTATCGTCTAGTTGTTTGAGGTCCTTAGAAATGTCCTCCATCTACTTAAACTAGCTATTTAGGGCCTTGATCTTATCAATAAGTATAGCCATAACCATATGAAGGTGGGTTAGGATGACTATACTAAATTTAGGGATTTGATTTTTGGTCAAGACCTTGATCAAATACTTTATTTAATATCTCGAAGCCTACCACTAGAAAAATTGGCCTATATCCTTAGTAATTTTTTATTTATTGCATCATACTTGGTTCTGATTGGCTTTAAAAAAATGAATAAATTAGTCATGGTGTCTTAAAATTGACTAAATCTATCTTCTTGTATTGAAAAGATGGCTTATTCTTTCATGTTCTTGTTCTACTATAAGATACCTTTGATCATTGTTTGTAATTGATTTATCTGAGATTGAGCCACTTCAAGGACATTTTATTCAAATATTGGATCTTCACCAAGATTTTGTCCTCCAACTGGAGTCAATCTGACAAAAGGTTTTATTGGCCATTTTGGCCCACATATCAAGATTTGCCTATCATTAGAGAGAGAAGCCTAGTAGGATCCCAATTTATGAGTAGGTCAAATGACTTAGAAGTAGGCTCAACATTTCAAAGTGAAGGGTTTGAGAAGTTTCAAGAGGAAATACAAAAGAGCCTGTAGGCTTAAAATCCTAGATTACAGTTGGGAAACATTTCAAAGTTATTTGGCGAAGTGTTGAAATTGTTTTAGGAAAATTATCTTGATGGAAAAATACAAAGGACATATTTCAAAAAAATTATTCTAGACAATTCTTGAATACATGATTATTTTGGACATTTTATATGTGAGGAATTAAGCTAAGTTTGTTTTCTTTTAGGGAAATTGTTTTCAAAATTTTGCTAAGTGATGGATTTATTTTGGGGAAAATGTTCCACAATAATTTCATCAAAGACCAAATTATTTTAGGAAAATTGTCCTGAAGGCAAAGGGCTAAGTACAAATTATTCTAGACATTTTGTCTAAAATAAAAAATCCCCAAACTTAATTCTTTTAGGGAAGTGGCTAAGCAAAAATAATGAAGAGTAATTTTTTAGACATGTCATAGAAAAAGGAGCTAAGTGAATTTATGTCAGGAAAATTATCTGGGATAATTTTATTGAAGACCTAATTTTTTTGAACATTTTGTTTGCAAAAAGTGTCTCAAGAAAAATCCTAAAAGACACATCTTTGAAAAGGCTCAAAGATAAAGTGCTCAAAATAAAAAAGTACAAGGCAAAATTCTTTAGGATAAAGTGTCCAAGATAAAAGGCTTGAGAAAAATATCCTAATGCAAAAGTTTTGAATATATAAATTCTTTTGGGGAAATTATTCTATAATAATTTCCCTAAATACATAATATCATCAACCAAATTGTTTTAGTAAAGTTGATCTAGTAGGGTGGTGACAAGTGAAAAAACATCAAGATAAAGCTCAACGGTAATCTATTAGGGTCCTCAGATTTATGGTCACATAGATGTCATTGATGTTCCTATGGATGTTAATTGATAGGTGCATAGACATCAAATTTAAGTCACAACAAGTGACCATTAGTTTTTAAATATCTTAGTGACTGTCATATGGATGTAGAAGACATTCATGTAAATGTAAAATATAGGTAGGTAAACATCAATTTTAAGCCCTATGGAATAACTATTTGGATTCAAAAATTAGGATCAATGATCAATGTTAAATCATATAGGAGATCCAATGGAAAGTGGTGACTACTAGGTTAATGGGCCTAGGAAGATCAATGCTTCACATTTAATCACATATTCAAGATCAATAGCACATAAGTAAGTCAAAGAGTTAGTGGATCCTAAGAGCAGATGCATGGTTGAAAAGTGGCATGAGCACATTCAAGCTAGCTTAAGATCAATGAACCACATATTATTATGTAAATTAGGATCAATGAAGTGAGATGAGTCAAAAGGTCAATGATCCAAGTTAGTTTTTAATAACCAATAAAATGAAGGTGAGACTAGGTGACTTAGATGAAGTTTGACAAAGTAATTTTTAATAGGGAAAAGTAAATAAAAATCATGGAGCCAAGTTTGAGGATGGTCTAGTTTGAACCAGAGCCAATGTGTCAAAGGATACCACCAAGGTAGATATGTAGAATTCAATTATTTCATCACCAGATCTAGCTACATGAAAGTGACCCTTCTCTCCACTCTTGCATGCCATGACAAACTAGTAAAGATAAATTTGTACCATGAAAAAACCCTAAAAGATTTATCTAATTATTATAACTACATTTATGTTATAACCCATCTCAATTTTTTTTCCCATCATTTTAACCATAAAGAATATTAGTGAAGGAATAATGTAACAGTGCAACTGATTGAAGTGACCTAGATCAATCAAGAAGCTTGGATGAGCATAAATGTATAGGTAATTACAACTATGATTAAAATGGAGTTATGCTCATTTTTATTTCCTCTTTTGATGCTAAAATCCCTCTCTCTTTCTCTCCTTTTCTATAAATATGGCCTTTGAGCTATTGTTAAGGATCCATCAGGCTAGTATGACTAGACTCTACCAAAAATTATATTTTATTACCTCTTAGAATAATGAATAGAGTATTTTTCAATTGTTTACCTATCTTTACTTAGTGTTTTATATTTTTTTTATATTCAAAAGTGGTTCATCTTCCCTTTACACATCCAAGTTTAACCTAAGTGCTAATAAAATTTTCTTGTAGGCCATCTAACATGTCTTAATGTTGATGTCTCAGGTATAGAGTAGACTATGGACTATAAGTGCTTTCAATCAAGCCTTACCCTCAATTCCCTCTATCCTAGGTACATCAAATTAACCTCTAGGTGAATTAATATTACTTGGAAACCATAGTAAACATTGTATTAGTTCTTTTTGTACTATATTAGTATGTTAATGAGTTCAATCTTGAGAGTGGATCTTTGAACATTTGATGCATCACCATATGTTATAATAGGTTTCATTTTATGCAATATACTAACTTTTTTCACCCCAACTTGTTTTTTCCTTAGAAGTAGAGGTCCAAACTATCATATATGAGGAACTAGCCTCATTAAAAACCCTAGAGGTCTGGTCTAGATATAGGCTTCCCATAACCTTAGACCATTCCCATGTTAATCTAGGTATAGGTCAAACTTGAATGAATCTAACCTATATTGGGTACTATTTAGATAACTAATAGTTCTGGCATGCTCAATAGGACCACCTATTTACATAAATTTGTATATATGAGTATAGTAATAAATTCTAGAGTTTCATTTCTAGATTTGCATATTTTTTCATGCCCCTAAGAGTTATCACAAGATCCTCTATAAAAGGGAAAGAGATATATTTCTCTAAGCTATCTTTATAATCAATAAAGAAGAAGAAAACCTATTAATAAAATACTAATATTATACCTCTTTTTCCCCTTGTTTTTACACAAAATTTTCTTATTCAAGCCAATAATGTTCAACCAAACATAGTTATAAATCCCATACCTCATATGGGTGTTCCTAGAAGATAAGACTTTATGCCATTAAAAGGTGGAAATCCTCTAAATATTACTCAATGGGATGATATTATACTCTTGGATTTGAAGGTTCTTCCTTATTTTATAGGAGAAAATCTAGTTACTCCTATAGAACATAATGCATATATTGCTAACCTTTGTTCAGTGCATCATGTGACTCAGGAAAATGTATCAATGAGGTTATTAACAACTTATTTCAAAGGGAAAGGACTTTAATGGTGCAAAGGATTAGATCTTGCATCACTCAATAACTAAGATGAATTTGGAGAGGTATTATGCAAGAATTTGAAGAAAAGAGTGATGACCTTTCAATTACGGAGAAACTTACAACAATCAAGAGATTCAATCATGAATTCATGGTGGATTTTAATTTTAGGTTCTAAAAGACTTGGGACAAAATTATTGTAGCGATCAAGCCTATGCCCAACTATGACTTTTTATACTATTTTAAGGCTATAAATTCAGGGGTAGCTATGATGATTCAATCCATGGGAGAGGACACTCTACCTGAATCTTTTTAGCCACCATAAAGGACCACCACTCATGAGATGCCTCAAAAGACATTAACTCAGTAGGTTCAAGCTCCAAAGGGGTAGAATATGAAAGGGGCTTACATCCCCCAATTCAAATAGAATCTAGGAGCCCCTCTCAATCCTAAATTTTATTCAAGGATAACCACTTATTCACTTAGTATTGTGGATCATATGAAGAAAACTACTATATCAATTTCAATGTGGAATACACTACTAATCCCAAGGTAAAAAGAGTATCTACAAGAGGAGCTTTAAAAGCTCAATATCTCTAATAGAATACATAAAAAGGAAAGGGTAAGTGTTATTATAACCAAATATAATCCATTTTTTGAGCCTAAATCTCCTAAGGTGACTAAGCCTCCTCCATTTTATCTTTTAGTTATCATAGGAGATTGTCTTGTCCATAATTGTATGATTGATAGTGGAGCTAGTACTTTTGTCATGCCTAAATCCATAGCTAAGAAAATAGGAATCAACTATGAAACTCATGAAAAAGGAGTGTTATAGTTATATGTTTCTCCTAATAATATTATGTTCATCCTCAAAGATATTAATATTTTACTTACTAACTATCCAAATTTAACCATTTCACAAGATTTAGTTATTGTTGATTTACCTCCATATTTGCACTATGCCTATCCCAAGATTTTACTACTAAACTAGGAGGATAAATTTATTTATATTGGTCATACATGGTTTTTATAACCATATATGGAACCAAAGTCACTATAAGATCAGATCCTATTTCTATATTTCACCTTGAACCATATATGCCAAATATGTCTAATATGAATTTCAGTATTTCAGAGGAAGATGAGCATACTATTGATCAAGATCATTATAAGACACTTGAAGGCATACCATATATAATATTGGATGAGTGGGATATTGATAAATATGGGTATGACCCATACAAATGTATTTAATAATTTGGTTTTGGTGTCTAATGCATGCATGAAAAAGGTGACTCATTACCTAGTCTCACCAACTCAAAGTAAGACCAAGAAGGAGTATGGAATATGTTTTTTGATGGATCTAGATAAAAGAATGGGGGTGGGGATGGTAAAATGTTAGTTTCATCTCAAAATCAAAGGTATGATTTTTTAATTATATTTTAGTTTAGTTTTGCATCAAATACTACAAAATATGAAGATCTTATTCATGGCCTTATGTGGGCTAGAAAGAGAGGTATTAAGCTTTTGTAGGTGAAAGGTGATAGTTAGTTGGTAGTGAAACAAGTAAAAAGGTTAAGTGAAGAACATAACCCCCTCCTAAATGCCTAAAAACATGAGTTTTTTACCTCATGGAATATTTATTAGTATTTGATATCTGCTCCATTCTTAGAGGAGCCAATCAACATGGATATAGACTTGTTTTCATAGGATCACAATATGATATAGTGGACCAACTCAAGGACAATAAAGATAAGAATAAAATAAAGGTTTTATGTAGGAATTTATTTAAAAACAATGAGGTAAGTTTTAAATTCTTTAATAGTGAAAAATAGATATCCTATTTTCTATAGAATGAGGTAAAGTTTTGCTCAAAGAAGTTGTAATGCCAATACGAAGATTATATTACGTATTTGAGATCAAATAAGATGCTTAAAGGTTTATAAATTTGGAGAGAATTTTAAAAAAATATGACCAAATTATAAAGGATAAGGTAAGCATATCTTCCAAAGAATAACATTATGAGCAAGTTTACATAGTTGAAGGTAAGCAACTCAAGTAGGGTAAAGTGAACACTAATTCTGAGAGAGTAGCTTTCATTTCATTATGTAATGAGTAAATGGATTTATTTTTTTGGGAATTTTTGTCACTTATATTTTCACCATTTAAGGAGATGGATAATATATCCTCATCCAAGTGGCATAATGGAAACACCTCTAGGCTTGTGGGTAACCTAAGGATGGGGTGAATCTCTAGGTATGGCTAGCTCCCTTGATGTACCACTTTAGATTGCTACTAATCCTAAACTTTGGGGGTGAAAAGGGAGAGAGATAAATGAAATAAAACTATTATGAGGGAGGTTATATAATAAATAACATGATGAATTCCGACCAGTTACATGTTACACATTAAATCAAGGGATAAACTAAACATACAGTACTCCAATCTACATCTTCTTACAATAATGTTACATTATGAGGTTATGGATAAATGTGAAAAGCTAGGAAGAATATTAAATAGGTATTTAATGGTAATACTGAAAATAATAACTCACTAAATCCTTGAAAATTCCTATAACACTTCACATTCCCTATAATAAAAAGCTTTCCAACTGCAAATAGGGTGAAATAATGAGACAAAATGCTAAGGAATCCATAGTCTTCACTAAGCAAGATTTATCATCCAAGTAAAAAACAATTATGAAAAGTAATTAAGAGGTAAAAATATGTATTATTATTGATAAAATGGTATGAAAATGATTAGGGATTCACCATACTCAGAAGAAACATGAGTTACAATGGCCAAAATGGCTAGTTATTATAGAACTTGAGAGAGAGAGGAGAAGAGAGAAGTCAAAGGGTCATAAGGATACTTTTAAAGATGATAAAATTAGTTAAATATGCATGATAATATGATATGGGATGAAAAATTCAAGGTCAAGAAGCCCAAGTGTCCATCTAAGTCATCAAACTCTTGCAAAGTAGCATGAAACTCCTTATGTTGGCTTAAAAAATTGCCTTCATGATTTGTCCTATTTAAAACCTCATAAATAACTATGACTAGGTATAATGATTATAAATAAGGGTACGGGTATAATTAATTCATTTATATGAATTAGTTATAGGCTTGGTCATCTGGAATCATCTGAGAAGGAGATTTCATCATCTACACTCCAAAAAACTCCTCCTTCATGCACCCTACACACTTGGCCTCAAAATTAGATTCAATTGCAAGGGATTGTATGAAAAAAATAAAAACCCTATAAAGCCTTATAATCATTAGGTACACCTTAAAATCACCTCAGTTGAAGTTTTCCACCCTTCTCGCTAGCTTTTCTAATATGCTAGTTTTGACTGGCTGATATGAGAGTGATTGTTTGGATACTTAGGAGTTTTTTCTTAGAATTAAATGACCATATGGAGTTATTAAAAGTCCTAATATTACCTCTAAACTTAATTTCATCTTTAGAATCCTCCTATAGGTTGAAAAATGCTCAAAAATATTAATAAAATCCTATTTTTTACCCTATATAAGTTGATACAGCTCAAAAATATGGGAAGGAGATAAAAATAGTCCTCTTCAATGTCAAATTATCCTCCTAAGAAAACTGGTCCATTAGAGTATCTTTCTAACTTGATTTCTCTAAACTAGTCCTGACCAAGGGTTTGTAAGGGTTTTAGATATATTTAACCTCTTAAGGTTCATTCATAAAGCTTTGACATCCAACTTGAAAAAAAATTCCACAAATTCATATTTAAAGATATTTTATAACATCCTTGAAATCCGTTGGCATCCATGCACAACCTCCAAGAAGATATAAGTATCAAAACATGACATATCAAGCTCTTTTTCTCCTTTCTTGCATGCTTGAGTTGTCTTAAGGACCAAAAATGGTATTTTTTGGTTTTATTTGAATTTAAATAGATTTAAAATATATTTATCTACCTTAAAAACATGTTTCAATCCATGGCGATGCTCATCTCATGCTAAAATGGTAGATGGCCCCCCATTTGGCCTTGGCCTACACTTTGTTCCATAAGCCTGAGTTGGATTTTAGCTCAAAACATGACTTTTAATAGTTTTCCTACACAACAAAGGCTTATAAAATTCTATCATGATCCCATAATAAATCTCAAATATATTATAAAACATATATATGACTATAAGTGAAAACAACCTCTTCATTAGCACTAGGCCTAAACCTCACCATTAGGCCTACCTATAACTTTGGGATTTTAGGACACTCTATTTAGTTTTATCTATCTATGTATAGTTTAAATGCTTATTCCATATGTCCCTCAGATTAAAAAACCCTTTTTAATAATATCCTTATATTTTGGTTCACTTTGTTTATCCAATCCTCGAAATATGCTAGTCTAAGCCTAAGGGAAAGTACCCCTTATCTGAGATAAGATAGGGGTTATTCCCATATTTTATTATACAATGTGAATATTTTAAGGATTATATAGGTGAAAAGGATCCTTTAAACAAAATTTCAGCTCTAGTCTTTCCATTTGACTCTTCAAACTTTCAAAAAATGAAAATAGACTCCAAAGGTAAATCACTGTGTATATGATAGTCATAAATGACTATGTATTTCTCCTTGAAACCATCTTTTATACATGGTTTATATTGGATATAACACTTTATAGGAATAAAATAATGCTGGAGATGTTTTAAAATCCTTTATCATTCTATCTTACCATATGCCCCTGATACTTCCTTAATTAGTCAAAACTGAGTTTCAATTGTGACTGTGTTAACCTCCAAAGCTCACACTCGTAAGTGTATTGCATGGATTTACCTAGAGGATAGTGTTAAAATACCTTATATAATTCCATTGGGTTCATTTTTTATTGGTTTTTTTTTCACTTTTTCACCTTAGGTTAATGCACTAAAAACTTTAGATGCTAAATTCTATCTCACTGCCCGTCTCAATCCACTATAGCTAACTGTATAGACTATCTCTTCACCCTAGATAAAATTAAGGTATTTAAATGTATAAAATATCTTAATGATACTTATTTCACCCATAAAATTATTCTCCACACTTTATAAATTCATATAAACATGGTTCTAGGTCATTGTTTGCCTATAGCTATAGGTGTACATTATGAGAGGAGAAGACACCTATAGGCTACCCTAAGACCCCAAACAATTTAAATAATAATCTCTTGATGGAATACATAAAAATTTAATATCCATTTCATTAAATATAATTTATATCTCAATTATTCAATACTTAAACTCTTCCTTTGAATGATATGGAAAAATAGGTCTTGACTGGAGGTGTTTATAGGCATGTGTATGAATTGTAGGTTCTTGTTGAGGAATATGACACCACTTACCATAGTGTATTGATAGTATTTAGATAATAAGTGTATCCTTAAACATTAAAAACAATTCTAACATGGTGATAAGGTTTCATACTTCACCATATGTTGAAAATATCACTTGGGGGATAGAACCTATAGATGAAACTATCATATTTTAATCCATAAAGATGCACTTTTAGACCTCTCAAAAACTAGTATCCATCTTTCCTCTACCATTAAAAATTTACAAGGTGATTATAAATGCTATATGTTACAAGGATTTATCATATATATGCCTCAAATACTATGGTAACCATGTTTTTTTATTTTGACAAAAGTGTTAGGACCTCTATTTTCTATTTTTAGGGAAAAGAGCCCTATATTCAAACATTTGTGCTTGAAGTTGATTCTTAAATTAACACCTACCACTTAACATAATAGTCATATATGTTAAGGTCTCCATATCATGTTAGGACTTAAAATAAGTCTCAACATGTTCACATCCCTCCCAACAAGTACCCTCACACTTTTATTAGGGCCACCTATAGGTGTGCATTCAGTATACAGGCAGTAAGGGTGAACAAATTGGATAATGAGTGTTGCCTTTGATATTTTATGTGTGATAAATTTTTATAATACTTATAAATACATATTTCACATTTTGAAACAACTGAATCAATTTTCAGTACCTTCCTTTCAATATGAACACTTCCTTTATGGCACCGATAGATGAATTGTTCATGACAGACTAGGTGAGAATGTGCTATATGACTATAATTCACTTTTATTACATACATGTAGAAGATTTATCACCATTAAATTCTTATAAATGATACACCAAGGATTAAAATCCTTTAAAACACATTTTTAGACATCCTTAGGACCTTTACAAGTCATGACTAAGGTTGAAGAATATATGGGAGTTAAATAAGTATGATCATGGACTGAGAGCTAGATCCAAGCATGATGCTATAATAATAAACATGAAGTAAATGTGACCATTATATAATTGATACATGGAAAAAACACCATATCCTATTCACATGATATCTATTGTATGGAATTCAACCTTCTACAAGTGGAGAATTGACTGAGACCTCACATGGTGGTACCTTCCTACAACATGAGATAATTTTTCCCATAAAAACACCATTAAAATTTAAAATAAGACTATAGGGTATATAATAAGGTATATAACATACTCTATATTCAACATCACTAACTAGTTTGTATAGACTTGCCCAAAATAGAGCAAAACCCATAGGGTGTATGAAACAATAGGTAGAAAAGTATAGTCAAATTAATGAGGATGGTTCATGAAGCACAAGTAACCATTATTATATCTATTTATATTAAAATTAAGGTCTATAAGTGTACTAAAACATCCTATAATAATTTGACATTAGATATCTTCAATTGTCTATACTAAGCAAAAACTTGAATGTCACTTTTGTATGTCTAGGAAAACAAAGATGGATAAGAATGATTATGGATTAAAAATGACACTTACAAAGATACATAAAATTTAATATTTGGGAAGCTAAATAGACATACCATTATCCTTTCCCATGTGGAACATTTCCTCATGGGCTGTACAAGTGCCAAACTCACCATTTCTCTCAAGAATACTACACTTTTTCTAAGGAACCTACCACTTTTCAATTGGTTTTAGTTACTTAAGACATAAGGGGACACATGGGGAGTGATATAATATTTTTTAATCTAAAAAATTCCCAAAAAATCTGTATAAGTCATTAAATGTACCTTTTTTAACCTTTAAAATACCCAAAATGACTAAAAGGACTAAAATAACTAAGGTCCAAGGCTAGTATAACATCAAATGACATTAATTAACCTATAAAACACCTTTTAAAATATATATTGGACCCTTAAAACACCTAAAATTCAATATTTTTTCCTAGGGTTGCCCCAATTTGACCTAAAAGTCAAAATTGGTCAACAAATTGGTGACTTATAGGGGTAGTATGCTTGCTTTACTAACTAGACCAATAGACTTATCAATACATTTGGATTAGGGATTGATATAAAGTCTGAGACACAATAAGAGGACCTTTTAATATAGACTTTGATCAAGATAAGACCACTTGATTACCGCAACCACACACAACAAGGACACACATAAAACAAGACAATAAACTAACAAGACACACACACATGTGCTCAAGGCACTTAGGGGAAAATGAAAAAAAACTAATATGCACAAATAGAGACTAATAATATCTCCTTTTTAGGATCAAAATGAAAACTCCTTGAATTATCTTCATGGTGAGATGAAATATAGTGCTAAGCATGTTTCTCCTTGGATTGAATGATTTGTGGATTAGACCTATTCCTTGGTACTTCAATTGATATAATCTCAAGTAAATCATCATTGAATAGGTCTCCAATGTATAAATATTCCTCTTTAAATTGTTCACATACTTCATTTTGTTTCCCACTCTTCATCTCATGGTCAACTTGCATCTTCTTTATAGGCATGGCTTCAAGAGGATTGGTTTCTTGTTCCTTAGAAGATTAGGGCCAATAGGAGCTTGTTCCATCCTTCAATATATTATTTTTTTCTCAAAAATAGTTTAGATAATGATATCCCATCTTGATTAATTTAATCAAATCATCATGACATGTATATGCTTCTTGAAAGGATAGATCTAAAAGGTTACTTTTCCTTTGCATACTTACTTAAGTACTAACGGTGCCTTCTCTATTTGTGATTATCTCATAGCCTCATTGAAGAGAAGTATATCCTAATCTAATTACCTTAAAAATTCATCCAAAGGATACTTAATAACTTGTTCTTTCTCATTTATGATATATTGGACAATGTCATCTTGCTTATCATCACTTATAGTCAGCTTTAAAGAAGTAGTAGACCCCTTGAGAGATTCAAACTCATTTCAAATGTTTTAAAAATTCTAACACAATTCCTCATCCTACTCTTGATCAGCATCATGAAGGATAGAAACAAGAGAAGCTCCTTCATCCTCTTCCTTAGAATCCAAAAGGACTTCATCCCAAATTTCCTCTTTGACACAAGAAAAGTATTCTTCACTATGAACCAAACAAGAATACTCAACAAAAGGGTTCACCTCATATTCAACACTTAGGATCTATTGAAGGATGTCAAAATGTGTCTCAAATATCATAATATTATCTTTCTCTTCAAGGGTTGAAAGATCTTCAATCTCCTTCTTTGTGATTCCAAGACTAGGCATTTTAAATTCATATGACTTAGTCCAATGAGGCTGTCAAGGAGCTATAATTTATTCAATCAAGAGTTATTATTATTTTTCAACCAATTAATATTATTTAGGTTACCATACTATAGGTCCATCAAATAAAAGGGTGATGGGTTGAGGATAAGATTAACTAGTTGGTGGAGGTGGCACATAGAACTCAAAATCAGATTTGGAATGGAATGTAGGGGATTCTTTTAAAAGATCTTGAGGAAGGGGAGGTAGACCTTTTTCTAAAAAATATTGGTTTTATTCCTTCCAATTGAAAATCAATTCATTCACATCTAATTTAGCTTGAATAATCTCTTGAGGAAGGGTAGATGGGTTGTGTTTAGGCATATGATCTTCTTTTGGGTTTAAACCTTCCATCACACCTTGACTCCAACTATTCAATTTTCTTGGCTAGGTTCTCTTGGAAAAGTATTTTTTGAAGTTCATAGGCATCATGATGAGGATAAGGAGTAAAAGAGGGTTAATATGGAGGACAAGAGGTCTCTTCTTGAGGAAGGATGGGAGTGGCTTGCAAAGGATCAACTTTATTCTCAACTTCACACTCCTTATCAATAATTTTATCCTCTTTCTTTCCCCATGATTCTATTATCTTACACTAGCTTATAATATTAGGATTATAAGTATTCTCTTGAGGTGGTGATGTAATTTGAAGAGTGGATGAAGTTTTCAAAGAACTTGGAATCTCCTTAGGATTGGATTCTCCACCTTGTCTCCAACTTGGAATCTCATATATAGGGGTGACTCCTTGAGATGGGTATGAAATTTGAAAGGGAAATGAGGAATTAAAATCCAATTCATTTATTGATAGCATGTAATGATACATATGCATATTTTCCAACTACATCTACCTATGAATATTATCTTTAAACATAAGGTTTCTCTTTTTAACTCTCTCCTCCAACTGATTGGGAAAATGATGACTTTGGTATCCTTGATTAGGCTCATGAGTAGGGATCAAATATGGATTATAGGAATATTGGGGAAGTGGATATGAAGGCTGATAGGTATGGTGAGGTTTCCTTTCATGAATTCCTATCCTATCCTCTAATGAATAAACAAGGTCACTCACATCAAACATATCACTTGTGAGACTTTGCTAATTACCTCTCTTAATAACTACCCATTATCTTTTGACAAACTCTAATGCATCTATCACCTTATGAATAAGATGACTAAGAATCTCTTGACCACATCCTTTTAGAGTATCAAGCTCTAACATGTATCTTTCATATCCCAAAAGTTTTTGATTAAAGGTGGAAATGGATGGACTTGAGGAGTGACTATGTTGACTAGGAGGAACTTGACATTGATAAGGCTAGATATAATACTAATACACTTCATGATAGGGCTAGTTCACATCATGACAAGGGGTACACTTCGTGACAAGGATGATTAATAACTTGTTCATATATATAGGGAATGACACAAGCTTGAAAAGTCTCACCAACTTGTGTAAAAAAGTGCTCAACACCAAAATTATCCATGAAACTTCATTGAAATCAAGAACAAAAAGAAAAATGTTACCAAAAATATTTAAAGGATAACTTGAGCTACTTGATGAGCTGATATATCTTCAAAGTTGCCATTGATGCTTAGATAAAATCTTCTAAAGGCTGATGTTCTTAAGGACAACATCATAAATACTTCAACTTCTTAGACTAAGAATCCCATCGAGTGTGCCAAAAACTATTGTCTCTTTTATTTTAAACCTTTGAGGAGATGGATAAGATCTCTTCATCCAAGTGGCACAATGGAAACACCTCTAGGCTTGTGGGTAGCCTAAGGATGAGGTGAATCTCTAGATAGGTCTAGCTCCTTTGATGTACCGCTTTGGATTGCTATCACACCTAAATTTTAGTGGTGAAAAGGGAGAGAAATAACTGAAAGCAATATATTCTAAGGGAGGTGATACACCAAATAACATGATGACTTCCAACCAGCTGCATGTTACATATGAAATCAAGGGAAAAACTAAACCTACACTTCTCCAATCTACATCTTCTCACATCATTGTTACATTATGAGGTTATAGATGAATGTTAAAATCTAGGAGGACTAGACAAGAGGACTTTAATGTCACTAATGAAAATACTAACTCACTCAATCCTTGACATTTTTTAGAACACTTCACATGCCATACAAGAAGAAACTTTCTAACTGTAAATAGGGTGAAAGAACGAGACCACATACTAAGGAATCCATAGTCTTCATTGAGCAAGATTCATCATCCAAGTAAAACACACTTGTGAATAGTCATGAAGAGGTAAAAATCAGTAGTATTATTAATCAAATCATATGCAAATGATCATGGCTTCAACATACTCAGGAGGAGCATGAGTTATAATGGTGAAAATGGCTAGTTTTTATAGAACTTGAGAAAGAGAGAGAGGAGAACATGGAAGTCCAAGGGTCATAATTAAACTTGTAAAGCTAAGAAAATTAATTAATTATGAATTATAATAGGATATGGGATGAACCATGCAAGTTCAAGAATCTCAAGTGTCCATACAAGTTATCAAAATCTTGCAAAGTGGCATGAAACTCCTTGTGTTGGCTTAGAAAAAATGCCTTCATGATTGAACCTATTTGAATGCCTCATAAATAACTATGACCAAGTACAATGATTGTAAATAATTGGAAATTTATCTATCATGACTCAACATGTATTAATTTTAGGCTTGGTCATCTAAAATCTTCTAAGAAGGAGCTATCATCATTTGTAATCCAAAAAATGCCTCCTTCATGCACCCTACACACATGGATTAAAAATTTGATTTAATTTTTCATGAAAATCCATGTGAGGGAGTGGATAAATTTTTTAAATACCCTCCATGTAATTATTATCATGGGGCACACCTTGAAATCACTTCACTTGAAGTTTTCCACCCTTCTCACTAGCTTGTCCAATATACCAATTTTGACTCGCTGAGATGAGAGACATTGTTTGGATACTTAAAAGTTTTTTTTTGAACTTAAATGACCATATAGAGTTATTAAAAGTCCTAATATTCCATCCAAACTTTATTTAATCTTTAGAATCCTCTTTTAGCCTACACTATGCATAAAACTATCAATAAAATCCTATTTTATACGCAATTTGTATAAGTATGTATAAATAAAAAAAATGGAATGGATCCTAAAATCATCATATACAATTTATAATCATATTCCTAAGAGAAATGGTCCATTAGAGTAGATTTATAACTCCATTTCTCCAAACTAGTCTTGATTGAGGGTTTGCAAGGGTATTAGACCTATTTGACCTCTTAAGGTTCATTCATAAAGATATGACATCAAAATTGAAAAAAAATTACACAAATTCATAGTTAAATACCTATAGTAATATAATTTAACTCCTTTTGCATCCATGCACAACCTCCAAGAATACATGAGTATCAAAACTTGACCTATCAAGCTCTTTTTTTCCTTTCCTATATGTCTGAGTTGTCTTAAGGTCCAAAAATGGATTTTTTTGGTTTTATTTGCATTAAAATAGATTTAAAATCTCTATATACACCCTAAAAACATGTTTAAATCCATCAGGATGCTCATCTCATGCTAAAATGGTGGATAACGCCCCATTTGGGCTTGGCCTACACCTTGTTCCATAGGCCTAAGTTGGCTTTTAGCTCAAAACATGACTTTTGATGGTTTACCTAGAAAATAATGGCTTATAAAATTAAATATAATCCCATAATCACTCTAAAATATATTTTAAATTATATATAGGACTATAAGTGAAAATAACCCCCTTATTTGGCACTAGGCCTAAACCTTTCCTTTAGGCCTGCTTATAACTTTGGGATTTTAGGACACTCTATTTAGTTTTATCTCTATATGGATAGTTTCCATGATTATTATAATCTTACCTCATATTTAAAAAACCTTTTGAATTATCTCCTTAGCTTTTAGTTCACTTTATTTACCTAATCCTCCAAATCTGCCAGTCTAAGCCTAAGGGAAAGTACCCCCTATCTAAGACAAAATAGGGGGTACTTCACCTATTTTATTAGAAAATATGAAGATTTTAAAGGATTATATAGGTTAAAATTATCCAATAAAAAAAATTATCCTCTTTTATATCCATTTGACCTTTCAAACTTTTAAAAAACTAAGATAGATTCCTTCAAAGGCAAAGGACTGTGTATATGACAATCATAAATGACTATGTATTAATCCTTAAAAACCTATTTTCTACATGGTTTATGTTGGATATAACATATTAAATGAATAAAATCATGTTGGATATGTTTTAAAATATTTTATCATTCTATATTACCATATACCCCTGATACTTCCTTAGTTAAAACTAAGTTTCAGCTATGATTGTGTTAACCTCCAAACCTCATACCTGTAGGTGTATTGCATGAATTGACATAGAGGATAGTGTTAAAATACCTTATATTATTCCCTTGGTTTCATTTTTTATTTGTTTGGATTCATTTTTTACCTTAGGTCAGTGCAATACAAACTTTAGATGCTAAGTTCTATCTCACTACCTATCTTAGTCCACCATAGCTGACTATACAGACTATCTCTTCACCCTATAGGAAAGTAAGGTATTGAAATTTACCCAATAGATTAATTATAATTATTTCACCCATAAAATAATTATACATACTTTATCACTTCATCAAAACATGGTTTTAGGTCATTGTTTGCCTATAGTTGTATGTGTACATTATGAGAGGAGAATACACCTATAGGCTACCCTAAGACCCCAAAAAATCTATATAAGCCTCTCTTTATGGTATCCATACCCATTTATTATCCATTTAATTAAATATCATTTATATCTCAATTTTTTAATACTTAAACTCTTCCTTTGAATGATATGGAAAAATAGGTCTTAACTGCAGGTGCTCATAGGCCTGTGTATAGACTGTAGGTGCTTGTTGTGGAATAAGACATCACTTACCATCTTATCTTGATAGTATTTAGATAATAAGTGTATCATTAAACATTAAAAACCATTCTAACATGGTGATAAGGTTTCACACTTAACCATATGTTGAAAATATCACTTTGGTGTAGAACCTATAAATGAAACTATCATATTTTAGTGCACACAGATGCACTTTTGGACATCTCAAAAACTAGTATCCATCTTTTCTCTGCCCTTAAAAAATTACAAGGAGATTATAAATGATGTAGGTAACAAGTATTTATCATATATATTCCTCAAATCACATGGTAACTATGTTGTTTGATTTTGACAAAAGTGTTAGGACCTCTATTTTCCATTTTCAAGGAAAAGAGCCACGTATTCAGTCATTTGTGATTGAAGTTGATTATTCACTTAAAAATTACTTATTAACATAAAAATAATATATGTTAAGGTCTCCCTATCATTTTATGACTTAAAATAAGGATCAAAATTTTCACATCCCTCCTAAAAATTACCCTCACACTTCTGCTATGGCCAGCTGTAGGTGTGCATTCAGTATGCAGGCAATACAAGTAAGCAAATTGGATAGTGTGTGTTGACTTTGATATTTTATTAGTGATAAACATATATAATAATTCAAAATAAATATTTAATTTTCATAAAAACCTGAATCAAGTGTCAATACTTTTCTTTCAACATGAACACTTCCTTTATGGCATCTATAGATGAGTTGTTCATGGCAGACTAGGTGAGAATGTGCTATATGACTATAATTCAATTTTTTTTCATAAATGTGGAAGCTTTATCACCAATAAATGATGATAAATGATACAAAAAGGATTAAAATCCTTTAACACACATTTTTAGACATCCTCAGGACCTTTATAAGTCATGACTAAGGCTAAAGAATAGATGGGAGCTGACTGAATATGATCATGGATTGAAAGTTAGATCCAAACACGAAGGTATAAGACTAAAAATTAGGTAAAGGTGATAATTATATAATTTATACATGTAAAAAACACCATATAATATTCACATGAAATCCAATATAGGTAATTCAACCTTCTACAAGTGGTGAATTGATTGAGACTGCACATGGTGGTACCTTCCTGCAACATGAGACAAATTTGCCCATCAAAACATCATGAAATTTGAAAATAAGAATGAATCGAATTTGAGATGGTATATAAAATAATATATAGTCAACATAACCAAATAAATCATATGAAAAATCCCAAAATAGAGTAAAACCCATAGGGTATAAGAAACAATAGGCATAAAAGTATAATCAACTTCACGAGGATGGTTCATGAAGCACAACCCACTATTATTCAAAATATTTATATGTAAATGAAGGTATATAAGTTTAATAAAAACTATTATAATCATTTGACTTTAAATCTATTTAGATATCCATACTGAGCAAAAACCTAAAAGTCACTTCTGTATGTCTAAGAAATCAAAGATGGAGTAGAATGATTTTGGCTTAAAAATGACACTTCCAAAGCAAATATAACATGAATTTGAGCTAGGGAAAGATGAAGATACATACCATGATCCTTTCCTATGTGGAAAACTTCCCCATGGGATTTACAAGTGCCAAACTCAACTCTTCTCTTAAGAAAACTACCCTTTTTTTGAGGAACCTACCACTTTTTAGCTAGTTTTCATTAATTAAGACATAAGGGGCCACATGGGGCAAGACATCATATTTTTTAACCTTCAAAATTCCCAAAAAAGACATAAATATAGTATAACATAAAATAACATTAACTAACCTATAAAACACCTTGTGACATATATATTGGACCCATAAAACACCTAAAAGTCAAATTTTTACCTAGGGGTGCCCCAATTTGACCTAAAAGTCAAAATTGGTCAACAAATTGGTGACTCATAGGGGTAGTATGCCTACTATACTAACTAGACTAGTAGCCTTATTAGTCCATTGGGATTAGGGAATCATTTGAAGTATAATACACAAGAAGAGGACCTCTGACTATAGAATTTGATCAAGACAAGACCACTTGATTACCTCAACCACACAAAGAAAGGACACACACAAAATAAGACAACAAACTAACAAGACACACATACACATGTGCTCAAGGGACTTATGGGAGAATTTAAAAAAACTATTATGCACAACTAGAGACTAAGCATACCTCCTTTCCAAGATCAAAATGAAAACTCCTTAAATCATCTTCATGGTGAGATGAAACATAGTGCCAAGCATGTTTCTCCTTGGATTGAATGCTTTGTGGATCAGACCTATTCCTTAACACTTCAATTGATCTGATCTCAAGTAGATCATCCTTAAATAAGTCTCTAATGTAGATATATTCCTCTTTGAATTGTTCACATACTTCATATTGTTGCCCACTCTTCATCTCATAGTCAACTTGCATCTTATTTGTAGGCATGAGTTCAAGAGGATTGGTTTCTTATTACTTAGAAGATTGGGGCCAATAAGAGCTTGTTCCATCCTTAAAGAGATGATGTGTTTCTCCCAACTAGATATGAGGATGATATCCCATCTTGATAACTTCAAATAAATCATCATGAAATGTATATGCTTCTAGAAAGGACAGATCTAAAAGGTTGCTTTTCCTTTGCATACTTACTTGAGGGCCAAGGATACCTTCTCCATGTGTGATTATCTAATATCCTCCTTGAATAGGATTATATCATACTGTAGTTACCTCAAAAAATTCATTCAAAGGATGCTTAATACTTGTTCTTGCTCATCTATGACATATTGGACAATGTAATCTTGCTCACCATCACTTGTAGTCAGCTCTAAAGAAGTAGTACACCCCTTGAGAGACTAAAAATCATTAAAAATGTTTTCAAAAATTTTCCACAAGTCCTCATCCTCATATTTATCAACATCATGAAGGGGAACATAAATATAAGTTCCTTCATCCTCTTCCTTAGAATCCAAAAGGACTTCATCTAAGATTTCCTCTTCAACACAAGAAAATCATTCTTCACTATCAACCAAACAAGAATACTCAACACAAGGGCTCACCTCTTCTTCAACACTTAGGATCTCTTGAATTATATAAAATTTTGTCTCATATATCATAATATGATCTTTCTCTACAATGGTTTTAATATCTTCAATCTCATTCTTTGTGATTCCAAGACTAGGCATTTTGAAGTCATGTGACTTAGTCCAATGAGGCTACTAAGGAGTTAGGATTTATTAAAGAAAGAGATATGATTGTTTTTCAACCAAATTATCCTATTTAGGTTCCCATACCATATTTAAATCAAGTCAAAGGGTGATGGGTTGAGGACAAGATGAACTAGTTGGTGGAGGTGGCACATAGAACTCAAAATCAGATTGGGAATGAAATTTAGGGGATTATTTTGGAAGCTCTTGAGGAAGGGGAGGTAGACTTGGGATAAAAAAACTTGGTTTTATTATTTACACTTGAAAATAAATTAATTTGCATCTGATTTATATTTATGACTCTCTCGAGGAAGGGTAGATGGGGTGTGTTTAGGGATAGGATCTTCTTTTGGGTCTAAACCTTTCATCACACCTTGACTTAACAACTTCATCCTTGACTCTAAATCTTGAATTCAACTAGATAGGATCTCTTGGAATAGTATTTTGTGAAGTTAATAGTAATAATCATGAGGATAAGGAGTACAAAAGGGATCATATGGAGGACAAGAAGTCTCTTCTTGAGGAAGGGTGGGAGTGGCTTGTAAAGGATCAATTAAAGTTTTAGGTTCACACTACTTATCAATGATTTTATCCTCTTTATTTCCCAATGATTACACTATCTTACTCTAGCTTAGAATATTAGGATTAGAAGTCTTTTCTTTAGGTTGTGATGTAATTTGAGGAGTGGATGAATTATTTAAGGAAATTGGAATCTCCTTAGGTTTGGATTTTACACCTTGTATCCAACTTGGAATCTCATATCTATGGGTCACTCCTTGAGATGGGGATGTAATTTTAGAGGGAAATGAGGACTTGAAATAAAATTACTTTGATACTAACATGGAATAATATAAATTCATATTTTTCAACTCAAACTGCCTATCAAGATTAATTTCAAACACAAGGTTTCTCCTTTCAACTCTCTCCTCCATCTGATTGGGAAAAGAATGAATTTGGTATCCTTGATTAGGATCATGAGTAGGGATAAAATATGGATAATAGGAAGCTTGGGGAAGTGGATATGAAGCTTGATAGGTATGGTGAGGTTTACTTTCATGAATTCTTAGCCTATCCTCTAAGTAAGAAACAAGGTCACTCACATCAAACATCTCACCTGTGAGCCTTTGCCAATTGGATCTCTCAATAGGCACCCATTACCTTTTAAAAAAATCTCATGCATCTCTCAAATTATGAATAAGATGAATAATAACCTCTTGACCACATCATTTTATATTATCAAGCTCCAACATGTATTTTTCATAGCCCAAAAGTGTTTTCTTGAAGGTGGAAATGGATGGAATTGATGAGTGACTAAGTTGACTAGAAGGAACATGACATTGACAAGATTGGATATAAGATTGATACACTTCATGAAAATGTTGGTACACTTCATGAAAATTTTGGTACACTTCATGACAAGGTTGATTAAGAACTTGTTCATATTGATAAGGAATGACACAAGCTTGAAAAGTCTCACCAACTTGTGTAAAAAAGTTCTCAACACCAAAAGTAGCCATGAAACTTCATTGAAATCAAGAACACAAAGGAAAATGTTACCAAAAATATTCAAATGATAACTTTAGCTAATTAACTAATTGATATATCTTCGTAATCACCATTGATTCTTGTATAGATACCTCCAAAGGTTAATGTGTTGAAGAACAACATCAAAAATCCTTCAACATCCTGGAATAAGAGTCCCATTAGGCATGCCAAAAAATATTGTCACTTTTATTTTCAAACTTTGAGGAGATGGTAAATCTTTACTCATCCAAGTGGCACAATGGAAACACCTCTAAGCTTGTGGATAGCCTAAGGATGAGGTGAATCTCTAGATAGGGCTAGCTCCCTTGATGTACCACTTTGGATTATTAATACACCTAAACTTTGGGGGTGAAAAAGGAGAGATTTAAATAAAATAAAAATATTAAAAGGGAGGTTATACACTAAATAACATGATGAATTCCAACCAGCTACGTCTTACACATGAAATCAAGGGACAAACTAAACATACACTTTTCCAATCTATAGTTTCTCACATCAATGTTACATTATGAGGTTATGGATGAATGTACAAAGATATGAGGACTAGAAAAGAGGCCTTAAATGGCACTAATGAAAATAGTAACTCACTCAATCCTTGAAATTTCCTAGAACACTTCACATGCTTTACCAGAAGAAGCTTTCTAATTGTAAATAGGGTGAAAACATGAGACCACATACTAAAGAATCCACAATCTTCACTAAGCAAGATGATAGGACCTAGGTTCCCCAAAGCTCTGACACAACTTGTTAGAATTAAGAGCACATATGATTACCTTTGTATAAGCAACTAAACATGCAAAATTATACCAAAAGTACAAGTAACTATCAATTAGAAATAACACAGAATATGAGAGGCAACACATAATTGTATTCAACTCATTACAGAAGGAAATTACAATAAAGAGATCACACTTTTCTTCCACCTCTATGAGGCTTCCCACACCTCAAGGGCTCCCAATAATCTTCCCTCAAGCGTAATCTTCTCTCAATACAGGTCACAACAAATAACTCAAGCACAGAGTTGTTGTTCACCTCAACCAGTCAGTATAATACTGCCATTACAACTGAGTACGAACCGGTACTCCAAGTAGATCTCACCATGATCTTGCTCCTTGATGTGTTGCTGTCACCTTGGATCTTGCTACCCCATAGATCTCATTTTTACCCTTGCACACACACACCCCTATAGACCAACCTAATCTTACTTATCACATGTAGATCTCCTCCATGATCTTGCAACACCCTACAGATCAAACCTGATCTTACATACATGAAGAATCCTACTTGATTCTACCATGGGAAGAACTCTCCTAGTTCTACACTTTACAATACAACCCATGAGTCTATTATATAGATCTCATGCATATAATGATTAGACTTGTGGCTCAAGACTCAACTCAATCTTTAACATGCAAACAACCTGTTCAACTAACTGACTATTTGTTAATAACTAGTTCTGAACCACACAGGTGACTGACGTCGGTCCCTATCTGATTGGAGGTGACTGACATTGGCTGACTCCTACCAATGTTAGTTACTTTCTATCGACCTCTACCTGACATCGGTGTTGGCCTGCTAACGTCGATGACTGTGACACTCAACATCCCTTCATGTTTGCATTTGGGTAAAGCTTTTAGCTCCACAACCTAACAATCTCCCACTTGGAGATAAATAGCTGCACCTGTACCTATACCAATACATTCTCTAATCTGTATCCTGGCTTGTATCCCTCTTCAAGCTCAATCTTGAAGACCACCCACCACATAACCTATGGTGCTACACTTATGTCTGAATTTCTCCATTCTTAGCTTACCTTCTTCTATCGTTGCTATACTCCCACTTAATTAGAAACCTCTGAGAGTAACTTGTAATCAAAACATACTAAACAGATCTGAACCACCTATTAGTAAACCTCACTCTGAGAACCTCTAACCTTGCTCTAATACCATTTGATAGGACCTAGGTTCCCCAAAGCTCTAACACAACTTGTCAAAATTAAGAGCACATATGATTACCTTTGTATAAGCAACTAAACATGTGGAATTATACCAAAAGTACAAGTAACTATCAATGAGAAATAACACAGAATATGAGAGGCAACACACAATTGTATTCAACTCATTACAGAAGGAAATTACAATAAAGAGATCACACTCTTCTTCCACCTCTGTGAGGCTTCCCACACCTCAAGGGCTCCTAGTAATCTTACCTCAAGAGTAATCTTCTCTCAATATAGGTCACAACAAACAACTCAAGCACAGAGCTATTGTTTGCCTCAACTAGTCAGTACAATACTGCCAGTATAATTGAGTACGAACCGGTACTCCAAGTAGATCTCACCATGATCTTGCTCCTTGATGTGTTACTGTCACCTTGGATCTTACTACCTCATAGATCTCCTTTTGACCCTTTCACACATACACCCCTGTAGACCAACTTGATCTTACTTATCACATGTAGATCTCCTCCATGATCTTGCAACACCCTGCAGATCAACCCTGATCTTACATACATGAAGAATCCTACTTGATTCTACCATAAGAAAAACTCTCCTAGTTCTACACTTTAAAATATATCCCATGAGTCTATTATATAGATCTCATGCATACAATGATTAGATTTGTGGCTCAAGACTTGACTCAGTCTTTAACATGCAAATAACCCGTTCAACTAACTGACTGTTCATCAACAACTAGTTTTGAACCGCACAGGTGACCGACGTCGGTCCTGTCTAACTGGAGGTGACCGATGTTAGTTAACTCTTGCCAATGTCAGTTGATTTTTATCGACCTTTGCTCGATGTTAGTGTTGGCTTGCCGACATCGGTGACTGTGACACTCAACAACCCTCCATGTTTACATCCGGGTGAAGCTTTTAGCTCCACAACCTAACACAAGATTCATCATCAAAGCAAAAAAAATTATGAGAAATCATGAAGAGGTAAAAATTAGTATTATTATTGATTAAATGGTATGAAAATGAGTAGGGCTTCATCATACTCAGGAGGATCATGAGTTACAATGGCCAAAATGGCTAGTTCTTATAGAACTTGAGAGAGAGAGAGAGGAGAAGAGAGAAGTCCAAGGGTCATAAGGAAACTTTTCAAGATGAGATAATAAGTTAATTATGCATGATAAGAGGATATGGTATGAAAAATTCAAGGTTGGGAAGCCCAAGTGTCTATCTAAGTCATCAAACTCTTGCAAAGTGGCATGAAACTCCTTGTGTTGGCTTAGAAAAACTACCTTCATGATTGGCCCTATTTGAATGCCTCATAATTCAATAGGACCAGATAAAATGATTGGAAATAATGGGAAGGGTCTTAGGTATACCTCTCTATGCATTTTATTTATGCTTGGTCATCTAGAATCATCTGGTAAGGAGCTATCATCATCTATAGTACAAAAACTCCTCCTTCATGCACCTTGCACACCTGGCCTCAATATTGGATTCAATTGATCATGAAAATACATAAGATGGAGCGGGTAATATTTTAAAATACCCTTTGTGTACTTATGATCATGAGTCATACCTTGAAATCACCTCACTTGAATTTTTCCACCCTTCTCACTAGCTTATCCAATATTGTAGTTTTGACTAGCTGAGATGAGATCCATTATTTGGATACTTAGGATTTTTTCCATGAAATTAAATGACCATATTGAGGTATTAAAATTCCTAATATTCCCTCAAAACTTTATTTAATCTTTATAATCCTCCTATATCCTATATAATACATAAAACTATCAATACAATCTTATTTTTTACCCTGTATATATATGTTCATATAACTAAAAAATATGGGAGGGAACTTGAAAGAGTAATATATAATTTAAAATCATAATATTGAGAAAAATGCTCCATTATAGTATCTTTCTAACTCCATTTCTCAAAACTAGTCCTAACTGAGGGCTTGTAAGGGTTTTAGACCTATTTGACCTCTTAAGGTTTATTTATAAAGCTATGACATAAAAATTGCAAAAAATTACAAAAATTCATAGTTAAAGGCCTTTTATAACATTACTAAAATACTGTGGAATCCATGCACAACCTCTAATGAGATATGAGTATCAAAACTTGACCTATTGAGCTCTTTTTCTCCTTTCATGCATGCATGAGTTATCTTAATGTCCAAACATGGATTTTTTTGGTTTTATTTGCATTAAAATAGATTTAAAATCTATTTATACACCATAAAAACATGTTTAAATCCATGGGGATGCTCATATCATGCTAAAATAGTGGATGACCCCCCATTTGGTCTTGGCCTACACCTTGTTCCATAGGCTTGAGTTGGCTTTTAGATCAAAACATGAATTTTGATGGTTTAACTACACACCAATAGATTATAAAATTATATAATAATCCCATAATCACTATAAAATATATTATAAAGCATATATAGGACTATAAGTAAAATCAACCCCCTCATTTGGCATTAGGCCTAAACCTTGCCTTTAGACCTACTTGCAAGTTTGGGATTTAAGGACACTTTGCTTAGTTTTATCTCTTTATGGATAGTTTCCATGCTTATTATAGGTGTCCCTTATATTTCCAAACCATTTTTAAGGATCTCCTTAGCTTTTGGTTCACTTTGTTTACCCAATCCTCCAAATCTGCCAGTCTAAGCCTAAGGGAAAGTACCCCCTATCCAGGAAAAAATAGGGGATACTTCCCCTATTTTATTAGAAAATATGATTATTTTAGAGGATTATATAGGTGAAAATTATTCTATGCACAAAAACTTATAATCTGGTTTATCCATTTAACCCTTAAAACTTGCAAAAAACCAAGATAGACTCTTTCAAAGGCAAAGGACTATGCATATGATAGTAAAAAATGACCATGTATTACTCCTTGTAACCCTCTTTTTTGCATGGTTTATTTTTCATTGAACACTTTAAATGCATAAAATCATGTTATATATGTTTTTAACTCCTTTATCATTCTAGATTACTATATACCCCTGATACTTCCTTACTCAATCAAAACTGAGTTTCAGCTATGACTGTGTTGACCTCCAAACCTCACACTTGTAGGTATATTTCATGACTTTACCTAGAGGATATTATTAAAATACCTTATTTTATTCCATTTGGTTAATCTATTATTGGTTTGGATTCAATTTTTCTCCTTAGGTCAATGCAATACAAACTTTAGATGCTAAGTTCCATCTCACTACCTCTCTCAATCCACCATAGCTGACTATATAGACTATCTTTTCACCCTATAGGAAATTAAGTTATTGAAAGGTCCAAAATAGAATAATGATACTTATTTTACCCATAAAATTATGATCCATACTTTATCACTTCATTAAAACATGATTTTAGGTCATTATCTGCCTGTAATTGTAGGTGTATAATATAAGAGGAGAAGACACCTGTAGGCTATCCTAAGACCCCAAATAGTCTATATCAACCTCCCTTGATGGTCTCCATACCCATTTAGTATCCATTTAATTAACTATCCTTTATATCTAAATGCTTCAATACTTGAATTCTTCCTTTGAATGATATAGAAAAATAGGTCTTGACTATAGGTGCTCACAGGCCTATGTATAGACTGTAGGTGCTTGTTGAGGAATATGACATCACTTAAATATTAACCAAATTTGACCCCAATTAAAATTTGGGTCAACCCATAATATTTTTAACTTTTTAATAAGGTTTTATGTGTCTTATGGGGTCTCTTATTATCCTATATGTCTCACTTATCCTTCCTCTAGTTGCCCATCCTCCTTGTACTAGTCTAGTCAAATAAAGTCAAAGTTGGTCAACCAAGGTAAAACTTAGTCAAAGGTTAAAATTTTGATATAAATATTCTAATATGGTAATTTATGTGTCTTAATGTGTTTTCAAGTCATATATTTGTCCTTCACCATGCTTTATATGCATAATATGCCTTTTGGCCATTTTTCTAGCATAATAAATGACTTATATAGAATTACGAGGAAAATTTGTCACCAAGAGATATTTAAATGTGGAAGAGGTTAGGAGATGTAAAGATCTGTTAGAGGTTAGTTATATGTAGAAAGGCGAGGTATCTCCTTAATTTTAGGCCTTTTTGGGCATTTATACAAACTTCTTGAGTTTTCCATTAGATAAAAACATGGGAAATGTGTCTATTCACCTCCCTAGATTCTTTTAAGTTATTGGAGTGTTGAGATAAGTTCAAAAAGTTTATTTGTAACTTATTTTCATCCATTTTCTCTTTGAAAGCCAAGAAAGGCCATTATTCAGTACTTGGTGTGGGTCATACAATTGGAGTTGGGAATCATGGTCTTAATGGGTGAAATGTCTTTGAGTATACTTAAATTTCTTGGAAATATTTATCAAGTTAATAGATTATCCTTTATGAACCATTTCTAACACTCCAAGTAACTTTCTAGGTACTTCAATCTAAGAGGGGATCTCTATTTGCACTTGTTTCAGATTAATTCACTTTGGTTTGATGGTTTTGATGTGTTATTATGTTTATAATGACCTATCCATAGGTTTTTCATGGTTCTATTGGATTTGGAAGCTATCAAATTCCTAGGAAAGCCTTTTCTAGGCTTGTCTTGCTTTGGATCATCCTTGCTACCTTTGCTCATAAGTGTGAATTTTAGGTACCTTGAATGGAGGTTTTCCACATTATGAGGAAGTAATGGATTGTAACCTAGATTATTTAAGTCATAAGAGTGAATTTGATGACCAAATAAAGCAACTATGAGGCCTAAATCTTTCACTTAGTCCACTCTTTCCCTTCACTGTCTACATATTTAAAAGAAGTGATCAGTTAGAGGTATCCATGACGGCATCATGTCTAGATAACAACCTTTATAATTGTTTCAAGCCTTGTAGATTTAGAGTGAACCTTGAGGGTTTTATTTTATTCACACTTGATGGATATGATCATGGTAATTCCCTCTACCATCTTTGTATTCACTGCCTACTATAACTAAACACTACCTAAAGGTGGCCTGAACAGATAGTGTGAAGGTTATTTGGTGATTTTGAGACCTTTAGAGACTCTTATTCTACCTTAACATGATGTAACGTCATTAAAAACTATTTTTAAGGAGGAAAATTGACAAGACAAAAGTTTGAATACATATTGAAAAATAAGGACTGAGTTGGGGAACTTTTCCCTAGACTGAGAAAACAAAGTCCTTGCATGTTTTTGTTGTTTTAATACAATGAAGATATGATGGTTTTTAAGGATAATAATATTATAACCTTATATCCTTATCCATAGATAATTTATATGTCAAATTTTATAATAAAATTATAGGGATAAGGTAGTATTCTAAAACTTCAAAAGTACCTCTAAACACACTGAAATAAGGCAGTGAAATCTATAGGAGTTGGTCTAAAAGGGATCTTATTCAACCAATTTCGAATACCTTGACTATACCCCATGATTAAATGAATCTAAATAACTCAGACATGTATCCAATGACTAAAGGATCACCTTGACAAGGTTTTAATATGGGTCCACCCCATACTCATATTCCTTATCTGTACATAGACCTGGGAAGTGGACATCTACAGTAAGGGTTCTAAACAGTGATGTGGAAGGTTGAGGTTTTGAAATTATTTTGAGATTTAAAGGTGAATATGAGATAAAATATGTTTTTTTATTCCAATACCTTAAATTATAATTAATTCATCACCGAGCTCATTCCAAATATCATCATAACACCTGTAGTAGGCCTGAGAAAGGGACACCTATAGGTAGAAAAGACTAGACTTGTAAAACAAGTGCGATAATGTAAAAGAAGAATAGAATTTATGGTTAATTGAAAATTAAATGTCTATATTGCATCAAAAAAACCATGATCAGGGTCTCTTAAGGCCACATTAACCTTAACAAGGGTGTCTTAGTCCACTTATAGGCCTATACAGACTAAGACATGCAGTGAGTTGGAGCTACTATTTCTAATGATACTAATGACACCAAAGGACAAGTGATGAGTTAAAATTGATATGAAATTAATTTTTAGGTCTAAATAAATGTTTTATAAATTTATTTCAGGATTCAAGGCATACATAAACACCTACAACTAACCTAAAGTGTCTCAGTCCTATTTAAGGCAGTCAACATAGTCTTGCTAAGAAGGAGTTGTTTGAAGGTTGAAGTGTATGAGGATAAGTTGAGTAGGTTATAGAGGTGAAAAGTATGTTTTTAAATAAAAAATGGGCCTATGAATCTACTATAATCAACCTAATTTAAGCCATGATAACCTATAGGCAACATGGTGCTTAGGTTGAAAAAATCAACGTGTATAAAGAGGCTTGTGAAAGCTTGAAGGGTGATTAAAGGGATAGGGTGAGAAATTAAAATTGAAATAAATTTCACCATGTTTATGATAACCCCATGTAACTATAAAAATTAGTGTTAAATTTATAAAAGGTTCCAAACATTAAAACACACAGCCAACATCCAATACTCCTAGATAGTGTACCTATGAAAAGACTGCTAGGAAATGTGTAAAGTTTGAGGTCTTATACTTAGAGTTAAAGGTTGAAAAAATTTGAAAATATTACCCTTAGGATTTTAATAAGATCCTAAAATTGTAAATTTTTCAAGGATAATATGGATAACCCCCTCTATTTTGTCTCAGAAGAGGGGTAGTTTTTCCATGCACAAGATTGGCAGTTTTGAGGAAAAGGGATGAAATGATAAGCCAGAGGTCAATAAAACTATGAAAGGTGATTGATGAAGCTAGATAAAACATAAAAAAATATAAAAAACCTTTATATAATTTTTAAGGGAAATAAGGGTACCTTATACTACAAAGGTTGTAGTCACCATGGGAAGGAATGGGAAGCAAATGACTTGGTAAGGACGGTCATCTTCAATTTTGACCTTGGATAAGCCTCCCAAGTGATTGAACGATGATTAGGGGACTATTTTTTTTTTTTAAACCTCCTAAGATGAAAGGAAAGATATTTAAACCTCATTTTTAGCTTAAAGGTGCAGACAGACCTATTGGCAAGGTCTAGGCCCAGTTTCAAAATAGGGGTCATATTCATTCCTCAATCTTAAGGAACATTAAAATGATTGAGGAATGTGATTAGGAAGTGTATATAGATTTATAAACCATTAGTATACAAGAGAATCATTAGAAAGCCAATTATTGGCTTGAATACACTTAAAACCCTCATAGAATGCATGAAAAGGGCTTGAATGCCAACTGGGAATGCTTGAAACTTTCATGACCATTTGCATGGAACCTCAGGGTGTTTGGAGATGATGAAGAGGGTTCATAAGAGACATTTAGTGGAATTTTTATAGGATTATAATGTCTATTTTTGATGACTAGATGTTAAGAATCCAAATCATCTTAAAACCCTTGAAAACTTTATTTTGTGACTTGATGGAAGAAATGAGGCTCAAAGTGCATGCAAATGAACAAATTTGACCTTGAGAGATAAAGATAAGTTGTTAAAAACTTCATGAGGTCTAGATCCATGGAATTAGATTATATAGAATCCATACGTATTAGGTATAAATCAAGTTTTTTGATAATTTCATGTGTTTTTTAGGTCTTAAACATGGGATACCAACCACTTGGGAGGGTAGCTTGGGACTTGAATCAACTACCTATGCCATTTTTAGAGCTTATGAATGCCCACAAGTGTCCTTGATAGGACCCTCACTTTAGCTAGTCTAAAGTGACATAATGAAAATAATGTTAACCTAAATTTTGAGACTTTTTAAGATGTGTCTGATGGATCCAAGTGTATGAGGTGTCTTACCATGTGTCATGAGATTCCTGGTATGGATCAGTTAGGAAGAATAATGAGATACTAGTGCCAATTGTCAAGAAAATCCTATTGGAGAGTAATCATTGTTCTAGATGATGATTGTGCTTATGTAAGAGAATATCCATGATTAGGAACACATCAAATGTAGGTGGAGGCATCTTTGTAACTTCCTCTCCTTAGTGTACATGAGACACTTTTCCCTAATTTGTTTTTAAATGCTCAAGGAAGCCCATGATGAAGGCAGTTTCCAAAGGAGAGTGATTGAGGAGTTTCAATGCCACATATGAGGAAGGTGCTTAGCTTGGGATGAACACATGTTCACATTAGTTATTGATATATCTTCCACCTCATTTACATGTATTTTAACTAATTTTAATCTTTGGACACTTGTCCTTGTGCCTCTTGAACTTCTCTTTTCTCTGTCTTATTCCAAGTTCTATAAATGCAAGCCATTTTATCTATTATAAGTGACCACACCTAGTATGATGAAGACCTGCTAGTTTGATATTGTAATTTTCCTTTGAAATAAGATATGAAATCTAGTTTTGATCCTAGAAACTATCTTTTCTAAGTGTGTGAAGAGATGTATAGTGAAAAGTAAGTGATTGATATCAATCCTTGCTTCTTCTCAATATTTCCATGTCTGATGCAAGTTGTTTCATTCTAATAGGTCACATGATGTGTTGTTAAGTGTATGCATCTATTTTTCAAGTGTAAAAGTATCCTTAGTGTTTAAAAATAATATTTGGTTAACTTACCTTTAGTATTATTTCATATATTCCACCTTCATGTTTTAAATGTTAATGTTAGAGTGATCTAAGAGGTAGAAGTTGGTTTTGTGTGTCTTATCTCTTAGTGTATTTTTATAAAAATACTATGGAGATATTCATGGTGTATCACCCCCTTAGAATATTTTACTTTAATTTAATTCTTATCCCTTTTCATAGAATTAAGTATGAGATTAGGTGACATGTACATCAAGACATATCTAGGGAGCTATCCCTTTCAATCCTAAAGGTCTACTTCCACCATAAGTGTCTCACAAGCTTGGAAGTAGTCCAATGTTACCCAAATCTAGAAGAGGCTTGAACACCCTCTTCTAGGGTGCAAGATTTGGAGACAATAGTTTTGGCATGCTTAGTGGGAATATTGAATTAAAGTGAAGGAATTCTTGGTGATATCCTTTAACTCATTAGCCTCTAAAGTCAATCAAAGCACAAATGGTGACTCTAAATGATTTCAACTATTGTAAGTAGTCCTACTACTTTAAAACATCAATTCTGGTAGATACTCTTCATCTTCCATTTAGTATGTACCTCCTTATGAAGATGATCTTACTTGTGGTGTTCATAGATTCTACACAATCTACCCTCAAGAGATTGACTTCATCAAGGTTCATACCAACCATTCTACCCTCCTCCAACATCAACTCACTCATATTACCAACCTGTTGTTCCTAATGATCAGTTTGAGTAAGATGGAAATGAGTTGAACCTCAATTTGGAGGGTTTTAAAAGTGAATTGAGGGAGTTAAAAGAACTTTTGAAATAACAATAAGCCATGCAACATCAATCTCATGTTCCACAAAAAATCAAGGAGTTTTTTCCTTCTTATTTCATTACCACCATGATCATTGGTAATGTCTTGATTCATAACTATGCTTTTAATATTTCTATAATTCATTCTTTTATTCCTAAGGAAATAGCTCATGAGTTACACTTGTAGTATGAGTGTGATCCTAGAGTTGAATTATAATTAGAAGGAAGAGATGTAAACACTCTTGGAATTACAAGAAACATAAAGGTGTCTTTTGATTTTCCTTTTTATCCTAATGTTATAATCCCACACGATATACTAGTTGTAGATGTGCAACCATACTTTGATTTATTCTTAGCTAATGAATTCATGGCTAAGATTGGAGGAAGAGAGTCCAATGATATGTATCAATTTATCTTCAAGTTTAGGCCTAGTTTGAAAGGTCAAATTGAGTCAAAGCCATGTAATAAGTTTCATTTGTAGTCTTATTATTCTACTCCTAAGTCTCCTCCCAAGCTTACTAAGCCTACCTAAGATCCTACCATAGATTCATATTGCAGTCCATATTGGACCAAGAACCCAAACTATGTCATGCCTAACCTTGAGAAGAAAGAAGATCCTATGCCTAGGAAGATTATGAAGAAGGAGAATTGTGTTGGGAGAAATTCAAAAGGACCTGAAAGTTGTTCCAATTATCCATTTAACCTTCATTCTAGAGCTTCTCATAAATTTCAAGACATACCAAAGGTTGACAAGGTACTTGAAGAATTTCCATTTAGTACTTCTTTATTAATTTCACAACTTGTGAATTAACTGATTGTTCTTAAGACTCTTTAAGAGTTAGAGGATGATGATGCCATATATAGGTTCCTTTAACATATTAAAGATGACACATCTTTAAAATATGATGAAGATATTTTCATTGGCACACCTCTTCACCCTAGTAGATAAATTTTTAAACTTGAGGAAGGAGTTGATGACATGGAGCAACAAATAGAGGTTTTGGGAGAAGAAGACACTTCAACTGCAAGACAAGAAGAAGTAGACATTGAGTGGATTGATGAATTACCATCATTCATGGAATATGATGATGATCAACTTAAAAAACAAGATGAAGAAGAGGTACTCATTAACTAACATGATGTTACACAAGAACTTAGTAAGAATGTTGATGAACTTTAAGTCCTTTGTATTGATCATGAAGAGATGGCATTTTGGGATGACCTTGATAAATTTTACTTGAGATTTAATGATGAATATTCACTTCATAAAGATCTTTAGGAAAGTTTTGAAGAAGATGTTGCAAATGCACTTATTGAAATTCATGAAGCACCTCAACAAGAAGACAGGGTCATATGGCAGTCCTATTTGCACATGTTTGAAGAGTTTAAAGAGCAAGGTAAGCATGGTTAATCTCAAGAAAATAAAATGAATAAGATAGATAAGGAATATAAAGTACCAAGAGATGTAGTAAGTTTTTAAGAGCCTCTCCCATGCATTTAGTTGCTAGGACCACTAAATTTTAATGGAGACCTTACTTTTCAAAATGAGTATAGTCTTGATGATGGAAATCCACTTGCAAAAAAAGTTGATGTTGAGTGTGAGGGTCAAAATGAGTCTAGAATCAATGAAAAATCACTTGAACCAAGGGTTGTTTTTTCCATTCAAACCAATCAAGAGGAGTATGTTTCTATTAAACACATGTTCTCAGTTGTAGAAATAGATGAAACCAATGCAAACACCATAGGAAGTGAACAAGGTGTTAAAAAAATAGGAAAAGATCTTAAGTGGAAAATTGCACATCCTTATATTTCACTTTAACAAGATGGTATAAAAAAATTTCCTTTTAATCCATGAGGATCAATTCTTTATATTTAGTTTGTACATATTAGAGTGTGTTTGTTTTAATGTATCTTGTGTTTCCTAAGTGCTTCATAGCACAAATGTGTTTCCTTCCTTTTGTTTGGTGTGTGTGTGGGTCAAAAAAATTGTTTTCCTTGACTCAAAGTTCTATTCAATTCAGTTTGAGTGCCCATATGCATGACTCCATACACAATGAAAGGACTAGGCAACTAGTCTTAGACATAGCTAGCATGCTACCTCTAGGAATCAAGAAGAATGCTGACCAAATTTGACCCCAAGTCAAATTTGGGACAAAACCTACTATTTATAACTTTTGAATAAGGTTTCATGTGTCATATGGGGTCTCTTATTATCCTATATGTCTCACTTATCATTCCCCTAGTCCTTATTGAGGCCCATCCTCCTTGTATTAGTCTAGTCAAATAGATTCAAAGTTAGTCAACCAAGGCAAAACTTATTCAAAGGTTCAAATTGTGTTATAAATATTATAATATGGTTATTTAATTTTCTTAAGGTGTTTTAAAGTCATATATTTGTCCTTTACCATGCTTTATATGCAAAATATGACTTTTGGCCATTTTTATAGCATAATAAATGACTTGTACATACTTCTAAGGAGGAAAAATTGTCACAAAGAGATATTTCAATTTGGAAGAGGTCAAGAGATGTCAAGATCTGTTAGAGGTTAGTTATATGCAAAATGGGGGAGTTTTTCCTTAATTTTAGGCCTTTTTGGGCAATGATACAGACTTCTTGAGTTTTTGATCAACTAAAAACATGGAAAATGTGTCTCTTCACATACATAGATTCATTTCCATGCTTGGAGTGTTGAGAGAAGTTCAAAAAGTTTATCTAAAACTTCTTTTCTTCTAGTTTCTCTTTGAAAGCCAAGAAAGGCCATTTTTATGTGCTTGGTGTGGGTTGTATAATTGGAGTTGGGAATAATGATATTGGTGGGTGAAATGTATCTAAGTATAATTAAATTTCATGTAAATATTTATAATATTAATATTTTATCCTTTATGAACCATTGTTAACACTTTAAGTAGCTTTCTATGCACTTTAATCCAAGAGGGGGTCACTGTTTGCACTTGTTTTAGATTAATTCACTTTGGTTTGATGTATTTTATGTTTTCATATGTTTATAGTGACCTATACACAATTTTTTAATGCCTATATTATATTTTTAAGATATCAAATGCCTAGGAAAGCCTTTTTTAGGCTTGTCTTGCTTTAGATCATCCTTGCTAACTTTGCTTATAACTGTGCATCTCAGGTACCTTGAATGGATTATTTAAAAATTATGAGGAAGGAATGGAATATAAAACAGATGTTTGAATTAATAATAGTGCATTTTATGACCAAATAAATCAACCATGAGGCCTAAATCTTGCACTTAGTCCACTTTTTCCCTTCACTATCTACATATTCAAAGGGAGTGATCAGTTAGAGGTATCCATGATGGCATCATGTCTAGATAAAAACATTGATAAATTATTCAAGACATGGATATTTAGAGTTGAATTTTAGGGTTTTATTTGATTCACACTTGATGGAGATGATCATGGTAATTCCCTCTACCATCCTTGTATTCACTGCCTGCTACAACTAAACACCACCTACAGGTGGCCTCAATAGAGAGTATGAAGGTTATTTGGTGATTTTTAGACACTTAAGAGAATCTTATTGTGAATTAAAATGATTAAATGGAATGAAAAACCCTTATTAAGGAGGAAAATTGTCAAGATAGAAGTTGGAATTCATGTTGAAAGACAAGGATTGAGTTGGGGAACTTTTTCGTAAACTAGGAAAATAGAGTCCTTGAGTGTTTTTTTTAATTTTCATACAATGAGGATATGATGGTTTTTAAGTAAAATCATATGGTTAACTTATAGCCTTATCCATGGAAATTATATATTCCAAATTTAATAATAAAAGGATAGGGAGAAGGTAGTATTCTAAAACTTCAAAAGTACCTTAAAACACACTGAAACAAGGCAGTGAAATCTACAAGAGTTGGCCTAAAGGGGATCTTCTTAAACCAATTTGGTATACCTTGACTAGGCCACAAGATTAAATTAATCTAAATAAATAAAACATGCATCCAATGAATAAATTATCACCTTGACAAGGTTTGAATATGGTTTCTACCCCATACTCATATCCCCTATCCATACACATACCTAGGAAGTGGACATCTACAGTAAGGGTTCTAAACAGTGATGTGGAAGGTCGAGGTTTTGAAATTATTTTGATATATCAAGGTGAAGAAGAGATATAATATGGTTTTGTGATTCTAATACCTTAAATGATAATTAATTCATCATCAATCTAGTTTAAAATATCACCATAATAGCTACAATAGGCCTGAGAAAGGGATACCTACACGTAGAAAAGACTAGACTTGTAAAACAAGTGAGATCATGTAAAAGAAGAAGAGAATTTATGGTTAATGAGAAAAAAAATATCTATAATTAATCAAAAAAACCATTATCAGGGTCTCTTAAGGCCACATTAACCTCAACAAGGGTGTCTCAGTCCACCTATAGGCCTATACAGACTGAGACATGCAGTGAGTTGGTGTTAGTGTTTTTAGTGATACTAATGCCACCCAAGGATAAGTAATGAGTTAAAATTCATATGTAATTAATGTGTAGGTATAAATTAGTGTTTTATACATTTATTTTATGACTCAAATCATACCAAACACTTATAGCTAACCTAAAGTGTCTCAGACTTGTTTAAGGCAGTCAACACAATCTTGATAAGGAGTTGTTTGAAGTCTGAAGTGTATGAGGAGAATTTGAGTGGGTTATAGAGATTAAAATTATATTTTTAATTAAAAAATGGGCATATTACTCCACTATAATCAACCTAATTCAAGCCATGATAACCTACAGGGAGTAGGGTGCTCAGGGTTGAAAAAATCAAGGTGTATAAGGAGGCTTGTGAAAGCTTGAAGGGTGATTAAAGGGCTAGGGTGAGAAAATAAATTTGAGATAACTTTAAAAATGATTATAATAAAAAATGACACTATCACATTGATTTTTAAATTGATAAAATTTTCCAAACATTAAAACACATAGCCAACACCCAATACTCCTAGATAGTGTACATAAGAAAAGATTTCTAGGAAATGTGTAAAGTTTGAAGTCTTATACTTGGAGTTAAATGTTGAAAATTAGAATAGTGTAAACTTAGGATTTTGATAATATAATCCAATTTTAAATTTTACAATTCTAATAGGGATAAAACCCTCTATTTTGTCTTAGAAGAGGGGAAGTTTTTCCATGCATAAGACTGGCGATTTTGAGGAAAAGGGATGAAATGATAAGCCAAAGGTCAAGAAAACTATGAAAGGTGATTTATGAATCTAGAGAACACATAAAAAAAACTCAAAAACCTTGATATAATGTTTGAGGGAAAATAGGGTACCCTATACTACAAAGGTTGCAATCACCATGGCAAGGAATGATAAGCAAATGACTTGGTAAGGATGGTCATCTTCAATTTTGACCTTGGATAAGACTCCCAAGTGATTGAACCATGTTTAGGGGACTATTAAAAAAAATTTAAACCTCCTAAGATGAAAGGAAAGATATTTAAACCTCATTTTTGGCTCAAAGGTGTAGACAAACCTATTGGCAAGGTCTAGGCCCAGTTTCAAAATAGGGGTCATCTTCATTCCTAGATCTTAAGGAGCTATTACAATGATTGAGGCATGTGATTAGGAAGTATATATAGGTTTATAAACCATTGGTATATAAGATAATCATTATAAATCTAATTCTTTGCTTGAATACACTTAAAATACTCATAGAATGAATGAAAAGGGCTTGAATGCCAACTTAGAGTGCTCAAAACTTTCATGACCATTTACATGGGACCTCAGGTATTTAAAGATGATGAAGAGTGCTAAAAAGAGGAATTTAGTGGCATTTTATAATATTCTAACATCTGTTCTTTATGAACAAATGTTAAGAATCCAAATCACCTCAAAACCCTTAAAAACCTTATTTTGTGACCTGATGGAAGAAATGAGGCTCAAAGTGCATCCAAATGAACAAATTTGACCTTGAGAGATAAAGAGAATTTGTTATAAACTTCATGAGGTCAATAGACATGGAATTAGATTATATGGAATCCATATATATTAGGTAGAAATCAAATTTCTTTGACAATTTATTGTGTTTTTTAGGTCTTGAAGATGATCATGGGATACAAAGCACTTGGGAGGGTAGCTTGGGACATGAAAAAACTCCTTATGCCATTTTAAGAGCTTAGAAATGCCCAGAAGTGTCCTTGTTAGGGCCCTCACTTTAGCTAGTCTAAAGTGACATAGTGAAAATAGTTGTAACCTAAATTTAGAGACTTTTTAAGATGTGTCGTATGGAGGTAAGCATATGAAGTTTCATACCATGTGTTATGAGAGTCTTGGTATGGATCAATTAGGAAGGATAAAGAGATGCTAGTGCCAATTATCAAGAAAAGCCTATTGGAGAGTAATCATGGTTGTAGATGATGATTGTGCTTGTGTAAGAGAATATCCATGATTAGGAAAGCTTCCAATATATGTGGAGGCCTATTTGTAACTTACTCTCCTTAGTTTATATGAGACACTTGTCCCTAATCTATTTTATAATGCTCAAAGAAGCCGATGATGAAGGCAGTTTCTGAGGGAGAGTGATTGAGGAGTTTCAACACCACACGTGAGGAAGGTGCTTAGTTTGGGATGGACACATGTTCACATTAGTTATTTATATTTGTTTCACCTCATTTATATGAATTTTAATTTATTTTAATCTTTGGAAACTTATTCTTGTGCCTCTTAAACTTCTCTTTTCTCTCTCTGCTTCCAAGTTATATAAATGCAAGCCATTTTGGCTATTGTAGGAGACCACACCTAGTATGGTGGAGCCCTATTGGTTTGATATTATAATTTTACTTTGAAATAAGATATATAATTTGTTTTTGATCCTAAAAACTATATTGTCTAAGTGTGTGAAAATATGTATAGAGAAAAGTCAAGTGATTGATATCAATCCTTGCTTCCTCTCAATCCTTCCATGTCTGATGCAAGTTATTTCATTCTAACAGGTCACATGAGGTGTTGTTAAGTGTATGAGTCTATTTTTCAAGTTTAAAAGTAGCCTTAGTGTCTAAACCTAATATTTTTTTAACTCACCTTGAGTATTATTTCATAGATTCCACCTTCATGTTTTAAATGTTAGTGTTAGAGTGCTCTAAAAGGGTAGAAGCTAGTTTTGTCAATCTTATCTCTTAGTGTATTTGTATAATTATCTTGTAGAGATATTCATGGTGTATTACCCCAGTATAATAGTTTAATTTCATGTAATTCCTATCCCTTTTCACACAAGAAAGTATTATATTAGGTGACAAGTACATCAAGACATATCTAGGGAGCTAGCCCTTTAAATCCTAGAGGTCTACTTCCTCCATAGGTGCCCCACACACTTGGAAGTAGTCCAATGTTTCCCAAATTTGGAAGAGGATTGAACACCCTCTTCTATGGTGCAAGATTTGGAGACAACATTACCATCTTATCTTGATAGTATTTAGATCATAAGTTTCTCCTTCACCATTCATAACCATTCTAACATGGTGATAAGGTTTCATTCTTCACCATATGTTGAAAAGATCACTTGGGGGTAGAACCTATAAATGAAACTATCATATTTTAGTACATAAAGATATACTTTTAGACCTCTCAAAAACTAATATCCATCTTTCTTCTACCCTTCAAACTTTAAAATGTTCTTATCCATGATAGAGGTTATAAGTCCTGATCATCTAGATGCCTCAAATCCAATGGTAACCATGTTTTTTGAATTTGACAAAACTTTTAGGACCTCTATTTTCCATTTTTAGGGAAATGAGCCCTATATTCAGTCATTTGTGCTTGAAGTTGATTCTTTAATTAACACTTACCAATTAACATACCAGTCATATATGTTAAGGTCTCCCTATCATGTTAGGACTTAAAAAGGCTCAAAATATTCACATCCCTCCCAAAAAGTACCGTTATACTTCTACTAGGTCCACTTGTAGGTTTGCATTTAGTATGCAGGTAGTAAGGGTGAGAAAATTGGACAATGAGTGTTGCCTTTGATATTTTTTGAGTGATAAACCTATCTCATACTTCTAAATACATATTTCACATTGTAAAACACCTAAATAAAGTGTCAACACCTTCCTTTCAACATAAACACTTCCTTTATGGAACCTATAGATGAGTTGTTCATGGTAGACTAGGTGAGAATGTGTTATATAACTATAATTCACTTTTATTACATAAATGTGAAAGATTGATCACCACTCTATGATAATAAATGATACCAAGGCTTTAAATCCTTCAACACACATTTTTAGACATCCTCAATACCTTTACAAGTCATGACTAAGGCTAAAGAATATATGGACACTGAGTGAGTATGATCATAGACTAAAAGCTAGATCTAAGCATGATGTTATAAGACTAAACATGAAGGAAATTTGATCACTATAGAATTGAGACATGGAAAAAATACCATATCCTATTTATATGCAATCCATTGTAAGGAATTCCACCTTTTTGAAGTGGAGAATTGATTGAGACTACACATGGTGGCACCTTCCTGTAACATAAGACAAATTTACCCATCAAAACACCATGAAAATTAAAAATAAGAATGGAGGGAATATAAAAAGGTAGATAACATCCTATGGAGTCAACATCAATAACTAGTTCATATGGACTTACCCAAAATGCAGAAAAACCCATAGGGTTTATGAAATAAGAAGAAAAAAGTATGATCAACTTCATGAGGATGGTTCATGAAGAACATGCTAAAATTATTCAAAATATTTATATGAAAATGAAGGTATCTTAGTGTAATACAACCAACCAGAATAATTTGAATTGAAATCTCCTTTGCTATTTGTACTGAGCAAAAACCTGAAAGTCACTTTTGTATAGCTTGGAAAGCAAAATAGAGTAGAATGATATAGGATTAAATATGACACTTATAGAGAAAATAAAACATGGATTTGACTTGGGGAAGCTAAAAAGGCATACCATGATCCTCTCCCATGTGGAAAACTTCCCCATGTGTCGTATAAGTGCTAAACTCACCTTTTCTCTCAAGAAAACTATCCTTTTTCTGAGGAACCTACCAATTTTCATTTGGTTTTAGTTAATTAAGACATAAAGGGACACATGGGGTGTGACATAATATTTTTTAACCTTCACACTTCCAAAAAAATCTATACAAGTCATTAAATTTACCGTTTTTGACCTTCAAATGACCTAAAATAACTAAGGACCAAGGCTAGTATACCATAAAATGACATTAACTAACCTATAAAACACCTTTTGACATATAATTTGACCCCTAAAACACTTAGAATTTATTTTTTAGCTAGGGGTGCTCCAATTTGACCTAAAAGTCATAATTGGTCAATAATTATATCATGACTTGAAAGGGTTTGACCCTAGATCAACATAACATACTATTGAGCTTGAGAAAGATGGAAAACCAATAAGATATAATCAAAGAGCCATCAACCCCAAGGTTGAAATTCTCATGAGAAATGAGCTTACTAAACTGATTGAGTCAAATATAGTATTTCCCTTCAAGAATTCAACATGGGTGGTAGACCTTGTACCAGTTAGAAAGAAAAATGGAGAGAGAAGATTATGTGTGGATTTTAGATATTTGAATGAAGTATCACTGAAATACCACTATCTTATTCCTTCTATGGATCAAATATTGTAGAGAGTATCATGTTCACAAAGGTTCTCCTTACTTGATGGATACTTAGATTACAACCAGATATTGGTGAAAGAGCAAGATCGGTATAAAATAACTTTCACAACCAAATGGGGTACTTATGCCTATCAAAATATGTCTTTTGGGCTCTCTAATGTTGGAACCACTTTATAAAGGGAAATGTATGTCTCCTTTCAAGTTATTTTGAGTGAAACGGTCTTATTTTATCTTGATGACATTATTACAATTTCAAAGGATCCTAGTGATCATCTAACTCACTTGAGATTTATTTTTTTAGATGCAAACAATTTTGAGTTTCTTTAAATCTAAATGAGTGTATATTTTTAGTACATTAGGGGAGATTATTTGGGCATGTAATGTCTAAGTATGGTCTTTCTATTTATCTAGAAAAAATAGAATCAATCATTGATCTATCATTGACAAAAAATAAGAAAGGATTTCAAAGCTTCTTAGGCAAGATCAATTTCATCAAAATATTTATTCCTAGATTTGTAAAACTGGTAAGGCCATTCACTTAAATTCTAAAGAAAAATCAATAATTAACTTGGAGTAAGGATGGTAATATAAGCTTTGAATCCATCAAATAAGTAGTCATCTAAGCTCCCACCTTGATTCATATAGATTTTAATAAGGATTTCCTTATGTATGTTTTTTCTACATTTAGTATAATTTCAGCCATGCTTATGCAATAGAATAGTGAAGGTTTAGAACAACCCATTGCTTTTTTTAGTCAAAATTTGGGAGATTATGAAGAGAGGTATTATTTTTTTTAATATAATGTTCTTGATATTATAAGAGGTTTGAAAATTTTTAGACATTTGGTTTCAAATAACAAGATTATACTAATGGTAGCTCATCCTAGCGTGAAAGATTTCATCCTCAATAGAGGCTTAAGTGAAAAGAGAGATGGACGGGTCACTAAGTTTATGCAATATGATATTTAATTAAAGGTCACCAATCTATTCTAAGGTAAAGGATTATGTGAACATCTTGTAGAATATGTGAAATAAGAAAAGGAGATGGTTTTGACACTTCAAAACACCTAACAGGAAATTGAAATTACTCCATCTAGATGAGCACAAGACATTGATAAATTATTTTAAATAGGGGAATGTTCAATGGGCTTAGATACATCAAGGAGAAGATATTTCAAGATGTAATTAGTATCATATATTTTTATTGATTGATTTCTATTCAAAAGGAACATTGGAGGAATGCTTTTAAGGTGTGTTGAAGCTAATCAATTTGATAAGATTTTTGAATAATTTCATGATAGTCCTTCTAGAGGCCATTTTGAATCCAAGACCACAACTATAAATATCATTAGATCAGATTAATTTTGGCCTAATTTATTTAAGGATGCACATGCATGGGTTAGGAAGTGTGAAAAGTGTGTAATGTTTATAGGTAAATAGAGACTAGCTGATATGCCATTGAAGCCTATTCAAGTTGAGCAGACTTTCATGCAATATGGTTTAGAATTCATTGGCATGATACATCCTCCATATAGGGCTGGTAATAAATGGATCTTGATATCTATAGACTATTTAACTAGTTGGGTGTAAGTAGTACCTTTGAAGGAGGCAAATGAGAATTATATGTTTAAGTTCTATGAGAGTTTAGTCACCCATTTTGGAGTACCTTCCACTATATTATCAGCCAATAATTTGGCATTAAATAGTGAAAAGGTATATGAATGGGATCCAATGAAAGGTATTTTTTTGACACCTTATTCAAATTACTATCTATAAGATAACGGAATAACTGAGTCTACTAAAAATAACTTGATTCATATCATCAAAAGAACAATGGAAGATAATCAAAGATCATGGAATACAAAATTAAAGATTACTTTATGGTCTGATAGGATCACCCCAAGAAGTCCATTGGTCATTCACCTCATCTTTTATTGTATGGAAGAGAAGAAAGGATACCTATGTCATTAGAGCTTCTAGTTTTGGAGCTTGGAGACTAGCTAGAGCTTCTAGAAAGTGATGCAATGGAGGTTAGGATGAATGAACTGAGAGAATTAGAGGAGATAAGAGATGACACCATAAATACCATGTGATCTAACCAGTAATAAGTGAAGATGAATTTTGAAAAAATAGCTTCATCAAGGACATTATCATAAGGTGACATAGTCCTTGAATAGGTGAGGACCATGCAAAACTAAGAAAACACTCCAAGTTTGATAGTATTTAGAGTGGACCTTATGTCATGACAAGTTTCTAAGAAATTAATGCCTTTAAGCTTACTAAATTGAATGGAGAGAGCCTTCCCATCCATATCAATGGGATGTATCTTAAGTTATACTATTAGTTTGAGTTCATGTTGTTTGTACATAGGTAGTCAAGTCTATCTTTTCCTCCAAGTGCTTTCATACATTACTTTGTTTGTTGTTAGTTTTAGTCCTTTTTATACTTTATTATTATTTGTGGGTTCCCCATTGCTCCAAAACTATTTTTATAAATAAATAAGAGTCACTAAAAGTGTTGGACATTTTATCCCATGTATCAAGCTTTACTTGTAGTTGGAAAGAGAAGCTTAGTAGGGTCCCAATCGATGAGTAGGTCAAATGGCTTAGAAGTAGGATTAACATTGCAAAGTGAAGGGTTTGAGTAGTTTTAAGAACAAATTCAGAAGAGATTGCAAGATTAAAAGCCTATATTACACTTGGTAAACATTTCAAAGTTTATTTGGCTAAGTGTTAGAATTATTTTGGGAAAATTATCCTGAAGGCAAAAGACTAAGGACATATTTATTTCAAAAAAATTGTCTGAGACAATTCCTAAAGGAATTATTATTTAAACCATTTTGTCTATGAGGTATTAAGATAATTCTATTTTGTTTTGGGGAAATTATTTCCAAAATTTGGCTAAGTGACTGATTTATTTGAGGGAAAATGTTCTGCAACAATTTCCTCGAAGACCAAATTCTTTTGAGAAAATTATCTCTAAGGCAAAAGGCTAAGTACAAATTATTTCAAACATTGTGTACAAAAAAAATCTATAGAATTAATTATTTTGGGGAAAGTGGCTAAGAAAAAATCTTGAAGAATAATTCTTTTGGACATTTTATCCATGGAAAAAGGAGCTAAATGAGTTTGTGTCAGGAAAATTATTGAAGACAATTTTCCTAAAGACCTAATTATTTTGGACATTTTATCCATAGAAAGTATCTCAAGAAAAATACCAAAGGAAACATCTTTAAAAAGGTCCAAATACAAAGTTCCCAAAATAAAAAATTACAAATAAAAATTATTTCAAAGAAAGTGTTTGAGACAAAAGGACCCAAGAAAATAGCTTGATGCAAAAGTTTCAAATAGGGAAATTCTTTCAGGAAAATTATTTAGCAACAATTTCCTTGAAGACAATTAAATCAACCAAATTATATTAGTAAATTTGATCTATTGGCGTGGTGATAGGTGTGAAAATTTCAAAATAAATCTCAATAGTCATCCATTGGGGTCCCAAGATTGACAATTTTATAGATGTCATTGACATTCTAATGGAGTTGCATGCCTAGCTTTGAAATATTTTTATCAGGGACAATACACAATCTTGTATTAATACTCATCCAGAAAGAAAATACAATAAAGAAGATGCCACCTCTTCTCCACACCTCTGTGGATGTCAATTGATGGGTGCATACACATCAAATTTAAGTCATGGTAAATGACCATTAATTTTAAAATATCTTAGTGATGATCATGTGGATGCCAAATATGTTCACATAAACATAAAATATAGGCATGCAGATGTCAATTTTAATCCCCACGAAATAGATGTTTAGATTCAAAAAGTAGGATCAATGATTGATGCTCAATCATATAGGAGATATGATAGTGATAGGTGAATAATAGGTTAATGGGCCTAGGTAGCTCAATGGCCCATGTCTAATTTTGGATTCAAGATCAATGGGATGTTAATAAGTTAAAGAGTTAGTGGATCTTGAGAGTGAATGCATGGTTAATAAGTGGCATGAACACTTTCAAGTTGGTAGAAGATCAATGAACTACATCTTATCATGAAAATAAAGATCAAAAGAGTGAGATGAGTCAAAATATCAATGATCTGAGTCACATTTTAATGTCCAATCAAATAAAAGTGAGCCTAGGTGACTTAAACAAAGGTAGACAAAACAATTTTTGATGGGGTAAAGTAAATAAAAAGCATGGAGCTAAGTTTGAGGATGGTCTAGTTTGAATCAAAACCAAAATTTCAAATGACACCACCAAAGTAGACATGTAGACTTAAATGGTTTCATCACCAAAGCTATCTACATGAAAGTGACCCTTCTCTCCACTCTTGCATGCCATGATAAACTAGTAAGAGTAGTTTACACCATGATAAAACCCTAACAGATTATATTTATTATTATAACTGCATTGATTTTAGAACCCATCTTGGAATAACTTGATCCTAATATTGTAACCATAAATAATATTAATTAAGGAATAATTTAATGATGCGACTAATTGAAGTGACTTCGATCAATCAATAATCTTTAATGAGCATAAATGTAGAGGTAGTTGAAACTATGGTTTAAATGGAGTTGTGCTAATTTTAATTCCATTTTTTGACATCAAAATCCATATCTCTTTCTTTCCTTTTATATAAATATGGCATTTGAGATATTTTCAAGGATCCCTTAGGCTGATATGACTAGAATCTACCAAAAATTATATTCTACATCTCTTAGAGTAATGAATAGAGCATTTTACAATTGTTTACCTATATGTACATAGTGTTTTGTATTTGTTTGATATGAAAAATTGGTTCATGTTCCATTTATAGGTTAAAGTTTAACCTAAGTGCTAATAAAATTTTATTTTAGGCCATCTAACATGTCTTAATGTTGATGTCTCAGGTATAGAGTGGACTATGGACTATAAGTGTTTTCAATCAAACCTTACCTCATTGCCCTCTAACTTAAGTCCATAAAATTGACCTCTAGGTAAAGTACTATTGCTTGAAAACCATATTAAACATTTTATTATTATTTATTTTAATAGTCTATTAGTGTGTTAATGAGTTCAATCTTGAAATTAGATCTTTAAACATTTGATGTATCATCATATGTTAGAATAAGTTTTATTTTATGTAATATCCTAACTCTTTTCACCCCAACTTATTTAGGTCTTAAAAAGAGATGTCAAAACTATCATATATGAGGAACTATCCTCATTAAAAATCCTTAAGATTTGGTCTATATATATGCATCCCATATCCTTAGACCATTCCCATGTTAGTCTAGGTATGGGTCAGACTTGAATGAATCTAACATCTATTAAGTGGTATATGGATAGCTAACAAGTTCAATTTTTTGGAAAGTGAATTCCTCTCCACCAATAATGGATTTGTTCTTAGTTACACTATGCAAACTAGCAATGGTTGGGTTAAATTTGACACCAACTAAATATTCTATCACTTTGGGAGTTTGGGTCTCCATTTGTGTTCCACTTGATTCTCTTAGAGCAGTGATTCTTTTCTCTTCCTCCTATAATGTAGCTATCCATGGTTTGGCTTCCTCATGCATTAGAATATTGATTTCTTGCATCAATGCCCAAGTATGGTGAATGGTAGGTACCTTTTTAAATTTTCCATAGAAGAACCATTTAGGAATGGTTGGACCCTGAATCAAGTTTTCCTCACTGAAGAGATTAACTTCACTCAAAGGATGAGTGAATATCACCTTGGGCTTATTATCCTTCACTGGGACAATAACTAATTTAGCTTTTCTTTTAGGGGGTTTATAGGAACTAGGTCCAACACTTTCTTCCCATTTTACTCTTTGGCTATCTCCATTTCTTCATCCTCACACTCATAGGCTAATGATAGAAATTTCAGGGCATCTTTAATTTTTTTAGTAGGATCTAGTGCTACCACATGGATTTACTCCACTGGTGATCCTTGCTCCTCTACTTAAGTTGATGAAGATTTAATTTCATCAGGCCTTATCTCCTTTGGCCTTTTCTCAAGTTGTGCCTCAGGTCTGTATTCTATCTCTAACTAGGTTGGTCAAGGTCTAGAAGGTGCACCACTCAGTAAATGGTATTGTGTTGGCCCTAATTACCATTTGTCATCAGCCCCTTTTTGCTCCCTCTGCATTCTATACTCTAGTTTTATGTTGTGATTTTTCAACTTAAAGGTGAACTGAGAGAATGAAGAGGCCTTTGTATATATGGGGTCAAAAGCACTAGGTTTATAATCATAGGGTACATTTATTCCTTTGGCATTCAAGTGTTATTTAACCTTTCCCTATGGATCCCACTACCTTATATCATCCACTTGGAGATTGAAAGATGTACTATGTTTGGAAGTAGCCTCAATGTTGTCCCATTATGAAAAAATAATCCTTCCAATGGTTAAGGGGAAGTTATGAAGCAGTCTCTTCCACTTGGTTTTACACAAACCATCTATTCCATTGCACATTTGGTAATCCACCTCTTGTTTAGATAACTTTTTGGTCACATGGAGTGGTAATCTGAGGGGAGTGTATTATATTCCTTTGATCTTAATGATATTGTAATCTAGATATAACTAGATGTCTCCCATGGCCTTAATGAACTTTTTGGTCAAGGGGCTGACTCTTGGTATTAGATTTCTAGTTATGGCCTCAGTGAGGGTTGGATAAGCATAGTCACATATGAATTAGATGTGGTCCCTATATTTGAATATGTGTAATTTTGAATAGTATTATGAGACATCTATTTCTCATTAAGTGAGCATTCTCTTAGGTTGTGGGATCTTTTGTAATTTGAATATGTATAATTGGTTCCTAGTTTTTTTATTGATTACAAAGATCTATCTACTTTAAAAAGTGTTGACCACTTCACCAAGGGGAGGGGTGAGTTGTTTCTCAATGATAAAATAGACTAAGGGCACCCAAATATTCTCCACATATATGGTGGTTAGATTTTCACATAACTTATTCATCAAAGTCATGATCATTCTTATCCCAAGACTCAATTGACCAATGGGAATGTTTCCATTGAAATTTGAAAACACTTTATTTCTAAAATATAACCATAGGGCAAGGATGGTCTTCAAGTCATTTTCCTTAGCCTAATTATTGATTTTGGTTTGGTATGTTTGAGGCTTAGGTAGTTTGTAATAGTTTTTAAATTCTATGGTAGAGATATAAGCTATATTTTTATGAGTATTCTCATTAATTAACATGCCCTTATAAATTTTACCATCTCTAAAAATAAGAGAGAGAACATCTATATAATGTAGTACCTTAGGTTTTGCTATGGTGTAATAGAGACCTATCATTTAAATGGAAATATATCATAATAAAACCTTCTTTCTTACACATTCTTCTCCTCTTCTCTCATGATGTGTTATTATTTCTCAATAGTCTAGAACAAGCTCAACTAATTGCATATCCTTGAAAACTCTTCCTTCCACATTCATGGTTAGATAGAGTTTGACATCTTCTCTGGAGACACTTTTCTAGGCTGCCATGGCTATAAGTCTCTCTAAATTACTTACTAGTGGTTTGTAATTGAATTTTGGATAATATTATCTTTTCTTATATGATAATCCAATATTTCTTGGCTTGATTTTGATGATCACAGGGTCAAACTAAAGATTCTAGAAGTGATAGCATTTTTTTTAAAGTTCTTTATAGTGCTTTAATGATGATAGTTGTTTGAACTTATGCAAGATTCATAACTTATAGTGTTTAGATATTTTCATTTATACCTTTACATTTCAAAAGTATCCAAAATATCCAACTTGGAACATCAAGCTTATGTGGATCTAATGTGGCATCACCATGGCATCCTGTTTGTTAATATTTAAAAAGTGACTATTATATTTTGAAAATTCCCACTTGATCTTGCACCTTTAGATCATCCATGCATAGATCAATACATACAATTGATCTTGATTTGAGAATTTGAATTCCATTAGTTACTCTCCACATTCCCTATGGTTATGACACTTATTACTTTTACATTCACCCTAACTTTTCAATGTTTATTATGCACCATTGATCTTGATTTCACATAACAATCATACTCCATTCATCTCAGTCTGCCTAATTATACCTCCTACTCTATAGACCATTGATCAACATGTGTACTCTACATCACATACCATTGATCTTTGATAGATGCTCTAGCTTTCATTCATGGCTCATAGGTATGCCACGTTTCATTTCTACATTTGTCCTTGAATTTTCAACATTTACTACACAGTGTTTGATCATCTTTGTATAAGCAAATGTGAACCATTGTATCTTGATCCATAGGGTTAAAAACCATTAGTTTCTCAATGTTCTTTGGTTACGAGTGTCTCTTTATTGATTATCTCAAGGCTTTGTTGAAGTCTTGAATCAATATGCATCATTGAATCAATCCTACCCAAGAAAATGCATGCCATCAATCCTCAAAATATGCTCAAGTTTTAATTTAAGGTTAGGGTATTTGAATTCAATCTCACACCATTAGATCTTGATCATTTGAGCAGACATGGACTGTTGATCCTACAAATAAAAATGATTTTTAAGTCAATGCTCAGGGAACATAAATTTTTAGCTAAGTTATTAGACTAATGCTTTCATTCATATTAAAAATTATAAATAAAGCTTTAGGCTAAAGTTTTAAGTGAAGTTTTAAAACATGTTAAAGGGGACCCTACAAAATAAAAGACCAAACCTAAAGTCTTAGCCTAAGTTTTGTATTAATAAATATGATAAACAATAGGGTAAGGCTTTAGGATAATATTTATAACAAAGGGGCCATGCACTAGTTAGACCATGCCAATAATAAAATAGACCTGGAGTTCATGGGACATAGAGGGACCACGCATAAGATTTTTAGCCTAAGGTTTGGTCATGTTGAAAAATATGATTAATCCTTAGGATAAAAATTAAATTAAGTTCATGGTATAATTGAAATGTTCCCACATAAAATGTTCCTACTAAATTTGAATTCAATTCAAAGGGCATGAGCTAGGGTAATTGGAGTTAGGGTTTTAAGCTGATTAGACATGGATTTAACTTGATTTTAATAGGCCAAAGGCTAGTAAAATATCAAATCATAAAACATATAGATTGATCATTTCAAATGGAATCCATTGGAGTTGTGACCTAAAACATAAATATAAAATGTTAGAAACTTTAGAATCATGAATAAATATGCGAACCAACTTAGGGGTAGATGATATTTAAATAAAGATATAGTGCAAAAAATTCTATTGTTATTCTAATCAAATGAATTTTCAAATTTAGGGTACAAATTTGCACTTTTTTAACACTAGGGTCCCCATTTGAAATGGGGGTATGTTGAGCTCAAAAAATGGTGACTTCCAAGGGAAATATATCAATATGTTAGAATTCAAAGACTCTAGTTTAGACTAATAATTAAGCTACTTATTCTATTTAATCAGGCCCCATTATTAAGATCACTTCATGGTTAGAACAAATATTGAAAATGTAGGATTAAGATCAAAATTTAAGACATAACCATTTTGTGTGTGTGCTTTGATTCTACTTACTGATTTCCATAGAATTTGGAGAACAACTACTGAGTTCATGACTTTAATCATTAACACTTTCAACATGTTTGGATATTCATTAAGAACCATGATTTAGCTCAAGAAAGGCTTGGGAATTGCTCTTCTACCAGCCAAGCATCCATATCCCTGATAGAGATGCCTTTGGGTCCACTTTAGGCCTTGCTCCACTACCATCTAGATGTCCATAGCCTTGATGGAGATTACCAAAATCACCTTTACCTAGAAATCTCTTGAATTTTGCAATAAGGTTTTTATTTTTTATATTTTTCAAGTAATTTTGAGTTTATAGAAAAGGTTGGGAACCGGGTTAGTCAGGTTTATGGATTTGGTAAAGTGTTTGGTCTTCAGATAATCATCCTTGGCTATAAACTTTGTCTTAGGCAATTAATGTTTTTTAAGTGCAAGCATGACTATATCCTAATAATCTAGTCTTTCGCCCTACATGTGAAATCCTTCTTAGAACCAAACTTAGATTAGAACAAATTTTATAATCTCAAGGAGAAATTAATCTATTCATTATTCTTTACTAGTTTTTATAAACTATAACATTAAGCTCATATTTTAGTAATCCATGATCAACCAATACTGAGAGAACATACTTGCATTCTTGAATTGTGAGGTTTCTTTGAGAAATTATATGAATATTGAGCTAAGGGCTTGTCCAAAAGGACATACTGGGAGGAGGGAACAAAGAAGAGAAATAAAACACACCAAATAGAAAGTAAACAAATAGAAAGCAATGAAACAAATAAACAAATATATACAAACAAAGGATAGGAAGGAAAGAATGGAAAGAAACTAATATAGCCTACCTACACTAACTCTAACTAGTATTAAATCATTCCATGAATACTCTAGGTGGGAAAACATAGAAGTAGTGATTGAGGTATTGCCCATTTCTAGGTAGTGTGAACTCTACTCCCTACAAGTCTTTTAGTTTAAAGGCCTACCTACACTAACTCTAACTAGTATTACAATCATTCCATGAATACTCTAGGTGGGAAAACATAGAAGTAGTGATTGAGGTATTGCCCATTTCTGGGTAGTGTGAACTCTACTCCTTGTAAGTCTTTTAGTTTAAAGGTGTTGTCTCCAAGTATCTTAGCTATTTGGTAGGGACCTATCCATAAAGGTGTTAACTTCCCATGTTTACCCTTAGGCTCAGATTACTTTTCCCAAAGAATAACTAAGTATCTTTACCTGAACACCTTTATTTTTGAATGTTTATCAAACCACCTCTTGACTATTGTTTGGTGTCTGCTAAAATTATCAAAAGCCTCTTCTCTCAAATCTTCCATTTGTATGATGTTCTATAACCTTGAACTTTCAAGTTCTTTTTCCTCCATGTACTCTTTCATGAACCTGTATGTTGGTGGATTGAGGGCGATGGGGAAGGTGGGTTCTTGAACATAAACTATTAAGAATGGTGATGCTTTGAGATCTTGTTTGATTCTAGTTCTATCTACCCAAAGGTCATACTTAAGAAGCTTATGCCATGTTCTAGGTTTATTAGCTATTGACTTCTTTATAGTCTTAATCAAGTTCTTATTTATTTATTTAGATACTCCATCATGTTGAGGATAATGTTTTGATGAGAACTTAAGGATGATGTTGTTATCATATTCCCATTATGTCATCTCTATGGATATAAAAGTAGATCAATTATCATAAACCATAGATATAGGTGTGTTAAACTTGGTGCATATGTTTTCTTCTAAAAAATTGATCACCTCTTTGGTCTTGCACTATTTAATTGCAACTAATTTAGTCCATCAGGTGTAGTAGTTGGTAGCATTCATAATGTACTTATGACTATAAGAGGAATTAGGGTTAATGACCCCCACAACATTTATCCCCCATTGGATAAAGGTTTTATCAATCATTATTGGTCTTAGTAGCATGACTACCTTAGGCTCTTTATTGTTGAATATTTGACATGAGTGGCACTCTCTCATATGTTTGTGATTATACTTGAAGATTGTAGGCTACTAGTAACTAGCTCTTAATACTTTATGTGTTAGTCATTTTTAATGGATGTCCACTACCTAGTTTTTCATGGATGTGCTCATGATCTCATATACTTCACTCTTGAAGACACATATCGAGTAAATGCCTTCAAATCTCTTCCTATATAACACTCCATACTTGATTATAAAGTGAGTTACCTTGAGCCTTAGAGCTCTCTTTTGTTATTTACTTAACCCTATAGGATAATAACCATTGATTAGTAAGTGGATAATGGGATCATAACAATCATTAGGTCTAAAAATTTATTACTCTACCTAAATAACTCTTAGCTTGGGGTTAGTATTGGAAATCCCTTAAATTAAACCCTAACACCTTACTAATTTGGAAGTCTTCTTCTCAGTGTCATATTCTTGGAGTACATACATCCACTTACCTTTCCTTTTTTCTAGTTCATTTTGACTTAGCATGAGCTTGGTGGTAGGGTCTGATAGAATGCCATGCACCTTATTCTTAAGGATATAAGGCCTAAATTTTTTATTACCTTGACCAAAGCACATGCTTGATTATCAATCAAAGAGTATTTTAACTTGACATTTTTATGGTTAATGCTCATACAATCTTTTGGATGGTTACATACATTTATCTTTTGAGTTATAATTGTAGCTATTGTATGATATGAAGCAAAGGAGTAAAGATAAAAATATTTGGTGAAGTCTAGATTTATCAATACAAGGGCTTGTCCAGTTACCTCTTTGATGTATTTGAAAGACTTCTTTGTCTCTTCATTTCAAGTGATCTTAGCCTCTTTCTTCAACATGTCATCAAAGGTTTCACTATTTTTACAAAACCAAAAATAAACTTCCTTACAAAATTTATTTTACCAAAGAATGACTTTAATTACTTCCTACTATTAGGGGGATCTGTATTAGATATTGAATTCACTCTATCAAGGTCTATAGATATTCCCTCCTTAGTGATAACATGTCCTAATAGTTTTCCCTCAATAACATAAACAATAATTTTCTTTGGGTTGAAATAAATCCCATACCTTTTACATCTTTCAAATACCTATTTTAGGTGCATGATATGATCCTCCTTATTCTTAGAAAAGATAATCAGATCATCCATGTATACATGCGCTTACCTACAAGACCTTGGAAAGCATGATCCATATACCTTTGGAAGGTTACACCTATATTTATTAATCCAAATGGCATCCTTTTGTAGGAAATTATGCCCCACTTGGTAGAAAATGTAGTTTTCAACTTGTCCTCTTGGTTCACTAGCACCTAGTTATACTCTAAAAAACCATCAAGAAAGGACATCATGGTAGAACAAGAAGTAATTTTTATTACTTGGTCAAGAGAAGGTAAAAGGTAATTATGTTTCTTATATGAAGTGGAATTCCTAATGGGAAACACAATCTTGGCATCTAAGATCTTCTTGACCTCTTTGTATATCAGTGGTTATAAGACTAGGTTGATAGGCCTCTAATTTTATCTAAAAGGTTTGTAATTTTCTTTTAAAGGTATGGTATGAGTTATGACCTTTGGATAAAATATCTCCAGGTCATCATAGGACCATACTATGATATATTTATATTTGTTCAATGTTTCTTATGCATAGTTTGATTTCACCATTTTTATTCTTGACTGTGACTAAATTAACAACCCAAGTGGAATTCCTAATGGGAAACACAATCATGGAATCTAAGATCTTCTTGAACTCTTTGTATATTAGTGGTTATAAGACTGGGTTGATATCCCTCTACTTTTATCTAAAATGTTTGCAATTTTCTTTTAAAGGTATGGTATGAGTTATGACCTTTGGATAAAATATCTCTAGGTCATCATAGGACAATACTATGATATATTTATATTCGTTCAATGTTTATTTAGATATTTTGAACTCAATACTTGTATCAGCTATACTAATATTAAACAACTAAGGTTAACCTTGAAATCCAAGGTTAATTGTGTTATAATCCTTCCCACTTACTTTGAGAATCTTGGTATCCTTAACTAGTTTATTAGAATCAAAGAGTATCTCTAATGTTATCATGAATTTGGGGATCTTATTATCATTCAACTAAATGACCTTGTCATCAAGTTTTTTTAATGTTCTCATGATTAAGGAGACTGGATTCATCAATAATGCAACCCTCAAACACTTATGAACTAGTCATGAAATCTATGATTTTCTTATCATCACTAAATACCTGCAAGTTATCTGGTACTAAGGGATATGTGATTAATTCAATTATAAGATTTTTTAGTTTAGAAGTTTGATTAGACATAAGGTTGGCTATAATTAAAGCAATTTCATTAGTAGCCTTGTTTTCTTCCCTAGAGATTGACACAATGTTGAAAACATTAAAACATTCAATTAAGTCCCACACTTAATTTATACTTCTTGAGATAGGAAAACTTACATTGATATTTACTCTTGACTTGATTGACCAATAGTTCATAATCACCAAAAGATAATAGCTTCTTGGCCTTGTGCTTGATTTCAAATTATAATTCGAGAATAAGTGCTTCATACTCAGCTAAATTATTGGTGTATGAGAACTAAATTTTTTAAGAGGCATTGTATTCTTTCCCAATGGGATTGATTAATACCACTCCCAATCTAGAACCTGATTTGCATCTAGCACCATCAAAATAAAGTTTCCATAATCTAGGAAAATCATGAGAATTTTTAGAGATACATATCTTTGTGGTGTTAAGAGTGTAAAAACTAGGATTTGAGTTAACCATGTTGACCCTCTCATTGATTTCATTATATTCAATGATCATATGATTCATTTTAGGCTCTCTATCCTAATTTTGTTGGGGAGTCCATTCCAGGGCAACCACATATGTGAACAATTTTGTTGGGATATAAATAATGGAAGCACACAATTGATTACCAAGCAACTTAATATGCAGAAATTAACCAGAATACACAAGTAACTAGAATCTAGAAATAACACATGATATGAGAGACAATACAAAACTTGTATTAAAACTCTTTCAGAAGGAAATACAACAAAGAAGGCTGCCACAGTTCTTCTTCCTTACACACCTCTAGGGCTCCCACACCTCTAGGACATAAACAGTAAATCTTCCCTCAAAGCTCTCTCCCTTAGGTCCCAACACCCAACTCAAACACAGAGTTGGTGTTCACCTTACACCTATGCTCCACACACTCCACAAGTGCTCCACACACTCCACAAGTGCTCAACGTACTCCAAGTAGATCCCACCTAATTCTGCTCCCTATTGTGTTGCTATCCTCTCTGATCTTGCACACCTACAAATCAATCTAGTTCTGCACACGTGTAAACCTTGACCTTACACACACATACACTTGAAAATCAATGATCTTACTTACCATGTAAATCTCCTATCGTAGCTATGCTCACCTGATGACCAAGATCATAAATACATGAAGAACCCTACTGATTCTCCAATCCAGCACCCACACTTGGTACTATGGCACTAGGAAGAACACACCATGATCACCTCACACATAGAAGGAGCTTATATTATTTCTCTCTTACTCTCTAGAAATAGTTTGCAATACAACCAATGAGTCTCTTAAATGGATATCATGTAAACAATAATTAGACACGTAATTACAATAATTAGATCCACAACTTCTAGTCTAAATTTGGCTCTTGACATGCAAACACTTGGTTCGTTAGCTAACTACACGTAACATACTCGTAACTCGAACCACAAGTGATCAACGTTAGTCCCTATCTGCCTGGGGGTGCTGACACTGGCTGACTCTTGACCGATGTCGGTTGCCTTCCTGTCTCTTCCCTGCTGACGTCGGTTGGCCTGACCGATGCCAGTGATAGTAACACTCTGCAACCCTTTACAACCTCCTTCCCTTCTTACATTAGTGAAGATTTTAGCTCCACACCCTAACAATCTCCCACTTAGAGATAAACAACTACACTATACCTCTACCTGTACTCTATCTAATCTATTTCCTGGCTTGTATCCCTCTTCAAGATCAATCTTAAAGACAACCCACCACACAACCTGTGGTGCACCTCCTATCATCTGAGTATCCTGCCACATCCGAACCTACAATCCTATGTAGTGAAGTCCTGACCCTCCATAACATGAATCCCTATTGTTGGTCCCTCTCAAATCCCTGAGAACTCACTTCTCCGAATTGGCTCCTAACTCTCTAACAACACCCACTGCTTGGGAAAACTCAGGTCTATACCAGACTTCATGTGATTTTAGACACTAAATTGTCCAGCCCTTAGTGTGCTCTGGCTCTACATCCTGCATAATGAACCTCACCAACACCTGATTCACATCAGCTCCCACTAGAGACAAAATCAACCTATGATCTCCCATGTCTCCCATGCCAAAGAATTTTGCTGCTCCAAATTCTTCATAGCAAACCACTAAAATAATCTTACCCTTAGCTCAACAAAACCCTATATGTACAAACCTGCTAGCAAACATACCATCCACATACAGTAACATAATAATGTCATGACCATCATCCCCCTGGTAAGACAAACCATAGTAGTTACCTTGACATTGACTAAAGCCATGCTTCATCCTCCACCTGTCAAAACCTGTACCACTATCCTGCAACTTCCTCAAGACCATATGCCCTGGTCTTTCATCTCACGTGTCTGTTCTCTCTATTCTTCAACTAAGGTATCCATTTTTCTCTATGCTTTCATACCTATTGGCAACCCTACCAAATCTTTGCTTGGTTCTGCATCATATACCTACCATGTTCCCACTATTTCCTGGATCCTTCCTGCTCTATAGTAAGCAACTAGTATAAAGAAGAGAAACAATGAATTTGAGGCTTACTTACCACCTTTAGTCCTCCATATGGGCATTTGAGACTCCTTGACAGCTTTTTGTCTACCCAAAATCCATTACAGTGATTGACCTCGATCACCACATAGTCTGCATCCAATCGACGTCAGTTCTTATGCCTATCCTGACTACCAACCCTGCCAACGTCAGTGTCCTCCTGCTGCCGATGTCGGTCCTCCTGATCGACATCAGTCTTAACTGCTACCGACATTAGTTTTCCTATCGATGCTGGTACCTATGTTTTCTTGTGAGTGATGAATTTTTACCTGCGAGCTCCTTTGAATCAATCCTATGTCCAACCTGCCCTGCTCAGAAGTATCTAGCCCCATCCACTGGTCTTTGTCCACCATCTCCTCCATAAACACCAAGGCTTTCTAGTTCTTAAGCCTATTAAATATATCTATCTTCTGCTTAAGAACATGCATCTCCTTCCTACTCATGTGACCAAGCCTATGAAGCCATGTCTCTGCAACAGAAGAAGAATCAATAATATAAACAAGTAGATAAAGAGTACCTATTTTCTTACCACCAGCTAATTCAAGTGCATCCACTGTGAGAGTTCTTGTGCATCTGTCATCACCCAAATTTTATAAAAAAATTAGCCACATCTCCAAACCTGGGACCTGCATGACCTGCTTCAACACCCATGTGTTGACCACCTACAATTTCAGCTTCACTTCCCCTTTGCCAATAAGCTGACAAGGCTCACCAGCCTCTCCCTGGGGTTGCATGGAAAGAGGCAACATAATTTGTTAACCAAGATTCAACTTTATCCAAGAAACCTCCTAAAGCATCTTGTGCAACAACACTTGCAACATCTGCATCTTCAATTCCTTCATGCTGATCTATTACAACCAACAATATTCTTTTACCTGCTCTTTCTTTCCATAAGACCGTAAGTGACCATCTATGCTTTTTAACTCCTCCATTCTTAACTTACTTTGATTTGCCATTGCTCTACTCCCACTCAATCAAAAACCCCTGAGAGTGACCTATAACCAAACACAAAACCTACTCCCTACAACCTTAGCTCTGATACCACGTGTTGGGATATAAATAACGAAAGCACACAATTGATTACCAAACAACTTAATATGTGGAAATTAACTAGAATACACAAGCAACTAGAATCTAGAAATAACACATGATATGAGAGACAATACACAACTTATATTAAAACTCTTTCAAAAGGAAATACAACAAAGAAGGCTACCACAGTTCTTCTTCCTTACACACCTCTAGGGCTCCCACACCTCTAGGACATAAATAATAAATCTTCCCTCAAAGCTTTCTCCCTTAGGTCCCAACACCCAACTCAAACACAGAGTTGGTGTTCACCTTACACCTGTGCTCCACGCACTCCACAAGTGCTCCACACACTCCACAAGTGCTCAACGTACTCCAAGTAGATCCCACCTAATTCTGCTCCCTATTGTGTTGCTATCCTCTCTGATCTTGCACACCTACAAATCAATCTAGTTCTACACACCTGTAAACTTTGACCTTACACACACATACACCTGCAAATCAATGATCTTACTTACCATGTAGATCTCCTATCGTAGCCATGCTCACCTAATGACCAAGATCATACATACATGAAGAACCCTGCTGATTCTCCAATCCAGCACCCACACTTGGTAGTATGGCACTAGGAAGAACACACCATGATCACCTCACACATAGAAGGAGCTTATATTATTGCTCTCTTACTCTCTAGATATAGTTTGCAATACAACCAATGAGTCTCTTAAATAGATCTCATGTAAACAATAATTAGACACCTAATTACAATAATTAAATCCGTAGTTTCTAGTCTAAATTTGGCTCTTGACATGCAAACACTTGGTTCATTAGCTAACTACCATTAACATACTCACAGCTCAAACCACAGGTGATTGATGTTGGTCCCTGTCTGCCTGGGGGGTGCTGACACCAGCTGACTCCTGACTGACATTGGTTGCCTTCCTGTCTCCTCCCTATTGACGTCGATTGGCCTGACTGACACCGGTGACAGTAACACTCCGCAACCCTTCACAACCTCCTTCCCTACTTGCATCAGTGAAGCTTTTAGCTCCACAACCTAACAATCTCCCACTTGGAGATAAATAGCTACACTGTACCTGTACCTATACTCCATCTAATCTATTTCCTAGCTTGTATCCCTCTTCAAGATCAATCCTGAAGACAACCCACCACACAACCTGTGGTGCACCTCCTATCATCTGAGTACCTTACCACATCTGAACCTACAATCCCATGTAGTGAAGTCTTGACCCTCCATAGCATGAATCCATGTTGCTGGTCCCTCTCAAATCCCTAAGAACTCACTTCTCCAAATTGGCTCCTAACTCTCTGACAACACCCACTACTTGGGCAAACTCAGGTCTATACCAAACCTCATGTGATTTTAGACACTGAATTTTCTAGCCCTTAGTGTGCTCTAGCTCTGCATCCTACATAATGAACCTCACCAACACCTAATTCACATCAGCTCCCACTAGAGACAAACTCAACCTGTGATCTCCCATGTCTCCCATGCCAAAGAATTTTACTGCTCCAAATTCTTCATAGAAAACCACTAAACTAATCTTACCCTTAGCTCAGCAAAACCCTGTATGTACAAACTTGCTAGCAAACATACCATCCACATACAGTAACAAAATAATGTCATGACCATCATCCCCCTGGTAAGACAAACCATAGTAGTTACCCTTACATTGACTAAAGCCATGCTTCATCCTCCACCTGTCAAAACCTGTACCACTATCCTGCAGCTTCCTCAAGACCATATGCCCTGGTCTTCCATCTCACGTGTCTGTTCTCTCTATTATTTAACTAAGGTATCCATTCATCTCTATGCTTTCATACCTACTGGCATCCCTACCAAATCTCTGCTTGGTTCTACATCATATACCTACCATGCTCCCACTATTTCTTGGATCCTTCTTGCTCTGCAAGAAGCAACTAGTATAAAGAAGAGGAACAATGAATTTGAGGCTTACTTACCACCTTCAGTCCTTAACAGCTTGCTGTCTGCCCAAAATCCATTATAGTGACCAACCTCGGTCACTACACAGTCTGCATCTAACTGACGTCAGTTCTTGTGCCTGTCCTGACTACCAACCCTACCAACGTCAGTGTCTTCCTGCTGCTGACGTTGGTCTTCCTGACTGACGTCAGTCTTAACTGCTATCGACGTCAATTTTCCTACCGACATCGGTACCTATGTTTTCCTATGAGTGATGACTTTTTACCTGTGAGCTCCTTTGAATCAATCCCATGTCTAACCTGCCCTACTCAGAAGTATCCAGCCCCATCTGCTAGTCTCTATCTACCATCTCCTCCATAAACACCAAGGATTTCCAGTTCTTAAGCCTATCAAATATATCTATCTTCTACTCAAGAACATGCATCTCCTTCCTGCTCATGTGACCAAGCCTACGAAGCCACGTCTCTGCAATAGAAGAGGAATCAATAATATAAACAAGTAGATAAAGAGTACCTATTTTCTTACCACCAGCTAATTCAAGTTCATCTGAAATGAGAGTTCTTATGCATCTCTCATCACACAAATTTTTTGAAGAAATTAGCCACATCTCCAAACCTAGGACCTACATGACCTGCTTCAACACCCATGTGTCGACCACCTACAATTTTAGCTTCACTTCCCCTTTGCCAATAAGCTGACAAGGCTCACTAGCTCCTCTCCCTGGGGCTGCATGGAAAGAGGCAATAGAATTTGTTAAGCAATATTTAACTTTATCCAAGAAACCTCCCAAAGCATCTTGTGCAACAACACCTGCAACACCTACATCTTCAGTTCCTTCATGCTGATCTGCTACCAACCAACAATATTCTTTTACTTGCTCTTTCTTTCCATAGGACCGTAAGTGACCATCTATGCTTTTTAACTCCTCCATTCTTAGCTTACTTTGATCTAGCATTGCTTTACTCCCACTCAATCAGAAACCCTTGAGAGTGACCTGTAACCAAACACAAAACCTACTCCCTGCAACCTTAGCTCTGATACCACGTGTTGAGATATAAATAACAGAAGCACACAATTGATTACCAAGCAACTTAATATGCAGAAATTAACCAGAATACACATGTAACTAGAATCTAGAAATAACACATGATATGAGAGACAATACACAACTTGTATTAAAACTCTTTTAGAAGGAAATACAACAAAGAAGGCTGCCATAGTTCTTCTTCCTTACACACCTCTAGGGCTCCCACACCTCTAGGACATAAACAATAAATCTTCCCTCAAAGCTCTCTCCCTTAGGTCCCAACACCCAACTCAAACACAGAGTTGGTGTTCACCTTACACCTATGATCCATGCACTCCACAAGTGCTCCACGCACTCCACAAGTGCTCAATGTACTCCAAGTAGATCCCACCTAATTTTGCTCCCTATTGTGTTGCTATCCTCTCTGATCTTGCACACCTGCAAATCAATCTGGTTTTGCACACCTGTGAACCTTGACCTTGCACACACATACACTTGCAAATCAATGATCTTACTTACCATGTAGATCTCCTATCATATCCATGCTCACCTGATGACCAATATCATACATACATGAAAAACCCTGCTGATTCTCTAATCTAGCACCCACACTTGGTATTGTGGCACTAAGAGGAACACACCATGCTCACCTCACACACAAAAGGAGCTTATATTATTGCTCTCTTACTCTCTAGCACTAGTTTACAATACAAATAATGAGTCTCTTAAATAGATCTCATGCAAATAATAATTAGACACCTAATTACAATAATTAGATCCACAACTTCTAGTCTAAATTTGGCTCTTGACATAAAAACACTTGGTTCATTAGCTAACTACCCATAACATACTCGTAGCTTGAACCACAGGTGATTGACATCGGTCCCTATCTACTTGGGGGGTTCTGACGCCGGACGACTCCTGACCGATGTCAGTTGCCTTCTTGTCTCCTCCCTGCCGATGTCGATTGGCCTGACTGATGCCAGGGACAGTAACACTTTGCAACCCTTCGTAACCTCCTTCCCTACTTGCATCAGTGAAGCTTTTAGCTCCACAACCTAACAAATTTGTTGATATATAACCTTTCAAGCTCCTAGTCTAGTCTCTACTTAGTAGCATCCCATAAGCATCAGGGTTGTCCAACACTTTGATATCAATGAACTCTTAGATCCTTGGCTCTGAGGTAATTTGTATGTGAACAATCAATAATTCACCAATCAATTGGACTCTCTATTTATCTAGTTGAGTTATAACTTTATCAAATTTAATTGGAGTCAAACCTAATTGTTCACAAATATTCTTAGGCATAATATTTGTAGATGCACCAAAATATAACAAACAATTATGTAGATTCTTACCAAAGATATTGAATATAAGTAGGAAAGGAGGAACATCTACCTTACTTTTATGTATTTTAACATTAGCATGTGTATAATTTTGAGACTTACCAGGCTTCATAGATAAAGATTCCAATAATACATCCCTCTATTTAGTAATCTATGTCAACTCATGTAAGGTAATGTTAGTTTTGATCCTTTTCATGTCCTCTACTATGTTATACCCAGTCCTATTAGAAGAGTTAGATGTATCAACATTGGGTTTAAAATTACTTCCCTTAGGAGGCTCTGGATTATTATCTAAAGTAGTATCAGGAGGGGTCTCAAAGTTATTTGGAGGAGTTGAAGTGGTCAATGGTTTCTTCTACTCCCTATTTCTTAGAGGATAAATCTTCTTCATAAATTGTGAAAAAGACATGAATCTCATCAAGAATATCCTTAGGATCATTGTCCTCTTAGAAGGGGAACTAAAATGTCTACACCATGAGATTTGAATCAATATATCTAGATGACCTTAAGGAAATAGATGTACCTGAATCACAATCCTTATTAGGGACAATTTAAAAAGTATCTAATTCTTCTTAGAAGGCTTCAAAAACATTAAAAAATTAAACACAGTCTATTTCCCCATGCTTAGAAGTGAAATAAACTCTACAATAGTTAGGTAAAGCAACATCAATGAGATTTATATCAAGCACATTCTTGCTAGTAGATGTATCATTATTCTTGTTATTGTAGTAACTATCATTCTAAAATTTGTTAGTGGGCTTATTGAAACTTTGAAAGGAGAAATTCTTACTATAGTTCTCTATAGTATTACTTACCTTTGAAACTGAAAGAAGTCAATGCTAAGATTTTGAACCATCTCAAGGATACAATCACTCTCATTCTTTGGGGCCTCAAAATTATGAACTTGAGTATTAGAATTAGTTATAGGTATTAAAGCTTTTTGATCATGTGGATGAGATCCATTGGTAGTATTATTCAAGAATCCAAAGTTTTGAGTCAGATGAGCATGTCTCAAAGGTAGTTGGTTTAAGATTGGAAGTTGGTTTAGGGTAGGCACATTTTGGTTGGCATTGTGAATAACATTTAGAAGAGGTAAATGTGGACATTAGGAATGGAGTATTCCAATTGTCTTTGGGGTCACATTTGGTCATTAATGATCATAGCCTTAGCATAAGCTAAAAATAATGTGTTCATGGGCTCAATATCTCTCTTTATAAACATACAAGTCATAGGATCCAAGGAATACTTATTAATTTCCAAGGCTAAAACCTCATCAGGCATGTAAGGAGATATGGTCCTACTAACATTTTATAGAACCTAGCATTGAAGGCTCTTATGGGCTCATTTACATCCTTTTTCACTATGGTGAATTACTGGTATAGGACACATGAACAAGTGATTTTACCAAATTAGTCAATGAAAACATTGTTAAGATCAACCCAACTAGTAATGTAAATTTCAAGGAGGTTTATAAATGATTCATATGCAACATATTTATAAGTAAAAAGAAATAGTCTACATTCTACATCTTCATGAGTCACATTCAATAATCTTAATGCAATTTTGAAACTCTTAATGTGTTCTTCAATAGTTATAATGCCACTAGGATTAAATGTTGGAAAATAATTTTTAGGATTATGAGGAAGGTCATGTACCACACATGACACATTGATTGAGGAACCACCTAGCCAAGACATACCTTGATAGGGATTGAACATAGGAGGAATTTGAACTAGTGAAGTTAGCAAAGACTTTGAAAGTCTACACTTATCTTTGTCTCGAATAGTTCTCCCATGAATTTCTAATGAAATCAAAGGTTTTCTAGTCTTTGAATGTGACCTTGTCCTGATTCTTGGTAATTCCAACTTGTGGGTTTTGAATCCTATTTGAAATATAATGTGTCAGTCTTATATTTGTAGGGAACAATGATTAGACTTGCACATTAAGCAAAGTTTTCAAATATTTATATAAAGGATGATAAAGGACAACAATATTTATCTAAGTTAGCTCAAAGATGTATCCAAATATGTAAGTATGATTAATATTTACATGTTCAAGATCAAAATAAACTCAAATCAATAAAATATTGATCAATATTTGATCAAAACAACTATTAATAACCTCAAACCTATTTAATTGACAAAGCTTAATCCATATTTACCATAATTAAGCATATACCTTCAAATAATGTCAATCTTTGTCTAAATGAAGCACAAAGATGGGTTAAATACCATAAAGATCAATGATATTTACATAATTGAGCAAAGGATGACATAATTTTGCAAGTTTACACAAATATTTGAACAAAATTCACAAAAATTCACAAAAATACTTTAAATCTACAAAGATCTAATGAGGCCACCCTTCTAGTGCCAATGAATCTCCCCCTATTGATGCTTAAATAAGTATCACAAGTGCCTAGATGGTTCAAGAACACTTCTCATTTTAGAATTCTAATAATTCAACACATGAGTTGTAGGTTGTGATAATCCTATTATCTATTGATGAAACAAAGGCAAAGAAAGTAGACTATTTCACAATATTTATAATGTTTGGTGGTTGGGAGCCATCATGGCCAAAATTTAGTCTATGTAAAATATGAAGTATGATATGTTAAGAATGGTGAATTATGATCAAGAAATAATCTAAAGACTAATTTAAGATAGGAATTCACAATGAAAATTAATTTAGAGTGATTTGGTTAGAAAAAGAGCAAAAGGAAATGTAAGGTAAAGAAGAGATGTTGTTGATCTTAATTCCAAATATCATGACAAAGTTCAAATATCATCTAGGCATGCACTTAACCAATGTATGACATGAATTAGCATAATCTCAAATCCTATTAGACATCAGGCAAACATCTAAGGATGGTGTGAAATAATGCAAATAAGAATCAAGTTCACTTTAGAGTTTTAACCCTGTAGGAAAACAACATTAGCCCAAATGTAAGAAGATTAAGCAAATGACATGAACCTAAAAATTTCAATTAACCTAGAATTGACACAATTTAAAAACTATACATTCAAATATACACATCAAGAATTCATAAGAACCATTCAAATTTGGAAATTAGAACAAACAAGTGAGAGAGAAGCTAGGATCACAAAAGACAAACAAATTTGGATAAACTTTGTAGAATTCCTTACTTATATTAATTGCTCAAAATTTACAATTAGCTTTTGGCTCTCAAACCACCACCCCCCCCCCACCCCATATTTTTATAATTGGAAATGCTCTTTTTATATAATGCAAATAAGTATGTCGATCAATTATATACAATTATACAAGTACAAGTGTTAGGATAACTATCCTTTCCACAAATGTTCTAGAATACACTAGACTTTCCTTAATGGATTGACATATAGGCCTTTACATAAGAATATTGTCTTTTAAAAAGTATACAAGATTAATTACAAAAAATAATACTCCTATCTTAACAAACTTGTAAGCCCTTGTTCTATCATAGTCTTTTGTTTCCCCTATAGGATCTTCATTCTATAATGTTGTTCACTAATGCACTGGAGATCAATGATAGGTCTCATTAACAACTCTTATTTTTGATCTTCTAGGCCCTTGAGATCCTTTTCATCCCTTTACAAAGCTTGTTTGATTCACCTGGCATTTCTTATCTTCTCCTCTGATGACAAAATCAATCTCATGACCTTATTATTATCATCCCCTATTTTCCCTTGTCCTTGATTCCTTACTTCTTACATGAATTGAGTAGTTCTATGCTTGAAATCCTCATAAATTATTAGACCCAAGGGATTAAGTGTGGTATGATATTTGATCAAGCTATCTAATATGTGAAACATTTTATCTTCTAGCTATTTGAGGTCCTTGGAAATGTCCTCCATCTGCATGGACCAACTACTCAGGGCCTTGATCTTATCAATCAATATAGCCATATCCATATTAAGGTGGGATGGGCTAATTATCCTAAATTAAAGGATGTGATTTTTTATCAAGACCTTGATCAAATCCTTTATTTGGTATCTCAAATCCTACCATTGGCCAACTTTGCCTATAGCCTTAGTGTTTTGTTTGTTTATTTCATCTTGTTTTGTTTTTACTGACTTTAAAAAATTTAATAAATTAGTCATGGTGTCTTCAAATTGCTTGAATCTATCTTCTTGAATTGACAAGATGACTTGTTCTTTCAGGTTCTTAATTTATTATAGTATGCCTTTGATCATTGTTTATAATTGATCTATCTAAGGCTAAGACACTTCAAGGACATTTTATTCAAATACTGGATCTTCACCAGGATTTTTTCCTCTAATTAGATTCAATCCAAAAAAAGGTTCCACTTTTTAGAAAGTGAATTCCTCCACCAATCATGGCTTTCTTCTCAATTATCCTCTATAAACTGGTAGTGGTTGGGTCAAATTTGACACCAAATGAATATTCTATCACTTTGGGAGCTAGGGTCTCTATTTTTGCTCCACTTAATTCTCCTAGAGTAGTCATTCTTTTCTCTTCTTCCACAATGCAAATATCCATGGTTTGGCTTCTTCATGCACTTGAATATTTATTTCTTACATCGATGCTAAAGGATGGTGCATGGTAGGTAACTTTTGAAATTTTTTATAGATGAAGCATACAGGAATGGTTGGAGCCTAAATCAATTTTTCCTTACTAAAGAGATTAACTTCACTCGAAGGATGAGTGAAAATCATCTTGGGCTTCTTAGCCTTCACTAGGATAATGGCTAATTTAGATTTTCTTTTAGGGGGGTCTATATGAACTAGTTCCAACAATTCCTTCCCTTTTTACTCTTTGGATATCTCCATTTATTCATCCTCAGACTAATAGGATAATGATAGTAATTTTAGGACATATTTAATTGTTTCACCAGGGTCTAGTGCTACCACATGTATTTCCTCCATTGGTGATCCTTTCTCCTCTACTTGAGTTGAGGAAGATGTAATTTCATTAGGCCTTATCTCTTTTTGGCCTTTGCTCAATTTGTGCCTTAGGTCTAGATTCTATCTATAAATAGGCTTTTAGATGTCTAAAAGGTGCACCACTTAGAAAATGGTACTACCTTGGCCTTGATTTCCATTTATCATCATCCCTTTTTTACTCCCTTTATATTCTTGACTCTAGTTTAATGTTATGATCTTTCAACCTAAAGGTGACCTTAGAGAATAAAGAGACATTTGTATATATGGGGTCAAAATCACCAGGTTGATGATCATAGGGTACATTTATTCCCTTGGCCTTGAAGTGTTCTTTAACCTTTCCCTATGGATCCCACTACCTTAGATCATCCACTTAGAGATTGAAGGAGGTCTTATTTTAGAAGTAGCCTCAATGTTTTCCCATGGTACAAAAATAATCCTTCCAATGGTTAAGGGGAAGCTATGAAACAATCCCTTCCTCTTGGTTTTACATAAACCATCTATTCTATTACACATTTGGTAAGCCACCTCTTGTTTAGATAACTTGTTTGGCACATGGAATTGTAATCTAAGGAGAGTACATTATTCCTTTGATCTTGATGATTGTGTAATCCATATATAACCAAATTTCTCCCATGGACTTAATTGACTTTTTGGTAAAGGGGATAACTCTTGGCATTGGATTCCTAGTTATGGCCTTAATGAGGGTTGGATAAACACTTTCATATATGAATTAGATGTGGTCCCTATATTTGAATATGTTTAGTTTTGAATAGTATTAGGAGATTGTTTGTGTGCCATCATGTGACCATTCTCTTAGGTTGGGGATATTTGTGATAAAAAGCAAGGAATCTAGGAGGTATGACATCATGTAGAATTAGTTCCTAGTGTTATTCTTGGATGAAAAGATCTACCTACTTAAACAAGTTATAAACACTTCACCAAAGGGAGAGGTGAGCTATTTCTCAACCATAAAATAAACTAAGGGCACCCAAATCTTGTACACATATGTGGTGGGTGGATTTCCACATAACCTATTCATCAAAGTAGTGATCATTCTTATCCCATGTCTAAATTGACTAATGGGAATATTTCCATTGAAATCTAAAAACACCTAATTTATATAATATAACCATAGGGCAAGGATGGTCTTAAAGTCATTTTCCTTGGCCCAATTATTGACTGTGGTTTGGTCTATTTGAGGCTTAGGCAATTTGTAATAGTTTCAAAATGCTATGGTAGAGATATAAGCCATATTTTTGTCAGTATGCTCATTGATTAACTTTCCCTTATCAATTTTACCATCTCTAAAAATAGGAGAGAGAAGGTATAAACATTGTAATAACTTGGGTTTTATTATGACATAATAGACACTCATCATTTGAATGGAAACTATGTCATAGTATAGCCTTATTACTGACACATTCTTCTCCTCTTCTCTCTTGATGGGCTATTGGTTCTCAATGATCCAAAATAATCTTGACCAATTATTATCTTTAGTATTTAAATCTGTGACATCTAATTGTGTATCCTTGAAAACTCTTCCTTCTATATCCATGGTTAAATAGAGTTATACATCTTCTCTAGAGATACTTTTTTTGGCTACCATAGATGTAAGTCTCTCTAAATTGATTACCAGTGGTCTATAATTTAATTATAAATCAAATTATCTTTTCTCATATGATAATACAATCTTTTTTGGCTTGATTATGATGATCATAGAGTTGAACTAGGGCTTTTAGAAGTGCCAGGGTTTTTTTGAAGGTTCCTTATAGTGCTTTAATGGTGATATCTATTTGAACTTATGTGAGATTCATGACTTAGATTGTGTTTGTATCTTTCCTTTTATACCTTTTCATTTCTTGGGTCTCCAAAATCTCTAACATGGCACATCAATATTATGTGGATCCAATGTGGTATTGTCATGGTATCCTACTCATTAATATTTAAATGGTGATCACTATCTTTTGAAGATTCTCATTTGATGTCACACCATTGGGTCATCCTTATATAGATAAATGTGGATAATTGATATTAATCAAATAATTTAAATGATATTATCTTCTCACTACATTCCCCATGGCTATGACACTTATCACTTCCATATTTGCCCTAAATTTTCAACATTTACTATGCACTATTGATCTTGATTTCACAAAATAATCATGCTTTATTGATCTTGATCTACTTAATTATATGTCAGACTCTATGTGTATGCAATCAAAAATGCATCATGTCTATAAATCAATCCTACCTCAGAGAAGATAGAGCATACTTACACTTCCAATTGGGAATACATTTGTTAAGTAGGAGCATGACTAATATAGGTATCCACTAGACCCAATTAGGGGATCACTTGTCATAATACACCATGTGAGGTAGGATCACTTGTCTAACACAATCACACAATAACCCTAAAAGAGTCCTAAGGTTTAATATTTCACCTATGCTAATAAATAAGAAAGTAAATCTAATCTAGTGCACACCAATGCTTGTGGCACAATAAAGGGGTTAGTAAAGAAATCAAAACATGTATAAGATAATCTTGATTAAGCCAAGTATGAGTAAGATCCTAATATATGGAATATGAAGAGTAATATTATTCAAGCCAACACTTAGGCTACTTTTATCTACTAAATAGAGGAGAACAAAGTTAGAATATACTTACTCGAATGTGAACCCATCGAGACTCAATCTCTCCCTTAGATAAAGGGGATTTGAAAAAGGTTTTTATGGTTTGTAAAGATCAATAAAAAAGGCCAAAGTATCCAAGACTTTTCCAAAATACTATATTTTCCAAGTACAAACCCTAAGCTAAGACTCCTCAAGTAGAATGGTGAAGGAGCAGATTCTAAAGAAACACGAGCAAATAATAACTCTTGATTGCATATATTAAATAATGATGAAATGATATTGTATTTATAGGTGGATCTTAACCTAAATCCTACTAAAAAAATTATTTGTATAGGGTCTACCATGGTTGACCCTATATGTTTTTAGGAATAATTCACTAGGTTTGAGTTAGGTCAATTGAAAGGCTAACAAACCCAAAAAGTGAAAAATACCCCAAATTATACATCGGCAATGGTTGACCTAGTACAACCAAAAGTCTAAAAGGTAATTAAAGAAAGAAAAGGAGGATGTAAAGAGGAAAATATTAGAGGAGATATAGATTAAGGAGTGGTTTTAAGAGTTGGTTGGATTGGTAATGATGTGGAAATAAGGGATAATAATCCTAAAAAACACTAAAGGTCTACCCACCCCTTTCTCGGTACACCTCTTAAGGTATGAAATTAGAGAGATAGAGTATTTATGGGTTATTAAAAGATGTAAATATTTAGTATTTGATAAAATTTTGAAAATATTATGTGTATACACCATGGACCATTGATCGTAATGTGTATGTTGTATTACATACTATCAATCTTTGAGAGATGATCAAGATTTAATTTATGGATTACAAGTATGCCACATGTCATCTAGGAATTTGTCCTTGAATTTTAAACATTTTATACACACTATTTGATCATAGTTTTATGAGTAAATGTGGACTATTGGATCTCGATCCATAGGTCAGATGTCATTAGCTACTTAATGTTCTTTGGCTGTGAGTGTGACAATTATCACCTTCTCGCTTGTCTTAGGACTCCATTAAAGTAATGAATCAATACACATCATTGGATCAATCTTGCAAGAGTAAACTCATGCTATCAATCCTTGGAAGATGTTTGATATTTAATTTAAGGTTAGGGTATTTTATTTTAAGCTCATACCATTGGATCTTGATCATCTGAGCAAATACATACCGTTGATCCTGAAAATAAAAATGATGTTTAAGTCAGTGCTCGAGGAACATAAAATTTAAGCTAAGGTCTTAGACTTATTATTTCATTTAAATCAATAAACATGAATAAATATTTAAGCTAATGTCTTAAGCTAAGTTTTAAAACATGTTAAAGGGGAACCCACAAAATAAAAGACCTAGCTCAAATTCTTAACCTAAAGTTTGTATTAATAAATATGATAAACCTTAGGGTAAGGCTTTAGGCTAAGCTTTATAACAAAGGGACCATGCACTAGTTATACCATTTTAGTAATAAAATAGACTAAGAAGTCATAGGACATAGAGGGACCAAGCATAATATTTTTATCCTAAGGTTTGATCATGTTAAAAAATATGATTAAGCCTTAGGATAAAAATTGAACTAAGTCCATAGCATAATTAAAATGTTCCTGCATAAAATGTTCCCACTAAATTTGAATTTAATTAAAATGACATGAGATAGGGTAATTAGAGTTAGGTTTTTAAGCTAATCAAACATGAATTTAACTTGATTTCAATAGGCCAAAGGCTAGTAAAATATCAAATCATTATTAAATAATAAAACATAGACATTACTCATTTCAAATGGACTCCATTAGATTTACGACCTAAAACATAAAGATCAAATGTTAGCAACTTTAAAATCATGAACAAATATCCCAACCAACTTAAGTGTGGAAGATCTTTAAATAAATATATAGTGCAAAACATTCTAGTGATACTCTAATTAGATGGATTTTCAAATTTAGGATACAAATTTGCACTTTTTTAACACAAGGGTCCCCATTTTTTAGAAATGGGGGTATGTTGACCTCAATAGAGTCTTACACCTCTCAAAAAGAATAAGTCACATCACATCCTAATAACAAGGGAAAAACTAAGGGTAAGAAGAAGAACACTCCTCTTCCATCTCAAAATGTACCTAAACCCAAAGCTAACACATCTAAACCCAAATCATCTTCCAAATCAAATAATAAGTCTAACCTATCTTACTCCTATTATGGGGGGATTGGTCATGAAGATTCTAGGTATTTCAAGAAAATGTAAACCTTAGAGGATGCCTTTAAGAAACACAAGATTTCTATATCCACTCCTCCATCCCATGAGCATGGTAAATCACTTAATGTTGTTAGTAGATCATAGTTACCTATTTTAGATAGTTGGGTTATAGATTTTGGTGTTTCACATCATATGACATCTTCCAACAAGTCCTTTGTATCTCTTGGTCTAAGTTTTACTTCCAATATTAAGGTTTGAGATTCTTCTTTCATTTATGTTAAGGGGAAGGGTGACATACATATAGCTAGTGGCCACATAAATGTTACATTATATGTTCTAGACATCACCACCAATGTACTTTCAATTTATTGCCTTTGCCATTCTGGTCATGGAAAGATAGTAACTTTCACACCATAGGGTACTAAAATTTGAGCTTTTGTTAGAGCCACACACAATTATTACATATGGTGTTGTTGATCATAGTTCTCAAATATATTATTTTTAGTATCTTTATGATATTCCTCATATAGGGATGTGTTAGTTTCTCATGCAAATTCTAAGAGTCAGCTTTGGCATGAGAGATTTTCACATATCTTGCTTCTATTATGGGGGGACTGGTCATGAAGAGTCTATGTATTTAAAGAAAATGCAAGCCTTAGAGGATGACGTTAGAAAACACAAGATTTATATCTCCACTCCTCCATATCATGAGCATGGGAAAACACTTACTATTATTGGGAGATCATAATTACCTATTTGGGATTGTTGGGTTATATATTTGGGTGCTTCACACCATATGAATTCTTTTAAGGAATCCTTTTTATCTCTTGGTTTGAGTTATACTTCCAAAATTGAGGTTAGATATTCTTCCTTAATTTATTTTAAGGTAAAGGGTGACATACATCTAGATGGTGGTCACATCAATGATGAATTATATGTTCCAAAAATCATAATCAATCTAATTTTAGTTGATCAAATTTTATATTCTAGTTAAGGCAAGATAATGACTTTCACACCACAAGGTGTTGAAGTTTGAGATTTTTTAGAGCCACACATACTTATTACATAGGGTGTTAGTGATCATAGTTCTCGACTGTATTATTTTTAGGGTTTTAATGATACTCTTCCTATAGGAATTTGTTTAGTTTCTTAGGTAGATTTTGAGATTTGACTTTGGCGTGTGATATTTGGACACCTAAACAACATATATTTAAAGGAGTTGAGAACTCATAGTATGGTAGAGGGTATTCCTAAAGTTTTATGTCTTGATGGATTTTGCACTAATTATGCATTAGGGAAATAATACTAGGATTTATTTTCTAAGGGTATGTCCATGAGAGCTTATTCACCACTTGAGCTTGTGCATAGTGATTTTATGGTCTTTCTTATTCCTTATTTCAATGGAGCTAAGAATGCACTTACTTTCATTGATAATTTATTGAGATGTACTTAGGTTTATTTCCTCAAGTAAAAAATTGATTTATTTAATCACTTCAAATTCTTTAAGGCTTTGGTTAAGAACAAATCTTTGAGTTGCATCAAGAAACTTCATATAGATAATGGGGGGGGAGTATTTCAATTGAGATTTCTCTAAATTTTTATCAGCCCATGGTATTTTTACCACCATATATTGCTCATACTCCAAAATAGAATGGATTATCATCATATAAGAACTAAACTCTAAATGGGATGGATAACTGCATGATGCATTCACAAGATTTACCTTTTATCTATTGGGTAGAGGTAGTTAATTATGTGAACTAAATTTAAAACCACACACCACATTGAACACTTGAGCGTATGACTCTAGAGGAGGCTTGGTTTGGAACCTATAATGAAATTAATTTAACAATAAAGTAGAATAGTAGAAATAGATCTAAATATGACTGAAATATATCATAATATATGATAATAGATAAGCCACTTCGAGGGGGAAAACTCCAAAAGCTTCAATAAGAGTACAATTCACAATATGATGATAAATAGTTACCCATTACCTCCTATATATAGTCTATCTAGGCCATTGTTACTCCATAGGCTGACCTACTAACCAAATGAATGCATAGAGAAATATGAAATAACATCAAAGAGGGATAAGTAAGCCACAAGTTGGCTATTCCTATCTTAATACATGTGATAGGTTAGGGGCATAGCATGCCCTTCCCCTTTAAACCAACATTGTTCTCAATGTTGAATAACTCTAGATGTTGTTGCATAAAATCTTCACCTTCCCAAGTTACATCTTCACTACTCAGGTTCTTCCACTTGATCAGATATTCCTTAATCTCTCTAGTTCTCAACCTCTTAGTATGTATTTAGAGGATCTTCTCTAGTTCCAAAATGACATGTCCTTCTTCATCTAGTCTTAGGAGCTCTGCCTGGGATGAAATTTTTTATCTAATGACCGTCAAATAGGAAATATGAAATACTGGGTGTATGCGAGATGAATGGGTAACTTGAGCTTGCAAGCCATACTTCCAATTTTTCATAGAACCTGATAAGGGATATAATACTTAGGAGCAAGTTTGTTTTGGTTTTTTTGTTGATTCAAGGACATCTACTTGTAAGGATGCAAACATACAAATAGCCAGTCACCCACCTCAAAATTTTGCTCACTACAATATTGATCTACTTGTTGCTTCATCCTATTTTGTGCCAAGGCCAAATTCTCTCTCAAACTAGCCAAAACCTCTTCTTGATGTTGAATGTGCTCTTCCACATTAAGAATCATCTGTAGATTAGGAGGTGTAGATGCGTATGTGGGTTGAACTTCTATGGAACATAATCGTGTAATAATTCGCTCTACCCCCTTTTTTAGCATCTTGGTCATTTGATGTGAACTAATCAATTATGGAGATTTTCCCTGTAATCCATGTAGTTCAATTTTCCTACCTTCAGAATGAAATTGCATGAATAGTTCCTAAAAGTTCATCTCAATGGCACCCAAGGTTGTGAGCCATTGGACTCCCAAAACAATGTATTTGCTACCCATAGGAATAGAAAACATGATAGAATCGAGATTGTACTCACCCATAACAAGCTTAATACTATGGCATTTGCTTGAATAATTAATTATTCCACCATCTACAATCATGACCTATAATTCTAGTGCTGGGTAGATGAAAAAGTTTAATCAAGTGGCCAACTTATGGTTGATGAAGTTATGTTCACTCCTCAAATAAATCAACACTGTCACATTTTATTTCTTGAGGAAACCCACCACCTTAAGAGTTTGTGGAGTGATAATACCTGCAAGTGTAAGACAAAATATTGTAGGTTAGGAATCTTTAGGTACCTCCTTTATCTCTTCTTCATCATCATTGGAGGCATCATCTTCTTCTTTATTTTCATTGGATCCCTCAATGTAGATTAACTTCTTCTCAACACATCTATGTCCTTTACTCCACTGGCTATCACAACTGAAACATAATCCTTTTGCATGCTTCTCTTTAATTTGTTGAGGGGTCAATCTAGTAGGTGGAGGAATTTTTGGTGTCAATATGCTACAATCTTTGAAGTGAGTGATGGATTCTTCTCGTTGGCTATGATTTTTTTCTCAGCTCTACATGCCATGATAATAGAATCAAAAATCTTAAGTGGATTAAACATGCGTACCTCATGTTGAATGTGGTCCTTGAGTCCAACCAAAAATAGTTCATTCAAGTTCTCCTCAGAAATTGTCTCCACATGTAAAAATAGGTTTTGTACATGATGAATATAATCCTTGAAAGAGCTAGTCTATCACAATTTTGCCAGTTGGTTGAAGTAATTCTCTATCACACTATTACCATAGTGTAATTGTAGCTCCTTTGTAAAAATTGACCAGGTGACACTGAGAGTCATTTTTTTTTTGAGCACACAACCATTGATACCAAATCAATTGATCAAGTTCAAGATACAAGGATGCCATGGTAACCTTTTGTCCACCTGGGATATGATGTAGATAAAAAATTTTCTCCATTTGGTTGATCCAATTGAGTGAATCTTTTCCATAAAATTTGTGCATATCCACCTTTGGTAACAGGTTCCTCTGTGGCAATGTAGTTAGATTTGAAGTAGACTAGTTGGGAGAACCACCTTGGTGGGGTTAAACAATAGTGATATTTGGATTATTTGAATAATTATTTTTCAAATTCATCATGATATCTACCAAACTATCTTGTATGTATTTCATATTAGATTATATGCCTTGCACCTCACTTTGAATGCCTTGCACACAATAGTCAAGTTGGTTCACTTTGTGATTTATGTCAGAGAACTCTAGTACAAAATATCTAATACATCCAACTTCTAACTCCATATCTTCCTTATTAGGAGTTTTACCTAGATTTTCAACACCCTTTCCTCGACATTGAGTTTGTGGACCTGTCATAAAAGGGCTTTACGATGTTGACCCTGATTGACACTTTTGACCCTACTTTGACCAAGCTATTTTGGAATTATTTCTACCTTAAATAAAAAAATACAAATAACATACCTTATCCAAAATTTTCTAATATTTTCAAAAATATAAATAACTCAAAAAAATTCTTTGAATTGTGCACTATAGAGCAATTTTATGAAAAAACCTAAAATGGTGATAAATTTTGTAAAAAAGATCCAATTGAGATTAAATTTTAATGGAATCTTAATTTAATGATTTATCACCTCCATTAAAAAAATTTAAAATAAATTCACAACCTTTTTTTAGATATAGACAAATTAAAAAATTAGGGGTTCACCCATAAGATTACCCAAATCACAGCTCTGATACCACTTGTAATGAAATTAATTCAACAATAAAGTAGAATAGAAGAAATATATCCAAATATTACTAAAATATATCATTATATATGATAATAGACAAACCACTTCAAGGGGGAAACCTCCATAAGCTTTAATAAGAGCAAAATTCACAATATGATGATAAATAGTTACCCACTACCTCCTATATATAGTCTATCTAGGCCATGGTTACTCCATAGGCTGACCTAATAACCAAATGAATGCATAGATTAATATGAAATAACATCAAAGAGGGATAATTAAGCCATAAGTCAGCTATTACTATCTTAATACATGTGATAGGTTAGGGGTGTAGTAGAACTAAGCATTATGTCTCATTTTTATGAGTCTTTGGGAGCCTTTCTTGGGTGTTTGGTATCAAATAAGAAAAGGAAAGCATTGGAAAATAAGATCAAACCTTTGATTTTTTTAGGGTATTATGAAGATATGATAGATTATCATCTTCTAGATCCTGATAATCCTGATATTCATTTTTGAACACATACAAAGTTTGATGAGAATTTCACATCTCATGACTCTTCATCTTATTCCATGCCTTCTTCTTCTTTAGATGATTCACCTCCTCTCGAGGATTCATTTTTTAAGGAACTAGTTTAGGAGTTTCTTAAGGAGGTTATAAAAGATGAAGATCTTATTCACATTAATGTTACCACTGTACCTAGGTGGATTGTACTATAGTTTTTGAGGAAACACCTTTCATATAGGATATTATACTTACTTGACATCATCATGCATGTTACATAGGTACTATAATTTTGTGTCAAACATTATTTAGGGATCCATAGTATTTTTCATAGGTTCATGGGATACAAGAGTGGGATGATGCAATTGTTAGGTTATGGAGCTAAAAGTTTCACTGATGCAAATAGGGAAGGAGGTTGCTGAGTGTCACAGTCACCAGCGTCGGTTAGGCCGACCGACGTCAGCCAGTGGTGGATAGGAATGCAACTGACGTCTATAGGAGTTAGCTAATGTCAGTCACCTCTAGGCAAATAAGGACTAACATCAGTTGCTTGTGCAATTCTGGAACTGTCAGTTGCACGAATAGTTTGTTAACGAATCGAGTATTTGCATGTTAAAAGCCAATTTTAGACTTGAAGCTGCAGATCTAATTATTGTAATTAGATGTCTAATTATTGTTTGCATGAGATCTATATAATAGACTCATGGGCTGTATTGTAATATGTGCTAGAGAGTAAGAGAGCAAATATTAGCTCCTTCATAGAGAAGAGAGCATGGTGTGTTCCTCCTAGTGCCACAGTGCCAAGTGTGGGTGCTGGTTTGGAGAATCAGAAGGATTCTTCATGTATGTAGGATCTTGGTCAGTAGGTATGCAAGGCCACATTTAGAGATCTACATGGTAAGTAAGATCATTGATCTGCAGGTGTATGTGTGTGCAAGGTCTAAGGTTTGTAGGTGTGTAGAACCAAGTTGATCTACAAGTGGCAGCAACATCAAGGTGACAGCAACACAAAAGGAAGCAAGATTAGGTAGGATCTACTTGGAGTACGGTGTGTACTCAATTATTGAGCAAAGAGGAAGGCAAGGTAGATCCTTCCATAAGTAAGATCATTTGAGTTATAGGTTGTTGCAAGTTTAGGGGAGATCTACTTGGAGTACATTGAGTACTTGGAGTGCGTGGAGCACTTGTGGAGTGCATGGAGCACTTATGTACTGACAGTAGTGGATACTGACTGGTTGGAGGTGAAACCAACTCTGTGTTTGAGTTGTGTGTTGGGACTGTAAGAGAGAGAGCTTTGAGGAAAGAATTACTATACACTTGAGGTGTGGGAAGCCTCTAAGAGGTGTGAAGAAAAAGTGGCATCTTCTTTATTGTATTCTTTTTTGGATGAGTATTAATACAATTGGGTAGTGTCTCTCATATTTTGTGTTGTTTCTAAATTCTAGTTACTTGTTACTTCTGGTTAATTCTGCATATTCAGTTGCTTGTATTTGGTAACCAATTATGCTTTCGTGGGGTCCTAACAGTTGGTATCAGAGCTAAGGTTGTAAGGAACAGGTTTTGTGTTTGATTACAGGTCACTCTCAGGGGTTTCTAATTGAGTGGGAGTATAACAATGGTAGAAGAAAGTAAGCTAAGAGTGGAGGAATTCATAGGCACGAATGGTCAATTATGGTGTTATGGAAAGAAAGAGCAGGTAAAGAAAGATTGTTGGTTAGATGAAGATCAACATGAAAGAACTAATGAAGTAGATGTTATAGGTGTTGTTGCATAGGATGCTCTGGGATGTTTCTTGGATAAAGTTGAATCTTGGTCAATAGATTCTATTGCCTCTTTCCATGCAGCCCCAAGTAGAGGGGTTGGTGAGCCTTGTCACATGGTTGGCAAAGGGGAAGTGTTGTTAAAATTGTAGGCGGCCAACACATGGGTGTTAAAGAAGGTCATGCAGGTCCTAGTCTTGAAGATGCAGCTAATTGCTTCAGGGAAGTTGGGTGATGAGAGATGCACAAGAACTCTCATAGCGGATGCACTTGAATTAGCTGGTGGTAACAAAGTAGGTATCCTTTATCTATCTACTTATATTAATAATTTTTATTCTATTGTGAAGATGTGGCTTTGTAGGCTTGGTCACATGAGAAAGAAGGAGATGCATTTTCTTAAGCAAAAGATAGATGTGTTTGACAGACTTAAGAACTGGAAAGCCTTGGTGTTCTTGGAGGAGATGACAGACAGAGATCAGCGGAGGGGGTTGGATACTTCTAAGCAAGGCAATTTGGACATGGGTATGATTTAAAGAGAGCTCATAGGTAAAAAGTCATCACTCATAGGTGAACACAGTTACCAACATTGATCAAGGGGAACTGGCATCGAACAGACAGGTGCCAATGTTGGTCATGTGCATACTAGAACCAGTGGTGTCAAGCAGGGTGGCTATCGGCCTCAGTCATAGAATTGACATCAATGACTAGGTAAGACTAATGTTAGTTAGGAAACTGGTGTTAATAGAAAGGATAGTCACATGGGAATCGATGTCAGTCAGATGTAGATTGTGTGGTGACTGAGGTCGGTCATTGTAACAAATTTTGGGTGGACAACAAGCTGTCAAGGAGTCTCAAATGCCCATATGGAAGACTAAAAGTGGTAAGTAAGCCTCAAATTCATTGTTCCTCTTCTTTATACTCATTACTCACTACAGAGTAGGAAGAATCTAGGAAATAGTGGGAGCATGGCATTATTAGGATGCAAAACCAAATGGGAGATTTGGTAGGGTTGCCAGCCAATATGAAAACACTAAAAGATGAATGGATACCTTAGTTAAATAATAGAGAGAATGGACATGTGAGATGGAAGACCACATCATATGGTCTTGAGGAAGCTGCAGGATAGTGGTACAGGTTTTGACAAGTGGATGACAAAGCAGGGCTTTAGTCAATGTCAGTGTAACCATTGTGTTTGTCTTACCAGGTGGATGATGATTGCAACATTATCTTGTTACTGTATGTGGATGGTATGCATGCTGAATTGTCAAACATACAGGGTTTTGCTGAACTAAGGGTAAGGTTAGTTCAGTGGCATGTCATGAGGAATTTGGAGCAACAAAATTCTTTGTCATGAGAGACATGGAAGATCACAGGTTGATTTTGTCTCTAATGGGAGCTGATGTGAATCAGGTGTTGGCGAGGTTCAATATGGAGGATGCAAAACTAGAGCACACCAAGGGCTGGATAGTTCAGTGTCTAAAATCACATGAGGTCTGGTATAGACCTGAGTTTGCCCAAGCAGTGGGTGCTGTCAGAGAGTTAGGAGCCAATTCAGGGAAGTGGGTTCTCAGGTATTTGAGAGGGACCAGCAGTAAGTATACATGCTATGCAGGGTTAGGACTTCACTACATGGGTTTGTAGGTTTGGATGTGGTAGGTTACTCAGATGATAGGTGGTGCACCACAAATTATGTGGTGGATGGTCTTCAAGATTGATCTTGAAGAGGGATACAAGCTAGGAAATAGATTAGATAGGGTACAGGTATAGGTACAATGCATCTATTTATCTCCAAGTGGGAGATTGTTAGGTTATGGAGCTAAAAGCTTCACTAATGCAAATAGGGATGGAGGTTGCTGAGAGGTTGACGAGTGTCATAGTCACTAGCATCAGTTAGGCTGACTGACGTCGGCCAGTGGTGGACAGGAATGCAACTGCCATCGACAGGAGTCGACTGATGTCGATCACCTCTAGGCAGACAGGGACCGACGTCGGTCACTTGTGCAGTTCTAGAACTATTGGTTTGCATGAATAGTTTGTTAATGAACTAAGTGTTTGCATGTTAAGAGCCAATTTTAGACTTGAAGCTGTGGATCTAATTATTGTAATTAGATGTCTAATTATTGTTTGCATGAGATCTATATAATAGACTCATGGGCTATATTGTAATGTGTGCTAGAGAGTAAGAGAGCAAATATTAGCTCCTTCAGAGAGAAGAAAACATGGTGTCTCCTCCTAGTGCCATAGTGCCAAGTGTGGGTGCTGGTTTGGAGAATCAGAAGGATTCTTCATGTATGTAGGATTTTGGTCAGTAGGTGTGCAAGGCCACATTTGGAGATCTACATGGTAAGTAAGATCATTGATCTATAGGTGTATGTGTGTGCAAGGTCTAAGGTTTGTAGGTGTGTAGAGCTAGGTTGATCTGTAGGTGGCAATAGAATCAAGGTGACATCAACACAATAGGGAGCAAGATCAGGCAGGATCTACTTGGAGTACGGTGTGTACTCAATTATTGAGCAAAGAGGAAGGCAAGGTAGATCCTTCCATAAGTAAGATCATTTGAGTTGTAGGTTGTTGCAAGTTCAGGGGAGATCTACTTGGAGTATGTTGAGTACTTAGAGTGCATGGAGCACTTATGGAGTGTGTGGAGCACTTGTGTACTGGCAGTAGTGGATACTAACTAGTTAGAGGTGAACACCAACTCTGTGTTTGAGTTGTGTGTTGGGACCGTAAGAGAGAGAGATTTGAGGAAAGAATTACTATACACTTGAGATGTGGGAAGCCTCTGAGAGGTGTGAAAAAGTGGCATCTTCTTTATTGTATTCTTTTTTGGATGCATATTAATACAATTGGGTATTGTCTCTCATATTCTGTGTTGTTTCTGAATTCTAGTTACTTGTTACTTCTGGTTAATTCCACATATTTAGTTGCTTGTATTTGGTAATCAATTGTGCTTTTGTGGGGTCCTAACAGCAATGACATATGATTATTATTCATTAATGAAGAATCACACTTGGGATTTGCTCACACTTCCTAAGAGAAGAAAGTTGGATAGGTGCAAATGGATTTATTGCTCTATAAAACTAATGGGTTTATTGATAAGTATAAGGCACATCTTTTTATAATAGGGTTATCATAGGTCAAAAGTATTGAGTACTCTAAGATTTTTACACCCATATCTAGGATGGATTCTATTCACCTTGCACTTTATATTGATACATCATAAGGTTGGCAAGTATATCAAATGGATTTTAAAATTGATTTCTTGCATGAGGAAATCTATATGGAGTAGCCTATTAGGTTTGTTCATAATTATTCTCTTGTTTATAAAATTAGGATGTCTCTTTATGGTCTCAAACAAGACCCTTGGGATTGGTATGAGAAGATGGATTCATTTATTATCTCCATTGGATTTGTTCACTAACACTCTGATCCCACATTATGTATTCAACATATTAAGGATGACATTGATATACTAGTTTTATATTTTGATGATTTTATTATCAGAAGAAGCTCCTCATCTCAGATTCAAACTATTTTTTAGGCACTTTTGGCACAGTTCAACCTGATATATTTTTATATTTTGTATTTATTCCTTGGTTTACTGATTTCACAGTCAGATACTGGGATTTATTTGAGTCATCAAAAGTATACCCTTGATATTCTTAAACATTTTGACATGGATGATTATAAGCCAAGTCCTCCTTTTTAGTCTAGAGTGACTCTCACTACCTCTTGTACTACTCCAATTTGTGATCATACATCATATAGGTAGATGGTTGGGAGTCTTATGTATTTGAACCATACTCACCTCAACATTTCATTTATAGTTAGGCTTGTATCTAGGTTTGCACATGAACCTGATGATAGTCATTGGCAAGATTCTAAAAAGATTTTATGATATCTATGAGGCACTACTCATTTTGGATTACACTATATCAAGATTTATACTCAGTTGATTAGATATAGTGATTCAAATTAGGTAGGTGTTCTTGATGATAGGTGTTCCACTTATAGCTACATATTTTGTCTTGTTTTTTCACTTATTGATTTGTTGTGAAAGAAGCATTAGGCTATTTCACTTTCATCTATATAGGTTGAGTACAAGGTAATAATTATGATGGGTCAATAGATTCTTTGGCTTTGTTAGTTATTGATAGAGTTTGACTTCACATAGGATTCATCCATTGTACTTTAGTGTGACAACTAGAGTGAAATTCACATATGTCACAACTAAGTTGAGAATTAGTAGACCAATCATATTGAGGTACATATGCACTTCATTCATCAACACATTTAGGATGGAGTTTTTAGCTTGGAGTAAATTTTGACTCAATAACAAGTTATAGATATCTTCACTAAGCCTTTTGCATCACCTTGTTTTCTTGAGTTGCATAACATGCTTGGGGTTTTAGAAGTTGTTCTTAGGGGGTGTTATTGAGGACATATTCCTTCTTCATTTCATGAATACATATTGTACATGAGTACCTTATTAGGCCTAGTTGTTGGGACTCATATTGTGGATATGCCATTATTTATTTTTTTGGATTTTGTTAGCCCATAGATTCACTTGAGTAGGGGGTGTTAGAGTATGTATTTCATGTATTTATCATATTTTTTAGTGTATTATATATATATTTCATCCTTTTGTGAGTTTGTTTAATGTGAGGATTTATTCCACATTGTCTAGTTAGGCTAGTTTTGTGTTTTGACTTACCTACTTTTGTAAGGGCTTTCCTTTGTACTAGAATATCTTATTTCTAAAAAACACTTGACTTGCATTGTTTTGTAATGAATTGTCTATAGCTTCATTGTGTGATATTTTTGATGTTATCACATCTAAAATTAGGTTGGAATGTTCGTTCAAAATTCGTAACAATTACAACAACCAATTATAGATCATGAGTGGGATAATTATTCTCATGAGTCTTGAGCTTTTTGGACTCATAGGTAACCACATTGACATATTGAGTCAAAACAACATCAATACCCACTTTTTAGGCATCAAAATAAACTTTAAAGTTACCATTAGGATTAAATATTGTTATAATAGGAGTTAAGGTAAGCAAACATTTCAACTCTTAGAAAGTTGATTCACACTTTGAAGTATAATAAAATTTATTACCTTTCCTTTATAGAAAGGTTATAGGATTAACAATTCTTAATAAATCTTGTTAGTTTTTTTTTTATTAACCTACAATCCCCATGAATCTTCTCAATTCATGTACATTATTTAGATTTGACCATTCATTAATGACTATAATATTTATAGGATATAGTACAAGTCTATCTTTATAAATCACATGTCCCAAGTAGTGGATTTATGTTTTAAAGAAAGAACATTTTTAAAAATTTCCAAACAACTTGTACTACCTCAAACATTTCAACACTAGTCTTAAGTGTTGTTCATGTTCTTGTTTATTCCTAAAATAGATTACGATGTCATCTAAAAATACCAACATAAATTGGTCAATATAATCTTGAATCATGTTATTTAAAGTCATGAAAGTGATAAGATCATTAGTTAGTCCAAAGTGCATAATCATAAATTCATAATGTCCATATCTAGTTCTAAAATTTGTTTTATGGATATCTTCATCCTTAATATGTAGTTAATTGTACCTTGATCGAATATATATCTTTGAAAACATAACTGTTCCTATAATTTGATCAAAGAGATCATCAATTATAGGAATGGGATACCTACTATTAATTGTGACCTTGTTGAGAATTCTATAATCAATACATAGTTTGAGCATCTTATCCTTCTTCTTCACAAAAAGCACCATAGCTCCCCAAGGCAATACAATAGGAAGTATCATTCCTTTATCTAATAGTTATTGTAGATAAAATTTAAGTTCCCTTATATTATACATGTTCATATAATAGAGTTATTTATAATTAGGTGTTACCCTATATGTTACATCTATTTCAAAGTCAAATACTCTATGAGGAGGCAATCTAGGAAGTTCTTCTAGAAAAACATCCACAAATTCTTCCTAAACAAGGTATTCTTAGAGAGTAGTGTTTATTTCCTCAACAATATCATTATATTTTAAGGCATAAAATTAATATCCTTTTCTTAGATCCTTATTTATTCGTAAAATTTAGAGTACTCTTTGAGTTTAAGGTTTCATGATCCCTTGAATAATTATAATAATACCTTTATCATCTACACATTAGACTCTCTTATTATAAAATTCAAGATTAGCTTGATGTACTTGTAACTAATATATGCCTAGGATGATATCATAGGATCCTAAATTGGAAAGTAATATGTTTAGACAAGTATTAAAATTACCCAATTTTAGTTCAACTTGCTCTAGACATTCATTTATAACGACTTTCTTATTGGTGCCAAATTATACTTTCCATCCTTATCTAAATCTAGCTGGGGTGGTTTTACACTTTAAATCATTAGCATGAGAAATGAAATTATTTTTTTCTCCTAAATAAATAAAAATAGAGAATAAAAAACTATAAATTATACCTTTAGTCTCAATGGGTGTTGATTAAAATTTAGCATTTCTATTGTCTACAACTACATAAACCTTGTGATTACCTTTTACTTTAGGTCAATCCTTGTGGTAATGGTTATCAACGCATTCACAACACATCACAATAATATTTTTTGGAAGATGAAATGTATTATATCCTTCTAATATTTCTCTTAGAGTCACTCTTCTTGAAATTCTTATTATTGGAGGAATTGATGACTTAAACTTTCCTTGCAAACTGTTGTTCTAAAATTTTTGTCTTGTCTTTTGGCAAGGCTTCTCTTTTTATTCAACATGGTGTGATAATTACAAAATAGTATATAAGGTTTTTGGATAAATAATGTTTACATCATGCATGACTATCTCATTTAAAACTAGTTTAAACTTGGTGACCTTTGTTTATTCATGTAACGTACATGTTTTAGAAGTCCCAAAAACTTATTCTTATACTAAAAAACTGACATAGTTCCTTATTCAATAGCTAGAACTTCGTGATATTTTACTCTTTATAGATGTTGTTTAGATACCTTATTATGAATTATTTTTAAAAAATTTGTTATTAAAGATTCATGGAATTTTAAAATTTGAAAGCACAAAAATGGTTCCACCGTAAATTTGCATCAACCACCAAATGGTAAGCTCTAATGTTTGGTTTGATGCTAGAACTCATGTTATGCAGAGTGAAATACTTCTATAAATTAATCAACCATGACTCAATAACATTATTGGTGTCTTTAGTAGAGAATATGGGAGGAGAAAACTTTCTCATCTCCTTAATGATGGGATCTAAAATGTCATGTTCCATGGATGCTCATCATTAAACTCTTTTCCTGCCCTCTTTCTTACAAATTTTCTATGTGGGTCAACCTTTGAGCATAACCTTCCATTTGATCTTGAATATTATGTAATGTACCAATGATATCATATAATACAACATTTTATTCTTCAAAAACTAGTTGTTTTGGGTTATTCTAATTTTGAGCATGGATTCCATTATGATCAAAATTAACATCAATATGTGCATGTTCATCTAGGCCATGATTATCAACCATATCACTTTTGGTGTTCTAATTTTCTTATTTTTCTCTAGTTATTAACATTTTGGAATATTTAAAAATACATGTTTAGACAAAATATTCCATAAAAGTATTTAAACAAAGGCTCTGATACCAACTATCACAACCCTAAATTTTGAGATTTTAAAAACCTACTTTTTAGGAGTTATGCTCATATATTCCAACACTAGAGTCATTCAATGGTTAAGTTACACTATACAACTAATATTAGTATGCACATTCCATCATAGGTTAGTGTGAACCTTATTAAAAAGAGAGGAACATAATTAACCATATGAGGTTAAGTACCTAAGATTAACTACTTTTGTGTAGAAGGTCGTTAATGACCAATTAAGTCATTTAAGATCTTAAAATAGCCCTCCCAGTTACAAAAAAATACAAATCATTGCTTATTTTAAACATGCTTGAAAATATGATAAAATATAATCATATAAAAATGACACTTGAGTGATAAGAGAATTACTTGAGACCACCTATCCACACCTTAGCCCTAGACCTATCTTAGGACCTATTTAGACACTTATGCAACCTTTGTGTAAGCCACATGCATCATTAAACATTCTTAAAATAGTCCCACATCCTCACTTTAGCATCTTGGCCCCTAGTGCCTCAATTTATTCCACTTAAACACTAATATCATAACTTAGAGAGTAGTGCCAATTATGGTGTTAGGATCCCAATTTGGGCACTATTATCCTTTTCCCAATTTCTATCATCAATGTATATCTTTTCAAATTAAAAACTACTAGGTTTATCCTAGACCTCTTTTAAAACATGTACAAAGACTAGAATAATATATACATGAATATTATCCCTTTATTTACTAGATACAAATCATATGCAAATACACACAAATTAACTCATAACAAGTTGTGCACAATCAAGGTTATTAATCCCTATTTTCCCCTACTCCTGCATATAGCCTTTTACAACATTCTTAAGCTTAGATTACTCATATTTCAATTATAAAGTACACTCAAAAAACTCAAACTAGTATTCATATCAATTTCATTTGTAGTTACACCAACACTTTGGTGGGGTGAACTACATTAGGATTTATCCCTCCTCAGAGTATTGGTATGTAGTCAAATCTTATCATAGCGGGGTGTTGAGGATGTCTATCCTACCCAATAACATCACACTTTGATACTTGTGCTAATCAAATTTCAGAACAACATGGAGGTCTAGGGTTTACATATAAAATTAGTCAAAACAACTCATTGACAAGGAGCCAAAACTCTATGCACAAGAATAGGCTTGGTAGATTTAGACATAGGTGCACCTAAAAACTCATAATAATTTTATATAGAGAGTAGTAACACCAAAAAGAAGACACTAGCACCATTAGGGCTACTACCTCATTAGGGTGCTATAATATATGAAGGGTTTTAACACTTAAATCCCATTTATGACACTTAAATCAGCTCCTATCCTAGTTTATAACCTCCAGGTCTTTTATCTCAATCATTTTTAGCTAAGTACTTGCTTATATATTTATTGCTATTGTTAGAATAATCAAACTATTTCAATTCTATTATAAATAATTGGTTATATCTATTGCTTATTTTTACTCTAAGTTATCATAATTAGACCTTTTAACAACCAGGGCTTAATATTCATAACCCTAAGAAAATTAAATCATTTGGTGAACCTAATTTACTTTGAATAGTACAAAAACCTTAACCCTGAAAATCCCTAAGGTTTATATTTCTAGCCTTATAAGACACATTTAGATTTTAGATACCTATATTTTTTGATTTATATTTCATAAAATCATAATAATAATGACAAATTAAGTTCATCACTTTTTAATACAAAGTTTTATAGCTTCCTTTACATGCTTGTTTCTTTTCATTTAGAATGAATTCAAAGATGACATAAACATATGTACATGTTCTTTTATATCAGTTAAAATGTATGTCATATTTCATTTTATCTCTAGCATGTTATCATTCTCTTTTGCAAAATCCAATTAGGAAATAAATCCTTACATACATAGAGGATCTATTACATAAGCTAACAACTAGGTTTCAATTTTGAATGTCATATCTTATGCACAAGAAAGAATATCCTTCTCCTCCTCATCTCCATGAGGGTGATAACTTTCCATTTAACTAGGTCCATGATATCACTCCTACATGATATGAATTAGCCTATACTATTGTTATTAATTCCCATACTCAGCCTGTACATGCCTCTACCTCTTCTCTATAGGGTGTGTTCCTACATATTCAATTAAAGGTAATTAGGGTTTGCACTTGTGAGACTCTAAGGGATTAAAATATTAGTATGAGCAGGTTCATTTGAAAATTACAAACTCAAAATCAACTATTACATGAAAAGATTACAATATTGGAAAATAATATTACAAGATAAAATCCTCTAAGGCACACTAGTGTCAATTATGTATATACATATTTACCTAGTCAATTTACGGAAAACAATGTTATACATCAAAACAATAAATCAAAACAAAGTGCATTTACAACTAGTGAATCAAAAAATATGCAAGATCAAAATAATACACAAGATGGGAATAGAGATACTTTCCTCCCACTTAAAAATGAAAATCTTATTATTAATAAGGATGATATTTGATAGAGTTTTAGAGCCAGACTTTGGGAACAACCCCATGATCATGCATAGATTCTACAAGCCATAATGGAAATAAAGAATAAATCAAATAATGATCAATATTTTACTCCCATAAATAAAAATATTATTACATCTACTCTAGGGCTAACTCAGCTTGTACACCAACCCATTTTAACTTAAAAACCTTCAATAATGGCCACACCTCCTATATACACATAAAATTTATAGACTTTATTAATTACTGACGTTTTCTCTATTATAGGAACCTATTGAGTCTCAATCTATCTAAGTGCACACCTTAAAGGTTGCATCATGAAAGGTGTGGACATACCATTGGTGCTTTGTAAGATTGTTGTCCCTTATACCACCAATTATAACTAAAATAAACTTATCCTATGCACTTCCCTAAGATTTGACACCTTCTTTACACATTCCTCAAAATAATTCACCACTTTAAACAACTCCTACCTACGCTAAAAACTTTTTTTGACATTTTCCAAACAAAGTTGACCTAGGCTGACCTTGTACTTAAAATATATTAACATATTACGGGTCTTGGTCAGCCTCAGGTGACCCAATCTAAAACCTAACCTACTTTTATTAATTAATGATATAAGGTTGAATGGGATGACTCTATCAGCTAAAATTTTATAAGTATTTAGTGTTAGATATAGCTATATACACATCATTTTTACCATTTATTAGAGATAAAAATATAGTAAATCATTCGTTTGTGTTTATTTTCAATCTACTCTTCCACCATTCTACTTAATGAGTCATTACTCAGGGTTTACACTTGGAAAATAATTTTGTCTTGTGGAAAAGGCTTGGATGCTTTGGCCTATATTAATGATCCTTAAAAACCACAACAACCTCTTGTGAGGCACCTTTGTCCAAGGGAAATATTAAGTCTTGACAGGTTCCTCTTCAAGGCAAGTGTCTCTAAATCTTGATCCTCTATTTTAGTCGATATAATTAGCATAATTAATGTCTTTTGAATGTATTTATCTCTCCATGCATTATGGTTATATCTATATCAACTTAACTAGAATTATTTTATGCATGTTTAATTTTATGTTTATTACCCCTTTTTTGTGCCACATGCTTTGTGAGCACTAGGTTATATTTTACTTTACTTTGTGAATAAGAAAACATAGGACCTAACAAGGGTTATTTCATGGTGTTCCTTGATTAGAGGATTTATAACTATCTCTAGTGATATTATTGTGGTAAGGGACCCCTTGGTTAGGTTTAGTAGATCCATCTTGGTCATGACCCCTATTGTCTAAATGTACCAATAAGTATAAGGGTAAGTGTGTTTTCTCTTCTCTGAGATAGGATTGATTTGTAGATCAACTTCAATTTTCCTTTTATACATTCTAGTGAAATTGACATGAATCTAACCCTTGTAAGTTTTCTTTCATGCATTTATTTATTATATATTTTTATTTTTATAGGATTGTATCAAACCTATCGATACAGTCTAACATTCTGTGCACATGTTCAACACATAGTCACTCTTATCGACTCTATATTTATCTATACAAGTCTTCTCCAATAATAGGTAACTAGATCAATAAAATTAACTCAATTATGTTTTTCAACCATCAGTTTATAGACTTCATTGACCTAGTTAACTCTATTCATAACTTATTTTTAGCATATAGGTTTTGTAGACTTCCTCAATCTAATCGACTCTGTTAGTAGAATATAAAAATTAACATTTGAGTAACACAACATAAAATTAACAAAATTAAGCATCTTTAAAAATTATTAGGGTCATTCTTACCTTCTTATTCATTTATTTTTTCATTAATAGTCCCACTTTTTATAGTTTGTATTCTATAAAATTGTAACCCTATAGTGAACTTGGTTGACTAGATTGACACATTTTTGTAGCTTTCTTTCTATCTAGAAGACTCATTTGACCTATTCAAATGTGTTATTTTGGATATTTATTCCATAGACAACATTGAACTTGTTGAATCTATTATGTACTATTTATATAAATTATCACTTGAACTAAATTTTTACTCTTCACAAATAAAGAAATTAACCTATCTTGTTAGCAATTAATTGACTTTTCATTTTTGTTTCTTTCTTGATTATAGTAACAAACATAGACTAAATAGAAGGATTTTAATTTAATGATTTAGTCAAACTATTTTTTATTTTTCACACACTTTCAAATCATTTAACACAAAAAATCATTAAAAATTTCTTCCCAAGGTCTACCTACTTGGATTTCATCACCATGGGGGAAGCCAACTTGGTTTTCTAGACAAGTATAAATAAGTGGTTGATGGTATATATTGGAAAATCAATTGACACCCTTATCACTATCATATTGTGAAGTAAGGGGGTAGGCCCCAATACCAAGGTAGTACCATCACCAATACAAATCCTTTTCAACCTAAACTACAAGGGAATTGATATATTGGTTAAAGGTCTCACCTGAGTAGTACAAGGGAAGGTCTAATATTATCCTAAACAACCATGAAGAATTTATTAATAAGGGGGATGAATATTATTAATTAATATAATTAACTGATATTTTAGGTTTCTCACCCTTTAGAATATTTACCGATTGGCAAAGCTTATGTTATGTGTTGGTGTTTATGAACACTAAACTCATCTAATTAAGTAATGAACATGTGATTAAATCCACTCGAACAAGCAACATGGGGTAGATAATTAATAAGGGGTGCAATTTAAGGGTGTCACCTAAGTGGTATAAGAGAGGGTCCAAAATCATCCTCAAGAACAATGAATAATTTATTAGAAAAAGGGATTAATATTATTAATTAATTTAATAATTAAATAATATTTTGGGTTTCTCACCCTTTAGAATCTTTATCTATTGGCAAAGCTTATGTTGTGTGTTGGAGTTTATGAACACTACACTCATCCAATTAAGTAATGAATGTGGGATTAAATCTACTTGAATAAACATCATGGGATGGAGAATTAAGAATAGGTCCAAGTTAATGGTCTCACCCGAGTAGTACAAGGGAGGATCCAATAATATCCTCAATAACCATGAAGAATTTTCTAGTAAGGGGGATTAATATTATTAAGTAATTTAATAATTAAATACTATTTTAGGATTCTCACCCTCTATAATATTTCCCTATTGGTAAATCTTATATTATGTGTTACAGTTTATGAACACTACACTTATACAATTAAGTAATGAATTTAGGATTAAATCCACTTGACCAACTATCATGGGGTGAAGAGTTAATAAGGGATGGAAGTTAAGGGTCTCACTTAAGTGGTACAAGGGAAGGTCTAATATTATCCTCAACAAACATGAAGCATTTTTTATTAAGGGAAATTAATATCATTAATTAATTTAATAATTAAATAATATTTTAGGATTCTCACCCTCTAGAATCTTTCCCTATTGGAAATGCTTATGTTGTGTGTTGGAGTTTATGAACACTAAAATCATCAAATTAAGTAATGAATATGGGATTAAATCCACTTGACCAAGAAACGTCAGGTGGAGAATTAATAAGGGGTGAAATTTAAGGGTCTCTCCCAAGTGTTATAAAGGAGGGTCTAATATTATCCTAAAAAACCATGAAGTATTTGTTAATAAGGGGGATTAATATTATTAATTAATTTAATAATTAAATAATATTTTGGGATTCTCACCCTATAAAATCTTTTCCTATTGAAAAATCTTATGTTTTGTGTTGGAGTTTATGAACATAACACTCATCCAATTAAGTAAGGAATGTGGGATTAAATCCACTTGACCAAGCAGTGTGGGGTGAAGAATTAATAAGGGGTGCAAGTTAAGGGTCTCACCTGAGTGGTACAAGAAAGGGTCCAATATTATCCTCAATAACCATCAAGCATTTATTAGTAATGGGGATTAATATTATTAGTTAATTTAATAATTAAATAATATTTTGGGATTCCAACCCTCTAGAATCCTTCCCCATTAGATAAGATTATGTTGTGTGTTGGAATTTATGAGCACTACATTCATCTAATTAAATAATTCAAGGCCTTTATTGAAAATGAAACTAGTCACAAAATCAAGTCCCTCTACTCAAATCATGTGGGGGATAATACACCAATAAAAAGTTCATTACATACCTTATAGATCATGGAATATGTCATCAATACATTGCTCCTTATACACCACAATAGAATGGTGTTTCAAAAAGGTGTAACAATGTCATTGTAGATATATTTTTAATCATGGTTGAGGATGCATAATTTACTTATTTTTATTAGGAATAAGTGTGTCTCAGAACCATATATCTATTAAATAAGTCACCCATCAAAGCTCTTAATGGAATTACACCATAAGAATCATAGATTGGGAAGAATCCAAATGTCTCTCATCTTTGAGTTTTTGGTTACAAGTCACACAGGCATGTCCCAAAGAAGAAAAAGAATAAGTTAGACAAGAAAACCCATGAATACAATTTTGTGGGATATAATAAAAATTTAAAAGCATATCAACTCCTTGATCTAGAGACTATGAAGATACTTATAAATAGGGATGTAATGTTTGATGAGAAAGGTGAAATCAATTCATATTACACACAAACATATGATATAGGCATCAAACTTGTAAACTTTTTAGGTGGAAATAATGATCAGTCAAAATCTCTAACACCACCAACTACTACTCAACATATGCCTAAATGGTATATGAGTACAATTCAAGATGTAAAACTAGATGGACCTCCAAAAAATTCATATATAGGACTAAGGACACATAGTATGAATTTTTCAAAGGTAAATTTTGCCTTAATGAACATAGTTATAGAAACATTTGAGCCCTCTATACTCTATGAAGCCCTAGAGTCCAAACCTTGAAAAAATTCCATGGATGTAGAATATTAATCTCTCATGAAAAATGACACATGGTAGCTTGTTGATACTCCACTAGGGAAGAAACCTATTAGATGCAAATGGTTCTTTATGACTAAATACAAAGCATATGGTAGTATAGATAAGCACAAGGCAAGACTCGTATCAAAGGGTTATGCTCAGAAAGAAGGTATAGACTTGAAGAGACTTTTGATCCTACATCTAAGATAAAGATAATAAAAATGATCTTTAAAATGGTTACAAAATTTGGATAGAAAGTTCATCAAATTGATGTTAAAAGTGTCTTCTTAAATGGAGATCTATAGGAAGAGGTCTACATCATTCAACTAGAAGGTTATGCCAAAGTAGGGAAAGATTAGAAGGTGTGTAAATTCATAAAATATCTATATGGTCTCAAATAGGATCCTATAACTTGGTATATAAAAATTGATGAGAATATCATAAATAATGGATTTTAGAGGAATCTATATGATCCCAATATCTACCCAAAAAATCAAGGGGGATAATATTATCATTATTATTGTTTTTGTTGATGATCTAGTCATCACTAGTAGCTCAGTGAAGATGATTAATACAACAAAGAATGATCCTAATCAATAATTTGACATGATAGATCTTAGGCTACTACACTAATATCTTGGATTATAATTATGGAAAACAAAATGCCACATATTCATGTCTCAGATGAAGTATAACAAGACATTACTCAAGAGGTTTTGTATGATGGATTTAAAACTAATGGCTATACCTATGGAGACAAGACTTCAACTATATCACTTAGATCCATCACTAATAGTATATTCCACTCTTTATATTTAGTTTATTGGGAGTTTCATCTACCTCACATATACTAGGATAGATATTAGGTATGCTTTTAGGTATATTTATCAGTTCATATATGAGCCAAATGTAAGACACTAGAAAGTAGCTAAGTAGGTATTGTGATATATTCAAGTAAAAATGGATTATGGACTAGAATATAATAATAATGACAAGTTTTTATTGACATGATACATGGATGCATATCATGTAGGTTTAATTGATGACATAAAATTCACTTATGGGTTTGTATTCTTTATAGGATTTGATCCAATCTCATGGGGAAGCAAGAAGTAGAAATTTGTTTCTTATTATTATACTAAAGTATAATGTCATGATTTAAAAGGAGATATCTATGAGGTGATATGGATACATCACATGCTAGTAATATAGGGAGTTCTATAGACTCAACCAATAATTTTGAACTATGACAATCAGGGTGTTCTTAAACTTGTTCACAATCCAATGTTTCATGAATCACTAAGCACATTGAAATTCAAGCCCATTTCATACATGAACATGTTCAAAAACATAATATCAAGATCCAATATTACCCCACTCAAGATTAGTCTGAAAATGTATTCATGAAGTCACTTGAATGTGATAAGTTTGAGGTGTTTAGAAGTTCTCTCTCTTGTACTCTCCAAACTATAATGAATTTAGGGGGAATTTTAGAATAAATTAATTAACCATAGCTAGTTTATTATGTAAACATGGTTATTATCATATAAAAAAACCACATATTATTTTAGGTTGGTTGTTAGTTATTGTTAGTCATAATTTGTATTTAGGATATTTTGAATTATTATTAGTTTATTTTCTCATCCTATTTAGTAGGACTATTATGATCATATGTAGGATTATAAATACATCCTTGTAATTCATTATTTATTAGATGAATGAATCATCCTTGATTCATGCTTAAAGATTCTATTTAAATATAAACTCAAGTTGTTATAATGGTTATGTTCTAAACTTAATGTTAGTTTTTTGTTTAATTGACAAACAAATCAAAACTTAAATCAACAAAAGTAAATAACTAACAAATCACTGTACTTCAAAAGGGAGAAAAATACAACTCAAGACCATACATTGTCAAACAAAAGACTTAGGTATGACCATCATTGTATTATGCTAATAAGTTTTACCTAGATAATCTATTTTATCCACTTTCAACCAACTTATAGTACCAACCTATCTCATTGAAATAAAACCTGCAAGCATGCCCATAAAAATATCAATAATATCTAAATTTACATATAATCATGCCAATGATAAATATTTATGATGCTGAAATAAATAAATTAAATTAATTTCATTAATAATAGTAATAATAATGTTATGAAATAATCACAATGTCCATAATAGTGCTAATACACATATGAAATTAGAGTAATAATGATGATTAAAAGTCTAGACAGGGGTGTTCATGACACTACCCTCCCTTAATAATGACATCATCCTTTGGGCCTTACAATAACTGAAGATAAATATACAAAAAATAATTTCATCTTCTTAGGTATCACTCCTTCCTCCCATTTTATCCCATTAGACTAATACTTGATGCAATTTTATTTTTCATAAATCATTGCTGCATTAAGCCATAATATTGATGGGATACAACTGAATTATTTCCTCATCTTCCACCTAAATATTATTAAAATTTAGAATATGTGATGGATCTAAAACATATTTTATTAATAATTCTACATGAAAAACATCATGGATTATAGATAGGGAAGGAGAAAGAGCTACATGATAAGCCACCAGGATGATCTTTTTCACTATATCAAATGGTCCAACATAGTCTGTTGCTAACTTAGAAGCTTTTCCAAACTTGATTGAAATTTTATAAAGTATAACTCTCAAAAATACCTTATCAATAATCTCAAATTAATTATGTGATATTATCAAATTTTCATAAAATTTTTGCTAATAAGAGTTAGCTTATAATCTTATATGTATGATAACCATTTTCTCATCATAATCTTACAAAGTTTAAGGATATGAAAACATGTGGTTTTACAAGTTATTCTAGCCTAAGTGAGTTATACACTTTTACCCATACAAGGATTCAAAATGTACCATATTTATTATTGAATGGTAAGTATTTTTATATGAAAATTCTACCAAGTGAAGAAAATCTTGCCACTTTTATTGTTGATCCATGATGTACGTTCCCAACATGTCTTCAAAAACCATATTCAAACTTTTAGTTTATCCATCCATTTCTAGATTATAGGCTAAACTAAATTTTAAATTTGTAGTAAAGATAACCATTATGGTTTTCCAAAATTGAGAAGTGAACAAATTATCTCTATTTGAGATAATCACTTTTGGTATACCATGAAGATGAACTACTTCCTTAACAAATATTTTGGCAAGGATGGTAGTATCATCCATAATGTTTCTTGCTATAAAGTGATCCACTTTTATAAGTTTATAAATCCCAAATATGATTAAACCATGTTTATTTAAAAGTTAAAATAATCCCATGATGAAATCCATGGATATTACTAACAATTTCATTTCCATAATAGAATGGGGATAAAACAATCCTCTAGGATAACCATGATTAGATTTCACACATTGAAATTTGAAACACTTGGTTACATATGCAAACACATCTTTCTTTAAACCAAGCTAGAAATAAATCACTTTCAAATCTTGTGTCATTTTATTTACACAAATATGAGAATAATTAGCTGCAACATGCACTTCACTTAACACTTATTCCATCCATCAAATTTCCTAATTTTGGAACTACAATTCTACCTTTATATCTTAGAAAACCATATAAATCAACCAAAAAATTACAATAAAAACTTTTTGATCTCATTTCACCACATATTTTTAGGCATTCCATGTCTAATTTATATTATTTAAGAATATAATCCTTGAAATAAGACCTCATAATAGAGAGAGTAGTAATGTTGGATCTCCTGCTTAATGTATCAACCACTCTATTCTCCTTTCCCTTTACGTAATAAATATTAGTATCAAAATTATTGATAAATTATACCAACCTTATTTGCCTTGAATTAAACTCATCTTGAGAAAATAAGTAAACAAGTAATTTATGTTCTAATTTAATCTTAAAATGCTTTCTTAATAGGAAATGTTTCCACTATTTTAGTGCATAAATTACAAAAACTAATTCTAGATCATGAGTGGGATAATTGTGCTCATCAGTCTTGAGTTTTATAGAATCATAACCAACCAAATTTACATCTTGATTCAAAAAAAAATTAATACCCACTTTTTAGGTATCAACCAAAAGTTTAAATCTACCATTATGATTTGGTATGGTTAAAAAAAGATCTATGGTAAGCAAATATTTAAACTCTTGGAAAGTTGATTCACACTTAGAAGACCAATGAAATTTATTACCTTTCCTTTATAAAGATGTTATAGGATTAATAATTATTGATAAATCTTCTAATTTTTTTTTGTATTAGCTTACAAGCCCCATGAATCTTCTCACTTCATGTACATTCTTTAGAGTTGGCCATTCTTTAATGGTTATAATATTTGTAGGGTCTATTGCAAGTCTATTTTCAAAAATCACATGTCTCAAGTAATAGATATATGTTTGAAAGAATTAACATTTGGACAAATTTACAAACAACTTGTATTTCCTCAAATGTTGCAATACCATCCTTAAGTGTTGTTCATGTTCTTGTTCATTCCTAGAATAGATTAGGATGTCATCTAAAAATATCAAAACAAATTGGCCAAGATAATTTTGAAACATGTTTTTAATTAAATTCATAAAATCTACAAGAGCATTAGTTAGTCTAAAGGGCATCACCATAAACTCATAATGTCCATATCTATTTCTAAGGTAGTTTTATGAACATCTTCATCCTTGATATGCAATTGATGGTACCTTGATCAAATATCTATCTTTGAAAATAAAACTAATCCTTTAATTGGATCAAAGATATTTTAAACTATAGTAATGGGATACCTATTATTAATTATGACCTTTTTGAGCATTATATAATCAATGCATAATCTGAGCATCCCATCCTTCTTCACAAAAAGCACCAGAGCTCCCCAATGTGATAAAATAAGATGTATCATTCCTTTATCTAATATTTATTTTAGATTAACTTTGAGTTAAATTAGATTATCCATTTTAATATAGTATAATGCTCTATAATTAGGTACTACCATATATGTTATATCTTTTACAAATTCAAATACTCTATAATGAGGTAGTCTAGATAGTTATTATAGAAAAACATCCATAAATTCTTCCTAAATAGGGTATTCTTGGAGAATAGTGTTTATTTCCTCCACAACCTCATTATATTTGAGGGAATACAATTTATATAATTTTATAATAACCTTCTTAAGTTTTACAAATTAGATTACTCTTTGATTTGAAAGTTTCATTATCTCTTGAATAATTATAATATTATCTTCATCATCTACACATTGTACTCTCCTATTGTAACAATAAATGTTTTTTTGATGTTAATGTAACCAATATATGCCTAGGATGATATCATAAGATCCTAAATGGTAATGTAATAAGTTTATACAAGTTTTCAAATTACCCAAGTTTAGATCAACTTGTTCTAGACTTTAGTTATATATACTTTCTTCCTAGTGCCAAACTCTACTTTCCATATTTATCTAAGTCTAGTTGTGTTCGTTTTACACTTTAAATAATTAAAATGAAAAATGAAACTATTTTTTATCCTAAATAAATTAAAATATAGAATGAAAAACTATAAATTATACCTTTAGTCTCAATGGGTGTTGACTAAAATTTAGAATTTCTATTGTCTACAACTACATAGATCTTATGATTACCTTTTAGTTTAGATAAATACTTGTGGTAATGGTTATAACCAAATTCAAAACATGTCAAATTTTTTTTTTTTAAGATGGACTATATTATATCCCGTGGTAGGTCCATGAAAGCTTGGTTGATTACAAGTTTCAACATTCTTCTACATAAAGGAGTGTGGTTTATAACTCTTATTTTTATGAAATTTATTTCTTGAATTGTAACTCCTTAAAATAGTACTATTAGAGTCAATATTAAATAAATTATTATTATTATATAAATTTATTACTTAAATTTCCTTTCAATCCATTGTTATAAAATTCTTATCTAACTGTTTGGTGAGACTTCTCTTTTTCTTCAGCATGGTGTGTTGATTCTGAAATAATAGATAAGGTTTTTGGATTAGTCATGTTTACATCATACATGAATAAATAATTTAAAACCATTTTAAACTTGGTTAAATTTATTTATTCATGTAATTTACATGTTGTAGGAGTCACAAAAACATATTCTTATACTTAAAAACTGACATAGTTCCTTATTTTAGTAACTAAAACTCTATGATTTTCTTCTCTCTATAGATGTTGTTTAGATAAAATTTTATGAATTAGTTTTTAAATGTTTCCTCTAAAAGACTCATGTAATTATAAACTTCCAAATAACGCAAATGATTCCACCATAAAGCTACATCAACCACTAAATAGTAAGCTATAATGTTAGAACCCATGCTATGTAGAATGAAATACTTCTGCAAATTAATCAACCATGAATCAATGGAGTCACTGGTATCTTCATCAAATAAAGTGGGAGGAGGAAGATTTATCGAATCCTTAACTATGGGATCCAAAATCTCATGTTGCCATAGATTCTCATTATTAAACTTTTCTTCATGCCCATTTTCTTATAAATTTTCTAGGTTAGTCAACATTTGACCATAACCTTCCATATGATCTTGAGTATTATGTAATTCACTAAGGATATCATGTATTATAACAATTTATTCTTATATAACTAGTTTTTTAGGGTTATTATAATTTTAAGCATGGCTGCCATCATGATCAAAATAAATATCAACATGTGTATGCTCATCTAGGTCATGATTGTCAACTGAATCACTTTTGGCATTATGATTTTCTTGGGTTTCTCTAGTTCTTACCATATTAACACATTTGAATATACATGTTTAAACAAAATATTCCATAAAAATATTTGAACAAAGGCTCTAATAGCAAACCTCTAGATTTTGAGTTTTTAAGAACCTACTTTGTAGGAGTTATGCTCATATATTACAACACTAGAGTCATTCAGTGGTTGAGATACACTAAATGATTGACTCTTAGTATTTTCATTACATCATATGTTAGTGTGAACCTTATTAAAAAAAGAGGTAACTAATCAACCATATGAGGTTAAGCAACCAAGATTAACTACTTTTGTGTGGAAGGTTGGTAATGACCAATTAAGTCATTTAGGATCTTAAAATAGCTCTCATAGTCATAATAAAATATAAATCATTTCTTATTTTAAACATGATTGAAAATATGACAAAATTTAATCATATAAAAATGACACTTTAGTGTTACTTGAGAAACCTATCCACACCTTAGCCCTATACCTATCTTAGGTCATATTTATACACTTATCTAGCCTTTGTGCAAGCCACACACATCCCTAAACATTCATAAAGTATTCCTATAACCTCACTTTATCATCCTATCCCCTAGTTCCTTAAGTTATTCCACTTGGACACATCACCATAACTTAGACAATAGCGCTAATGGCTCTAGTATCCCAATTTGGGCACTATTATCCTTTTCCCACCTTTTATCATCAATGGATATATTTTCAAGTAAAAAAATACTAGGGTAAGTCTATACCTCTTTTAAGACTTTAAAAATGAATAAAATAGTATATATACATAAATTTTATCCCTTTATTCACTAGATGGAAATTAGATGCAAATGCACACAAATTAACTCAAAATAATTTGTGCACAATCTAGGTTATTAATCCTTATTTTTACCTAATTCTACATATAGCCTTTTACAACATTCCTAAGATTAGATTACCTATATTTATAGTCTTAATCACACTCAAATAACTCAAACTTACATTCATACTACCTTAAATTTCACTTGTACCAATACATTGATGGAGATAACTACATTAGGCTTGATCCCTCCTTAAAGTATGGTATATAGGCAACTCTCATCACAATGAGGTGTTGAGGATGTCTAGCCTACCCCACTAACATTAAACTTTGCTAATCTTTCCAATTATATTATATAAAAACATGGAGGTCTAGGGTTTACATACAAAATAAGTTAAAATAGCTAACTGATAGGAGTTAAAACTCTATGCATAGGAACAAGCTTGGTAGATTTAGATATAGAGGCACCCTAAAACTCATAACACATATATATAGAGAACACTAACACCAAAAATAGGACACTAGAACCATTGATGATACTACCCAATTAGGGTACTGATACCCAGGAAGTGTTTTAACACCTAGATCCTATTTAGATACTCAAATTAGCTCTCATACTAGTTTACAACCTCTAGATCTTCTCTCTCAATCAGTTTCCAAATAAGTATTTGTTTACATCATTTTTTCTATTTATAGAAAGGTTAAAATAGGTAAATTTTATTACAAATCAAGTTTGTATTTATTATATATTTTTACCCTAATGTACTATACTTAAACCCTTTATAAACCGAGGGCTTATCTTTCATAAGCCTAAAAAAGTTAAATCATTTGGTGAACTTGAATTACTTTTAAAAGTGCAAAAAACACTAACCCTAGGGTTTATATTTCCAACCTTTTAGGACCCACATTCATTTTTTATATCCCTATATTTTTTTATTTATCTTTGATAAAATCATGATAATAATGACAGATGAAGTTTATCACTTTTTAATGCAAAGTTTTCTAGCTTCCTTTGCATGCTTGTTTCCTTTAATTTAGAATGAATTCAAATATGACATAAACACATATGTATATGATGATTTATATTAATTAAAATATATGTCATATTTCATTCTATCTCTAGCATGTGATCATTCTCTTATGTCGAATTAAATTAATAAAAAAATCCTTATATACATATAGGATCTATTACATAAGCTAACAATTAGGTTTCAAGTTTCAATGTCATATCTTATGCACAAGAAAGAATCTCCTTCTCCTCCTCATTTCCATGAGGGTCATAGCTACTTTACATCTAACTAGGTGTAAGTTATCACTCCTCCATGAGATGAAGTAGCCTATACTATTGTTATTAATAACCATAGTTAGTGTATCCATGCCTCCACATATTATCTATATGTCTTATGCCTACATGTTCAATCATATGTAACTAGGGTTTATACTTGTGAGACTCTAAGGGATCAAATTATTAGTATGAATAAGTTAATTTTAAAATTAAAAACTCATAATCAACTATTAAATTAAAATATCATAATTTATTAAAATCAAATTATAAGATAAAATCCTCTAGGGTACACTAGTGTCAATAATGTATATGCATCTTCACCTAGTCAATTTATGGCAAGAAATGTTTATACATCAAAATAATAAATTAAAAAAAAGTGCATATAAAAATAGTGAAATGAAAAGTATTAAGGATAAAAATAATACACAAGATGGGAATTAGGACACTCTCCCCCACTTAGCAATGAAAATATTATTGTTAATAAGGATGGTATTTGATATTCATTCATAAATAGACTTCAGGAATAACCCTATGATCATACATAAATTCTACAAGCCATAATGGAAATAAATAATGAATCAAATAATGGTCAATATTATATTCCCCCAAATAACAATAATATTACACCTAATTTGGGGGTAACTCAGCTTGTAAAACAACCTATTTTAACTTGACACCCTTCAATAATGGCCACACATCCTGTATACACATAATATTTTCAAACTTTATCAATTATTGATGCTTTCTTTCTTTTAAGAACCCATCAAGTCTCAATCTCTCTACATGCACACTTTAAAGGGTGCATATAGAAAGGGGTGGGAATACCATTTATGCTTCATAATATTTTTATCCCTTATACCATCACTTGTAACCAAAATAAAATTCTCCTATGCACTTTACTAATATTTAACACCTACTTTACAAACTCCAAGAAATTCACTACCTTAAACAACCCCTACCTAAGCCAAAAAATCTTTTTGACATTTTATGAATAAATTTGACCTAGGATGACCTTGTACTTAAAATATATTGTCTCAACTAACCCAGTCTGGTACTTAACTTGATTTTATTAATTAATGATATAGGGTTGATTAGGTCAACTCTATCAGCTAAACTTTTGGAAGGGTTTAGGGTTAGATCTAGCTATATGCACATCCTTTTCACCATTTCTTAAAGAGAGATAAAGTTAATCATTCATTTGTATTTTTTTTATAATATGCTCTTCTACCATTCTAAGTAAGGAGTCATTTATTAGGGTTTACAATTATAGAATAATCTTATCTTTTGAAAAAGGCTTGGATGACTTGGCCTATCTTAGTGATCCTTATAAACCACAACAACCTCTTGAAAAACACCTTTGGCCAAGGGAGAGATTGAGTCTTGATTCGTATTCAAGGTAAGTATATCTAACTATTAATTCTCCATTTTAGTAGATAAAATTAGTATAAGTAATAGATTTTGAATGTATTTATCTTTCCATGTATTAGGGTTATATTTATATTGACTCAATTAGAATTATTATATGCATGTTTACTTTTATGTTTATTACCCCATTTTGAGCCACATGATTTGGTGAGAACTATGTTAGATTTAAATCTACTTTATGAATAAGAAAACATAGGACACATCTAGGGTTATTACATGGTGTTGCTTGATTAGAGGATTTGAAACTCTATCTAGTGATATTATTATGGTAAGGGACCCCTTGATTAGTTATAGCAGATCCATCTAGGTGATGACCATGATTTTATAAATGTACCTATTAACCAAATTTGACCCCAAGTCAAATTTGGGTCACCCCATATAGTTTTAACTTTCATATAAGTGTCTAATATTTATCATGGTCTTACGATGGTCTCTGTTGGTCCTAAATTGTCCCATATGGTCATATGTGTCTTTATCTAGTATTGTCCAAGTTCTGGTCTTATGTTCACTTATCTAGTATTATGGTTAAGTACATGCTCAAACATGGTCAAACATGTTAAAAGGTCTAATATGGTATAAAGCTATGTCAAAAGGTTATTTGGACATCATTTGTATCATATTATCATGTATTAATATTTTTTTTCCTCTTAATTATATAAAATATCAAGGAGAGAATGTTTAAAGAAGATTAAAAACTCCCCTAATGTCATAAAAAAGTCATATAAGGATCAGGAATAGTCAAGATCTGATAGAACCTACAATTCAACTCTTAATCTTGGCAAAATGGCACTTTTCAAGCACTCGTATGGCCTTCTAATATTAGTTTTTAGTTTAAATTAGTTTAGAAGTATCTATTTTCATAATTTAGACCATTTTATATATTTGGACCAAGTTTTACTTCTAATTGACAATCCAAACATTTTCCCTCCTCCATCACTTCCTTCACAAGTTTAGGAAGGCAAATTTGCATTGAATGGTATGACCAAGAGAGAGAGATTTAGGATTCAATTTTTTTGCCATTGTTAGGAGTCTAATTAAGATTAAAATAAGTGGATTTAATTTCTCATATTGGTGGCCTATTATTTATGAAAAATCACTAACAATGATTGCATGTCATTATGACATATTCATTTGAGAGGGGTCTATTCTTTCACTTATTTATTTACCTCAAAAATATATGGAGAAGAATGATTTTATGAGTGATTTTTAGAGGTATTGGATATAATTATAATGGTTATTTTATCAGTTGAATCATCTCTATGAGTTGATTTCACTTAGAGGAAAAATTCCTTAGTGTATAGGCTATTTCAAGAAATTCTACTTCAGGTCACTATTTTATCTTCATAATGGTTATATTCAAAGGTTTATAGTGATTAATTATTCATAAAATGTCTCTCAATTTCATGGGATCCATTTCCTTTTGTCTGAAGATGCATTTCTTTATCTATGACCTTCAAGTTTAGTTGCTTTTGGAGACATTATCAGTGTTTGAACAAGTCTACCATAGTTTAATTGATATATTAGGATTAGGTACAAGTGAAATACCATAGTTTGAATTTATTTAGATCACATTTCACTATGTAAGGTATAATAATTTCAAGATGGTAGTTTAATGCACCTTCAAATGAGAGGTCATAATTGTCTCCTCCAATTGCATGTTGTACAGACTATAAGGATAGGTTGGATATGATTATAACTATGGTGGGAGTTTGATACATATCCTCATGTACTTATATAGTCTTAACCACCTCACTAACCTCTCAAAATTTGACCAAACTAATTAGAATTCTCTAATTCTCTATTCATATACCTCTTATAGAAGGTGACTACACCTATAGTTCATGCAATAACAAAGGTGAATTGAAAGGAATAACCTAAGACTTGGTCATGAGGTATATGATGCATTTAAAGGGTGATAATAAGTGTGTAGTGAATTTATAAGTTTTAAAATGTGAAAAAGCTCATAACTTAGTAAAGTAACTCTCTTAGCCCTAAAATAAGTAATAGAGACCTATAGGCCTCAAGCCTATAGGTCCTCATCTAGACCAATATCAACATATAAAAGTCAACCTCTCCTACCTAAATTCAAAGACTCAAAAATGGAGAATATAATTTAATTATAGACATAGATAGTGATATAATCCTTGAAGAAACATTAAGTCACTTGAGGAGTCAAAATGGTCATGAGTTGAGTTAACAACCTAACTCTCTCCTATAAGTCCGTACATACTATTAGGGTAAGTAGAAGTTGGAAATGCCTTTGTCATAAGACTCTCTAGGCCATTTAAATATTGATGATAAGTGTATGGTAGTTTTAAAATGTTGATATGTTTAAGAACTCCTTGAAGAATGGTTTTATAACACTAGATAGTAAAATATGACCTATAGGCCCTAAGCCTATAGGTCCACATTTTGGAGTGAAACTAACACTAAAATCAATCTCAGATAGTGTCACTAAATCTCATATAGGTGAAATAAGATAAAAGTCCTTAAAAAGTAACTAGGTCACTCAAAATCCATTGAAGTTCAAGTGGATTGAGTTCATAGTCTAAAAATCTCCTACACATAGTCATATGCCCTAAAAGAGCACCTACAAGTTGCTAAAGAGATGGGCTAGTGATAAACCTAAATAAAGATAATAGAGAATGTATTAGGAAGTATTTTAACCTATTTTTAATAATAAAAATAAATCCAAAATCAAATTAGGAGGCTAGTTTTGAGAGTAATGGTTCCTAAAAACACTTTATACACAGCCATACCCTAAGAGGCTATCTATAGCCCTAATTTAGGGTCAGTTACTTATTCAAGACCAAAAGTTGAAAAGGAAATAAAATTAGTGTTTTAAGGTTGATTGTATCCATTCAATAATGAAAACAAGTTCATAAGGTAGTGAGGATATTAGGATGTAAAAAGATGTGAATGTTTAAACACCTAACACAATCAAAATCCTCTACAAACGCCTATAGGATGTAGGGTTAGTTTACCTTAAAATAAAAAGGAAAGAGATATAGGTATGAAGGGTGATTGAATCTAATTTATAATATAACTAATTTCTTGTACTTGATTCAAAATCATTGGAAGGTTAACAATGTAGTAGATGAGGTCTCTAACCCAAAGATGCAGTTAAACACCTAAATAACTACCTACATGTTGCTAGTTGAGATAGGCTAATCTCAAGCCTAAGTGAGAAAAAAACATGAAATGAGGGACTATGAGGTCCAAATAATATTTAATAAATGTAATAATGTATTTTTATAACAAAATGGAATAAAATGAAGATTGATCATAACTAGGTTCTAAACTCATACACAGTCATGAAGAAAGGATACACAGTCTGACCCTACAATTTAGTCTTGAGAGAGAATGAAGGCTTTAGGCATATAAAGGAATGATTATAAATTTGAAATTATTACAAGGGGTAATAATTATTTATAAAATACATACATAGTCTTTTTTAGGTTAGATAAATAGTGGAAGTACTCATTGTTTTATCTCAGACCTTTCCCACTCCTTGGGCAAAGGGTAGCCATGGGACTAAGAGAGATTGGTTGACTAAAAGGGAATGAATTTTTTTATATAAATAATTAAGGGAAAATTATGGAATTAATAATCATATTAGATGTCTAGGTGGAAACACACTCAGGTTTCTATCTAATTTCCCTTGAGGGCTAGCTAGAGGAGATAACTCTTAAACCTAAGACCCTTGACTATTGTACCCTAAGAATATAAAGGGGTAATTAGTAATTAAAGAGTATTTATAATCATGTATATGTATTTTTAATATGTTTATAAACATCTCACAAAATTTAGATTAAGTTTTGAGATCCAAAACTCATGTTTGATCTCTCTCTAGCCTTAAGAAAACTAGGCAAGCCACTTAGAGAGCAACTTTAGATGCTCATACCATTGCTCACACATTTCATGGGATTATAATACTTTTTTAATAGTTTAATGGGTATAATAATAATTTTTTAAAATTATATTGAGGTTATTTAATGATATTTTATATATGAAAAATTGTTAAGACCTCAAATAGGTATAAAACTTCTTTTAAACCCTAATATTGACCATTCATGGGAAAAAGAGCTCAAAAGCACATCTGATGATATATTTTGATTCTAAATAATGTTTTATGTTATGGAGGACTATAAGGAGGTTACATCCATGAAATTTTATGTTGATGTCACTTGTAAGGATTGGTAAAAATTCCCTATTTTTTCATGTTTTTAGTGTTTTTTAGGTTTTATGAGAAGAGGAGAGCTTCAAAATCATGGGATGAGGTCACTTGGTAATTTTTATATCCATTAAAATCCAAAAAGTTTCACTATAAATTTTATATGATCAAACTAGGCCCATTTTTTAAGGCAATCTCAAAAATACTCAAACTGAGATTAGGTGTAAGGCCATTTCTTGGTTTTCATACTTCTACCATCAATTTCTTAGTTATTATATTGCATTTTTTCCCCTATCTATAGAACAAAGTCAACCCTATCAAGTCAGTATCTTATAGGATGCTTATTATATTTATCTTTAGTATACACTTGACCTATCCAACTATGTGTCTTTTAGATTGCCTCAATTTTACCATCTTTGGAATAAAGTTGAGCAGCTTAATTATGTCTTTTACATCCAAATATATTGGTATTTACTACAAACTCTATCAACCCAATAGAATATGTACCTCTTAGTTGATACTATTCTATATTTGGCCAACTTTGCCCTTATTTTTCTTTTTTATTTCTAATATCATATTCTTGCTTCAAGCATCATGAAATACCCTATTAGAATCTTTTTTGGACAACTTAAATCCATTTATATGATATATTGGATGTTATTTTCTCCCTACCTATGCTACCCCAGAGGATCCTCACTCTTGGAGAACTTTTACTCATCCCTCATCTTTGGGTTAAAATATGGTCCAAATTAATCCAACAGATGAGATTGATAGATCAAATCCATTCTACACTTATCAAGACAATTCTCTCTTTAAGGCACCTTATTACACTATGGGGGAAATTAACACAATCCTAACAAACAAATCCATAGGAAATATTCTCAACACCAATAACCCACCTCCTAGCAACCCTCCCCCTAATACCAATTCGAGTAATGTTCCTCCACTCAATCATAATAATCCTCCTACCAACAGCACTCCACTAGTTGACACCACTCAAACTTTTGCACAAATAGTGCAACAAATGAACATCATGAAAATATATAATACCTCTCAAATGATGCAAATATAACATCATTTGATAAACATGGATAATTAGCCTACTATTCTTCTTCCCCAAAATAACCAAAATTTCCTCCCTCCACCTCTTAAAGATGTCAAAAAAAAATTTATTCCCCAAATTATTATGCATAAAAATATGCTTTAATACATTCAAAATGAACCTTTATCCCCTTTCATTGTTTTTATTGATATTGGTAATATATCTCAAACTATTAAATATGATGGGACTAAAGACCTTGAATATTTTCTCAAAGCATTTGATAATATTTATAAAGAGTGGATTAAAACTAATACCTTCACCACTACTAATTTTTTTTAAAACATTCACAGGTGACATATTATAATGGTATAACCAACTTCCCAAACATTCTATATGGTAACTTGAGGATTTAGTCAATTCTTTAATTAAGGAATTTTAACACAATAATTTTCTTGAAAATTGTCTTAGTCAATTGATTAATTATAAACAATCCCATTATGAATTATCTCATGATTTTATCAAACATTAGAAATCTTTGGCTTACAAAGCCGATCAAAACATGACTAATGATAATTTGTTCAAACTCTTCATAACTACCTTAACACCTTCCCTCTAATAAAAGTTTTGAACTTTTGATCCCCAAACTCTAAATGATGTTATATATCAAGCCAAGTTACAAGAATTTATAATGAAACAATTCAATCCCAACACTAAAACCATCAATGGATATTTCCAACACTCCACTAATGCAATCACTAGCAATCTTCCTCAAATAAAACTAGAAGTATCCAAAATGGATAATCCAAAAGCTTCTTATACACCCTTAATTGCTAAATAAATGAAACAAATTTTATTTCCTTTTAAACCTTTCATGTATGCTAATAATACATGTACATGGTATGATCCTAACAAATTTTATCAGTTCCATGCTTATGTCGATCATTCCCATGAAAAATGTCATGGGCTTACCAAATTTGCCATTTATTTTATGTTAGGAGATACATTGAATCATGATGATATGATCAAAATAAATCATCATGATTATGTTAACACCTCTCAAAATAAACAATATTTCAATCATTCTTCCTCTAACAACCCAATTTTGTTTCTACCTCCAATGCATAACACCCAAACAAGGATATTTATGAAATTGATGCTAATTATGATCAATACTATACCAATTATCAATATGTGAACATAGATAAGGTAAATTATGATCATAAACCCACTCACAAATATCCCATCACAAAGCCAAAAAAACCATCACTCAAAGAGAAACTTCTCAAAGATACCACTACAACTTGTTATCACATAGGATTTCACCTATCTTGATCCTATAGATTATTGTGAAATTGCTAATGATACAATGGAAAAACCTTCAAAGTTGTGAGACCTTGGAAATTTGAGGTTAGTCTCTAGAGAAGGCCAACTTCCTCTCACTAAATATGATGCAAACTGATAAAATACTAGTTTTTTGGAGATCTCACTCTTTAGTGCTTTTGAATCTTAAACTAGGGTTTTGATGGGAAAAGGGTTAAATAATTAAAATATATGGAAAACTAAAAATATGGTGATTGAACCAAATATTTTATAGTGGATTTTAATTTTTGATTGATAAACATAATAGAGTAGAAAAAATGTTGAATTTATTTCAGCATAGACTCATACAAATAGAAATCAGAGGTAGTATTTTAGCTATTTTTCACAAAAGGGAAAAATATATTTATTCCAACCAATATTTTAAAGAGGGTAGAATAACACAGATGAATTTATTGAAATTGAAATAAAGAGATAAAGATTCCACAAATAATCAAACATCTTTCCCACATACAAATATCTCTCAATACAAGAAAGGCAAATCTTCAACTTTATTTCTCTCCAAAGGTTACAGCTTATAGTAAATACATTTCAAAATGTAGAAAAATATAACTGATAGTAAAAAGATAATTTGGGCCATAGGGTCTACCCATTTTTATACATAAAATCTCCAAGATGAGATGTAGTTGACAAAACTTGAATTCTTAGTTGAAAGAGATGATGCAAATCTGAAACCTTCATGAAAAAGAGGTGATTTATTCTATTTTTGGCATCTTAGAGTGGTGGAATGACTAGAAATGTGTCATGCACAAGTTGAGCATGACATTTAGTGTAGCATGGCATGGTAAGGCATGGATATAACTAATGGATCTCCATGCAAGGCTTCTTCATCTAGAAGTGGCTAAAATTAACTTCTTCATGTAAAAAGAGGTGCCCAAAATAGAACTAGTCCTTTAAACTAAAAGATAACTTTGAAAATATTTCCAAGTTACTTTTCCATGCAAAAACCCCAACTTGAGAAACATGAGTGAGAATTTTAAAACTTTTTAAGTTTTTATCACTTTTGCCAAAATGAATCGTGCACTTTGCACTTCATGATTTTACACTTTTATCAATCCATAATTGTCAAAATGGAAAGTGCAATTTGCACTTGTGTTTTTTGCAAATTTAACATTATACAAAAATTTAATGTGTAAAATATGTTTTTCTCTTTGTCAAAAAGAGTTATAAAAATATATATGTACGTTTGTAATGAAATTATAATTTACAATGTTTTAAAATGATGTAACATTTGAAAATATTCAATAAAGAGGAAAGATTAATCAATGTTCAAAATTTATTCATCTTCTTATCATTCTTAGCCTGTAGCTTATTAAAAGACCAAAGTCATAAATACTTTAGATCCATTCATTCTTGAATTATGAACCTATTCTAGCCCAAAAGTCTCCTAGGTCAATATGACATAAATATGTATCTTTGATCTCTGTGATATTAGACTCCAAACTAGGAGTCACTCCAAGGCCCTTAGATTTGAAATTCATATCTTTAGGAGGCATGGAGATTGTAGATATACTTATGAGAAACCAAATATGAAATTTGGTAGAATTTATAAGTGTCTAGAACACTTATACTCTCTATTGGAACTTAGAGGTGTCTCTAGTAGGTGAAAGTTTTGATGGAAATTGGAGGTGCTGGAAGCATGTCCACTCTCTATGATGCTTGAGGGCTATTAAATTTCTAGTAGAAGTGGAAGGTGATTGAGTTAGGTCCACTTTTCATGGAGTGATAGAATTCTATAGGGGTTGATAGTGTTTGAGGCACATTAGATCTCTAGTGAAAGTAGAAGGTGCTCAGAGTAGGTCCACTCTCCATGAAGGCTTAAGAACTTGCTATATTCCCAGGTGTTCTTGGAAAGTAGTTGGAAGAAGGTAGAGCTTGATGTGCACTTTGCACATTCAAAAACATGAAATGTGCACTTTAGGTTTCACATTCTATAGAAGGGAGGTTTCTCTCTTTGGTGGGATCTGTAGCCTATTATGGGTTTTTCATTTTATGAAAATGTGCAAAATGGACCTCGATTTCTAGATTCTACCAGCTTGGGTGCATGGTGGGATCTGGAGCCCACCATGCATTTTGAACATTGTGAAAATTTGCAAAGTATATGGTGAGTTCTATATTCCATGGTTTTAGGTTTTGGTGCTATGTAAGATCCAGAGCTTGAAGTGCATTTTGCATGTTTGTGTAAATGTGCAAAGTGAACTTAGGGTTTTGGGTTCCACCATTTTTGGAAGATGGATGCTTCATGGGATAAATACCCTTAAATCAATTTACACATGTGCAAATTACATCTAGAGTGCCAAATTCTATAAATCATAATGGGAAACATGGGTCTTTTAGAGGTTTTAAGGATTTTCCTAAAAAAATAAAGGGCGTCTCCCTTAGGGTATTAGATGTAATGATATTTTTTGGAAAAATACATCAACACCATTAACATACCTTCTAAAATATATGAGGAAACACTTCAAAAATTAGAACCTTAAGCTACCTCTCTTCCTACAAAAAATATTTTACCTTTCAAGCCTCATGTTGGTTATTCATCTTCAAAATATCATTAGAATTTCTTTGAGGAACTCAAATCTATGCATTATAAATACCTCTCATGGAGTTATTTCATAATTATCCATATCATTGGAAATTATTAATGCAACAATTATAAGAAATTGAAGAACCATCTTCCATAAAAGTAGAATAACCTCCTTATGAGCCTTTATCGATAGAAGTTCATAATATCAAAATTATTTATCCTTATTCAAAACCTTCCATAGAGTTAATTGAATAAGATATGATCAATGATGAAATTATATTTTGAGATGATGACCCACCTCTCTTCATTAAAATAACCATTAATACAACCCTTATTCAAAAATTCTTAATAGATGAAGGGTTAGGAATTAATGTGACATCTCTTTGGATATTTCAATAACTTAGGTATAACAAATATAATCTCAAGAAAAATTGTGAAACATGTCATGGATTTGACAAGACCAATAAAAAACCACTTGGTTGTATTCGGCTCCCTCTCACTATTGGACCTAAAACTATATGTACTAAGCTCATAGTTCTTGAATTACCATTATCTTATAATATGTTCCTAGGTCACCCATGGACACATCACATGAGAGCTATTACCTCTTCCAATATCCAATGTATCAAGTTTATTCATAATGGAAAATTTTAGAAACATGAGGCCAATTCTAATCCATGGAGTATTCAGGTTCCCAACCCCAAATCTCTATATCAAATTCTAACTATTCCACAAATTAATAATGTACCTTTACCTAAATTTGTCAATATGAATCTATATTTATAGGTCACTCTTGTCAATTATGATGATTATGAGATAAATGACTTATAAAACACTTGAAATACTACTAAGTTACCTCATTACATTTTAGAGTGGCTCCCTCCTTCCTTGTTACCTAGTGATCATAACATCCCTCTCATAGATGAGATCACTAACCTTCCTCTTCCGTGTAATGAACATGAAACATATTACACAAAATATGACTTCACATGTAATGAATATGGAGTGTCCAAGTTATTTCAATACCCTCTAACCATGTCACCTCAAAATTTTAGTGATCTAGGTGTATTTAATTTTGATGCTCCTCTAGAGACATAAACATGTACTATTTCTCACACCTATGATGAAAACTAAATCATGTCCCAAGATTAATCACAAGACTTGGATGTTAAACACTATCAACAAACCTTTGCTAAAATACATTATTTTAACCATGATGTTCATGTAATTTCCATGGATAATGAGTTAGAACATGAAGGTCACAAACCTCCAATTAATTCTCCACTTATCAATACCACTTCAGTTGTTGAACATATATTACCTCTCATAACTTCAAAACTTTCAAAACATTCAATAATTTCTATATCACCAATCATTCTACAAACTTCCCTCCATGCCAAAAATTCTAATGATACACCTATTATCAATCCAATTGAATCCAATCAACCTCCATAAATAATTCCACCTATACCTAAAACTACCCTTGACATGAAATCAATATATATATATGCTAGATACATTATAAATATGATCACCATGTAACAAAATCATTGATATTTAAGTAGGAATGGAATATTATGGACCTTTACCCACACTCTTTAGTGATGAAACCATACTTGAGTTAGTCTATTCTAGAGAACCTCAACTTTCATGGCAACATCATAAACTTGGGAATTTCAAATGAAAAATTCCTCATTTTAATAACTTCATTGCTAGTGTAGACCCTAAAACTAATCCCATTTATTCTCTTCCCAATGCTCCATATCATTTTCAAGATGAAAATTCTATGGTCATTAAAGAAACGATGAGAATAGATTATGGTACACCCTTAAGTCATCGACCCATAATATTTTGGAAATAACTCACACCCACTAAGCATGCTATATTTAGCCTATTCTTTGATAAATATCATGAAAATTTTTGTTGGTCATATGAGGACATGATAAGTATCTATCCTAGTATTGTTGTGATAACATTATCACATACCTAGACACCAAACCCCTTCGATAAAAATATTGGAAATTTCCACCCAAAATTTCCAACTTATAATATAAATAAATTATCAAATTGTTATATGCAAAGTTTATTAAACCTATTGAATATTATGAGTGGTTGTCAAAAATTGTTCCTATTTGCAAAAAATTCATCATGGTCATCCATATATGCATCAATTTCTAAAATATTAACCCCATTTCCCAAAGATAATTTTCCATTACATTTAATAGATTCCATCATATATTCCACTATTGGATATAAAATTTTATCACTCACTACAATCAAAGTCACATAGCCCTTGAAGACCAGCACAAAATAAAATTCACTACAAAATGGGGCACCTATTACTATGTTAAAAATGCCCTTCAACCTTAAAAATGTTGAAACTACCTATCAACATGCCATGATTCACATTTTTCATGATATTATAACCAAAATTATGGAAACCTATGTAGATGATCTCATTTATAAATCAAAAAGTTACACAATGCATCTCTCTAATCTAGACATCATATTTGATAAATTAATAAAATACAATGTTAGAATTAACCCATATAATTGTATCTTTGGTAATGCATCTAGACATTTTTTAGGGTTATTAATCTCTCTTTGTGGTATTTATGTTTTATCCCACTAAAATAAACACTATAGTCAAAACATGCCCATTCCTCATTCTATTCCCTACATTCATACTTACCTTGGCAAGCTTGGGTTAATCTGATGATTCATCCTAGAAATGGCTTACCACATACAATCTATTAATTTAATAATTAAAAAAGGTAATGATATAGAATGGACTGATCCATATCAAAAAGCATTTGATAATATTAAATAATCTTTGCTCCATCTTCTTACCCTTTATCCACCTTTTAATGATCATCCTTTAATCTTGGACACCTATTCTACTCCTATATTATTTGGGGAAATGATTTCCCAACATGATGATACCAAAAGTGAATATATTATTTACTAAATAAGTCAAGGCCTCATCGATTATGAAAATTTTTATACTAAAGTATAATGTGATTGCCTTGTTATCTACTTTGCAACTAAAAATCTCCATCACTATATGACTTATCAAACCACCTATGTCATTATTCATTCTGATCCACTTCCTCATTACATCTAATTTTTTTTAGGGTTCTTATTCTCTCTGTATGGTATTTATGTTTATCACACTAAAATAAACACTATATTCAATATGCCCATTCCTCATTCTATTTCCTACATTCACACTTACCTTGGCAAGCTTAGGTTAATATAGTGATTCATCCTAGAAATGGATTACCATATCTACTTTTTTAATTCCATTATTAAAAAATATAATGCTATATAATGGACTTATCAATGTAAATAATCATTTAACAACATGAAATGATCTTTTCTCCATCCTCTTACCCTTTGTCCACCCTCCAATGATCATCCTTTAATCTTGTACACCTATTCTACTCCCTTATTAGTTGGGGCAATGCTTTACCAAAATTATGATACCGAAAGAGAATACATTATTTAATATATAAGTCCAATCCTCATTGATTACGAAAAATGTTATACTAAAGTAGAATGTGATTACCTTGTTATCTACTTTACAACTAAAAAGTTCCATCACTATATGCTTTATCAAACCACCTATGTCATTATTCATTCTGATCCACTTCCTCATTTATTCTCCAAAGAATTTACACTTATAAATATAAATGGAAAATGTATGTTTCTCTTAATTGATTTTAACCTTTGAATCATAACACAAAAATATGTCAAAGGGAAATTCATTGCCAACCAACTTATGTTTCACCCATACCTGCTATAAATCACCTTCAAGATAGTCTCCTTGATGATAGCAGTCTCTATATTGAAGGTCTTAATCAAGCAATCTATCTTAAATATTATTTTCATAATTTTTATTACTGATTTAAAGGTAAATAATCAAGAAGAAACTAATATCATCCTTGATACTTCTAAATCCATAGTAGTTATCGAAGAGCTTCTTGAAGTCACCATTGATTTGCATGAAGACACTTGGACTCTCCACTTTGATGGCATGAAATTAATCTAAAGAGTTGGGTTAAGTTTTATTCTTACTAAACCTCATGGTAAGATCATCCCTCTAGTATTCAATCTAAACTTTGATGTCACTAATAACATGGAAGAATATGAAGTTCTAATCTTAGGTATGAAAGCGGAACTTGACTTAGATATCCCATATCTACACACTTTGAGTGATTACCAACCTATCTTATAATAGGTTAATGGCGATTAATAGTGTAAAAGTGAATTTTTTTATCTCTTATCATCAAATGGAAACAACACTTACCAAAATTTTTTCCTCTTTTACCATTGAGCCAATTCCAAGAGATTAGAACTCTATTACCATTTCTCTTGATTCTTCAACATCCCTATTTCATCCTCATCAAGTACTTAATGATTCCCAATTTCTTATTTAAATAATAAACTTACCATCTTATATCCAACCATGAGATTTACTCATCTATCACATTGAGGATATCATTATTTGATAAATCATATGGTACAAAATAATCATCCAATTATTTAAACATCAAACCTATCCTCCAAACACGGATTTTTATGAAAAGACTAGAATATGTAAAAAATATTTTAAATGTCTTACATATAACACCCTTTATTACCATAATGTAAAAGGTATCTTGGTCCACTATATATTTTAATAAGAGGTCCCTCCTCTCCTTGAATAATCACATAGGGGAATTTATGGTGTTTACTATAGCAAACATGCTACCACACACAAATACTTACATATGGGATACATTATAAAAGGATATTATTTTTTCCAAAAAGTGTAGTCCTTTTAAACCTCATGATGATTTAATTTATTTACCACCAGTTGAGCTCCAAACTATGGAATCTCCTTGGCCATTTTCCATGTGGGGATTAGATATCATTAGCAAATTAACTCAGTCACAAGATGGTCATGTTTTAATCATTACTTATACTAAACATTTTACCACATGGGTAGAAGCCAAGCCTCTTGTAAATGTCATGGGGACCACTATTTATAGATTTATCCTTAACCAAAATTTTTTTCACTTTGAATTTCCCCATACTATCAATTATAATAATGGAAGTAATTTCATAAACAAGGAAATGAAGCAGTTATGTGCTAAATTTAAAATATCCCAAAAATTTTACACAACTTACCATTCATAATGCAATGGCTAAGCTGAGGCCACTAAAAAAATTATGCAAGATACCATCCAAAAAAAAACACACCAATTGGTATCATCATTTATATCTTGCACTTTAGGCTTATCTTACTAGTATATGTATTACCACTAGGCAACACCATTCTCACTAGTTTATGGTTTCAAGTTCATCTTACCATTAGAAGTTAAACTTACCTCCTTAATTCATATTTTTTCATGGTATCATTATTGATGAAAAATTATTTGAATCTCACCTTCATGCCTTTGATATTCTTGATGAACATCATCTATCCACTCTTCAACATAACTACCAATACAAGGATTACATCTTTAAACAACATAATATAAATTTTGAAGCGCACATTTTAAATGTTGGTGATCTAGTCCTTAGGTTAGAATATACCCATGATAAATAGGGAAAATACTCCCAAAAAGGGTGGGGCCATTTTTATTAAAAGACATTATTGGTCCTATCACCTATTGCCTACAAACTAATGAAGGTCATGTTTTTAAAGAACCCAATGATACATAATTTTTAAAGAAATATGCTGGTTAAATATTTCCATTCTTATAATATTTATATATACTATCCTAGTAAAACTTACTATAGGATTTATACATGAATATCACCCTCTACAACATTCTCTTTTTACACAAACCTTAGTTCCTTCCCTTGGTCATTTGGTTTCTTTATTTCACTAGTTACATTTTAGTACCATGGATAGGACCCGATTTTCCTCATGAATTCCTTTTGATTTCATATATTGATTTTTCATATCAATTTTGTTATCTTCCAATGATTTTTACATCCACTTGGGTTTTTATTTTGTGAATTACAATGTAAGACCATGGATAGGAGTAGGTTCTCCTCAAAAATACCATTTTTAACATACTTTATTTACCCTATTGGGTTTATATTTTGTGAATTATAGTATAAGACCATGGATATGACCAAGATATCCTCACAACTACCATTTTTGCCTTTTTTTCACCCACTTGGGTTTCTATTTTATAAATTATAGTGTAAGACCATGGATAGGACTAGGCTCTCCTTATAAAATCACCATATTTATTTCAAACACATTTACTAAACCAAATGTTCATTTTATATAATGTTAAGAAATGATTACAAGTTTGTGATTCCATTTTATTAACTTCATTTTTTTTCTTTTATAGATAAAAATTGCAAAACAAACTATGTTATCATGTTTCCCTACACTTGCATGCATTATTATGATAAGGAATCATACTTACTTTTCATTGTATCCCTTTTCACTTTGTCACATTTTTTCTAATTTTAAGTAATTCAAATTATTTCATGTTTAGTCCCTTTGATTTCCTTTCCTTTCATTCCACTTTGGATAAAATAAGGTCAAAGTCAAGACTACACTTTTATTCCACATGAATAAACAAGACTCTTAGATACCATACTATCTAAGTTATCTTTCTTAGCTACCAAGTCCAAAGTTTTTAAATGATAGTAATTTTTAACACCCATGTTTGGTTCTCTAAATATGTATAGAGGAGGAATAGAAAAATCCATCAAAAGTTAAAAACTAAATCATTTAAAATAAAAGGTAATGATCAAAAGACAATTTCAAAATAAAAAAGTTAACATCACACCAAAAGATGTGATTTATATCATATCTCCTATCTCCAATCAAATATCAAAATCCATAGTTGGCCTCATGATAGAGCTGAGGTCCATTAGGGTGTGGTAAGCCTATAGATTGGGATAGGATAATTAAAAAAGAGATCTAGTGTTATGTAGTTTCTCACACAAGTACCCAATATTCACAATAGACCAACAACTTTGTAAAAGGTCCTAAAGAATGGAGAACATGTTGTGTGAAGGTAGGTCCATTTTAATTTTCATGCATATAGCCTTCATGGGATGATATTCATACTTAATTTGATAACCCAAGATTTGTGTGGTTAGGAAAAGTTATCCAGAATCCTTAATGTCAAAAGTCCTTTTATTTTGACAAGCCTAATTTTAGTGTCTTGAATTCTCTAGAGAGTTTTTTTACCTTTATTTTTCTTCCATTTACCCTACCTATCCATTTTATTTCCCCCCTTTATAGGCAAGTTTGATTTTAAATCTATTTCACCACTTCTATATTCCTTCTTCTCAACATCTTAAAAACATGCTAGCACTACTTTGTTTTGGTTTTATCTATCCTTATAAGAATAAAGTAGGCTTGAGTGACTATGAATTATCTTCTTTATACATTGATTTACATTTTTATAATTTGCTTAGTTTATTTGAAAAATTTTCATTTCATTCCTTTTTTAGACAACTGCATCTATTTATATATTTTTTGGATAATTACATCCATTTCTATATTTTTTGTGCTTCTTTTTTTTTAGATAATTGCATCCATGTATATCTTTTTTGTATAACTATATCCATCTTTTTTTAGACAACTACATCCATTTCTACTTTTATGTACTTTTTCCATTGTTGAGTGAGGTTGGATTGTTACTTCTCACTCACCAATTTTGTTTTCCCTTTCATGCACTTTTTTCATTGATGGTTGAGTAAGGATTATTTTTGATAAGGTAAGGAAATAAACCAGGGGCCAAACCCTTTACAACAAAAAAAGACAAGAAGGCAATCAAACAAAATATACCTTCAAAGAGATGACGGCACTAGCCAAAAACAATAGACAAAAACAAAACACAAGAAATAGAAAGACCAGAGTCAGAGAGGAATCCCCTTACAAAAATATTGATTTGATAAGATCATTAAGTTTCTCAGTATTCTCTACATTGTCATCATGCCCAGTATTACCCACCACTTCTAGCATATACGTGTTCAGTAGAATTGTATTCCGAAGTCCTTTGGCAAAAATCTTCTCTAGCTTCTGAATACGGTCCTTCAAGGCCCCAATTTTAGCTTTCCAATCAGTCTCATTCTCAGTACCCTCACTAGCTTCCTTGACATACATTTTCCCCTTATTGTCAGTAGTTCCCATAGTGTCAGCACCATGCTCCTTAGTAACCTCAAAATCCCTAGTATCCTGCTTCCCTATAGTGTCCTCTGAAATTTCCTAGATTTCTAGCTCCTTAGACTCTTCCTCCTGGGTTGCTTCTTCCAAAGCACTTTCTGAGTAATCAATCAATCTAGCCTTTGGGGTGGGTTTACCAACAATCCACCTTAACCTTCACACTCTAGAGGAGAATCCTTCCTTACTAATTTTGGAAGGCTTGTGAGATTTACCACCTTGGCCCCCCGTGGCTCTACCCAAATTCTTGTGGGTCCCCTCTGTGGTCTCTTTAATATTTTCTTCCTCTTCATCAACCTTTCTCTTCTTACCCTTCTTACTTGTAAAGGAACTAGGGGTATCAATAGGGGTCTCTTTAGGGGTGGAGAAGGAAACATCTTTTGTTTTGGTAGGAGCAGGGGAAACCCAAGACTCATCAATAGCATCACCAGACACCAGGTTGGAAGGAATGTCTCCACTATCAACTCTGATAGTCTTGGATGGCTCAAGGGCACAGTGAAAGTTGTATCAGTATAAAATTATCCCCTAGTGTAGGGGAATAGGGTTTATATCTGGCTTCTTAGCCATTTTATCTCTCACCCTCAAGATAGAGTGTTCTAAAGAGGAGAGCAGGTAAAAAGGAAAGCTAATAATAACATTACACTTGAAATGATTTAACAAAGGAAGGTGGTAATTATAAAACTTGGTAAATCACCATTCAAATGTGAAGTACTTCATGAGAATGAAGCACACTCCATCCCATGGCTCTAGAAGTTTAGCATGCTCGAACCCTCCTTGATACAGGATGAGTTCTTCTCCCTCACCCAAAAATAGTTTATGGCTCACCATATCCATGATTTTGGTTTTCCTTTGAAGTTTTATACCCTGCATGGTCATTCTCATGGCCATAAAAATCACCTTTTTAGAGATTTCAAAACTAATTCTGCCCACTGTGACCTACTTATTTAACCAAGATCTTGCAAGCTGCTCAGACAAGTTTTCATCATAACCATTAAACCTTTCTAGATATGGGCTGATACACCCTTCTTTACAATAATGCCAAACCAATAGATTATCTTTAAATTCACAATAAGAGATAGGTTTAGTTTGAATACGATCTCCCCCCATTCTATATTTGTAAACCCAAATAGTGGAGTTCTTAAGTTCTACCTTTAACTTTGAACTGGTTGCTAACCCTTGTTTCTATTTATGCAGATTGTAGATGTGATAGCTCATTTTATGAAATACCCTACATAGATGATGTTATCTACTCCCATGCTTGAAAATTATTTTCCCTTGATTATCATGATGAGACCCATACACCTCAACCTCATGATATAATGAATTATGAATGATTACCAAAAAAGTACTAAGGTTATCAAGTTTCAAGATCCCCGATGGCCCTCTCCATGTGGACCACCTCCAAGAGCTATCCTTTTCATCAATGCACCTCATTCTTGACAAGTCATCTCCTTTTGAATAATCTCCCTAATGTTTAAGGGAATATGAACACCTTGTTGCCACACCCTCTAACCTAAAAATTGCTGACCAAGTTTGGCACAAGCATCAGCGACCCTGTTTCCTTCTCTGTAGGTATTTGAAATCTCAACTTCAAAAAACTTTTGCAAAAGAAATTAGATATCAACAATAATGTATTTTAGCTTGATTCCCACATTTGATGCTTTATTGATGGCATCTATGACCATCTTAGAGCCTCCTTGTATATTTAAGTTCCTTATTTCTAGGGATATAGCTAACTTTAATCCCCATAGTAAAGCCATTGCTTTAGCATAGTTGTTACTCTGGCATCCAATTCCACCAGCATAGACAACAGACACCCATCCTTTACCATTCCTTATAATTCCTCCTCCACTAGCTTTACCATCCAACTTGGATGCCCCATCAAAGTTGAGTTTCATCTAGTTAGGTTTTGGGGGGATCCATTTAGTATTTAGTCTCTGTAGCATTTTGGAGTTATTATACCCAGGGATCTGGTTTAAAACCTTCCATTTGGCTGCAATTTGGTTTTCAATTTGAGATAGGGGTTTCTCTGCAACACAAATATGAGCTATTGTGACACTTTCCATAATGGTCTTAGCAAAGGAGTTAAACACCTGAGAAACATTTCTAGTAGTGTCCTTGAAAATTATTTGGTTGCGCTCTTTCCATAAAATCTAGCTCAAACATGGTAGAGTTTACTTCCATAATTCCATAAGCCAGGGATGTGTGAAGGTTGGATTCTAGCTGAGAATTACTTCTTTAAGGTCAGAATTATAGACCCATTCAATACCAAAGTTGTTAAGTATTTTGCCCCATAATTTGTGGGTAAAATCACAGTGGATAAAGAGGTGTGAAACTGATTCCTCTTTTGAACCACACAAGAGACATCTGTTAACTAGTGTAAATCCTCTCTTTTGAAGGTTATCTCGAGTAAGGATTTTGTTATGAGCAGTAGCCCACCAAAACATGTTAATTTTTGGAATAAGTTTATGATTCCAAACCTTTTTCCATACATCTTTATTTTGAGCTTTAGGAATGAGCAGATGGTAAGCTGATTTGACAGAGAATGATCCATTCTTATCTGGCCACTAGTATTATTCATCCTCCCAGGGGAAGAGAGGGATTTTGATCTCCTAAATGCACTGCTATATCTCTCAAACTCTAGGGAAAAAATTACGCTGGTGATCACAATAGTCCAATAGATTTTTCTAGCTCCTCATCCCATTATTATTTTCCATATAATCACTGACCCTATCTCCAAAAAATTGGGTAGCCAAGTCAACAATCTCTCCATAGTTTCCTTGTGTGATGAGAGCCTTGTCCTTTAACTAGATATCATCCTAGAATTTAATATGCTAGCCATTTCCAAGTTTCCATCTAATTCCCTATTTAAGAAGGCTTTTACTTTTTAGCATTTTATTCCATATCACAGATCCCTGGGGTAATCCTGTCTATTGAAGAAAGTTGGAATCATCAATGCTATGCATGTATTTGGCATACATTATTTCCCACCAATCATTATTTTTATGGATCAGGTTCCAACTAACTTTTGAGAGAAGGGCTTTGTTCATGTTCTTAATAGACCTAATATTACGTCCACCATGAGATTTTGGAAGACACACTTTTTCCCATCTGACTAAAGACATTCTCTATTTGTCTTCCACTCCTATCCATAAAAATTTTCTTTGGATATGTTCTAATTTTTTAGTAATAAATGAAAGAATTTTAAAAAGAGACAAGAAGTATGTAGGAATACCTTACAACAAAGCCCGAAGAAGTTGCAGTTTACCAGTACTGCTGAGTAGTTTCCCTTTCCAACCAAGAAGTTTCCTCTGCCATTTTTCCACAATTCCATTCCAAAAACTAGGAGATACCTCTTTTACCAAGAGTGGGAGACCTAGGTAGGTAGCTAGTAGGGCAACTTTAACACATTCTAATATATCAATGATTATATGTCTAAGTTCATTAGGAGTGTTAAAGAAATACACATTGCTTTTCTAGAAATTTATCCTTTGTCTCAACTCTTTGGCATAATTATTTAAGATATTCTTCCATCTTCTAGCTTTAATCACCGATGAGATGCCAAAGAAGATGGTATCATCCACAAACTACTGTACCACCATAGGATGAAGGGAGGAGGTAGGTTTGATGCCCACTAGCTTTTTTGAGGCTATATCTGCTTGTATGTATCTTCCCAGTGCCTCTGCCATAATGATGAATAAGTACAGGGAGAGAGGGTCTCCCTAATGAATTCCTCTCAAGGATGCAAAAAAATCTTTAGGAACACCATTAACTAGCTCCAAGAATTTTGCAGAAGAGACCTCGCTCCATATCAAGTGAGACATTTTATCATTAAACCAAAATTTTCTGATCACTTGGAATAGAAAAGTCCATGAGAATATATCATAAGCTTTAGAAATATCTAGCTTGAGAGCCATACCAAGGATTCTGGTCTTATCCATGGAGTGAATAGTCTCATGTGTGGTGATCACAACATCAAGAATTTGCCTACCTGGGATAAAACCTTTTTGAGCAGGAGAAATAATTTTGTCTAGCAAAGGTTGAATCCTCATAACCAACACTTTAGTACATAACTTATAACAATGTTGCATATACTAATGGGCCTAAAATTAGTAAGGTGTGAAGGTTGTGATTTTTTAGGAACAAGTACTATGAAGGTATTATTAACTTGTTTCAAAAGTTTACCTAATCTAAAAAAATCATGAACAACAGCTGTGAGATCCACTCCTACTATCTCCCAATATTCTTGAAAGAATATAGGAGGAAAGCCATCAAGACCTAGGGCTTTGAATGCACCCATGGAGAATAAAATAGCATGGAATTCTTCCTTAGATATAGGCTTTAACATCTCCAAATTATCTTCTTCCATTATCAAACAAGGGATTTTATCAATGAATTGATTCATAGGTCTATCAATTCTATCATTATTATTTTCTTCTGTGAGCAAATTCTAAAAGAACGCCCTGAATTGTTCCCCTATTTCATTATCCTTGGTAATAATGTCACTGTTATGCAAGACAAGCTTAGTTATTGAGTTGGCTTTCCTATGTTTCATAGTTGAGAGATGAAAAAAGGCAGTGTTCCTATCCCCCTCTTTAAGCCACTGAACATGGGATTTCTATTTCTAGAAAACCTCTTCTCTTTCCATAAGATTCTTCTATTCAAAATATAGGGCATTCTCTTTTTCTAAAGTGTCTTCAGAGTCATCCCCTTGATCTATTAATTGCTTTATATCATTGAGTTTTCCCACTATATTTTTCTTCTGTTGGAAGACCTGCCCAAAGTTGTATCTATTCCATCCATAAACTTCTTGTTTAATGTGTTAAAGTTTCTTGACTATTCTAAACATAAGAGCACCTTGAATAGGAATTTTCCACAATTGGGACACCATTTGTCTAAATTCTTTGTGTTTGATCCACATAGCTTTAAAATGGAATGGGGAAGGTTTGGATTGTCCCTGTTCTCTCCAACTGAGGAAGATCGGGCAATGGTTAGACATGGTTCTAGGGAAAGCCTGCACCTACATATTATGATAATCCTTCCAATTACTTGATATAAGAAATCTATCTAATTTAACTTGAATCATTTGATCTCCTCTTATTCTATTGGTCCAGGTAAAATTTTGGTTTTGCAGCTCTATGTCCAATAATCCCCAATCATTGATGAATTTGGCAAAGTCAAACATGCTATCTAAGTAATCCATAATCCCACCCTATTTTTTAAGGGTATAAAGGAGTGTTAAAATCTCTAGCTAACATCCATCTAATGTTCCAGGGATTATTCTTGAAACTGCTCAAGTCTATCCATAATTTTTGTCTTGAAGCTCTGTTATTCGGTCCATAGACATTGATCAATGACCAATTCAAAGATTTCATAGAGAAATTGGTAATCAAGAAGTGCTTATTATAATCCATAAGAGATCCCTAGATTTGAGCACTATTCCACATAGTGACAATCCCCCCTGAAGCCCCTTTAGTTGGACTAATGCAAAAAGCCACCTTAGGCCATATATAGGCAACAATTTTTGTAAAACTCTCCTCATTCATCTTGACTTCTTGGAGTAATAAAATATCTAATTTATTATCTAAAATGCAATTTTTAACCTCAAACTACTATGAGGGATTATTAAAGCCCCTCAGGTTCCAAGATAATATTCTCATTTAGAGGGTTTGGGGGGTTGGGTGTCTAGTGTTTTCTATTTACCACTGGAAATCTCCATAGCAATATCTCTTTGTCTTGTTTCTCTTAGGGTTGGTCTCCCTTGTTTGGGCTCAGTGCTAACATCTACAAATTTTTTACCTTTTCAGTTCTTTTTCTTTGGGGTAACCCATTCCTCCTATTCATTACTGCCACTTTGTCCTATTTCACCTATTGCTAAATAGTTTCCTACTTGGTCTCTAACTTCTAGAGCATGGAAAATGTCTGTATTTAACTATAAGTCTGCTTCTCCTTTAGTGGGATTTTTTTTGGAGTTACTTCTTCCTGTCCATCTCTTAGAACTTTGTCTTCTACATTAACTTGCTTTATCAAATGGTTACCTCTTTCTCCATCCTTAGGCATATTAGTCTATTTTTCTAGAGGGTTGGTTGTGTTTAATATAGCCTTCTGACTATCATCTGATACTATATTTTCCTTTGGGAAAGCTTTTCCCTCACTACTAGTGATATCCTCCTTCCCCGTCTCCTCCTCTCCCTTTTTTGTATTGTTAGGATTTTCCACATTACTCTCCATTTCCTACTTGCTGTTCTTTTTGCGATTGAGAGTCTGATCCTCCCCTTCAACTTGGGAATCATCTTTCCTTCCCTTTTGCTTTGCTGTGCATTATGTCATTAAATGTCCCTTTCTCTTACATATTTGATAGAAAGTGGTAGCATTTTCATAAGTGATCAACTGAGTCCAAGTCCCATATTTAGAGTTTAGCTCTATGGGCATAGGTAAAGTCCTATTAATTTCAACATTGACACAAATTCTAGCATACACACATATGGACTTTGTTCTAGTTGTGTGATATGTAGTCACATATTGGCCAATATAATTTCCAATAGCTGTGAAATTTTTTTCATCCTAGAATTCCAAAGGGAACCCTAGCAGTCTTACCCAAGGAAGAGAAAACTTATTAAGTCTGAGTTAGGATCAAAACCAAGTTTCCATGAGCATAACATAAGAGAATGTGGACCATACAACCATGGTCCTCTAGTAAGAGTAGCTATCATGTCCTCCCTATTTGTAAATCTATAAAGGAGTAGGCCTCTTGCCATGGCAATGATCAAAACACTACCCTTAACTTTCCACCTAGACAAAACCATTTCCTAACCATTTCAATATTAGGTTGGAATGAAAAAAACTTACCTACCAACGTAAGGTCCATGGATGCCATGATTTCCTCCATCAGATCATCTAGGATATTCAGGGCCATGCCCTTAGAGGTAATAGGGAGGTTCAACATGCTTTTCAAGGGGCACGTCTTTTCACCTGTAAGTGCTTTCTTCCATCTATTGGATGGAATATCCTCTATCAAATTTTTGAATAGATCCCCAGAGGCACTGCTTACCCATATTTGTTTAAGAAAGGATTATTTATACTTTCACATTGATGTTTGATTATCATTTTTACATGTAACCTTAGTTTTGACTTGGTTTATTTAACTTTCTTACTTAAGGTATACTTTTTTGAGTTCTTCAGTCATTTAGTAGCCTTGGATTTTCTATTACCTAGTTTAGTCTAAATTTTTGGCTTGATGATTTGGTATTAACTTAGAATTTATCATCATAGCTTACCAAATTTCCAAGTACATCATGCCTTCACATTTTTAGTTATCTTGGATTTCTTACATTTTTTTTGTTTTTGATCTTTAGTTTTATATCCTTGGGTTTGTCTAAACTAGTCTCTACACCCTCCATGATAAAAAATACAAACATAGTAGACAACCATATAATTATAAAGGTAAGTCAAGGTACACATGTTATTGGGAGAATAAAATGGATAAGTAAATCTATGTAACATATTCTTTATATATTCATGCATTATGCATGAAATTATCAAATATATGTATTTTTTCCTATCCTCCATGACTTGTAAAAGGATAGAAGATGAACAGTCCCCTATTTTTGGCACAAATGTATAAGAAGAATGTGAATAGTCAAGAACTATAAACAACTATAAATATGTATGCTTGTATGAAGATGAACCTTTGTTGAGATCAATATAGAATTTTTGGTTATGGTTACCTGATATATTTCTTCTGTTCTTCTTTGTATGTGTTAACATGTTAATGTTTGGTTTAACCCTATCTAAAGTAATATAAATTCTCTACAAACCTAAAGACAACTTTGGTTAATATTAGTTCCTACCTATTTCATGATAACTCATCTCTATCATACTTACATTAAATATGAATCCCCTATACTATCTTTCATAGTGTAATAAAACCTAGCTATTCTGATCCTTAACATGTTTTTTTGTATCAAGAACCTCTGCTAACAATGGTGTGATGAGCATGGAAAAAATAATTCCATATGAAACTATGCTAAGATGGTTATTGGGGTAGTAAGACATTGAAACATGGTTAGATAATAAAGTATAGAACTTTGTAGAAGAAGAATCTAAACCATGAGTGAAATTATTTAGGAACATATCTACAAAGAGATATATGAATTTTTTTAGTGAGAACTACCCAAATTGATAACTAACAAGTTAACAAAATTGGAATATTATTTCTTCAATCCTAGAACAAAAGAAATAATCACCTAGATCAAAGAAAAAATAGACAATTGTTAAAACTAAAAACTAATTGGCCAAGAGTGATAGATTATTGGGTTGCCACCACCATAGATGAATACATCATTGAGTTCACAATGAAGGGATATATAACATTCAAATCTATGAAAGACCATTTTGTTCAAGGAATCAGAGATTTTTTTTTCTAATGACTACCTCTCTTATTAAAGATGTTGGTTATGGATAAGGCCATGGTGCTTACTCCAACCAATATGGAGTAGTCACTTTGGGCATATGGGAATGTGTGCACATGATCATGAATAATGAATTGATGAGTAAGTAAATCTAGAATAGAGATGTAAGGAAAGAAGAGTTACAAGAAAAGTCTAGATTTAGAATGAGAACTAATACTAAGGGGATGGAGCTATCCAATTTGGTGAATAAGGGGTCCATCCAACTAGACCTTAAGGATGATACTATGGTAAACTTGGAATATAGATCCATCCCCTTAGTACCCTAAAAATCACCCATAACATAGTAACAAAGAAGCTGGGCCACACTAGCTATGTAATAATAATTCAATGATTGTTAGAAGCACTAGCATTGGAACATTACACAATCACAAGGAGCATATAAAGTTGGATATTATTTGAATAGAGGAGGAGGTTGAAGAGGTTATAAAGGAATATACCAAGGCATTAGAGTAAATAACTATTATTAGCCTCTCGTACAATGCTACTTATATGGAGAATACAATAATGTCCAATATAATTACATAATGAATCCATAAAGATAGTCATATTGTGCATACTGTAGAATCTCTAACCAGCATGACATAGAATATTTCCCTATTATAGAGAATTAGAGAAAGGACAAAGCCATCAAAAATGTGAATATGGTAAGTGTAGAGCTTAAATATAATGTATTCTTGAATGTTATTACTTGATAACAACATGCAAAAAGGGATACCTTTACTTGAGATGCCTTAGGATCAGGGCATCATAAAAGTTAAACAAGATAAATATCTAGATCCAACCACAGAGAAGAGCCTCATGTATGAATCTATGTAGATGTAGAAAAATACTCAACATTAAGATACTAATGGTAATACTGTAGTAATAGATGTGCAAATGTATGGTTAGATCATGCATATTATGCACCAATATAAAGTTGTCACTGTGATTACAAATCTCCTAAAACTTTTGAGCACCTTGCATAATGAATATATATCTCAAAACATCATAAACCTACTATATAATTTATTAGATTTTACATAGTGTGGTCAACAAAAGATAGAAAAATTGGTTTGGTATGTCAAGATGAAGAAGCCCTAGGATGTTGACACATAGATTGATATTGAGGTTGCTATTTATGAGATATTGAATGCTATCTTTGATTTTGGTAGCATAGTTAATATGATTCCTTAGTCTACATGGGAAGTTATTGGATGACCAACTCTAAGCTACATTCCTATAACCCTAAGCTTAGCTAATTATGAAAAAGTTGAACCTATTAGCAGACTAGAAGATGTTGATATCAAAGAAATAGACTTGTCTCTACAAGGTGACTTTGAGCTCATTGATATGAAGACTGCAACAACACACTACCCTAGATTGATAGGTAAAAATTGGGAAAATAATGGTCAAATGACTATCAATACAATGCATAATCAGCTCAAGGCACATTAAAGTGATAAAGTTATTATCATCCCTCTCAATAGGGTGCACAAGGATTACATAGTTCTAGTTGAACCATATTTTCCATATGTTCCACAAGAAATTAATTAGATGAAGGTGAATATAGAAAAAAAACCAAAATATCTACACATAGCTAAATGAAACTTCATATACCAATATTTCAAACTTTAGGTATAATCACTACTCACTTAAAAATACAAGACATAAAAATAATGAAGGCCTAAACTAGTAGCTATGTAGCTGGTGGCAAATTAGTTTGTCATTAAAGAATGTGACTCTATGTTTACAAAATATCCTACTCAGTCTAAAGTTTATTTCTTATATCAATCTAATGATTGCATGTAAGACTACATAGAGCCAACAAGGGAATGAATTTTTGCATGGGAAATAATTTCATCTATTAGTGGTGACTCAAATGCCCACCTCCTCAACTAGGCCTAAGGTGATCATGAGCTCCAATCAATGAAAATGGTATTTATGCATGAGTGACAATTGCCTATATACTATGCAACTAAGGAGATCAATGATTTGATTTTGTGCTTGTAATTACATATTCTAACCATCAACTATTGGATAATCACTTTAAATTATACTCTAAAGGGATTAATTATGATATGGAGGGTAACTCAACAAGACAACCAACTAGAATGGGATGATGCTTATGAGCTCATGATCGACAAATTCTAGCTTCCATAGTTTAAGCACACTAATTGGCCATTCTTTCAATAATGTGAGTGTCCTAAAATTCATATACATAAATGTGTTGAAATTTGGAATAAGGAATGTGTCAGACCAAAATACTGGGTTCACATTTTCCACTATACACTCACTCCATACTAGTAACATGGAAATGCACTAGGAATGCAGAAGGGAGACCAAGTATTGGGTTCAAGTGCAAAGTGATTTTATAAAAACATTTGTGTTTGAAGATGAAAATCCTCTATTTCATAGTTCACTATATAAACTCAAGTAATTTTTATGTCATGGGTGTGCAAAAGACTTGAGCACCATGATAGAATCCACTACATAAAAAAATGTAGCCTCTAATCTTAACTCGACACTATAAAGGTACAAAGATGCCAATAATGAAGAATAATCTCTAATGTAGCCATGTCACCAAATCTAAGATGAGGAAGAAGACATTGAGGATTCTAATTTTGATGGTGATTTAGATTTAAATGATTTATTTGAGCCAAAGTGACCTATTTAACCACTCAAGGATACCGGTGCAATACTAATTAGAGAAGACAGGATACAAAACATATAAATTCCCAAATAAGAAGGGAAAAGGAGGATACAAGAATTTGTCAATGAAGAATAAAGTAATATTTATTAAAATTCTTTCAAGAAGCATGCCACTAACATCAAAACATAAGAGGTTCTAAAATTGGGAAACATAGGCAACTATTGGATGGAACTAAAATTTTAGAAGCTCTACAACTTCTGAGGGATTACCAAGACATCATTCTCACTAAATTTTTAGAGTTTAGAGGAGTTGACCCATATCTTGGTAAGATGCACATTGAACTAAAGGAGTCTATAAGGCTGATCAATAAGCAACCATATAAGCTCAATCTGAATAAGAAACTGAAAGTAAAGGCTAAATTGAATAGAATGCAAGATGTAAGAATAATCTATCCAATGGAAAAAATAGATTGGGTAAGCCCCATGGTAGTTCATCCCAAAAAAATAATATAAATTTGTACTTGTGGGGACTACCACATTTTAAATATGCCTATGTAAATGATCCATTTCTAATATCATTCACAGATGAATTTTTGGAGTCTATCACATGACATGAAGTATATTCCTTCACAGGTGGTTTTAATGGATATCATCATATCTTGATCATAGAAGAAGATCAATCCAAAATGACTTTTATGATAGAATGGGGTTATTTTGTGTACACATTCATGATTTTTAGCCTTAAGAATGCACTTACAATATTCTCTCATGTAGTGGTTACAACATTCAAAGATTTTATGCATGAATTCTTAGAAGTTTATTTTGATGATTGGGCAGTATTTTCCTTATTTAAATAATACTAATCTAAGTTGCATCTAATGTTCGAATGATGCTGACATATATGCATCACTTTGAATTTGAATAAATGTTTATTTTTTACACCTTTTGGTGTTTTTCTTAGACATGTAGTATACAATGAAGGTATTCTAGTAAATCAGGCTAAAATCATAATAATACTAAATATACCTCCATCTATTAGTTCTATCAAAGTGTAATCTTTTCTAGGGCATATAGGCTACTATCATAAGTTCATTAGAGGATACACATCCATTTCATCTCCATTATAATATTTACTACACAATAATGTGAAGTTTGTTTGGAATTAAGAATATTAATAAACTTTTATTGAGATGAAACATTGATTGGTTACTATACCCATACTTATCTTTCCAAACTAGAGTAATGATTTTCATGTACATGTGGATGCTTTGGGAATTATAGTGGATGTTATGATTTCACAACATAGAGATGGTGTACTAAATAATCCTATCCATTTTTCTAGTTGGAAATTATTTGACACAGATAAAAACTATACAACCATAAAATGGGAAGCATTGTCCATTATGTTTGCACTTTAGAAATTTTAACACTATTTACTAGTAACACCATTTAAATTATTCACTAATCATCAATCCATGTGATATCTTATTAACAATTTGATGATAGGAGTATGCATTGCTTTATGGTTGATGTTGTTTTAAGAGTTTTAATTCTAAATTAATGTCAAGCCAAGATGAGAAAATGTAGGACCAGATCATCTTAGCTGCATCCCAAATGGTGAAGAGATGGAAAAATTATAAGAAGACTCTTTTGATGCTCATCTCTTCTATGTCTCTATGATTCCTAAACTTTTTGAAGTAAATTCCAACTTATTTGAGTAAGGGTTATTCCTTATGCACTATCAAGAGTGTGATAAGAAGTAGGTTTTTACTAGAGCCTTGTCATATACCATCATCAATGGGCTTCTGTATCACTTAGGGAAGGATGAAATCCTACATAGGGTTGTATGGAACTTGAACAACTTCAAATCTAATAAGAATCACACTAAGGAATCATAGGAAGACATTTTCTAGGAGAGGCTATAGCTAGAAATATTCTATAGAGTGGATTATGGTGGCCAAATTTATTTTAGGATGGACATAGAGTTGTGTAGCACTATGATGTCTACCCATGCATGGGTAAACTAATACAAAAAGATGAGATGCCTTTGCAGCATCTATTAGCTAAGTAAACTTTTTAACAATAGGGCATTGACTTTGTCAAACGTATCAATCCACTGAGTAAACACAATAAATCTAGGTGCATCACTATTGTGATAGACTATTTTACTAAGTGGGTTAAAGCTACTATAACACCTAGATATAATGCAAAGGACGTAGAAAAGTTTCTATATGAAAACCTCATTACAAGGTTTAGATTCCCTATAAAGTTAGTCAGTGATAGAGGAACATAGTTTCTAAAAACTATTATCAAGGATATGACTGAAGAATTTATGATTTCTCATGACAAAATTATTGTGTATCATTTGCAAGCCAATAGCCAAGTTAAATCTTCCAATAAAATATTGGGAAAAATGCTTAAAAAGATCTATAACATCATGTGAGGTAATTGAGAAGATCACATTCCTATCATTTTATGGGCATATCATACACATTATAAAAGGGATATAGGATTTATGCCATTCTAGTTAGTATATGGTCTAGAAGTAGTCATGCCAATGGAATACTTAGTACCCAACCTATGCATTACCATGATCATATGACTCAGAGATCATGAGTCTTTTACTAAATAATTACTAAAATTAAATTAGATGGATGAGTTTAGATGTAGAGAAGCATGGATGTAAGAAGTGCACAAGCAGAGTCATAAATCATGGCATGATAAGAACTTGCACCAAAAAGAATTTCATAAGGATCAACCAGTTTTATTATCAGATAGTCAATTCAGAGCATTCCCATGAAATCTACAAATATGATGGAAAGTGCCCTACATTATACATGACTTAATGTAGAAAAGAACCATGGTTTTAAGAGATATTTTGGGAAGCTTATTACTAGGGAAAGTAAATTGATATAGGCTTAAGCCCTACTACTAATAGTCAATTGATCTCATTTTGTAATCTGAGTAGGTGATGAGTAGCACCATGTAAATTAGGATTTCCCTATTTTTAATGTTTTATGTGTGTGTTTCTTTAATATTTTGTTTTTTTAGATAATATCAGCAACAACATTTATGAAGTAAAAATACCAAGCATTGTGTATGCCAAATATGCATAGCAAGATCCATGTGTGTTATTAAAAAAGTTAAAGAGGAGATATTGAAAAATATTAAGTCCAAGAAAGACATGAAAATATCCCATTAATAAGATATCCATCAGATAACAGTCATCCACTAGAAGTAAATACCAGATCTAATAGTTGATGGATGTAATGTTCAACAAATTGATAGATTATCAACATCACTTGATCATACCCCTATATGAACACCAAAGAGCATAACAGTGTAATTAAACACATGCACGAATGACTAACTTCTTTAATGGCTAGATTGGATATTTATTTTACACATCCACCATTGGATTCAAGATGAATGGATAGTTAAATGTGGTTTTGATGTGGTCCCCAATAGGCATGAATTATATAAAAGCCAAGTTTGAATATTGAGTCAGCATTTTATCCTTGAGCATATTTTTCATGAGATATAACTATCAAAGAGCTGAGCTATTTTATTGCATAGAAAATAGAGATAATTTCAAATTTGTCATTTGCATAGCTATAGATACTTCACTACTGATTAGGGATCTCACTGATGCACAAAAATAAGCTATGGGTGTCAACATGACACTTTGAAAAATGATATAGAGTGATCAAGAGACGCTCGATTACCTCTACCAAGTTGAAAAAAATCTCTTCCACATTGATCCTATTGATTCTACATAACTAATTGCCCTTAAATATCCCCACCAATTCTAAAACATAGATGTTAATAACTTATTGATATTTCCCACATTTGGTGACCTAGGAGAAATTATTCAAGTATTGATTGGGTGATACAATGAGGGAAAAATATATTTGGGTCTAAATGAGACTATGGTAATCAATACACAAGACATGGCTTAAGATTTGGGAATGCCTATATGAGGAGACTCTTTGCTACCCTATAAAACAAACACACCTCCCATCTTGAAATAAGTTTAGGATCTATATGTATAAGCCAACCAAGGGATTCTCATTGATGAAATCCTAGATGAACCAGTATGCTTTCTCATTCAGTGTATTACTAAAATATATTGGTAGATGACCAAGTTTACCAAACAAATTCCCAAAGGTGTCATGGACATCGCTCATAAGATAATCCACTAAAATGAATAGTTCAAATGGCCAGAGTATTTCATCTAAGAGATACTCATAAATATTGAGAAATGCCACACCTCCCCTAATCAAACATTTTAGTATCAGTTCCTAATTTTCATACTTTGATTCACATAGTGGAAGTCACCAAAAGGAGAAGTACACCCAGACACAGACTACTAGCTAGTGAAATATTATACCACACCTAGAAACCTTGGTGGGATGAGTGCCTAAGCCTCATCACCACACATCCTTGCATACCAACTGATGTCTTACATTACCTAGGTCATCATGCCATAGTCATTATACTACCCAAAGGAGTCTTTATCCCCATTCATGAGCTGTTATAGTCACCATTAAAATCTCTCCCTTTCTTCATGATAATGGATATGTCATAGGCTAAAGTAGCCTAGCAAAAATAGTTCACATCCAGGCATGCAAACCCCTTGTAATCCATACCATGTAGTGAAGATCTTATTACCACTCAACAACTAGAGCTAGCACCTAGTTCATAACAATAAAAGGGGAAATGCAAAGTAGATTCTCATTTAGCATCCCCTTACCTAATGTGAAAAACATGTAGTACTATGACATAAAAGGATGATCCAAAGGTGCCATGGATAGCTAGTTCTTGTGATCTCATCTAGATGGGTACCAATGAATAAGAGGTCTATGAGGTCATGATGGTTGATGTAGATGGAAAATACTACGATAAGGAAGAAGAAAAAAAATTCTTCTTTTAGAAGGTGGTATGCATAGTCAAAGTCTATAAGTAGGTTCCCTTAGAGATCTAGGTGGACCTCCCATCCTACCCACCTTCCATCACTATGGACATAGTCTGATAAAAAGTAGTATAATTGCACCCTAAAATGGACTTATTTCATCCATAACCTACACCAACCTTTGTAATTAAAGACAATTTTTCACCTCTTCTAAAGAGAACACCTGAATAACTTATGCATAGGCCCCAAATATAGTGGGAGGTAAGGGTCTCAACTACCTTAGAAGAGCACACATTTGGTTGACCAATTGGTTTATAAGAAGCACAACCTACTCCTTAAAATTATGCACCACCACCTAGATGTAGATTGGTCATGATCAAGAAGAGGAAAACATAAGTTCTAAGCTCAAAAGTATGACCAATTGATTTACCACCATTACCAAAGGTAATATAGGTTGAGGAGAAACTAAGGCCATATAATAGGCCAATGATATAGAGGTGGATATATAAAATTCCATGAATGTGTCCAACCAGACACAATAATTAATTAAACGAGTAATGTAAGTGTAGGAGGTAAGAGATAAGAAGGAAAGGGAAGTAGAAGAAGGAAAGAAGAAATAAGATGCATAATTATAGGTGCAAAAATAGGTAGAGGAAGCTACCAAAAATGAGGAAGATGATGACTCCTTATAACAGTAATAAGCATATGTACAAGCATAAACACAAGCACACTCGCAAGTATAGGCATAGGCCCATGATGTGCAAGGGCAAGCCAAGGCTATGACCTTGGAAATGTAAGTAAAAAAGAAGAAATAAAAAGAAGTAGAAAATAAGATGAAAGAAGAAGAGTAGAGGAAAAAGGAAGAAGAATAGAAAAATAAGAAATAAGAGGAATAAAATAAGAAGACACAATAGGAAGAGAAGAGAAAGAAAGAGGATGAGAAAAAGAAGGGAGAGGAAGATGAAAAGTAGAAGAAGCATGAGGAGGAGGAAAAATGGAAGATGCTTAAAGATGATATGAAATAAATTAAGCTCATATAAAAGGCCACAACACAATAGTAATCACCTTTCACAATGGAATTAGGATCATAGTTTCCATAACTACCACTAGGAGGTGTTTAACTTTGGGATATTCCCTTAGTAACTTCTCATTGCACTACCTTCTCCCTCTTTCTAACCACCATGCCACCCCAACCCTATAGCATCATAAACCACATTGGCTTCACTATTATTCAAGAAGGAGGCTTTATTTTATGTCTCTTAGTTACCTTTGAATAAACACTTGGATGGTGTCATAGCCTTTCAGGAGTCCATCACACAAAAGGCTTCCTCACTAGAGCAAGAATGAGATCAATCAAAGGTATAGAACATTTAAATCATGGCTTACCTTCATGAAATGGTGAATATGATTGAATAAACTTATTTAGACTTGGCCTCTTGAGTAATCAGGGACTAAGTAATGTTAGAATATATTAAGCTCAAGACCTTGGTCTTAGAGCTTACAAAGGACTAGTGCACAACCCATCAACTTCATGCAATCAACACTTTGGGCCATAATATGAAGCCTAAGGCTACTATTTTGATTAATCCACTAGAGGAGTATCCCTCTAGGCCCATCAAGTCACACATATTATTATTGATTAAAAGTAGTAGCTTGATAATTCTCTTACCAACTCTAGTGTAAAATTCACCATAACTATAATGACCTAGACAACCATGCATAATTAGACTGCATCGATAGAAAAAATTAACCTTGCTCTCCAACAATAATTCAATGTTAGGGATAATTTAAATGATCAAATCATTAGTTGGTATCATGACCTATGGTGTATTGCATTTATATGTCTTTAGGTAGAATGGCATGTAGAAAATTTGGAGTAGTTGAGCACTAAAATCTAGATAAAGGCCAGTAATACAAAGGAAGATATGAGTACCACTAAGGAATCAAAATTTAAGGAACTAATTGGATGTTATGCACCAATGCACATCTTTATTTATATGGTCTAGGAAGTGATTCTCAACTAGCATACATTAAAAACTAATCTAGATCCATTATACAATAAGGTGGCCTAGACTCTCAACATTCTTGTTTATAAGCCACCATTTGAGCTCCATCAAGAAATTGAAAAACACATGGCTACTTTGTCTAGGGATAAGAATCATGTTGGTCAGTATTATTTCTCAAAAATTCCACCTCCTAGTTGAGTACTACATAATGTGCAAATTTTGTAAAATTGTTAACAATTTTTTTTGGTATTAGAATGACTAGTGAGACAAGTGGGGCTAGGATGGTTGAAATTCCATAAAAGGTGGGTACCTAGTTATAACAACTTATTGAAAAACTAAAAGGGAAGTAGGTTGGTATGCTAATCATTTGAAAACTGAAGAGGGTAGATAAGTAGTGTGCAAGAGGTGAAAACCTAAAATGGTGCCTTAAACGATTATTATGACTCTTACTAATCTACCCAAAATTTCATCTTTTGCCCTTAGTGTACCATCAAATAACCCTAAAAAATTGTCTCAAGATGAGACAACATTTTAAGTCCAATAAAGTGTTGGGAGAAGAAAATAGATAAGTAAATCTACATATGATATTATTTGGATATTCATTGTTATATATGAAATTGTTAGATATATGCATTTTGTCCTATCTTCCATGACTTGTAAAAGGATAAAAGATGAACAATCCCCTCTTTTTGGCACCAATGTACAAGTATAATGTGAATATTTAGGAACTAAAAATAACTATAAACATGTATGCTTTTATACAAAATATGATTTACCTTTGTTGAGATTAATATAGACTTTATGGTTATGGTTATCTGATGTATTTCTTATGTTCTTCCTTGTATGTGTTAACATGTTAGTGTTTAGTTTAACCCTATCTAAAGTAATCCAAATTATTTTAAAACCTTAAGAAAAAATTGGCCAATCTTATTTATTACCATCACACAATAACTCATCTCTATCATACTTATGTTAAATATTAATCCCATATACTATCCTATGTAGTGTAATAAAACCTAGCTATCCTCATCTTTAACATGTTTTATTATATCAATAACTTATAATAACACATACATTAATTTTATTTTTAGTTATTTCATTTCAGCCATTTACTTTTAACTATTTTATACTTTAAAATACTATAGTTTATTTAGCTTCATCATTGTGTGTTACTATGTTCTTTTCCTGAAGCACCATCTCATGTTACACTTAAGTGACATGGGATGAGGTTTGAGTGGGGAATATGTATACACATAATATTTTAAAACTTTATCAATTATTGATTATTTCTCTCTTATACAAACCCATTGAGTCTCAATCTCTTTGAGTGCATAGATTAAAGGGTGCATTAGGAAAGGGGTGGGTAAACCATTAGTGCTTCACAAATTATTGTCCCTTATACCACTATTTGAAACCAACACAAACTTCTCTTATGAATTTAACTAAGATTTAACACCTCCATTACACACTCCTCTAAGAAATTCACTATCTGAAATAACCCCTACCTAAGCCAAAAACTCTTTTTGACATTTATCAAACAAAATTAGCCTAGGCCAACACTATACTTAAAATATATTATCATGTTATGGGTCTAGGTTGGCCTCGAATAACCTAGTTTGGAACCTAACTTTCATTAATTAATGATATAGGGTCAATTGGGCTAACTCTATTGGAAATTTGTTGAAAGGGCTTAGATTTAGATCTAACTATATGTACACTCCTTTTCACCATTTCTTAGAGAGAGAGAGAGATAGAGTTAATCATTAATTTGTGCTTCTCTACAATCTAATTTTCCACCATTCTACTTGAAGATTCATTACTTAGGGTTTAAAATTGGATAATAATATTATATTATGTAAAAGTCTTGGATTATTTGGCCTATCTTAGTGATCATTATAAACCACAACAACCTCTTGCTAATCACCTTTGGTTAAGGGAGCAATTGAGTCTCGATAGGTTCATCTTCAAGGTAAGTATCTCTAATTCTTACTCCTCTATTTCAATAGATATAAGTAAAATAAGTAATGGTTTTTTAGTGTATTTCTCTCTCCATGTAGTAGGGTTATATATATATTGACATAATTAGAATTTGTCTATGCATGTTTACTTTTATGTTTATTACCTCCATTTTGTGCCACATGCTTTGGTGATCACAAGGTTAGATTTTAATTTACTTTGTATTTACTTTCATGAATAGGAAAACATAGGACCTAATTAGGGTTATTAAATGGTCTTGATTTAATAGAGTATTTATAACCCTCTCTAGTGATATTATTGTGGTAAGGGACCCCTTGGGTAGGTCTAGTGGATCCATCTTGGTCATGACCCTAATTGTCTAAATGTACCAACAAATATAAGGGCAAGTGTGATTTATCTTCTTCATGTTAGGATTTATTTTTAGATCCACTTCACTTTCCATTATATACACCTCCTATGGATAGTTTTTAATCTCTATATGTATAATCCCTTGTGCATGAGATTCATTATCTATAGGTTAAGGTGTTACATCTTGAGTAGGGTACTATTAGGCCATCACATGCATTGTATTATCATGTTATTTTACATACACATTTTACAAAACACATATCAGCAACTCATTTTCCATCCAAATTTGTGGTAAATAATCTTAATTTGTATTTTGTTAAGGGTGACCTAGATCACCATCTAGGATCTTTCCATGCAACATGTTTAGACTATATGTCCAATGATTAGCTCCTTACTAAGTTATTACCACATAGTCTAAAGGAATATGCCTTAAAATGGTTCTATGATCTTATAAATCAGTCCATCACCACATTTAATCCATTATCAAATATAATTTTGACACACTTTTCAATCAACATCAATGATAAGATATCATATTCTCAAGGGGCACAACTCAAACACAAATCTAATGAGCCTATTATAGAATATGTCTTGAGATATAAAATTATATTGAAAAAGATGAATAGCATATCCCCATGGCATATAGACAAATCTAAGACATATTCAAAATAGATTTTACTATTAGTATTGCATTAATCCATATTTTTCAAAAGGTTTTTAATATTCACATATTTATGCCACACAATGAAAGAAAGAGAAGCCAAGATTCTCTCTATGGGAAAATTAAAATACATAAGTGGATTTAATTAAACTAATAATAGTTATAATAAAAATACATAAAAATTAAGGACCACTAAAAATAAGAGTGATCAAAAGGCCATAGTTAATGTAGATTCAGAGCCACCTCCTTGCTTGGTTATACCAACTCCTCCATAAGTTTTCACAAATATTTCAGAATCATCATCATGTGTCTTATAACATCTCTTAGAATGCAATGCCATATCTTTCCCTCCCATTAAATGGGTTGATACAACAAGCCCTTTTATAAATAGCTATGATTCCAATGTATTCTATGACTATCATAGGGAATAAGGCCATATCACAAATAAATGCATCAGCTTGAAATATAAGATACATGATTTGATAGAGGCCAACATCATTGATGTGGGCACACCTACATAGGCACTTAAACCAAAAAAATTTAAGGCATTAAAAATATAATTGGATCCATTTCCAAAAAATATAGCTATTGAGGTAGGAGGCACTTCAGGTGTTCACTATATATATCAAGGACATCCACCACCAACATCCTATCACACTACTATAGAGGATTCTTGCCCCCCACACAATATCATTGGTGTTTATCATAATACATTACCAGCTAGACCACTCATCACTTTCTTAGAGTAGGATATTATAGATGTTGATTCATATTTATACACACTCTTTGTAGGAGCCTACATTGATCTCATAATATTTAGAATGTTATGGTTAAAAATGAGTCAAGTACTAACATGTACACTATCACACTTCTAAAAATTTGGGTTATTCAGAGTAGGACATTTCTCCAACCAACATAGTTATTCATGGTTTTAGTGGTCATGTTTCTATCTCCATTAGGGAGATTATACTTCCACTATAGGTTAGACCAACACATGTGGCCAATAGATTCGTAGTAGTACCCAATACATACATATTTTACATATTATCAGGTAGGCCATGGATATAGTAGCTTTAAGCCATTCCATCCATTGTGTAAAGATGCCTCAATTATATACAAGCTAATTAGGTAGTCATAATCAAGGGTATTTCATATGAGTATCCATTACCTATCCCACATGTAGTTACACTATAGCTACTAGTTATAATTCAAAACATAGTTACCATTAGTACACCATCTATTTCAATTGAGCCACTAGTGCAGCTGAGGTCTAATCCTATAGTGTTACCATGTACACATATTTTACCATGGAGACCCTTATTAGAGTGACCCTTACATCAAAGATATGTTTCAAATTCTAGAGAGCCTCTCGCTACCCCTTTCATTTCAAATAAGTGTCATTGAGATCCTAGGGTTGTCAACATAGGGAACCCATGCCATCTACAACATCTTCTACAAGATAGGTCCCTAAGACCCCTACATTTCACAAGGCACCCTAGTTAGCTTCACAAATTCTTAGTACCACTCCATAAGTAGTGCCAACTATAGATCACCTAATATAATAAGTTATGGGACCTTAATTACCTTTTCACATATCATGCATGATTACTATTATTTTATTTGACATAAGACACATTGATAGTGAGTCTCTTATGAGACTCACTAATTAGTATGTTACATCCTACTTATACATAGTTTACTTATTTATTTCTCCTTGTATACAGTTTCATTTTCATGTCGCTTGTACATAGCTTGTATACAAAAAATATAAAAACAATATAATATGTCAAAATAGAAAAACATTTACTCAGAAAATATAAATTATAGATTGTATGGATTTCCATGTTTACACTTACTATACTTGGTAGGTACTGCATATACTATTTATATTAGTATAGTTAATTTTTATCATGCGTATATACTTCACTTGTTATTGTCTAGTGTTTAAAAATTTATATAAGCCTCTGTTCCACCAAACAGATCCATATTTACTACTATCTACCCACTAGGGGAATATACATAGATATAAAGATTCCTCATTAGATACATTCACCCATTTAGGGGCATCTTATACATAGTTCCAATTGCTAGGTTACATATTTCTATACACTACATCATATATTTAACATTGTTATATATTGATGTTTATCATCTTACACTACTCATAGTTATTATCGACTACTACTACTTTAGACTCAGATTATGTACATCTTTGATTTTATATAGACTTGTACTACATATTCATGCATACTTTCATATTTAGATTTACTAGTGTAGAATTGATTGTGTCTCTATGCTTTTACATCAATTTAAGGGAATTTGAATATGCCATTTCTCGATGGTTTTATGCCACTTCCCTTCATTATTGTATGATTTAGACATGTGCCTATGGCCTTATGTGTTCCTTCCTAATTATGTATGTGGAAATTTGAACATGTTCTTCCATGTGGATCTATGCCAACCTACTTATTATTTATGTGGACCATGTCCTTGTATGTCTTATTTTATTATATTTAATGACATGTGACCATGTCCCTTGTATTGTGGCCCCTTGGTATAATTTTCATGCCTAATGTGTTTTGTATGTATGCTTTCATGTATTCAACATGGATATGATAATTGTATCTTGATTATTGCACACTCTAATTTTAAATGCCATGAGGGGCCTCATGTATCTCCCCTTCCTAATTGGCTTCTTTAATGGACATCATACCCCATACCCTAGGTAGTTAATTAGCTTATTTATTAGATTCAATGTTCATACAAATGTTTACATTGTTATATATATCTTAAAATCTATGTGAATACTAGATCTAAAACATATTATACATTGTAAACTTATGCTTAGATTATCTTACATTCTAATGTTATATATGCACATTAAATTGGTTTATTATGTAGATATCATATATGATCTAGGTAACACATATCATTCAATTTTTTTTATTTTTAGGATAGTTATTGAATAGGTTCAACAACTTCCCTCAAAATAAGGGGCATTCAAAAAGGTCTATCATAAAGATCAAGCTATCGAATGCACTCAGGTTTTAATTTTCATCACACAGATATAGACTATAGAAATTATTTTAAGGAAAATATAATGGAAAATAGTCACACAAAAACTAGTTTTAGGTGAATTAAAATTAGTACAATTGGACATTATCATCTAAAGTGGGAAACTAGTGCCATGGGTGATATTGTCTAGATATGGTTCTACTATCTAGCACCTTAGTTTTAATAAATTCTAGATTGGCTAGAAAAGTTTAATAGGTATAGTCCAAGTTTGTATAGGTTTAATTTTAGATTACCAATTTTTGAATATTTTAGTAGAGATTCATACCAATTTACTTAGATTAGGGGCATAATTCATGGAATGATTATTTTCAGTTCAATTTTAGATACTAAGATACATATTATTATAGCTCAATCTAGAATTCATATACTCAGATAAAAGATTTGGGGGCATGTGCATGCCATATTATTTTTGTATGATTACTTATACACTAGTTGATTAAATGGAATGACAAACTCCATGTAATTATTTACAGTTTACACACTAGACACCATGTTCTAATTTATACACTAGATTGATGCCTTACTCCATCTATAGCGGTGGGCATTCCTGAGTGGCCTAGAGTTATCTTACATTCTCAAGTGGCCTAGAGCCATCTTACATTCTTGAATTTCCTAGAGTAATTTTACATTTTAGATTTTCTGAGTCACCTAGATCCATCTTATATAATTTTAGTTACATCACATAGTTTCAATTTTAGATGCATCTACTACACATGGGTAGGAAATGATGGAGTCATAGTCTACTTGAGTTCTTAAACCACCTACATGAGAGGGTTAGATACACCATTATTCCAATGTAAGATATTAATAGGTCATGATCTATCAAGTAGGGGTGGGAAATGATAGAGTAAAAAATGGATTGAGTTCTTGATCTATTCACACATGGGGATTGAGCAAGCCATCAACTCAGCCCAAGTTATTCACTGATTGACCATTATCTACACACACACACAAGACATCACCAAGTTTATGCATTGGTTCACATACCTAGTTAGGTGTATTCACTATTTTACTCTCTCTTATCTATTTACTTAGTTTTTTCTTTTTATTTTGACATCTCTTGAGTAATGACTGATATATGCACATTTCATTTTTAGGACATGCAATGGATCATGCTTCACATTCAAACCCAAATTCATAGACTTGGCCTCATAGGTAAGTCTAGGTACACTTATTTTTCCTTTATCTTAGTCATTTAGATTTATTTAATTTATATAATTAAGTTAGAGGGGGGGAATACAATCATCTAAAAAAGAGACTTGAGTGTTAAGAGTGTTACTTGAGACCACCTATCCTTAGCTTAGCACTAGACCTATTTTAGGGCCTATTCAGACACTTATCTAGAATTTGTGTGGGATAAACACATACTTAAACATCCTTAAATTAATCCCAAACCCTAACTTTATCATATTATCCCTCATTTCCTCAGGTTCTACCACCTAAACACTATTTCCATAACTTGGACAGTAGTGGGAATGGTGTTAGTGTCCTAGTTTGGGTGCTATTATGATTTTTTTGTCTTTTATCACCAATGAATATATTTTCCAATAAATAAGCACCTAGGATTATCATATAACTCTTTTAAGACCAAAAAAATCAATTAAATAATATCTATACATGAACTTTAACTTTTTATTCATTAGATGGAAAATACACATAAATTAACTCAAAATAAGCTGTGCACATTCAAGATTATTAATCCTTATTATACCCTACTTATATATATATATATATATATATATATATATATATATATCCATATACAACATTACTAATCTTTTATTACTTAGATATATAGTCTTAACCACACTCAAATAACTTAAACTGACATTCATACTAGATTCACTTACACTAGCACTTAGGTGGGGAGAACTACATTGGGCTTGATCCCTCCTTAGATTATTGGTATATATGAAACTCTCATCAAAACTAGGTTTTTATGATGTACATCGTACCCTAATAACATCACACTTTGATACATGTTCCAACTAAATGACCTAAAAATATATAGGTCTAGGGTTTACATACAAAATCAGTGAAAATAGGTCATTGATAGGGACCCAAATTTCATGTACACAAGAACAGTCTTAGAAAAATCATACATAGGTGCACCCAGAAGCTTAGAATAATTATATATAAAGGAAACTCACACCAAAATGAGGACATTAATTTCATTGGCACTACTTACCAACTAGGGCACTACTATTTGGGAAGGGTTTTGACACCTAGATCCTATCCACAACACTCAAATCAACTCCTATTGTGATTTACAACCTCTAGGTATTTTATCTCAATGAGTTTCTAGTTAAGTATTTATTTTCATCATTTATTTCCATTTTTATAATGGTCAAACTAATTAAATTATTTAAAAAATTAGTGGATGCATTTATTACATATTTCTACCTTGATTTACTATACTTAGACCCTTTAACAACCTAGGGCTTAGACTCCATAACCCTAAAAAGCTAAATCATAGACATTCTTAAAATTTGAACTCCATGTTGGTGTTCTAAAGGGAAATCTTCATTATAATTACATGAGGTCATTAGTGGCATGTATGGTCATAACCATAGACTATACCTCCTTTTTTATTGGTTTACCATAACCAACCACTTGTGTAACCAACCTTATATTTTTTTCATTATGAATTTTATCCTTATCATATAATGTATTATCTTATGCAAGCAAATATTCACTGAGTAAATTTTCCTTTCAAAGGATTGGGGTTACAAAAGAAATATTAAATGTTTCTACTATTCATAAATGTTTAGAATTCATAATGATTTATAGACACATTAATTAAACTCCATCAAGTTACTCAAAATACCCATAAGCACAATACTTATTTGGATCATATTCAAGATGAGTAATTACTTATTAATTTTGAATTCTATCCTCAAGTTATCATTAGGTTTTATATCCACTTATGGGTCCTTGATACTAAATTATTTTATCAGAAGATAAAATACATGAGGCACAAGTATTGAATGTTGACCTATTAGTTTAACATGTAACCCTTATGACTAATATTTTAGGTAAAGTCAGATCAGTCAACTACATAATAAATATAAGTGGAACCCAATGGTCCATGTAAATAAATTACCATTATTCATTAGTTTCCATACCAATTTCTAGTGTAGTTACCATTCACTGATCATATAATTGAGACAACTTAATATTGTTTTTAGGAACCCATATTGCTAACATATGATAATGTATAACCTTCTAATTTATTTAAATGATCGACCAATGAATTTTTAAATTCAAACATAGTTAAATTTGAATATAAAAGTTCAATATTTAGTTATTCAAACTAGAGTATAATTTAAGTATTTAACAATCAATAGTACAATTAAACCACCCATAAAGGTTATTATACTATTTTAAATAATATCCACATCAATTCATAGCCATCAAAACCATTAGAGGTCTATGTTACCATATAATTTATTTGTATTTATCATTATTGAAATTTATATTATTCATATTTAGAACCTTCATACATAATTAATAATGAAACTTGATAATGAACCTTAACCTCCTTTTGGAAAGGGGGAATTATGAGCATTTAACTAAATATTATATATCCAACCAACATCATTTTAATTGAAACATTTAGTCAACATAAATAATAATTAAATTATTTTCACAACTATTGGCACACATTGAATATATAATCTCTAATAAATAAGTATAACTTCATGCTCTTATAAATGAACTTGACCGATGAATTGATCCACATAATGTTTCATGTATTGAATACATATACAAACAATAAAGCTAACATAGACTAAAAACTATTAATAATTGATGGAAAAATATATCACTTATCATTATAATTAAAAGAGATACGTAACTCAATAAAATTATAATGATCATGCACAACCATAATATGAACCACAAAATTAAAAAACATGAATACTTAAATGCACTTCTTATTGATAGTATTCACTGTCAAGTTTCATCTTAGCTTATTTATCACTATTAATACTATAGAGTTTAATTTATAGTATCGAGTACTATCAATACCTTTTATGAATGAAATTATAAACATATTTCACAAAAAATTAGATGAATAAAATATAAATAATACTAAAATATTATTAGTCCCTTTTCCTATTTAAATACACATTTGAAATAAGGCAAGTTTATGCATGATTTACATAGAAATGTCCTATTAATCATGCATTAAAATTTATATTAGATAAAAATAAGAATATAATAATTAGGGGATTGATTAATATACTTCCCAATAAAAATGAACTAGTCTGATATATGCATATGGTTTCCAAAATGAAACTGTACTAGTTATATTCAACAAGGAAATCAATTTTAAGTTATTACCTTAACATTTTAACATAAAAAATCCACACTTTCAAATGGAAGATCCCTCCAATAACCAATATAAAAAATAATTCAAAATAAACTTGAAATAGACATCAAACAAAGAGAATATAATACCAAATGACAAATAAAGCAAAACTTAAATCAATGAAAGTAAATAACTAGAAAATGACTATAATTCAAAAGGAAGAACAATAAAAATTAAGACTATACATTTACAAATAAAAGGTTTGTTTATGACCATAATTAAATCATGCCACTAATTTTTACTTGCATAGTCCATTTTCACCACTACCCACTAGTTTATAGTACCAACCTATCTCATTGAAATAAAACATGCAAGCACATCCATAAAGACATCAACAATATCTAAAATGATTTAATCATGCCATTGATAAAAAATTGTGATGATAAAATAAATTCATTAAATTAATTTCATCAATAATGATAATAATGTTCTAAAATAATCGCAATGTCCATAACAGTGCCAATACACATATGAAATTAAAGTAATAATCATGATTAAAGTTCTAGGTAAGTGTGGTCATTATAAATACCAATGCATCTCCCAATCCCACACTTATTAAAGTAGAATCAATTCCTCATCCTAACCTTCAAGAGGGTGATATATAATTTTATGCTATCACTACTCCAAAGTATAATATGACCCAAACCATCTTGCTTAATGAAGTTAAGAGAAATAGTGTACCCATGGTTAAGGTTAATAAGAAAATTAAACCCTTAAATGAGCCTCTTAATGATTTAAATATGCCATCACAAGAATTTATTTATTTTATGCATGTTGTGGATGATTTACAAAATAAATTGCATAAAATTAAGTTAGAAATTAATGCTTACTACTATTGGGTTGATTAAAATGCTAATCATGACAACCCTATCCTACAAAATATCTTCCATGCACAATTATCAAATAAGTTTAAGACACCAAAATTAATTAATTTTAATAGACATGGAGATATTTACTTGCATCTCAAATTTTATAAGAAATCTATGGATGGGTGTAATGGTAATTTGATATTATTATAATTATTCCCTAAGAGCCTAGAAGATGAAGCACTAGGTTTCATCAATCACTCTCTAGAAGCTCACTACATATATATGATGAGTTATAAGAGGTATTTATTATGAATTTCAATAAAAAAAATGACCTAGAGTCACATATGAGAGATTTCCTTCATTACACTAGGATCAATTAGAGACACTAAATGATTACATACTATGCTTTAAGTCATGTATGAAAAAGTTAATATATCAAATAACATATTTGGAGATACAATATATCTTCTCTAGATGCCTCATATTCCATCTTAAGGAAAGGTTTACATATAGAACAACTAAGTAATTTTGACATCTTTGAAATACAACTTTTAAATTAGAGAAGTAATTGGGACTAGTCAAGGTAAATATAATGACAAATTTCAATCCAATGACATTACCCTTAGAGTCATCTAATTTGGTTCAAAACCCTAATCCAATTTTTCATAAGGAAAAAGAGGAACAAAAGTCATAAGTAAAATTACTAAACCAATATAAAGAATTAGTTTATAAACCAACTCCTATAATGAGTAAAGCACAATATACCAAGAGAGATCGTATATAGTTTGATTCATTCAAAGATAGGCCTCATGATTTATTATTGACACTAATAGATAGGAGAATGATCAAAATTTATCATAATCAGTATAATACTTCATACCATCTAGATAGAGTCATGAATAAACCATATTAGAAATATCATCACATCAATGGTCATTAGGATAATGATTGTCATACACTAAGAGATTGAATTAATCATTATGTCGATAGAGGCATTATCACATTCATGCAGGGGACATCTAAGTGTCTTTATACTAATTATTATAAATCATATTATTCTATGACTAAGTTATCCTAGGATGTTCTTACTAAGTAACTAATGGTTACTCATCATATGATTAGTGAGGTTTCTAGAGTACCCAATTATGTGAGATCTAGTACACCGCAAATTCAGTAAAAATGGTAACTAGTATAGAAAGACCAACTTAAAATAATGTTGTGATATTATAAAATTCAACTCAACCAACATTCACAATTATAAATCCAATCATTGTTTTTCAACTCATCATACATAGATTCCTACTATAGCTATGCCCAGAGTAATGTCACCACTAGCGTACAATCATCTAGTTACATAGTATGAATAATATTATTCATAGTTCCTTATTCATTCAAGGTGGATGGATGATTTTTATGTGTTTATTTAGTTTGTACATCATTCATAGATAATACATTATAGAGTTATACTAATAAAATTATAATATAATCAATTAACAACATCAAATAACATATCATTTTAAACATTTACAATGTTATAATCAAATACAATCATCAAGATGACAATATGTCAAAAATATCTCATATCTATATATATTGAAAATTTTATATACAATTATACAAGAATTACATCACTTTATAATATGAGTATGGTCTCTAAGACCTCCCTCCTCACTATCCTCTCTATTTCCAGGCACATGAGATCTAGAAATTGAAGCCCCAAAATCACTTCAAAACATAGAGTGTGACCTATGTCTTCTTTCCTAACCCTTATACATTACTAATAATTATTTCACATCAACATGATTTTGGTACAATCATATATACTCATCTAATATCCTAGTACCTAGTGTGACCATATGATTAGATGTGGACATCTATTGCCTACCTAGATCAACTCTCATGTTATTTTTTTCTATGGCCTTGTACACATATGATGCATTATAAATTGTTGCTTGATTTAATAAGGGTGTGTGAATTAATAAAACTATAATATCCCACTTTATAAATTTCCATCTAAAACATCATTAATAACATATGGTGTTAACTCGTGTAGATCCAAATGAATCATCACCATCTAATATTTGTCATCACCTATACCAACATAAAACAAACAAGAATTAGTAACTAATCAAAAAATATCATTCAAATAATTATCAAAAATCATATGTCAAATAACACTTAAAATGATTCATACCTTTAACTACCCTAAGAGGCTCAGACTCTAATCCATCATCACCTATCATTCCTCCATATAAGAATAGTGGAGTTCATATGTGGCACCTCCACCATACTATGCATGCATTTATACACCCTACATCATCCACATATAATATATCTAGATCTATATCCCTCTCATCTATTGGAATTAGTGTTAGATCCATTGATAATGGCCTCCCCTATTGCCTATTCCAACTAGAGATTACACACTCCTCTCCCATACCCATAGAGCTAGGGGAACATCTTGAAGCACCCAATATTATCATGTCACTTATTCATATTGGAAGAGTTCATAAAAATCATCCATCGATAATGTAGCAAATAATTCACATGAATCTATCATAGCTATACAACATCCTTTGGACATATATCAAATCCTTTATATGGTCTCTAGATAATATCTCTAACATTCACCTTATCTATTATCGATTAGAAATGCATGGTGTTTCAATCCCATATTTGTGTAGTACTATTACATATATGTCAAAATACATGTGGATGTGCCCACTTAGGATATGGTATCCACACCATCCATGTAATTAATATGTGATCATAATCCAAATAGTGAAACAATGTCACTAAAACAATACCATTACCAAATGACTTCTGATTAGACCTATATAAATAATGATACAATCATACCAACATGGTCCTACCCCATGAGTAAATAATACCATGATCCTCCATATCCTAGATAATATTGTGCATCCAATATGATATGGATACACCACTCCCATATACAACTATGAATGATTACAAAAACACAACCAAGAACTTATGTAATCATGAAACATCTAATAGAATAATTATTAATAATAATACATTTGACTCACTCCTTGTATTATGTTTCAAATCCACACTACTAGTAAAATAAGTGAAAGTATGGTTCTTGGCCCTTTCCCCCATAACATCTTAAACCACTACTCTCCTACCAGTAAGTAGAAACTATAGTATCCTCCACACATCCTCTAAAGTTATAGTTATCTCTCTCATAGGCAAATAGAATGTGTAAGTATCTACATCCCAATGCTTAGCCAATGTGGTCATCATGTGAGCATCCCACAACATAAACTCTAGCTAACCTACATACCCAATCCTACTTTATACACAATCTACCTCTCCTCATATGATAGGGGAAATTGATGGATAATATCTACTATCTATCCTCCCTATAACTCTCTATTGCATATATCTAACTACATAAAAAATTAACAATAATAATCATTTATAAAAAACTAAACATACAAAAATATACAAACACCAATATGGTATAAAAGCCTAGCATATTCCTTACTGCTACTATCTTGAGGATTTAAGTACCCTATGTAGGACTACAAATCTAGATATAAGTAATTTCACCTAGACAATAGAATTGTAGCATGGACACTAATGCCATAGGCAAGACATAAGTTCCATATGATAAAAAAGTCACTCTAATGATCACAAAAAATTATCAAAACATGAGATTAATATAGTTTTCACTATAATCAATTAAATTTATTTTAGTTACTTACTAGTTTCACCTTCTCATTAGATTATATTAGGGCCTCTACCTTATCATACCACATGTAAGTGATTTATCTCCTTCACAAAATATTCAACACACTTAGAACTCAAAGTTTCAATTCTCAATATATTGCAAATGAATCAAACTTCTTCCAAATATAAGTCATATGGACACTTTTTGTCTATGCCACACTACTAAGGTGTTGGCCCCACTTTGTTTAACTAGGTATACCTATAAATTAAATGGTGATATATTGTAAATCATAGCTTTGATCTTAGACACATTTATTTCACAAAGAATAAAATCTTGACACATTATGTACGATATAGGTTTCACTCCTATACCCATTCATTATCCACCATAATATCATATAATTTATGGCTCTTATTAATTATCCTATTGCTAAAGATCCTATCTCAATATCAATCCATAATCAATATATTACTAGTCATCATTCAATCAATTATAATCATCTTATCATATCTATTTCACTATTAAATTCCATGTTATTAGTCATCAATTTTAGCTCAACCTCCTTAAAAAACTTTTATCTCTCTCACAAAAGAGGGGGAATACATATGCATTATTCATAGATAGCTGAAATATACAATCACTTAGATTTACATAGTGATTTATACTAACTTAGTTACTCATATTTATACAATTACTCAGATTTACATAGTAGCTCATATTTACATATTTTTTTAGTTTTGACTCAAATTCTTAGATATACACATGAAAATGGTTTAAGTTTGTCATAATTATCATATTTTACTATAGTATTTAGTATATTTACACATATACCTTTATATAATCTTGATAGATGATTGATATAAATGGGGTGTGGATATGGTACATGCTCACATTGTTTATGTAGTTTGGTTCAATTTTTACACATATTATGGTAATGGGGGTATGAACACAATGTAGGTAGACATAGACACAAAAATTTTACTCAAATTATATGACTCGGTTTATCCAAATATTAGATTAGGAGTATGTTACATGCCATATGTCTCTCATCTCCTAGTTTTTTCACTAGATTATATAGAAAGAATGGTGAAGCATGTCATTCTCTATGTTGTGTACTAATAAAAATCTGAAATTATTATTTAGATTATGTGGCTTAGTTATTTAGTTATCAAATTAGGAACATGTTTTATGGAACATTATTCCTCATCCTTTAGTTTTGCACTAGATTCTATAGATGGAATGTAAAAACTACATCATTCTCTATGTTATCATGCCAGACTCAATTCAAAATAATACTTACAATAAATTTTGCACTATTTTTATGCTAATTTTGAACTAAAATGAATCTTGTAGCCCTCTGTAATGGGATTCAAAAAAATTTAACTAGTACCCAATTTATTTGAGTTTTTTGGGGCTTAAGTTAAAATTAGTTTGGATTTATAGGCACATATCTACCTAGATATTAGAGTGGGGGAAAAAATAACTTGTTCATCACATCTTATTTATTTACTTAGATTTAGTACATGGACATCCATTTTGTGGATCCATCTTCACAAACATCACTTGAACTCTTATTCAATTCTATGGCTAAGAAGAGAACAAGACTACATCTCATATTCTCTCTACATTGGTTGATCACATCAAACCTATGGCACCTCTAATTGTAATCAAGAACATGATACATAGGTAAGTATAGGTAAACACTTTTTATTTTACTCTAGTACTTTCATTTTATTGCATTAGTATATTAAATTTGGGGTAAAAGTATACACCCAAATTTGGTCAAGCAAAAACAAGTACTATCTTTTATAGCATTTATATCTAAAAACTATTAATGTTGAATTAAATTATTATTATTGTGTATCACCTTGGTATTTTATCTCTTTTTTCATGTTTTCATGCTTATATCTTTCACTTCTCACAATATCAATTCTTCCATGTCAGTCCTTGATAGTGTTATAGGGGTCTCCGGCCATTCTTATGTGTCATTATTATATTTTATTTATTTTGGATAGGAGCACTACATTGGATATGAATTCATTTCTCTAGTCTCCTTCCCAATGCTATTGTATAATACATGTTTTGAAGAGTTTTTTAGATCCTTTTTATTTTGGGTCTTTTATTATGACTAGTTTAACCTTGTTTGAATTGGTTGACACAAGAATATGTTTTTCAAATTCAAAATTTAAAGTCTTGTATTTAAAGATTTTTATAAGGAATTTCATATTTAGCACTTATCTTTTGGAACTAACTAATTAAAAAAATATCAATACATAAAAATCTCTATCTCTGCATATTTTTTGAAGTATTTACATACCACACCTAGATTACATGCTTGGACCCAAAGGAGGGCCTACGTAAAGATCATTTAAAATACACATTATGTTTGGTTAATTATGTACATTCTCTAAGGGAGAATTACATCAGCCTAATATCCCTATCATTGGGTTTATGTAGGTAGCATTAAAGACAACATGGGTTTTGAGGATAGCTCATCTATATCCCACTTACCCTATTCCCCCTTTTACCTTTGATCTTAGTGTGCTTCATATGTAAAGTACTTCATTACAATTTTGATGAGGAGGTGAAATGAATATATGATTTCAAAAATATAGGTATGTCATAAAAGATATCATAATTATAGAACGTTTTATTAGGTTTTTAGTTATTAGTTTAAGCTCAAAACATCATTAGATAAGAGTGATGGAAAGGATAGGAACACATAGCCCTAGTGTCTAATCCTCCTCTAGTGTCAAAATCTAAAATGATAAGAAAAAATAGATTTCACAATGGGGTAGTCATATTATAGGTCAAACATAGTCAAATACATCTCTTAGGCTATATAAAAATATAATTTTCTCATTTTTTTACATATTTTCCTCTCAAACCCTAGTTGTCAATATCAATTTATGTGAAAGTGAAGTGTATGGTTATATATTGATTTTATGAGCCATTTCTCTTTACTCAACTATTTTTTGATTCGAGTTAATTTCATTTAATCAAAAAATAAATAAAATAACATGCATTAAAAGTAATGGCCTAGAAAAAATACTCATTCAACCTAGGTAGGGCGAAATATAGATAAAAAGATCCTTAAGGTATGATGCATGTTCATGAAAAGATACTAGGTGTGCCTCAATATCACTATCACCATGAGGGAAACATAGATGATGTAATTCACCTCAAATTAATAAATGATGTAGAGGTAATTATGAAGTTGGATGCCATCACCCATTATGAGGCCCAAATTAAAGCTTAATCTACATTGATGAAATGATGGATCCCCCATGAATGCTATTAATGTAACTAATACATTCAAAATAATCTCTAAAAAGGAAAATTATCAAGGGCCCAATGACTAAAAATAGGCTTACCTATAAAATCTTGTAGAGAGTCCCTATTGTATCCACTACTCTATTTAACTTTGCATCATTTCCAACTACATAAATTCCTCAAGTAATATATCCTTAGGTTGTTCATTCCCTTCAATTTATGAGTACTCTAAAATATAGTCCCATTATGGGCCAACCTATGTATTCCATTGAGGTTCCCTCATAAATTGATGGTGTCTCCCAAATTCCATTTATAACTCCCCTAGGTTTCTCCATTCTAGCATAACCTAACCCTATGGTGCTTCCATTTGTCCATGTAGTAACATGTGTCCAATTTCTTTATTTTTCTATGGATTTGACCATGTTTGGTATTCCAAGTGCCCTAGTTAGTCCTATGCATATTATAACTTGATTATTGCCTTTTTTGACCCTACTACCATTAATGACTCTCAACTTATCCCAGTAGGTTAGCTCAACTCTTGGTCTAGCTTAAATTCCACTTGATTATGCATTATCACCCCTACAGTCAAAATTTACCCATAACCATCAATTCATTCTACTCCCATAGATTTTATGAATACTAGTTCCTATGCTCCTATAATTTTTGGTTCTTCAATGATTCCAACAATGACTACAATGCCTACTCATGTTCCACTTGGAAATCTCCCTTCAATTTCAATGACACCACAAGTGAGGTATAATAAAAAATATCATAAGTGGCTAAGGTGTATTACACATCAACCACCCCCATGACCTCCAATTACATATGAAAATCGTTTGTGGGCCCCCTATACGTCACACTAGGTTCTTAAGGATTTGGATTTTACTAGCTAATGGTTTCCTTCATGTTGAACATATAACATCCATGCATAATTGGTTAGAAAGTATTCATGAACCTAGATTAATTAAGGTCTCACCTATTCCCTTGGGATCCCAATTTGATAGATTATCAATTTAAGCCCATACCACCTCCCCCACTCTTCATTCTAATTCACTCTTCACCTTCATCCCTATCTCCTCCACCCATGCCTCTACCTTCCACATTAGTTGCCACCACCCCTTCTACCTCATATTCTACCACCATAGGGACCATATATGGGTCCAATTAAATATTTAAGTTTAAAAATACCATAAATGGTCTATCATGGGGACTAAGAAATCTAAATTTAATAAAAAAAGAATAGAGTAGAATGAAGATTGTGTTCACACAAATGTTCATACTTGACAAGGACCCTATCATCTAGAGGACAAAACATGAATTATTCTCTGTCACAAAGAAGATGATTAATATAAGAGAGGATAATATTAAATATGAACCTATATATATATATATATATATATATATATATATATATATATATATATATATATATATATATATATATATATATATATATATATATGATCAAGGTCACCAATGAGCTCACAAATAAATTAATGGAAGACCTCAAAAACCAAGTCAAGATTCTAGAGTCCCAGATCAAGATTTCAATTATAGTTGGTTTGATCAATAAAGTCAAGGATACTCTAGTAAAATTATTCACATCTCTTAGGAAGGTGATTTATTATTTTTTAAAGAGCAATGCGATCTTCCAAAGATCATAATAGTATCTAGAGAGAATCATCAAATAGGGTTATAAGTGCACATATATGGTAGTGGTTATCAATAAGGGGATGTTTTTAGATCTCAAAATCATGTCCCTCACTGATATGAATTCATATAGAGCCTTCATATAAACTAATATTTCACTCAAATATTTGATCAAGGACATCAAGGCCACCATTAGGACTTTAGAGAAGAGTAAGGACCATATCCTCACATAACACAAAGAGGTCATCATCATAACTTTATTCCACCTAGATGAAACATTACTCAAATTAAAATATTTTAGGGTCCACATCAGCCAATTTAAGTAAATAATTAATAAAAATGTGTAAAAATCTAACATGGATGGATCCAAAGTGATCCTAGAGTTTGTTACATAATCAACTACCAACATTATCTAGTTCAATGAGGTGAAAGTCTCATTGGAATCCCCCCTCAAAGTTTATGATAGGTTGTTAAATCAGGCAGATGTGTTCTTTTGAGAACCACTTATGGATTTTAAAAAGATAGATCATGATGGTAGCCTCATGGTGTAGGCACTGATAGTTTATTGATATGTCCTAAAATAACTGGGAAGTGGTCCCCCATCGAGCTTGACTTAAAGTCCTTTGTGGTCTTCATTGAGGGGTGTGTTGTGAAGACCTTGGACTTTTTCTCTCTTTATTGTATTTTCATATGGGTGTCACTATAGTTATTGAGTTTGAAACTATTTTATTACATTATGGTTTAGAGAGAGATCTCATTCTATTTAAATATGGGTTGATATTGTTTCCTGTATATGTTATCATGTAACTTGTTATAAAGGTCAAAATTTTTGTAAAAGATCAATGGAGATATTAATAAATTATTTTATTTTCATATCATTGTTTTTTATTTTCATGAATTCCCTCAAATATTATATTTTTTAATCTACGATATTGATGATAGGATCTTGAGTAAATTACTTTCTACATTTTATGTGATAATTAGGATGGGAGACATGTTATTCTAATTAATTTCTTTACTCTTTTGATTCATTTGGATCCTTATGACTTTGTGCCCATATAAAAACAATTTTGTAGGTGTTTATGATTAAAATATTTATTAAAATTAAGCATATATATATTTCCCTCAACTTGAATCCATGTGCAGCTAAAGTTTGAGCTCATGTGAAACTTGGCATACAGTGGTAAAACTATAGCTGGACATAATTCAGGTTTCAAGAATTAATGTTATCTAGCTTGGTTAGAAGCCTTCCTTTTATACCTTACTCTTCACTAATTTTTATGTTTATTTATTTAATGTAATATTTAACTTATTTTATAAATTATAAAGTGAAGTTGTTCAAAGATAATTTTTTAAAATTATATCAATTAAGTGTAAAGGAACTTTGTGTTGGTAGGGAACAAGAATTGAATCTCTGGTGGTATCACTACATCTCTTAGAAACATATTTTAAGTAAGAAATTTCATGGATCCTAATACCTAAAAATAGTGCCTTGGATTGTTTTAGTAGCAATCCCAAAACAAGAGGATGAAAGTTCCCCAATTATCTCTTGATCTCACTCATAGCACCTAAATCAATAGACATATTTGAGACCACAAACCTTGGTTTGAGTAATCATTGACACTAGAAGAGGGTACCCCATATCCATATAATAAAAATACTTATAATACTACTTGATAAAAGATAAATCTAGTTCCTCCTACTTGGATCAATAGAACTAGATCTGTACATGGTTGATTATTAATCTCACCCTTACTATTTCATAAAAAGGCTAAATTTAATAGAGGGAGATGAATACCCCTAGTTGACACTTTTAGTTTATACCCATAAACCACCATTAATAGGCATATAACTATGGATGTACCCATGGAATGGATTTTGGGTTTGCCATTAATGTTCTCAAATCTATTCATGACTTAGCTTAGAACCCAAAAAGGTACCTCCTATAATTCACACCCAAGGGAGGGAACATTGATGAAGAACATGTAACTTACTATAAGATATCCCTAAAGATCCAAAATGTTGAGCACAAATAAAATTATTGTAAGCCATTTCATTTCACTTTGATGGATGAAACCTATGACTTATTTCTAAACTTACCTAAAGATTCCATCATAGGGTAGGAAGAATTTAGCAACACCTTGTTAGATCAACTTAGATATGTCATTGATTATAATATCCTATAATAATAGTTTTATTTCATTAAGAAAGAATCCAATGATCCTATTAAGTCATTAATTTCTAGTTGTAAAAGATGTAAAATAAGGTCATTATGTTGTACATGCCTGATGCCTAACTATCTCTAAAAATTTATAAGATTGCCCTAGATCCTTGGAATAAAATGTTCTTACATAGAGACTGTACGCACCTAAAATTTACATAGTGTGACATTATTGATACAAATATAATGATGATGTAGTGATCTCTTGTTTTTTTCTCCAAAAGGAAAAACATATCTCTCTTCTCTTCTTCTACTTCCTTATTCCTCCCTTTGCCCCTTTGTTGGAATAATGAATATTTAAGCTTACCTAGGGATAATAGGGTAAGTTATTTATTACCTAGGGTTAATTTTATTTACCTAGGATAATTTTTTTTATTTTTGAGAATCTCTCAACAATACATTTTTTTGTAGTATTTGAAAATAAATAGTTTGTTTTGTCTATTTTGTAAACACAACAAATAGTTTGTTGTCGTAAAACAAACTATTTGTATTATATATACTTTACAATCTATGAGAAAATAACAAGAGAATAATGAGAGAATACAGAGAATTTATAGGATTATCACCTATTTTTTAGGTGTGTAAAAAACATATTTTATTCTCTGGTATTATTTTGCAGATTACTTGTGGGTTCTTTCTCCTGGATTGATCCTGTGGATCCTGTGTATCTCCTGCTCATTCTTTCATGGTATCAGAGCATGGAGTTCTAGTTGAAGATCCTTTTTCCTAATTTTTTTTCATTATTTTCATCTATTAACATAATCAAAAACTTATTTTATTTATGTGTTACAAATATTTGTTATTCTCTCACATTCTGGTTCTTGTTTACAAGTTTTTTTTGAAATTTTTGTACTTTATGGTCATTTATGACCATAAAGATTTCCAAAACTAGAATTTTTTTGCATAGGGGAATATAAAATTTAATAAAGAATCCATTTTAACTTGATTTGCTTCATTCCTTGTTGGCCATACAACTCTTCTAAACAAAAACTGACTGAATGGTTTTTTTGGTAGATTGCAGTACCTGTATGATTTTTTGATGTGGCAGATCATACAGATGTATTTTTTGAAATCTAACACCTATTAATGATAGATGAATATGCTAGCCTTCATTATAGATTAATTATTATGGATTTGGATTAGGTTTTATAGTTTTTTGGGTGATTACAATAGGGAATTCAAAATCTTTTTTGTTCTGCTGCATAGCCGTATAGTTTTCTTTAGTTTAAATGCCTTATACTGCATAAAATCAAAATATGAAAATTGTATGTGTTAGCAGACTTTCCAGGCTTTCATTTATAGCTGAGAAGTATGGATTTGGATTAGGATGTATATTATTTTGAGTAGATCCTATGGAGCTAATTCTGAATTACTTGGAGGTTTTTCCTTGGCAAATATTTACAAAATTCTCATCAAAATTTTCCCTGATCACCATGCCTTGCTAGAACAAGAAATTATTTCTGATAAAGCCAAATATTATTTAGAATTCATCTCACATGTGTGAGTTATTTTTGGATTTTTTTATTAATTTCTTAATTTTGAGTTGTTTAAAAGCAAGTCTCTAGCTTTAAATGAACAAAGTTGACTTTGCTAAAGTGGCTAGGATTATTTTTTTAAAAATTTGTAGGGAGGAAGCCTTGGGGTCAAATCCCCCTACATAATTTTTTGCATAAAGCCATTTTCTAAACCTCTGTATAAGCTAAGGCTAAAAAAATTTCGTTGGGAGATGTTAAATTATAACAGGAGGGGTGTTTTGAGGAAAAACAAATGTCTAGGTTGTTCTTGTCAATTCCATCATCTTCTTTGGGAATGGAATCCTGATTGTTTGAACTCCTAAACTCCAAAAATTACCATCTTTGGAAGTCAAAAATGAAAAAAATCCTTTAATCAAAGGGCTTATGGATTTTTTTTTTGAAACAACACTTGCATCATTCACCATTGAAAAGACAAATATGCATATGGTTGTAAGCAGGATGAGGCTCTTGGATTGATTTGCCTCAACGTCTCAGATAATCTTCAATTTCACATTGCAGATGCTAAAATGCCAAAAGAGGTATGGGAAAAATTTAAAAACCTATTTGGAAAAGTTAATGAGTTTGAAATTTTGCAATTAGATGTAGAATTGAGTACTCTCTCTCCAAATTTTCCTTCAATAGATGAATTCTTGGAAAAATTCAAATTTATTAAGTCACAGTTGAAAGCTGGTGACAAGGATAAAAGTGATTAGGAGTGAATTTTCATTATTTTTTCAAACTTGAAAGGACCATATAGTGTTTTTTCCTCTACTTTTTATACTATGATGGATACATTAGGTGATGAATTCAAATGGCCTTCCTTTGAAGTTTTTTGTGAAAGATTGACTTGGGAGCAAACAAAATTAATGGCCCTAGATGCTCTACCTAGTCTTAGTCATGCTCTAGTTGATAATTCTTCCAAAGGAAAGCCTTAACCTAAGTCTAAACAAAAGCAAACACCTTCAAATAACCCTCTAGAGTCCACCACCCAGTCACCTCATCATTTTAAATCTACTAAGACCAAAAAGTCCTTTAAGCAAAGAAGAAAACATTTGGTCCATGTAATTTTTTTGGTGGTCCTAATCATGATGAAAGTATATGTTTTAAGAAGATGGAAGCATTAGAGGTAGTGGTCAGACAACACAAAATTTCCATTCCATCTCCATCTCCTTCTACTTCTCCTGCAGGAAAAGGGAAAACACTTTTAGCCAGGGCTATATCTTCATGTCATGATTAGTGGATTTTTGACTCAGGTGCTTCTCATCATCTCACACATTCTAAGGATCTATTGGCTTCTCTTAAAAATTGTAGTACATCACATATTGTTATGGGTAACTCCTCATAGATTGAAGTTTTGGGATCAGGTACTATTGACAAATAGGATGGATGTTTTAACAATGTATTGCTTGTACCCCAAATATCTTCTAATCTTCTCTCTGTATATCAAATATGTAATTTTGGTACTGGTAAAATTATGGAGTTTACTTCACATGATGTTGTAATAAGAGAATGTAATGATACTTGTGAGATAATTTCTATAGGTACAACAAACCATACTACAAGACTCTATACTTTTGATAAGTTTGAGTCTTTTATGTCTTCTAATTCTTCACTTATAGGACATGGTAATAGTCTCATCAAATTGTGGCATGAGAGATTAGGGCATTTGAGTTATGTATATATGCAACAAATGAGTACAAAACATCTTGTAAAAGGCCTTCCTAAGGTCTCATGTATTGATGGGGTGTGTCCTGGTTGTCTAGTTGGTAAACAACACCAAGATCCATTTCCAGTTGGTAAGGCAACATATGAAAATGCACCCTTAGGGTTGGTTCATAGTGATTTGATGAATTTTCTAACTCATTCTTTTTTAAGGGCAAAATATGCACTCACATTCATTGATGATTTCACTCGTAAAACTTGGGTATATTTTCTCAAGTTGAAAAGTGATTTTTGAGACTTTTAAGGATTTCAAAGCCTTTATTGAAAAACAATCTTCTCTTCCTCTTAAAAATATATGCACTAACAATGGGGGGGGGAATATGATAGTAATGCTTTCCATGATTTTTGTATTGAGCATGGGATACAACACTAGTTCACTATACCACACACTCCTCAACAAAATGGTGTACCAGAGAGGAAAAATCAAACATTGAAAGAGATGGCTAATTGTATGATTCACTCTAAAAATTTGCATCCACAATATTGGGCTAAAGCTATAAATTGTGAAAACTACATTCAAAACCATATGCCTCACAAAGCTATGCAGAATATGAAATCTAAAGAAGCTTGGTCTGGGATCAAGCCTGATATTAGAGATTTTCACATCTTTGGGAGTCAAGCATGGGCATTTGTTCCTGATGACAAACGTAAAGCATAGGAGAAAAAAAGCCAACCACTCATTTTTTTTGGCTATTGTGAAGATGTAAAATCCTACCATCTTTTTGATCCTATCACACATGATGTGTTGTTTCAATGTGATGTTCAGGTTGATGAGCTACCCACTCCATAGGAGTGTACATCTTGTTCATCGCCTCCTTCTATCAAGGATAGTGAGGATTTTAGTTCTATTGTTGATGATCATGATGTTGCACTTGTTTAGCCACCACAACCATCTTCTTCACCACCTTTGCCTAAGTGGGCAAAGAGCACTCTATAGGTAGCTAGTTCTTTCATTGGTGATCCATCTGATTCTCATTGCACTCACTCACATACATCTGGTGTTGCTCTTTTAGGACAATCTTGTACATATGATCTAGTGTTATTTTCTGAGGCCATTGGTATACCCGAGTGGGATGTTGCAATGTATGATGAGTATTATTCATTGATGAAGAATGATACTTGGGATCTTGTCCCTCTTCTTAAGGGAAGAAAACTTGTAAAATGTAAATAGGTCTATAGGACCAAATATGTTATAGATGGATCAGCAGATAAGTACAAATCTAGATTAGTAGCTAATGGTTTTTCACAGGTTGAAGGGGTTGATTACTCTGAGACCTTTGCCCCTATAGCTAAGATGGATTCTATTAAGCTTGTACTCTCTCTTGTTGCTTCAAATTCTTGGTCTATTTTTCAAATGGATGTGAAGAATGCCTTCTTACATGGTGATCTCCATGAGGAGATATATATGGAGTAGCCTCTAGGATTTGTGCAAGACTCATCATTGGTTTGTAGACTCCATCATTCTCTTTATGGTCTTAAACAAGCTCCTAGAGCTTGGTATGAGAAGATGGATAATTTTCTTTTGAGTTTTGGTTTTATTCATTATGAGTTAGATTATAATGTATACATCCTAAAGTAAGGTGAGGAGCTTGTCATATCAGTTTTGTATGTTGATGATCTCATCCTCACTGGCAGTTCAGATTCATTGATACATGACATCAAGGACAAGTTGGTAGATAGGTTTGATATGACAGATCTGGGACTTCTACATTATTTTCTTGGTCTTCAAGTTTTTTAGTCTTCTGAGGGCATCTCTATTAGACAAAAAAAGTATGTAATAGATCTTATTCATTGATTTGGCATGGTTGATTGTAAGCCTACCCCCACTTTATATCAGTTAGGTGTTGTGTTATCTGCCTCTTGTACGACTCCTCTTGTTGATCCAACTTTGTATAGGCAACTTGTAGGTAGTCTTTTATACCTGACTCATACCTATCTTGACATCACATTTATTGTGAACCTTATCTCTTAGTTCTCACATGAGCCTCATGAGAGTCATTAGCAAGTAGCCAAGCATATTTTACACTACATTCAGGGCACCACTCACTTTGGTATACATTACACACCATAGAGTTCTACACAGCTTGTTAGATACATTGACTCTGATTGGGCTGGTGATGTTGACACTCACAAGTCCACTTGTGGATTTGATTTAAAACTTGATTTAGGTCTAGTTTCTTGGGCATGCAAAAAGTAGACTGCTATTACATTGTCCTCTACTGAGGCTGAGTATCGAGGTGCTGTCAAAGCTAGTTAGGAGACACTTTGGCTTTGACAGTTGCTTGGAGAGTTTGGCTTCACACAGTAGGATCTTACTACTATTTGGTGTGACAACCGAAGTGTGATTTCTATTTCACATAATCTTATTGAGCATTAGTGAATAAAACACATTAAGATTCACATGCACTTCATTCAACATCTTATTCAGGATTTCTTTCTTTCTTTGGAGTTTATGCCTACAGCTGAGCAGATTATAGACATCTTCACTAAAACTTTGGCTTCTCCTCATTATATTCAATTGTGAGCAATGATTGGGGTGAAGGAAGTTGTCCTCGGGGGAGATTTCCCATGAATTCCTTCCTTTATTTTTCATATATTTTGATTGGTTTGTACATGGGTACCTTATCAGGCCTAGTAGTTAGGGCCCATATTTCTTTGTCATTCTCCCTATGTTTTGCTTAAGGGAGGGTGTTGGAATAATGAATATTTAAGCTTACCTAGGGATAATAGGGTAAGTTATTTATTACCTAGGGTTAATTTTATTTACCTAGGATAATTTGTTTTATTGTTGAGAATCTCTCAACAATATATTTATTCATAGTATTTGAAAACAAATAGTTTGTTTTCTCTATTTTGTAAACACAATAAATAGTTTGTTGTCATAAAACAAACTATTTGTATTATATATTATTTACAATCTATGAGAAAATAATGAGAGAATAAAGAGAATTTATAGGATTATCACCTATTTTTTAGGTGTGAGATAAACATATTTTATTCTCTGGTATTATTTTGCAGGTTACTTGTCATGGGTTCCTTCTCTTGGATTGATCCTATGGATCCTATGTATCCCCTACTCATTCTTTCACCCTTTTATCCCCTTTATTTTTACTTTCACAACTTCTTTCACCTTATTTCAAAAACTAGCCATTTGTGATGGAACCAACACTCTAAGTGACACAACCACCTCCTTCCATTATAGAACCATGCCTTTAGTTACATAACCACTATGGTAGTTATGTAACTTATGTATTATTTATACACTTAAATAATGGATGTGTATTAAAATAGGTGCGGTTTTATATTTTTAGGTGGTAGTTCTATCACTCAGGGTGTTAGTTTTGTAACTACCCCTACATAAAGTGGTGGTTCTATCACTTTATAAATGTCTTCCAAAATTAACTCTCAAAATTCTAGTTTTAACTTTATTTACATGTTTAATGTCACCTTTCTTAATTTTATCAGCTTGTGTTCATCTCCAATCAATCCCAACGACTCTCTCTTCTATTTTTATCCTTTTTAGTTCATTTCAAGTTGAACTTTCCATTGGATTTAGTTGAACTCCCCCATAAAAGATCCCAACTTTTTCTACAAGAAGGCCATTTTGGGCCTAATATCACATTCAAAATTTTCCATTAGAAGTTATTATTATTATTATTATTAATATTTTGTAGAAATATTCCTACTATAATTAATTTAACATCCAACCTTTATTTTTTTTTGAGTCAACTACATTGCCACAAATAAAGAAGTGTTATTGGTGCAATAACTCAAACTTTGTAAGCTAGGACATTAGCTAGCCCCATTTAGATGCTCTCCATTAATGCTTGTGTCTCCTCTTTTTCCCATTTTATTATAGATCATGTGTGTCCTCTAGCTAGATAGTTTCTATAATTCATATAAGAACATAAGGATCTGGCATATCAAGGATTTATTTATCAATACACCACATGTGCTTTAGATAATCTATGCCTTGGGTTAGGTTGGAGTTCTCTTTGATTTAAAGCATTTATTTCTTATAATATTATATTATTATAGTATTTTTTTTAATATATTAGTTTCAATATTAGAAAAAAGAGTAAATTTGATAGGGAAAGAGATCTTTTTCTTTTCATTGTCTTTAATACAAAAAAAAAATAGTTAGCTTTTATTTTATTTACATTTTAGTAGATTAGATTCATTCAAATTATCAAAACATTCCACCAATAATTTTATGAATATATTAAAAATTTATCAAGTAAATTTACATCCAATATAACGTTCTCTTTCTAAGATACAAACCGATTTAATGTATTTCAAGGAATCACGTAGGCCATCATAAGAACTTAAATAATCATAGGTGTATAAACAAGGATGTTATATTTATGATTTTATTTGTTTTAATGAGTTGAAATTTTCATCATTATTTTATTTAAAACATAAAATTAGAAATTGTATTTCTTGTTTCTATCTTAGCAATTCATTCATAAAGCATGTTGATAGAAAATTAAAGAAGTTGAAAAGCTAGTCTAGTTTGTTTGTGAACAAAGAAAATCAAAAGAAGGTATTGTGTTATTTATAGTTTATATTATATTTATTATTTAATTAATTTTATATCTAGACTTAATTTACATACTTAATTCATCCCATAGAAAACAAACAAAAATATCATCATCTAGTTTGTGTACAAATAAAGCTAGGAAAAATCAACATCTTGCACAATAGTCTCTTAACCTTGGAAAAAGATTAAATTTTTTTTTAATTTAATCTACTTTTGATTTTATCATTTATTTATTTTTATCATTTAATTTTTATCAAAATAATCATTTATTCCCATAAAACTAATAAAACATGAAAACAAAAAAACTTAACAAAAATAGTGTATAAAAGCCTTGTTAACACACACAAGCCCCAAATTATACCAAAATACTCGCTAACATGTGCAAGTAATCACATTACATCTAATCCCTACCCATTGATGAAATCATCCTATACAAATCTTTGCTTCAAAATACAACAACAAGCACACATAGTAAGTGTAGATGAATTTTGATCTATTTGATTAAATTACCATAAACTATGCAATTTAAACTCAAAACATCAAACTACCTATTAGGAAGGATTATAGAAACATATCAAAACCATAATTTAAACCTTACCTAATCCCTTGTTTCAACTAGCCTCCTTCCAAAATGTTCAAATGAATGGTTGATTGCTATAAACTTAGAATTTTGACATTACAATGGCATGATCAATGATGTTGATTATGGATTTAATAACTATATTGGCATGTGCTTAGTATATTACTGATAGATGTTTAGCCATGGATGAATATCCTATTTATATATAATGTGGAGGGAAGGATCGATGGATGAAATTAAAAGTTGGATTGTGGAGATCTAAGGTAGAGGATTATCCAAGGAATTTAAAATTCCTTGGAATCCTTTAGATTTAGAGGATTCTAGAGAAGAAGGGTTAGAATAGATAGGATTATAGAATTAGAGAATTATATAATAATTTTAGGTGTTAATTAGGATTAGATAGGGATTAGGTAGGTGATTAGGGATTAGGGTTGTCAGAGAGCCTAGGAATAGGCTAGTAAGTGGGCCATAAGAATTTAAATTTCCCAAATAATAGATAAGTGGGGATTAGGATAAGATAAAATATGATTAGGGGAATTAATGAAGAAGTGGGATTAAAATATAGTTAGTGAATGAAGAAATATTTATGGGGGATATGAGATAAATATTTAGAAGGGGTGATTTTAGGATGGGATTAGGTGAGATAAATTAGATAAGTATAATTAGTCTTGATTAATAGTAATAATATCGATATTAAATGAAGTAAGTGAATTTAGGTGCATATATTTTTCACCTCTTTGAAAGGGCATTGTGAGTGGAGTGAATTGAAAGGAGTAATGGTCTTTCAAATAAAAACCATGTCATGAATGAATATTAGTATATGATATTAGTGGATATGATGCCCCATTGAGGGGACATGTAGTGAAGAATGAGATGGATGGTCACTCAAAAGAAGAAATGAGGGGTGGGATGTGATGAATAGACAAGGGTATGGGATGAAAAATATGAGATAAAAGATAAATTTGATTTAAGTGATGAGCTATATATTAATGATGCCCCTAGTAAAGACACATGCATAAGGAGAGGAAATGATTGCATCATGGTTGTTGCCACATCCCAAGGGGGGAATCAACCATGACATGATGATGATAAGATAAAAGGTCACAAGATTTAGACATATCCTAATCAAGGATGCATGTTAGGGAGGGATATGGGCTATGATAATAATAATTTAATAAGATTAATTATTGGTGTAGCTAAAAGTGAAAGTAAAATGATAAGATGAAGTAAGTGAAATAGAATAAATGATAGGATCGAGAAACATAGGATCGAGTGACCCAAAGACAAAGGAGAAAAACTAGACTAAAATTCAAATCAATAAACCACCATGTGATTATGATACCCAAATCAAATAAGCATGCAAGGGAACAATTCAATTAGTGATTTATGGAATAAAATATGTATGTTGTGATATGTCAAGCCCAATTTATAAGCACAGGTGATTAACAAAAAAAATTAGGGAGATGATCATGAGAATGGTGATTGATCAATTGATTGATGAATGATTTATATTATCACTCAAAATTTGGACTGATTAAGACTATATGGAATGATGTATTATGAGTAAATAGGTGAGAGTGGTCAAGATATCCTTAACATAAAAAAGAGGCCAAGTGCTGCCTACATAGTCTAGAAAGACCTCAGGTTGATGTAGTTCTGACTTGGGGAGAAATGACAATTGATGGAGTAGAAGATGATGATGATTAGATGATGATGATGATGATGATGATGATGATGATGATGATGATTAAGATTAGTTATTATAGGACGATTTTAGTAATTATAGGATGTGACTCAGGTGATGAGATGAGGATTATAAGGATAAAACAGTGGATGAGAGGATTAAATTAGTGATGGGAATAAGGATGATGAGATGATTAGATAAATGATGAAGGTATAGGTATTAAAGGCATCATAACTATCATGAATCTCATCAAAGTTTAATAAATATAATAGATATGTGACTTGGTAATATGCCTCATGATATAAGTATGACCAAGAGGACATTGTGCCAAAGTGCATGGGAAAATAGTGAACTCTACATCATTGAGGGCACTTATAAGCATTATTGTAGCCTTGGGTGACCTCATAACATCCTCATTCATTTAAAAATAGATAAAAAGAGACATGATGTAATATATACTCAAAATACAAAAACAAGAAAATATTTACATGATAAAAGACATGCAAAGAAGCCTAATAGAATATACAAGTAACACAGACAAGTATCTACATGTAATGGCACAATTTTTTTTCTAATGATGGGATGAGTGATTGGATGATGGGCTAGACTAGGAAGACCATGATGTTATTACAATCCTAGATTAGACTTGTATTTGGAATAGACTAGCTATGATGATTAGGATTAGGACTTAGGTAAGGATATGGATGTGGATGTGGATATTGGATTAGACAGGGGAGTTATATGAGGATGTGGAATTGTATTAGGATTAGGATGAGGAGGATTTAGATAAAAGGATTATGATTGATATAAACTAGATTTTCCCCTAGTTTTGAGGGAAAAAGGCATAAAACAAGACATGATGGACTATTATTGGATTTTTATAATTTTTATGATTTTTAGGTTTTTGACATATTTTATTTTTTAAGGCTTTTTGGAATATTTATGAACACTATACAAATGGGTTACTATCAAATGGAAGACCAAGCCTAGGAACTAGGATGAGGATGGATGGGATGACAAAAATAACAAGGGTGATATTGAAAAAGAGACAAGGACCAAGGAAGAAGGGACTAGGGATTGCCAATGACCACATCATGAAAGAACCAGATGGTTAGTTGCCTGAGTGTTTATTGGAGGATATGCCAAGATTAATCCAACATTTATCAAGATAGCATCCTCATCCTTATAAAGGTCAAGACTAGAAAAGAATGACATACATAATAGGATGCACAATATGAAATTTATGATGGATGGTTTTTATGGATGAAATGGAGGGATTTTTGCTGCAAAGTGTTGAGGTACAAGGTGGATAATAGATTATTTTACCATGACATAAAATGTTGGTTTTCATCATGGTACTTACCTAAGTTGCCATACGACTAGTTTTCACCATTGAATGAATGATTTATTATTATTATTATTATTATTATTATCATTATTATTACTATTATTTGAATTTTTAACATCTTGATTTATTGGATATTGGTACAAGATGAAATAATGTTGACACTGGCTAGATTTTTAACCAACACCTATTCTAGAGAAAGATGATGCCAGGACCATGTCACTACTACTAGATGTATTAATGTCTTGGTGGACTTTATTGACTCTTGATTTAAAATCCTCTTGACATCTCAACCAACTATATTTGTATCCCATATGAGGGATAATGCTACCCAGGGATGTGAGGTATGGTGTGGATGGGAGTATGTCATAATTGTGATGATGGGGAATAGGATGCCAATGAGTGATGTGATCTTTAAAGATGATATGATGAGATAGGAAAAAAATTGGGTTTTGATAGTTGTATTCACCATTGGATATGGTGGAGGGGATTATTTATATTGGTGCCATGAAATTAAAGGATCCAATACCTTTTGATTTTTTGATTCTTTGATCTAAATATTAAGAGGATGGTTGGCTATAGGATTATTACTTTGGACATTATTTTGATTTTTTGATTGGGTTTGAATTTGACTACCTCTTGGTGCCTTATTATAGGATTCACCAAGGATAATTTATTTTTAACTTGATAGATGATGATTATTTTGACTTTGACATTCCCCTAGTGCCTAATTTTGGGCTTCAATAGGAGAAGACATTTTTTTTATTAAATTGATGATTTGACTTTTATTGAATTTTAATTATGGGATAAAAGATGATTTGATCATGATTTATGACCTTTGGAATATGGTCTTGGACCTTTGTATACATGGCACATGATGTTGAATGTTTAGGGGAGTCCAATGATGCATGTTCCTATTTATTCCCTTCATGGAGTGGGATATAGGGAGTATAGAGGTAAGGTGGATGATTAACATGGTGTGATGGAATAAGGGGATAATGGGAAACATAGTCCTCATAGAGGTCAGTAAGATCCCTATATTCAACATCAGATAAAGTGTCCTCAATAGTATCAAAATAATCACTAAGAATTTTTAAAAGACATGAGTTTGAGGTAAGATTAGATCCACTCTCATTTTTTTGACAAATAGAGCTTGTAAAAACTTAGTTATGACTTCATCATCTTGATTAAGATCAAAATATATGCTTGGTGACTAATTCTCATGCAAATTGTGGGTATATTCAAAATAGTAGGCATTATCATCATCTATTATAATATTTATGATGGATGATGTTCTTGATGAGGAATCTGATGCATATATGGGTGTTAAACATGATGCAGATGTAGATAAAACTTGTATTGGTTCTGATGCTAACTCCAATGTATAAGATGTGATGCTACTAGTAGAAGAGTGATTGTTCACAGTTGACATCTCAACATGGGGTTTTTGATATGATGGGTGAGAGTAAGATGATGAAGGAATAATGTATTTAGCAAAGATAGGCCCATGGAATGTCTCATGAGATATGGGAGGACTTGGTGTATAGGAAATAGACTTGTCTTAGATGGATGATTAGTTAAAGATGAAAGGATCATAGAGGATAGATGTGGTGTCTTAACCTTGTCTTAGAAGGGGAAGAGCTTGATCATGATTGAGAATGGAATCTTGGTACTCCTTTTTTTATTCACCTAGGGATATAGACTCATTTGGTTCATCCTCAATTTCTATGTCATCATGATCGATGAGGGCTTGTACATAATATTAGAAATCATGACATATATTAATGATATACCCTAAGGTTTAGTGATATACATAATATTGATTAGCCTTATACCTAGATGGATTAATATTTGTAGGATCAAGATATCGTATGGGTAGATAGACCATCATGTTAGCAATGAAAATTTATTGGAAAAGGGATTCCAAGGACATATGAAGGGGAGTATAAGGACCCATTTCAATTTTTGACTTAGATATGGAAGCATTAAAATTTATATCAAATGGTTGTTGACATGACTAGGTGGGTGAGGTGGCTAGGATAGGATTCCCTTTACTAGTGTAAGAAGGGGTTTGTGATGGACTATGATTGGTAGATGGAGGATTTGACTATGGGTGGGTATGGATTAAGGGTAAGGTGAGTTGAATGGGGTCAAGGCCTTTAATAAATTAGAAACCCAATTAAAGGAGTTACAAAAAGACTACTTATGGGTTTTCATCAAGATACTTATTAAACAAGGAAATTTGTGAACTAAGAAGGCCATGACTAGGATGAGGACTCGTGTATGGTGTAAGGGAATGGGGTGTGGATGTGTATTGATGAGGGACATTATTTTGAGTTGACCTTAAAATTATTGGGAAGGTAGGCACCCATCTCTAATAACTGTAAGAGGAATTTGTCTTTATTAACTATGATGCACTGATTGATTAGGGTGAATGCAATAATAAATGTGGAGATTGATAATGATGAGCTATAGGGTTATGGATGGATGCAAGATGTTCATTTGGGATGAATGGGAGAAAGATAAGAAGGTAGGTGAGCACCCATTCTAGTGCTTATAAAAAGACTTCATCCTTATTGGCTAAGATGTATTAGTCTATGAAAACTACATCTAAATCCATGGGGATGGATGATAAAATATGGATGAGAAAGGAGTTGATGGTGTAGACTAAGGATTAGAGATGGTTTTTTGAATAAAGTAATTCTGAATGACCAAGATAGTATGATATGTGATGATGAGGATAAGATGGAGATGATGTAAGACTATGATCAAATTTTAGATGGATAGTATAATAAGTGATATTAATATATCATTAATGACTAGTTTTCATGCTAGCCAAAAGGATTAGGGATTTTATGGGTGCATATATTCAAACTAGAAAGATGATGTTTGGATGGGTGCTAGTTATGAGTAGGCAAGATGACTAGATGATAGAGACTAGATTGATGATGGTTGGATGTTAGATTTAAAATGACCAAGTGATAAGATGTTAGCAAGATACCAATTAGGTATGATATCTAAGAAAATTATGAGTGATAGTGTATTAGAGGGATAAGATGATATGGATGGGTAACAAGAGGACTAGATCAAAAACCTTGGACTAATTTTCTCAAGTTGGGATAGGATTATGTGATAAAGGTGATAGGATAATGGGATTAAAGCAAGGAAAAGAATATATAGGTGATTATGGAATGATAAATGGGTAATATTAATGAGATAAGGTTATTTAGACATGTGTGTGACCTGAAAGGATAACTAAGATAAGGTAGGATGAGGTTAGACTAGATAGGGGATGAGATGACTAGGTGAAGGTAAGGTCAAGATAAATGATTGATTATGAATAGAGTGGACTAAGGATGAAATGTGAATGATAAGTTTTGATTAAGATATGTGAGTGGTGGGGTATGGTCAATGATGAGTGGATATGACTATAATAGAAAGGGATGAAGATAAGATGGGAGATGGGATAGGATAATGAAAATGATTTACAAAGATAATATGTATAGCGAGATGATGAGATGTACAAAATGATAGTGAGGTAAGGATATACGATATGATATGTATAAATTATTTGGATATAAATGTATAGGTATGGGTAAAATACTACATTTATTCACAAATAACATTGGTCTAGCACAACACACCCAAACAAGTAAATTACAATCCTAAAATTAGTAAACTAATGGGTGTGTAACCTAATGACTACACCATTTAATGGATTTATGGGTGATTATATAGGTTTATGGCCCATTAAATTTTTTTACTAATTCCTCTTAACCCCATGTACATATGATGATCACTTGGGATTTGATACTGACTCTGATAGATGATCACTTGTTACGACCGCCAAGTCTTATGTTTGGCTAAATTGGATCTCTAGAGGCATCCTCAATATATGAAAAGGTACTATGGGGACCAAGTACATGTATTATTTTGTCTAACCATATTGTGTATTAGATCCAAAATCCTCCTCAATCTATGTAACCCTTTATGGGGGATTATACTTTAGTGCATAACGATAACTCTATTGATATTTATACTCTATTAGAACATGAAGTTTGCTCTAGTGCATGGTGATGAAATCCACATCACCAATAAATAGAAATAAAAAAATGGGAAGGGTTTTTTCATATTTTTTAATCCTCCATTAATTTCCTCAAGGATACAAAGAGGAGAACATAAACCACCGTAGCCCTCAGGAGACACACAAGTAGACCAAAAAAGGAGATGAATTAATTGATTTAATTAAGATGTGAGATTTATACAATATCAAGACAAAAATAATTAAAATGATTAAAGAGATATATACAATATGTAGGATAAAATAATTAAAATTATTCAAAAAATTATTTTCAAAATGCCAAAAGGGGTCTTTGGTAGGCATCCTATAGGAAAACAATTAGTAGTTTGACTGGCACTTTTAAAGAGGTAGCCTGCAAGACAAATTGTTAGTAGTTTGATTGATAATCTTGAGGGAAAAAATTCAAGACAAAATTTTAGACCAAAATAATGACATGAAAAATAAGGTGTTAGATAAAACAAAATAGCCTCTAGGTTCACCCCAAAATGCTAGTCTAATAGGCCTTAAGAAAACACCCTAAAAAATCTTGATTTGGCTCTATAATTTCTTTGGGTATGGATTGGTACCATGAGGATGAATTCTATAAATATCATTCAGTCAAAGGTCATGCTATAGAAAGGTTTATGTAATTAAAGAACTATATTTAGGACCTAATTGAAAGGGGTGATGTTGAAATAGAAGGGGAGAGTACTCCAAATGAATCCAAGAATGATAAGTTGAGAATTTATCAAGACCCCATAACCAAGCATGATCAAATAAATAGGAAGCCACCAAGAGACTAAGGTTAGGACTCCTTTTCCAATTGCATTAACTATCATGCCATTCCATATCACTATATCAACACCATTAAAATTTAGAGACCTTAACATCGCACTCCACCATCACCCACTATATTAAAAATCAATTGGGCCATTGATGATTGTGTGGTTACTACCAAATGCAACAAAATCATAGATCTTAGGGCACCACTTAAGGACCCATCCACATCTATAACTCAAAATGGGAATGCCTCTAAGAAAGTTTCAGTATCCTCTGATAAATATTATGATATAATTTAGCAACTTGAGAAGACACGCACTCAAATCTCATTAATGAAACTTCTCAAAAAATCCCCTTACATCAGTAGATACTCATCCAAGTTTTTAATGACCTCAAGGCCCTTAGCAATATTGACACAAATCAATTCTATGCATTAGTGGGACATTTATCCCCTTCTTAGAAAATTAATTTTGGTAACTAGGACATGCCTCCTATTAGCCCCCATCATAACTATCCATTATTTATAGAAGTCTCCATATCCCACCATCACATTTCTTAGGTAATCATAAATAGAGGGTCAACATTAAATTTGTGTAATCTATATTTCTTGAAGAAACTAGGGTATTTAAAATATTCTTTAGGGTTTACTCTGATTATGATAAAAGCATATGATGATAATAAATAGCCATATGTGGGTACTATCTACTTTCCCATTACCATGGGACCCATGGTACATCAAGCCCTACTCCATATTGTGGATGCTGATTTGCCCTATAATATGATTTTAGGTCCCCCTAGATCCATGAGATTCAAGTTGTCCCATCTACCCTACATCAATGTCTAAAATTCCCCCACTCAGGTATGTAAGTCACCATTCTTGGAGAAATTGATAATTTTCATAGTTATCAAATGGATTAGTCCCAATCATATCATTGTACTATCATAAATAATTCCATTTTAATTCCAATAGATGATAAGTATATATTCCCTAAAAAGCTTGAACCTACTACATATCCATTACCTAAAGTCACTCATTTAAAAATCACATCCATGAGTATCAGGGAATATGAATATAAAACATTTTATGTAGGTGACTTACCTCTTTCCCCACACAGTTATGGGTCACTATCTATGTAGAAGACCAATCCTATGAGATATCAATTTGGACCAATGGACTTATCTAGTAGAGGTCTATTTTTGAAAGAGTATATTGATGAATAAGATGAATCATGGATTATTTCAGAAGTTGAGGCCCTCACATCTCTTAGAAAGGAATACCCCCTCATCCAAAAAATGTTACAAAATATACATTATCAAGGGAAAGGACTAGGGAGACATGATCAAGGTAATGTTAAACCCATAATAGTTTAATAAGATCCATAATATATTGATTTAGAGTACAAACTACTTGAAAATGACTTAAAAAGTATTATTATGGATATTGTTTCATTCCTTGAGGAGTCTCTCTCTGACTAATAAATCAAAATGGTTTTTGTTTATAGTCACTTCAAGGATATTTATGCCAAAAACCTTTTATTTGACACCATTATCTCCACCATCAACATATCCCTTTTTTATCTATCTTTAATTGACTGGTATCAACATCAGGAGCCATCCTTTGATATATTTTAAAATGATGAAGCAATCTTAAAATTTTTGAGAGCTTAAGATTTTATGCCTTCCAGTGATCATAAGAAAGGATTTTATTTAAGCTTTGAAAATCAGATTATTTTGGGGAACAATATCATATGCTTAACCAAAGTGAATAAGAATAGTCTAAAAAAGAAGAGTCACCTCAAAGTATAGAATAATTTCCACATTATTCATCTAAATTAGAAGACTATATATAAATAGATATAAATATCCTAAATGGTTTTACTTCAGATATATTTAATTAGTCATTACCCCCTTATCTCCAAGATCAGTCACCTTCCTTCATTGAGGATGTGATTGAAGTTAACATTGAGATTGAATAAAATACCCAAATTGTCAAACTGGGGGTAACTCTCACACTTGAGGAGCATTAGATTATTATTGAGTTGCTTAAGGAGTTTATAGATGTTTTCACATGGTGCTATTTTGACATGTCTGAGCTTTATCTTTCCTTAGTAGTACATCATTTGGTTTTTCATCCTAACACTAAACTAATCAAGTAAAAATTACAAAATATGCACCTCAATGTAGACTTATTATTTAAGGAAGAATTAAAAAAATTATTGGAAGTAGACTTTATCTAATCAATTGATTATTCCAATTGGATATCCATTATTATCACTATGGCTAAACCAAAAGGATGAATATAGATTTACATTGACTTTTGAGACAAAAATAACTCATGACCCAAACATGAATTCCCTCTTTCAAATATTGATATGATGGTGGATTCAACAACATGATATGAAATTTTATCTCTCATGGATGGTTTTTTGGGCTATAATCAAATCAAAATCATGCTTGAAGATCAACATAAAAATCTATAATCACTCCATAGGGGACCTTCTATTATTAGGTCATACCCTTCAGCCTCAAAATTTTTATCACCAATTATCAATGGGCAATGATAGTTATTTTCCATGATATGATGCATGATATATCTGAATATTAGGTGGATGATATCCTAGGGAAGTCTAGATTCAAATCAAAACATCATATAGTGTTGAGAATAATCTTTGAGTAGCTATATGAGTATAAAGTCAGATTAAATCCTAAAAAATATGTATTTAGTGTTACCTCAAGAAAGTTAATTAGATTCATAGTTTTTAGGAGAGGCATATAAGTGGAGTCGGACAAGTTAAAGCAACTATGGAAATGCCTCTTCCTTATAATCTAAAGTAGCTTAGGAGTATTCAAGGAAAGTTTTAAGCTATTCAATGGTTTATCTCTCAGCTTACATATAAATGTCACCCCTTTACTCACCTCTTAAATAAGGGAACCACTTTTAATTAAAAATTTGAGTGCCAACAGACTTTAAATAATCTTAATAAATATTTTAAAAATCTACCTATGTTATCACCCCTATCATAGGAAGTCCCTTGCTCTTATATATTTATATAACTCCCTGTGTGATAGGTGCCCTCCTTGTATAATAAAATGATGAGGGAAAAGAGTAATACATTTATTATCTTAATAAAAATTTAATATGTTATGATCTAAATTATACTCCAGTTGAAAAATATTGCTTAGTCGTAGTGTTTGCCTCATAAAATATTGGTATTATATGTTTAACAATCAAGTTCTACTCATTGCTAAAGTTAATCCTCTCAAATATTTAATATCAAAATAAGCCCTAATAAGATGGATGGAAAAATGGATTATGTTACTCAGTGAATTTGATATTGAATATGTTAATCAAAATACCATTAAGGGACAAGTGATATCAGATCAACTAACATAAGCACCTCTGGTTGTGACTGAGCCTCTTATCATAACCTTCTTGGATGAATCTATAATGAATACTTCAAAATTTAATGGATATAAGATATATTTAGATGGATATTTTACCATGCATATACTAGGTACATGTATCCTTTTAGTCACCCCATAAGGTGACCTCATTTTAAAATCCTTTCACCTCACTTTCCCACGCACTAATAATATTTTAGAATATGATACTTTAATACCTGGCCTTCAACTAGCCATCTAATAGAATATCTAGCATCTTCAAGTGTCTGGTGATTCATAGCTTATAATCAAACATGTTAATGAAGAGTTCTAGACTAAGGAAGAAAAATCACTCCCTTATAAGTGATTGGTAGCTCAGTTGAAATAGAATTTTCAAACTATTACTTTTGATCAAGTACTAAGAGGGAGTAATAAAATAGCTAATTTAATGGCCATAATAGGATCTTTAATTTATCTATTTGAAGACATCCTAGAATGGATTTTTTTAATTAAACATCTAATCCTCCTATATCATCAAGTTATGACTCTCTTACGAATTTGTGCAATCCATGATCCTAGTCTTCCCTAGTACCATGACATCTACACCTAACTCCAAGATAAAATCTTACCACCTAACCTTAATCATCATCAACATAAGGCCTTCATCCACTATACCTCAAATTATAGAATAAATAATAGTATGCTCTATTATAGAGGCTATGCTGGACTTTTATAAGATGCCTAACCTTAGAAGAGGCCTCTCTCATGATCAATGAGGTCCATGATGGTATTTGTGGTGGTCATATAGGTAGAATGGCCTTGTCCAAGAAATTGCTTTGGATTAGATATTATTGGCCTATCATGGAATAAGATACCTACAAGTATGTCTATAAATGTGTAGCTTGTCAAAAACATGGTAATATTATCCATGCACCTATGCAATAATTATAACCTATTATGAGTCCATAGCCATCCTCAATATTGGGACTGGATTTGATTGACAAGATAAATCTGATATCATTTTATGGTCAAAATTTTATCATTACCTCAATGGATTATTTCACTAAATGGGTATAACCAATGCTACTTACCTATACTATAGGTATTTAGATTTATAAATTCATCCTCAATTAGATCATTTGTCATTTTGGCATTTTGGCCAACATCATTTGTGATAATGACAAGTCTTTCAAAAATCAAGAAGTTGAGGCCTAGTACCAATGGTATCACATTAAAAAAAAAAATTCTCCCTGCTACCCTCAAGGTAATGAATAGGATTAAGTGAAAAATAAGACCCTTACCAATATTCTCAAGAAAATAGTTAATCAGGTAGGTAGGAATTGGCACCTATAATTATATCTTGAACTTTAGTCTATTAGAGGTACAAGATGACTGAGAGGGGGCTTGAATTAGTTATCCAGATTTTATTTTACTTCACTTTTAATTTATTCATCATCATTAAAAATTATAAGCACTTGGACAAGCAACAAGACAAGAGATCACATAAAAAACATGAACATGAGAAGCACATCACAATACATCATTTATGTGAGAAACCCTCTAGGAAGAAAACCCACTCTTAAGCTTAAAAAATAATGGAATAAAATAAAATAAAGATATATAAAACATGAGACTTTATACCAACACTAATTTGTCGAGGATTACCCACCCCTCAATTTAGTCCATCACCTATTAGACCTTTAACTAGTTCCAACTAACAAGGATGCTATAGTCCCCTAGGTGATTAAACACCCTCTCAACCACCTAAGATATGATGTCCAATAATAATCTAATTTATTATACACCTGATGATGAAATTATCTTCCTCTAACACCTTCAAACCTGCCTCTCAACCTCATACAAGCCTCTTCCTCTACTATATCACTCAAATAGACAATTGAGCCTTAAAAGAAGCACATCATTAACTCACCACCTACAACACCAATTTTAAAACTCATTCAGATATTAAAAAAGGGATTATTATAGTCTCCATGGGTTCAAAACCCTCTTAAAATTCTTATTCTATTCACTTCACACCCTCATGCACTAACTCTTACAAGTCTAGACAAATAGGTCTGCAAGACCTTACTTAAATATAAAAATCATGCTCATACACATACATGTTGAATATGATGCTTTATAAAATTTTATTTTTCTTGGGATAGGTATCCACACAAGTTACATTTGTGGTACACATGATTTAAATGTTGACCATTACCTCATTAGCCCAAATCCTCCATTAGGCCTAGTTAAGACCTAAAGCAATTAGGCCTTCAAATACACACGCTACACTTTGAACCTCTTAGAACACATTAAACCTATATTAAATTTTCAAAAAATTAAAAATTAAACTTTAATATGTCCCTTATATCATTCATATGGGTCAACATTACCAAAAAATTAAACTCACACCTTGAACCAAGTAATTCTAGCCTTCTCACCAATATGTCTAGAAACACAGAAAACACAATCTTCTAAAATTGAAGAATACTATTGATTTTATCATATAAAACACTAAAAAAATTATTAAATAGATAATACATGACCTTATAAACAATATAAAATAGATTTATCTTCATCAAACAAGTCCACAAACCTCAAACCATCTCTCCCAAGAAGACCACTCAGACTGGTCACATATAGTCAAAAAATAATCAAACCATTTTGATTCTATATATCTGATCAGGGACATATCATGACATAAAATAAATTATAATAATTATTTTAAACTTATAAAATAACATAAAACTCATTTTATTCTCTAAAACTACTTAAACAACATCAAACTTACTCCTTTAAAATGACCACTTAGACTACCTATAACTTCCAATAATACAATCATGTAGATGTTCTTTTATAAAAATTGAAAGAACACTTTCACAAAATTTAATATAAATTAATAGATTATATTTTATCTATATATCACTATCAATTATATATTTATCTTGTTCAAACATCTTTCATTATTCTAATAGATTAATTCCCTAGGTCACTATCTCACAATATTCACTACTGAGAGAAGCCACTTTAAAATCACTTCTTCACCTATGTTTGAGAAACATAACCAATTTAAAACAAATTTAACAAAGGGAATATGTCTTAAAAAATTACCCTAGGTCATTTTATTCATCTCTAATCACCTAGAACACTTCGCTAAACACATATTCACTATTTTCATTGTTTGAAAATTTAGTGACTAGCCATCTTGGAACATCAAAATGATTGACACAAATAGAATATATTGATAAACCAACTCCTTATACCTCAATATAAATTATTTATCTTAAATCTAAAATGACTCTCATGTTTTGACTTAGTAAACCCTACCTATAACATTAATTTCTCTAGAAATAAGCTTCTTTCTATACCTTTTGCTTATTTTATTGACAAACCAAAACCACTTGGAGGTTCTTTTAGGATTCCTATATATGATAAAATATTCAAAATTGGTCAACCAATGCATTTTTTGTCATTTATATCAAGTTATTTCTAATCAGGTCTCTATAAGGGTTTACAACCACAAAAACCTACTTATCTTCTTAACATTCATTCATAAAGCTAAGGGCTAGGTTTGTCTACAAAATGATTATATACTATTATTATGACCCTTCATCAACTACTCCAAAAGTATCAAGTCACCATGTAAACTCTACATGTGCCAATGAGCATTAGAAATTTCTTTTCAAGCTAGGAATCCTTCATTCTGCATGCATGGGTGCCCTTCTAACATTATATATTACTTTATCTTCATCCTCAATACCTAAAACATGGTCAAAACATTTTAATACCTCATTCCATGCTTAAAATATCTTTTCCATCTTGTAATCTCACATGGACCCTTCATTTATACCTTACTATTTCACTATGCACACTAGGTCTAGGACTACAAGTCAAACTTGGATATAGAAAGAGATAAGATCCTTCTTTTAAAAATCTCAACTCATCATCAATATGTAATATTTACTCATTACATACTCTAAAACTATCCTCCATGTTATCCTTAGCCTCAAAAATCTCAACATACTATGCTATCAAGTCTATGCCACCATACAAGGCTACCAAGCCTATGCCAACACACTTTATCTTCTCTCCTTAACTTGTAACACTATCAAAATTCTAGATACAACATGGAAAGTCCAAAACAATGCTTACCTTAGCTCATATGCATCCAAAACTACCTTTCACAACTTTAGGTTCAAACTCATGACCATCATGGCATCATCACTTTGTCATTACCCATGACATCAATGCACACATGCCATCAATCCTTTGACATCAATGATAACATACCTCCAATAATATCCCTCTTTTTCATTGATGGAAACCTCTTGTTATCCATCTTCCCCTTTTCCATTAATCAAAAAGTGGACATATGCTCCTCTGAGGTTCATCAACATAGTCCTTTGATCCTAGAACCTATCTTCTTACATAAATCCCCATTTGTTCATTCATGAAGGTTTAATACAATGTCAAAACATATGACTTGGTTTGATCAAGTCATCATATCAATCTTATTGAGTTCACTTTTATATCATACTCCTCCATATCTCCAACTTGACTGAAGCATATTCACATATGCTCCCCCACACATCATGAATATCTCTTTAAGCCATTCAAGCTAGTTAGATCTACCTAAATCCTTGCTCTCATATGATCCTCAGAGCAATATGAAACTTATCCAACATCAATATTCAATCTTTGACATACAAACTTAGAACCTTGATTGTTATGACTCAGAGAAAGTTATCCTTAGAGTGTTAAACCAATTTAAAGAAAAATCAACATACCAACATGTTCCTTCAAGATCTTATGAGGTCATCTTGGTATCAATGAAACATGACATCTTCTTAAAATAACTTTCAAGGGCACTACTACAAACTTCCTAATTTAAATAACTATCATCTTGATATGCTAAAAGAAAATATCATCTATAGAACTCAAAAACCTTTTTCATGTTATCATCAACATAACTTCATGGATACTTCTATAGACTCCTCTTCAAGAATACAAGAACCTTATGATGCTATAGGACATTGATTATTATCAAAACTTCATAAACACCTTCATGGAATATACAACATGTCAATGCACTCTTAGAATAACATATCTAAGCTCTCCAAGCAACCATAATAGTCATCAAGCCTACATGGATTAGAACTTATCCAAAACCCTTTACAGAAAACATAGTCATACAAGTATGTGAGTATGGTCTTGAAAACAATAAACCTTTTGCCATAACCTATCATCTTTATGATTCTTAAAATAGGAACAAATCAATAGTTTTCCAAGTACTCAATGATTCTCAAATCATTCTACCTCTCATGGAACCATTCATCTTCTTAGCAAAGTATAACATGCATCTCTATTTATTGATGTTCATCAAATTTCATTCCACTATTATGAATCTTGTACTTTAGACCCATTCTTGATCCAACTATGAAAATAACAACATGAACTCATGAAATACATAATCCTTGGTTCATTTTACTACTAATCAAGATATATTCATCTTCATGATAAGGAACTTAATCAACTCTACCAACTCCAACTCTATCTTCATGAAAACACATAATTTATTCATCTTCATAATACTAAACTCCTTCAGGGGGATTTATGGTATGGAAACAATACCTCTTATTACCATCTGAGGTCATCATGACATCACTTGACTCATTTTTCATCATTACCATACCTTCAAGAGCATTCAACACCAATCTTAGCATACACTTATTCAAAGACACTAAACTAGGCTCAAACATGTATTAAAAACATGTTACCGGCTAATGAAAACATTGCATATTCTCCACCTGATGTTCACTTAGATCCATTTATCAAAACTAAGTCATTAGTATCATGAATATACACCTTAGGGTTTGTAGACATCAAACCCTTAAGACATATATTTTCACCTCTTAATCTTGTTATTCAATCCAAACAACAAACTGAATAATCAATAGAGAATCTAAAAGATCTTGAAGACACTGAGAATTTAAAAAAATTCTTAGGACAATCTTCTTGAGTCTCTAATAATAAAAAACAACTCACCTTGACTCACAAGTCTACTAACAACAAAGTTCTTCACACATAGTCACCTTACATGAAGATTTTCTTGCATAAACACATGTTATAAACCCTTATTCAATGCATAGAGTAGGGGAAAAAAGAACTAATTTAAATTACTATAAAAACTATTCAAATGATTTAGACAAGTTATAATATCATTTTTCCTTATTGGGTTCACTAAGAGAAAACACAATCTACTATAGTCAACTTTGATCCACATTTATTGCACTTGTATGAACATCTGAATCAAACCACCACTTGGATAACCTTATTCTTGGAGTCTACTAAAAATTTTATTCTTTACCCATATTTATTTTACATCATTTATTACTTATACAAGTCATTATTTGAAAACAAGTTCCTTTAAAAATTTGAATTTTCAAATTTCGATGGTCAAAATTTCATGCAAAAATGACTAATTATGGGAACAAGAAAATCTGCCTGGTGGCCAATTTTTAACCTTCATATATTTTTATAAATAATAGGATAAGACCTAAAAATATTACCACATTATATCTCATATGGGAATCCATCCATATTCCAAACTGCTCTTGAGACTTTCATATGTGTGAATGCTGATGTCATCAACCTACCTACTCAACCTAATTTGACAAGTGAACAAAGATGAAATAAACAACCACACAAGCACTCCAAATTCTTCTTATCACCTCCCAAAGTACACCAAACACCCTTCACACCTTATATTACCTATGAAATATGAACACAACATTCTCTAACATATCAAAAGATCTTTCAAAGAATACCTTTGCAACCTCACATGCTTCCATCAACTGAGAAGTGTCTTCATAAAGAATAATAAAGACACCCTTCTCTCTCATGACTCTAAAATGTCATGAAATTATGATATTTATATATATCTATTATCTAACTATACTAAAATCTCTCCCTAGGTCTTTTCATAAGCTTGATTGGCTCATCCACCTTCTTCTCTTCTATGACTATAGATAACAAGAACTCCTGGCAAACATGAAACTCCTCCTTATCTAAAACCTCTTCCACCATGGAAAAAAGTCCATCATAACATTTCAACTCAATTGAATAATTATTATTAGACTTCACTTCATTAGGCCTCAATATCAAGGTTTTACCTTTTTTGATCACTTTTGGAATATCTTGCTTCTTGTCAAGACTTAACTTCTTCAACTTACTCTTATATGATTTTGTAATATGTCCTATACAATGACATCTGAAACACACAACATTATTCATAACTTTTGACTGATTAGATTTGAGGTCCTTCCTTTTCCAAAAACTTATTTCAATAATCCATGAAGACTCATTCCTTGATGGCTTCCTTCTACAATCCCTTACCTTATGGCCAAATAGATGACAACCATAACAATGACCTTGAAAATAACTAACATACATTTTAGAATTTGTTTGTCTAATTGACCTTCTTGCATTTCTCTCTAGGTTTGCATTCTCTTTAAATTTATTAGGCTTTCCATGCTTATTTTATAGCTTGTCCATTTTTTTTACAACCTATTTATTCTCATTCTTTAAGGAATCCATCTTATATTATAACAAGGAACATTCTTATTCTCCTGAACTCAAAATTTCACTTACAACCCTTAATTGATCTTTGATAACTTTCTCATATTCTTTAAAAGTGCACACCTACTTTTTCAATTCCTTGATCACAACCTTAAAATCTTAATTCTCTTTCTTCAATTACTTAGCCATCTTATCCTACTTAGGATCTACTTCAATCTATTAGGCTTCCTCCAAAATACCTACTTTGATACGAATTGCTAAAGGTACAAGATGACTGAGAGGGGGGGGGGTAAATTAGTTATCTATTTTTTCTTTTATTTCACTTATAATTCATTCATAATTCATGATTCATCATTAAAAATTATAAGCACTTGGACAAGAAACAAGACAAAGAGATCACATACAAATCATGACCATGAGAATCACATTGCAACACATAATTTATGTGAAAAACTCTCTAAGGGAAGAAAACCCACTCTCAAGCTTACAAACCAATGGAATATAGTCCTATAAAAATATAACAAACATGATACTTTAGACTAGAACCAACTGATCAAGGATTACCCACCCCTCATTTTAGTCCATCACTTACTAGACCTTTAGCTAGCTCTAATTAACAAGGAGGCTACAACCCCCTAGGTGATTAAGCACCCACTCAACCACCTTATATATAATTTCCACCAATAATTTGATGTCTTATACACTTGATGATGACCTTATCTTACTCTAACACCTTAAAACCTTCATATTAACCTCATAAAATCCTCTTCCTCTTCTACATTACTCAAATAGACAATTGAGCCTATTCAGCCTTGAAATAAACACACCATTAACTCACCACCTACAACACCACTTATAAAAATTATTCACATATTCAAAAAGGTATTTTGATAGTCTCCATGGGTTTACACCCCTATGTAAATCATTTTCTTCACCACCTCATGTACTAGCTCTTGTAATTCTAGACAAATAGGTCTATAAGACCTTGCTTAAATACAAGAATCATGCTCATACACATACATGTCAGTTGTGATGCTTTCCACACTTATATTAATCTTGGGATATGTATCCAAACATGTTACATGGGTGATAAATTTTATTAATTTGGCCTATCAAGGCCAAATTACTACCCCTATTATCCAAAACTTTCCAAAAAATGGTCAATTTCCCTTTGTAACTGGTCAAACTAGTGAATTATGATCTTAAAACACAAATTTTGGCCAAAAATGTCAAAAAATAGGATAAAAAGAATAAAAATGATTTTAAAATGTCATTAAACTTTCCAAAAGAGCTTTAGTCATGTTGAAAAAGGTGAATTTATCATAAGTCTAAAATTTCAAGTCATAAAAAGGTCTTTTGATATCTTAATTTAGCCAAAAGGGCCCTTTTACCCCTCCCACGTGCCAAATTGGCAATTTTAAACCATGAAAAATGATTAAAATGGATTAAATTGGTATGAATATCGTGTATTCCTTCCAAAATATTCTTTTCAAGTGGTGTAAGTCAAAAGTTCCCTTTTAAAATGCAAAAAAGAGCCTTTTTCCTTCATTTTACAAGAGAAGTATGGAATCCATACAGATCTGTATTTCCAAATTAGGGGAAGGTTAGAACAGGTCATTTATAGGATAAAATATTAGTTTAACGGCATCTTATGGCCATATAGGCCCTAAACTAGTCTCCTTTTGGTTTCTTGTTTTTTGGCACAAATAAACCTACTTGCAGGTTTTCTACTAGTACGGACTAATGAAGAATGGTACAGGTCAGAAATTTGGAGTGAAAAAACCAATATAAAAGATATTATAGATGGTATAAGTGTCATATAAATTGGATTATCTAGTCTCATGAACTATTTAGTTAAAATTAGGTTAAATTATTTTGCCTTTCAACTAGGAAGGCAACTAGTTTTCCTCAATTTTTCTTCACCTGGGTAGAGTTTTGGGAAAATTCAAATTATTTCAGAATCTTGAAGAATTTATCTACCCTTAAATGGAATTTTTAAGGTGTTTATAAACCAATTATAGGTCAAACATATGTTTCAAAGTCATTCAGCCAATCTTTAGTGTTGGCAAGCTTGCAAGGGTGAATTGTATGGTCTAAGGAGAAGAAATTAGCTTCAAATTTTCAATAATTTGTGCTTTTTAGGTTTACATAAAGTTTTCATTATTTCAAACCATTATTTTTAAAATTTATCTTGTTTTATGGATAAGAAAGTCCATGTCCATGCTTTAAAGGTGTCTCTTGGAGGCCTATTTAGCATTCATTAAGGAAACTTTACAAAATTTAAGTTTTTTAGAGAAAACCATGTTTCAATTTCACCTCCTTAAACTCATTCTATGCCCTCTAAATTATTGTGATAATGTGTTTAGGTTTATATATTTACATACATTCCTTTTCTTGGTCTTGTCATGCTTCTCCATGCTCCTTGTCACCTCCACCTCATCTACATCATACATCTACCATACTCAACCATTTCCCATTATCTTCAAGCTTTTGTTCACCCTCCATCATGTTTCCATCCTCCATTCATATCTTTTCATCCCTCCACCCACCTCTATTCTATATTTCCATGATTAGAAAGGTCCAAGAGATGATTGAGATTATCATGAAGATAGACAAGGGATTATAAGAATAAGCAAGAAATTAAGAACATTCATAAATGAACATCTACAACAATGTTACAAAGTCAAGTGTGGTCATATGAATGTTATGAGGAGTCAAACTGAAGAATACTTTATTCAAATGTTATGAAAGAAAATATCTCATCAAATAAGTCTTATGAAGAGCAAGGGGTATTAGTCATGTCTAATGACCTCTCCAAGGTACATACAATTGAGATTCATATATATGGTACTAGAGGGACTACCTATAATAGACTTCAATAAGTGGTCATACTAGAGATGACATCAATGAGTTTGATTATTCTTATAGGGTCAGTAAGGGTTTGAAAGAGACATCATGGCATTAAAACCACTAAAGTAACATTTTGTAGACTATAATTCATTATAGTCTATAGCCTATTGAAGGCATTCTATAGGCTTGTGCCTTATGAAGAAAACCTACTTGGTGGTCTACAAGGACTTTTAAAGATCAATATAAATAGTTTGATCAAAATATAATCATAGTAAGTAATGACCTTTTGAAAAAGGAAGATTTTCAAGTACACCATAAAATTTAAGGAGAGTTATTTGAGGAGAAAATAACTCTACAAGTTTGTGCCATAGTCTCAAAAGGAGGCCTATAGCTAGGTAAGGTGGGTTTTTGAAGGTAAAGATACTATTTTGGTCACTAAAGGGTTTGGAATTGGTAATCTAGTAAGAGCAAAAGGAGAATAGGGTAGATCAAAATTTACATGATGGTTTATTCAAGTATGATAGCCTATAGTTATCAAGATCAAGACCTACAACTTTCAAGCTAAAAAACCAAGGTAGTAGGTCATTGATGCTATAAGGGATGCTTAAGGGTTTTAAAAGTTTTGATTACTTCAAGAAGTTTTAAATGTTGAAAGGATGACCATCATCCAACAAGATCATGATAATTGGAATCCATCAAGTCAAACCATGTGAATCTATAATCAAATCCCCAATGAGAGTCTACAATAATGAAGGAAACTTTCAATTCTCAAATGCTATTTTGATATATTCAAGGGTTTGATTATTCCAAAAAGTGTTTTGATGCTATAAGTTGATCATATTGGATTAAAGACAATAAATGATAACTTTGGAATTGATCAATGTTTCCAAACATATATATTCCATACACTATCTTAGGATTGCACCTATAGGCTTGTCTTTTACCAAAAGGGGCCTATCTAACAAGTTTAAGGGCTATCCAGCTTCATGGATTCTTAGGAAGGCATGAAGATTGTTTTTTTTTCTTATGGAGCTAGAATACAAGGAAGATGCAAACTTGAGGGATTTAAGAAACAAGATTCTAACCTACAACCACTAGGAGACCTTACAAGCTCACAAGGGGTCAAAATTCTATTGGTCAACGTCATGACAATTTTAAAGGGATTATCAGATGAAGTTAGATATAGATGGATGAATATGATTATTTTCACTATTATGTCTTAAGTTTTAACTATTATGGCTTAAGGAACAAAAGGGCATCAATATCTAGGGGTTATAGTCATTCAAAAACTCTACCCACAATCATGTTATAAGCATGAGCTTATAAAAGGTTTTCAAAGGGTTAGATTTTTTTAAAAAAAAGTTATTCAAAGTTAATAAAGAGTTTCAAATACTGGAAAAACATCTTAATCTCCTTGTGTAAGGTAAAATAGTTTCTAACATCTCAAACACTTTCAACCCTTTTCCCTATCCATATAAGGGCTAGTGGAAGTCAAAACATAGTCAAGTTTTTAATAAGGGTTTGTGAATAAGTGGAGGAGAGTGATTTTAGAATTTTGATAGAATTAGAGATATATTTAAAGTTTCAAAAAAACATGATGAACAATTAAAAGGGTAAGTGTCACTTCAAATGTTATATGCACCTACAATACCCTATTTGTATAAGGACAAGTTATCCTAAACCCACAATAAAAAAATGTTTGATATTTGTTAGGGAATTAGGGTTTTGAAGACTCAAAAGGGAATTGATGTTGATTAAATTTCATTGGAAAGAGAAAGGCCAGGTATATGAAGACTTGATGAGGCAATAGGAGCAAATAATCACCTACAACCCTGCATCCTAAAAAAGTAGACTACCTACAACAATAAGGTTATTTATATATCCAAGTTTGAAAAGTAATTGGTGACAAAGTGGTTCCTAACAGTTTCATGTCGATTTTTTCATTCTCAAGATGGTAAAATGGTATTCAATCTCTCAAGAGCCTCAAGCATGGTCAAGGTTCATATAAAGCTACAGTAACATAGTCATAAATCATCTCTTTTGAAGGCTTAATGTGACACAACCTATAGTGTTAAGACCAAACATAATAAGGGTATATTTAGGTTTGAAATAGATACTCACAAATATTAATGTGGCATCACAAATATTAATGGGTGCCACAAATAATAATATTCAAAACCTAAAGCTTTAGATGACTCCAAAAGCATTTGAAGGTTCCAAAGGTTAATCTACAATCAGCCATTAATGACCTACAACCAAAATCATCCCCTACAACCATATCTCCATAATGGAAAAGGTCTATGGGGGTATTGTAGTGTATAGGTTTTCATGATGAGGGGGATATGGTGTAGGAGAAGCAATTAGTGGAAATGAGATAATAAGCCATCTCAAAACCCTATTATAGTCCCTACATCCACAAGGGTCATCCAAAGGGAGCCTCAAGAATAATTTTTAGTCATATATATTCAAATGCATACCTATAGCCTTTTAGGTAGAGTCAAGTACCAAATAAAATTCAAGACCCATGAGGAGATGATTGTGTTAAAATGAGGTAAATTGGTTGCAATATGTTTGAGGTGATGTAAAGGAATAGTGCTACAATCTTTCTAGGCCCAAAGTACTCTATAGCTACTTAAGGTTTTGGAACAAAGAAACCTAACAAAGGCACTAAGGATATAAAAGGAATGTTTAAATCTAGGGTTGTGAAAATAATAAATTATGACATATAGTGCATTATCGATGATGAGACATGATATAAAGAAGACATTAGAACACACCTACAACTATCAATCAAGAAAACACAATGATCTACTAAGTGTTTTCTTGTCTCAAGTTATCATGTCAAATGGATAGTAATGATTTCAAAAATCAAGGGATTTTGAAGGGATTATCATGATTATGTATACATTATGTTTACCTAATGATAACCACCTAAAATCAAACCCCACATGCCATTATATAGACTTATGCACAGTCCAAGGTCTTAAAAGCTTGAACTAGTCATTTGCTTTGAAGACAATGTATGAAAAGATCTTATATGATCTAAATGGTCTTAAATCACCTTATTTAATATGAAATGGTCACTAAATTATTCAAACTTGATATTTTTTCATCTGAAACAATGGAAAATATAGTCATTTTGAAGCCTTTTTACCTTGTTTGGAGGTTTAATGTTGCATGAAAATAGGGGTAAAGGTTCTTTTCAAACTATTAAAGAGGATTATGAGATAAATGAATATGATTTTTGACCTTAAAACCAATAAAATACATGAAATTAACCTTTAAAACATGAAAACTTAGTCAAAAAAGTAGATAGTCCATGCACAGAGGTCAAAATTGAGAGAAAATTAAAGATTCTAGGAGCTACATGTGGAGTTAAGACCTCAAATTTTGTAAATAGGGTAGTAATGAGTTGGTGAACCATATAAAAAAGTTTTTTTTAACATATTAATTTTTTATCTCAGACCTTAGCCTACCCATTTGAGGTCACCATTGGAGCATGCTTCATTCTAGAGTGCCTCAGAAACTTCTAAGCCTAGGTAAAGGATTGGAAATAATGGGATGATGTTTTAAAATCATAATAAGACCTATATAGAGTGTAATAAATCTAAATTTTATGAAAACCATGCTCATAAAAGTAATTAGGCACATGGGCCAAAAAGGTATTTTTTGAATTTTCATGGAAAAAGGACTTACAAAGTATTTTGATAACATGGTATATGCTATGTACCTAGGGATATGATATATGGGTTGATAGAGATGTTGACATGTGGCACAAATCCCCTTAGTTAGTTATATGGGTAAAATATATTAGGGTAATAGAGTAACTTGTGGAAATAGTACATTGGGTAATGGTCGGCCTATATTAGATTCGGAGGTTACCCATCTATGGGTTAGATATATATATATATATATATATATAGAAGATGAATATCATGGTAAAGATATCAAGTAAGCATTGAGTCTTCTATTGTAAGAGGATATTGGAGGTTGTCCCCTCGAAGAGACATTGTAGAGTTATTCCTTCTTAAAGGAGTATTATATGGTGTTTCCCTACCTTAAGGGTATTTATGCATATATTGAATGTCAAGATCATTACAAGTGGTATTTGTGGAGCGAAACCCTAGTTTTTTTGGAATCATCAATAACTTTTTATTGGTTGCGAATTTTTCCATAATTTTTTATTGGATATGGATAATACTTCAAATAAGTCATAGGAAAAAAATTGATATTTTTTAATTTGTTTTGAGGGAGTTATTTCTATTTTAGGTTTTATAATAATTTCACTATATCTTCCAAAATATAAGGAATTTTTCTTTGAAATATTTATTGTAGATGTAAGAATATATAAGAGAAGTACAGTCAAAAATTCAGAATTTTTGGAGTTGTTTGGAGTGATTTTTTGCAATTTTATGGATCAATTTTGACATTTTAGGGTTTCATGAACCTTAATTTTTTTGTGGATCATGGAGTTGAAAATATTTTTAGGGAAAGATGATATTGATGCTAGAGAATGGTGGCTCCAATTGGAGAATCATTTTACAAAAACTTTTGGGCAAAGACGATTAACTCCTTTTTTATCTGGGCCTGCACTAGATTGGTTTGATCAGTTGAGCTGTACAGAAAGGTTTTCTTCATGGAAAGAAATGGAATAGATTTTTTTAGATTGATGGGCTATAAAAAAAGAAGCAGAAAAAGAAGAATAAGTAGAAGAAGAAGAAGTAGTAGAAAAAGAAGAAGAAGAAATGGAAGAATCAGTAGAAGAACAAGAAGAAGAAATAGAAGAAGCAATAGAAGAAGAAGAAGAAGAAGAAGAAGAAGAAGAAGAATAATTGGATGATAAAGGTTCAAATTATTTGGCTCCAAAGAAATCTGAGTCAATTTTTCAATTTCATGGATGCATTCAAAAGAAAAGGGTTATTATGTCCATAAACCCTACCAGTAAGTATAACTTCATCAACATGAATGTGTCCAAGCATCTACATGTTCAAGAAAAGAATATCAAAGAGGTTCAAGTAGATGGTAAGAATATTTAAATGTTTGAATATCTAAAGCTCATTATGGAAAAATATGTTTTGTGGGCTATAAAAAAAGAAGCAGAAAAAGAAGAATAAGTAGTAGAAGAAGAAGAAGAAATGGAAGAATCAGTAGAAGATCAAGAAGAAGTAGAAGAAGCAATAGAAGAAGAAGAAGAAGAAGAAGAAGAAGAAGAAGAAGAAGAAGAAGAAGAAGAAGAATAATTGGATGATAAAGGTTCAAATTATTTGGCTCCAAAGAAATCTGAGTCAATTTTTCAATTTCATGGATGCATTCAAAAGAAAAGGGTTATTATGTCCATAAACCCTACCAGTAAGTATAACTTCATCAACATGAATGTGTCCAAGCATCTACATGTTCAAGCAAAGAATTTCAAAGAGGTTCAAGTAGATGGTAAGAATATTTCAATGTTTGAAGATCTAAAGCTCATTATGGAAAAATATGTTTTGCATTCAGATTTTAATGCTTTGGATATGGATGATGTGGATATAGTTCTTGGATATCCATGGTTAGAGACTTTGGGAACAATGAATATTAATGTTCAAAAAATGTTCATGAAGTTTTGGTATAAGAAAAAGAAGATCATTTTACAAGATACCATAGTGAAAAAGGCACCAATAACAATCTAGGTAGATCATAATGATGAGATTGATACAGGTGATGAAGATCATTCTGAAGATTCAGATGATATAGATAAAGACACCCTACAAATGAACAATTAATCTACTCAAGAGACAAAGAAGGAAAAGGTGGAAGAGGTAGAAGCAAAGGTGGATAAGGTGAAAGTATTGGAAAAGGTTGAGGTATATAGACACCCACATCATCATGAGAGGAAACAATCATGCAACCAGGTGAGGAAGTATCATAACAAAAATCATTTTGTCTATACAGGAAATAAATTTTGCAATAATTATGGATATACATGGAATCCAAAGAAAAAATAATATGGAACATGGAATGAATGGGGAAAACACTATGACTATGCATGGAAGAATACCTACTATGGTCATGGTTGGAATCAGAGTAGCGCAACAGAATATGGTACATGGAATAAAAAGAGGAATAATTATGTTTGGACACCAAAGTAGTATAATCATGATCATGAATGAAATTAGAGGAGCAAAATAAAATTTGGAAACAAGCTTAGAGAGCTATCACCTACCAAGATCACATATGGATGGCTAGATGATCAAGATTGGAGACAAGTGTGCAATGATTTAAAGCACACTCATTATTTGGTTTCTTCTTATGTTTTAGGGATGAAACATGTCAAGGAGGGAAGGAATGATATGTACCTAGGGATATGATATATGGGTTGATGGAGATGCTGACATGTGGCACACATCCCCTTAGTTAGTTATATGGGTACAATATATTAGGGTAATAGAGTAACTTGTGGAAGTAATACATTAGGTAATGGTCAGCCTACATTGGATTAGGAGGTTACCCATCTATGGGTTGGATAGATGTATATATATATATATATATAAAATTAATATCATGGTAAAGATATCAAGTAAGCATTGAGTCTTCTATTGTAAGAGGATATTGAAGGTTGTCCCCTCGAAGAGACATTGTGGAGTTATTCCTTCTTAAAGGAATATTATATGGTGTTTCCCTACCTTAAGGGTATTTATGCATATATTGAATGTCAAGATCATTACAAGTGGTATTTGTGGAGTGAAACTCTAGTTTTTTTGGAATCATCAATAACTTTTGATTGGTTGAAAAATTTTCCACAAATTTTTTATTGGATATGGATAATACTTCAAATAAGTCAGGCAAAAAATTGAGATTTTTTGATTTGTTTTGAGGGAGTTATTTCTATTTTAGGTTTTATAATAATTTCAATATATCTTCTGAAATATAAGGAATTTTTTTTGAAATGTTTACTATATATGTAAGAATATATAAGAGAAGTACAGTCAAAAATTTAGAATTTTTGGAATTGTTTGGAGTGATTTTTTGCAAATTTATGGATCAATTTTGACATTTTAGGGTTTCATGAACCTTAATTTTTTTGTGGATCATGGAGTTGAAAATATTTTTAGGGGAAGATGATATTGATGCTAGAGAATGGTGGCTCCATTTGGAGAATAATTTTACAAAAACTTTTGGGCAAAGATGATTAACTCCTTTTTTGTCTGGGCCTGCACTAGATTGGTTTGATCAGTTGAGCTGTACAGAAAGGTTTTCTTCATGGAAAGAAATGGAACAAATTTTTTTAGATTGATGGGATATAAAAAAAGAAGTATAAAAATAATAATTATTAGTATTAGAAGAAGTAGTAGAAAAAGAAGAAGAAATAGAAGAATCAGTAGAAGAACAAGAAGAAGTAGAAGAAGCAATAGAAGAAGAAGAAGAAGAAGAAGAAGAAGAAGAAGAAGAAGAAGAAGCAATGGAAGAAGAAGAAGAAGAAGAAGAAGAAGAAGAAGAATTGGATGATAAAGGTTCAAATTATTTGGCTCCAAAGAAATCTGAGTCAATTTTTCAATTTCATGGATGCATTCAAAAGAAAAGGGTTATTGTGTCCATAAACCCTACCAGTAAGTATAACTTCATCAACATGAATGTGTCCAAGAATCTACATGTTCAAGAAAAGAATATAAAAGAGGTTCAAGTAGATGGTAAGAATATTTCAATGTTTGAAGATCTAAAGCTCATTATGGAAAAATATGTTTTGCATTCAGATTTTAATGCTTTGGATATGGATGATGTGGATATAGTTCTTGGATATCCATGGTTAGAGACTTTGGGAACAATGAATATTAATGTTCAAAAAATGTTCATGAAGTTTTGGTATAAGAAAAATAAGATCACTTTACAAGATATCATAGTGAAAAAGGCACCAATAACAATCTAGGTAGATCATAATGATGAGATTGAAATAGGTGATGAAGATCATGCTGAAGATTTAGATGATATAGATAAAGACACACTACAAATGATCAATTCATCTACTCAAGAGACAAAGAAGGAAAAGGTGGAAGAGGTAGAAGAAAAGGTGGATAAGGTCAAAGTATTGGAAAAGGTTGAGGTATATAGACACCCACATCATCGTGAGAGGAAACAATCATGGAACCAAGTGAGGAAGTGTCATAAAAACAATCATTTTGTCTATACAAGAAATAAAATTTCCAATCATTATGGATATGCATGAAATATAAAGAAAAAATAATATGGCACATGGAATGAATGGGGAAAAAACTATGACTATGCATGGAAGAATACCTACTATGGTCATGGTTGGAATCAAAGTAGCGCAATAAAATATGGTACATGGAATAAAAAGAGGAATAATTATGCTTGGACACCAAAGAAATATAATTATGATCATGAACAAAATTAGAGGAGCACAACAAAATTTGGAAACAAGCTTAGAGAGCTATCACCTACCAAGATCACATATGGATGGCTAAATGATCAAAATTGGAGACAAGTGTGCAATGATTTGAAGCACACTCATTATTTGGTTTCTTCCTATGTTTTAGGGACGAAACATGTCAAGGAGGGAAGGAATGCTATGTACCTAGGGATATGATATATGGGTTAATGGAGATGCTGACATGTGGCACACATCCCCTTAGTTAGTTATATGGGTACAATATATTAGGGTAATAAAGTAACTTGTGGAAGTAGTACATTGGGTAATGGTCAGCCTACATTAGATTAGGAGGTTGCCCATCCATGGGTTAGATAGATGTATATATATAGAAGATGAATATCATGGTAAAGATATCAAGTAAGCATTGAGTCTTATATTGTAAGAGGATATTGGAGGTTGTCCCCTCGAAGAGACATTGTGGAGTTATTCCTTCATAAAGGAATATTTTATGGTGTTTCCCTACCTTAAGGGTATTTCTACATATATTGAATATCAAGATCATTACAAGTGGTGGGTTGATGGAGATGCCGACATGTGCCACAAGTCGGCATCTCCATCAACCCATATATCATATCCCTAGGTACATAGTAGTATAGGTCCTATTGTTATGTTTTTAGGATTTGAGAATCTTATAAGGAACTATTTTCATTTTAGTGAAGTTTTTCATTTTTTGTAGTTCAAGGCACCCTTCCAAACCACCTATTTAGATGCTTATTTTTTTAGCCACATGTAGAGTTTCGTTGAATGATCTTAATATGTTTTGAGGACCCCTATGAAATTATAATTCATGAACAATTTAGATCAGTTTAGGCTCTGTTATTTATGAATAATCACTAAGACTGTAGGTAGCCTAGAATGCAATCTTTTCCCCATAAGGAAATTTCATTTACATGGTAATTTTTTGTATTTTATACATGGGAACCTAATATTTTTATGAAAATTTGAGGGGTAAATTTTATACTAAAATATAGTGGTTTAGGATTTATAGGTCTATACTTCATGAATCGTTAGTTTGAAGATTCAGCTTCAAAACCCTCCTAAATGCCTAAGAAACCAATTTTGAGAAAAATGGATTTTATTTCCATCAAATTACCATGGATAAAATTTAAATTTTTCAAATGTCAAGTAAAATCATATATGATTCTATAGATGTAAATTCAATGCATGGATATGTACAAATGAAGGCATAAATCATGTTTTTTGTTGAAAAAAGAATGTGAAACAAAGTACATGGCACTTCAAAGGAATATAATCAATGAATATAAAATATTAGGACCTTTTATTCATCCTAAAATATTTATTTGGTCATAAATGATCCCATAAGTGTCCCTATGATCTTAAAAAAATGGCCAGTCTACTAGAAAATGGAAATTGGCCTAGTCAGCCTTGTTGACTGAATGGCGAAGGTTTTTGCATCAAAATCACATATTTGATGATGAAGATAGTTGTTCCATGTCTAATTAATAATTTTTTATGTTTCATGGCTTCTTTTTTTAGGTTTAATTGTGTTTAGGTACTCAATTTATCCTTTAGGCCTAATTAGTCTAGTTGGCCTAATTGTTCAAAAGGTCAAGTTGGAGTTTGGTGTTGAATTGGTCATCAAAGAGTTTAAAATGAGTTTAAACACCACTTTTATGATGTTTCATGGATATTTAATGTTATTTTAACTCTTAAAGTTCCCTTTTTCATGCAAGTGGAGTTAAGTTTGAGTTGACTTGTCAAAGCTTGTTATACATCTTCCTTGATTTCTATTCAAAGGGGAATGTTCTCTTAATCCAAATAAACTTCCAATCACTTTAAGTGGAATTAATTTTATATTTTGGCATATATTTTCATGGAAATTATGATTTTAATTTACATATGGGCCCACCATCCTTACTTCTACACTAACCTTGAAGATCCATGCATGTTTGGTGGAATTTGAAGATTTTAATGATTATTTTAAGCATTGTAAAAGGAGTTAGTTAACCAAGACTAACCCTTCACATTTTTAAAAAACCACATTGGTTTTAATTAGGCTTTTAAACATATAAATGGGATTAGTAAATATATTTTTTCCATTATTCCTAGAGCTGAAGAAGAAATTGTAATGTGGACCATAAATCAATAAAGAAGATTGTGTTTTGCATATGAGTTTTGACAAAGAATAGAGTGTATTTGATTGTGAATTAGCATATAAGTGATATTATATCTCCATTTGGTAGGTCACTTCCTCACCTATTTATTTCTATCTCACCTTTTATAGGTCATTTGAAGAGGTAAAAGAAAATTTTTAATCCAAAATCCTTTCAACCCTTCATCTAAAATATTTATGCTTAAAGGCAAAATTGGAATTTTATTGGTTTATATGCATGCATTAATTTTGACAGCTTCCAAAAGATATAAAAAATTTAGGTGCATCATCCTTTTTAATAATATTTCCCTTTATCTTTCCCCTTCCCCTTTTCACTCGAAAGCAATAGTAATCAAATTTAATAGATAAATATTAAGAGAACCAACCCTCTCTGGAGGTTCTTCTCAGCATAAAGTCACCCACACTCTGAGAAGTTCCCATTGTATCAATTGGAGTGAGGGTGTGTTTTTCACATCTTAAATTAGGGTTAATTTTAAAGTGATAAAAAGACACATGCTTCATAGGTTGGCCATTACCTCATTATCCCAAATCCTCCATTAGGTCTAGTTAAGATCTAAAGCAATTAGGCCTTAAAATCCACATGTTACACCTTGAATCTCTTAGACCACCTTAAGACTCTATTAAATATTAAAAAAAATCAAATGAAACTTTAATAGGTCATTTATATCATTTATATGGGTCCACATTACCTGAAACTCAAACTCACACCTTGAACTAAGCAATTCTAGCCTTCTCACCAATATGTATAGAAATATAGAAACCACATTCTTATAGAACTAAATAATACTATTGATTTTATCATATAACCCACTCAAAAAATTGATTTAATATATCATACATGACCTTATAAATAATATAAAATAAATTTAGCTTCATCAAACAGGTCTATAGACCTCAAACCATCTCTCCTAAGAAGACCACTCAGATTGGTCACATATAATCAAGAAATAGTCAAACTATTTTGACTCTATTTATCTAATCAAGGACATATCATGACATAAAATACCTTATAATAATATTTTGGGACTTATATAACTACATACAACTCATTAGATGATCCAAAACTACTTAAACAACATATAACTTACTCCTTTAAAATGACCACTCAAACTACCTATAGCTTCCAATAGTACAGTCATGTAGATGTTCTTTTATAGCACTTGAAATAACACTACCAACTTATAATACAAATTCAAAGATTATATGTGATATCTAGATCAATCTCAAGTAGATAGTTATCTTGTACAAAAATCTTTCATTGGTCTAATAGACTAATTCCTCAGGTCACTATCTCAGTGTATTCACTACTCAGATAAGCCACTTTGAAAGCACTACTTCACCTATGTTTGAGAAACATCATCACTTTAAAAACAATGGAATATAGGAATATGTATTAAAAAAATATCCCAAGTAATTTGATTCATTCGTACTCACCTGGAATGCTTCCCTAAACACATTCATTTTTCTTGGATATTGTTCACTATTTTCACTATTTGTAGATTTAGTGACTAGCCATCTTGGAACATCAAAATGATTGAAACATAGAGAATATATTGAAAAAATAACTCCATATACCTCAATATAAATTATTGACCTTAAATATCTAATGACTCTCATGTTTTGACTCATTCAACCCTACCTACAACATTAATTTATCTAGAAATAAGCTCTTTGTGTACCTTTTGCTTACTATCCTGACAAACAAAAACCACCTATAAGTGTCTAGATGAGTCATATAGATGATATAATAGTCAAAATTGTTTAACCAATCCATTTTAGGTCATTTATAGTAATTTATTTCCATTCAAGTCACTATAAGGGTTTACAAGCACAAAAACCTACTTATCTTCTTAACATTCATTCATAAAGTTGAGGTCTTGGTTTCACTATGAAATTATTATATAATATTCTTATGAACCTTCCTAAACTAATCCAAAAGGCTCATGTCAGCATGAAAACTCTACACATTCTAATTAGCATTAAAACTTTCTTCTCGAGCTAGGAATCCTTTATTCTACATGCATATGTGCCCTTCCAATGTTGTATTCTGATTTCTCTTCATCCTCAATATCTAACCAACCTTTTCATACCTCATTACATGCTTAAAAGAGCTATTCCATATTGGAATTCACCTTGACCCTTTATTTGGACCTCACTAGGTCACTATACACACTAGTTCTAAGACTGTGAGTTAAAATTAGATATAGAAAGCACTAGGATCCTTCTTATATAGATCTCAACTCATCATCAACATGTCACATGCACTAATGCCATACTCTAAATATATCCTCCATGTTCTACCTAGCCTCAACAAGGTCAAAATATAAGGCTACCAAGTCTATGCCACCATTCAAGGCTATTAAGCCTATGCCAACACACTTTATTTTCTCTCGTTGACTTGTAGCACTATCAACATGCTAGATACAACATGATGAGTACCAAACAATTCTTACCTTAGATAATATACATCCAAACCTTCTTTGAAAAAATTTAGGCTCAAACTCATGACCATCATGGCATTACCACTTTGTCATTACCCTTGACATCAATGCATACATGACATCAAGCCTTTGACATCAATGACAACATACCTCCAACATGATCTTATCACACATATTGCCAAACACCTACTGGGGCCACTTTGTATGCTTTGGTATATGGGATAGAAGCTATTTTTCCTATGTAAGTTGAGCTCCCCTCCTTATGAATCTCATTACAAGACATTATCACTAATCACAATTTTAGATAGAAATGACTACAAGAATAAGAGATTTTAGATGAGAAACATCAAAAGGCCCTCAATCACTTATAGGAATATCAAAATCGATTTGAAGACCAATATCAAAAAAATATCTAGTCTAGAGAATTTGAGGTCAATGATCTAGTCCTAAAGGATAATAAAGAATACTAATGCTGACATGGATAAGAAGGGAAAATTTGAAGCCAATTAGCTTGGGCCATATATCATAATTGCCAAATTTAGATCTTGAGCCTATAAGTTACCTATATTGGATGGTGAAGAGCTTGATGACCCTATGAATATAATGCATCTAAATCTTTTTTACACTAAACCCAATCTATTTTACCTTTATCTATGGGTCCCCACTCTTTGGGGCATATCCTTTTCCATTTCTTCTTCTCCCATTCTACTCCATTTCTTCCATTCCTGATCCTGGTTTTAATAGTGGGTATCTATTACATGTTTTTATACAACACAAGATAAATGTTTTTAAACAAAATGAAAGAATACATTGCTTGTTAGGTAATGGGAATGTTTGTTGGGGAGTCCTCTGGAGTCTCTTTGTCTATATCTATATCCCTATAACACCCCAATCCTATCATGTCTTTATAACTCTCCTTCATCATCCCACCCCCATCACATCCTTTTTGACAAGTGTGTCTCCTTTTAGCCTAAAAATAATCCTATTACATATGTCTCTTGCTATCCCAAAACCATGGTTCACACCTTCCCACTAACATCTCCATTATGGAAGGGTAAAAAAATAGTTTTTTTTAATTTTGGGTTTGCATACATTATGACACCGAATCTCAATGGATTATCTTACACCCCATATACTATTGCCTTTTGGAATTTTGTTGAATCTTGTTCCAAAAAATAATAGTTTTGGGAACTACATACCCCATGTACATATCCCCTTATCACCATTAGGCCCATTTTCCATAATCATCTTCTATTCACCTCATTTTCCATTTGAATAACCTTGTTATTATCCCTGTCTTTAGTCTATGTTATCTTATGGTTGTTTTGCATGATTATGTGTGGATGTTTAGTTATTTATGTAAATATTAATACTCTTGTATATTTAATAGTCTTATTATAATTATATATATATATACATATATATACATATACATATATATATATATATATACATATACATATATATATATATACATATACATATATATATATATATATATATATACATATACATATATATATATATATATACATATACATATATATATATATATATACATATACATATATATATATATATATATATTTATATATATATATATATATATATATATTTTTAAACTTTTGGGGAACAAGGATAGTCTCAGTAGCCCTCAAACTTATTTTGGGAAAGGTCACTTTAAAAGTAGAGTTCCCTCATGCATTAGATGCTTTATGTGTCTTTGACTTTTCTCATGTCATATGCAACACATTTACCTACTAGTGCAATATTAAAATGGATTTTAAACATTATAAATGGCTTAAAAAATCATTACCTATCCCATTCCCCTTAATCCTATCACTTATCCTATCTTACCTATCCCTATCCTATCTACCCTATCACTATCCCATCTAAACTCAATTATCCCCGCCATCCTATTAATATCCTACCTCTATGATTTAGGAGGATTCCTACCCAAACAAAAGTTTTGATAAATAAAAAATTAAAATGTATTAATCTTTTTTATTAGCAAAATTATTTACATTTCATTACTGTAAATCTCTCCTAAGTGATCCCATAGTCACAAGTGACTAGATTAATCTATGTCTATCACTAATCCCTCACATGAGTAATCCAAATAATCTTTACATGTTGATCTTGGATCTCCATATATAATTAAGAAAGTAAAGATATATCATCCTCTGACAAAGGCTATTATGGGGGTCTTATAACATCTCCATCACCACTACCCCTAGCTTGTATACCAATTTGTACTTATGGCTGAGCCTGGGGTCTATTTCCTCTAGCCTACCCTATAGTTATTGCCTAAGCTCCATCTCCTCTATCTACATCCATATCATCCCCATCCTACCCATCTTATCAATCCTAATTTGGTGCCTACATCCTCTTCTTATGTAGTCTCTCTCGTGCTAGCATCACTCTCCTCACTATCCTTCTCCTAACCACAACCTTGAGATGGAAAAATATGAATGGAATCTTCTGGGTCCACCATATTATATAAGCCACTATAACTTTGGGATCAAGAACTAGGGTTTGAAAATCCCATGGTACTAGTTCAATGCTATCATAATTTTTATGAGCTTAGGCTCTATCCACTAATCGCCCCCACTGTGTTGTCTCCCTCTCACTCCTATCTCCTCCCCTAACACATCTTATATAAACCTAAACTGCCTCTATACATGATCAAGCCTATATCACTCTATCACAAAATATCTTTGACCTATCAAATAACACTCCATCAACACATACTACATCGCTATAACCTCATCATCCTAGCTAAATTGTAAACCCTTTTAGGGAATACATGTAATATGATTAGGTTGTAAGCTATCAAAGGCCTATCAGTAGGATCTCATCACCAACATGGCCCTACTACACACCTAATAAAATGTACCACATAAATACCATGGGATGGTGAGGCTCCCTCATTGCTAAGGTACCCACAAGTCACTAGATTACAATATTCTCCTAGCTTCAGATATGTAATAATAAGGATTCCCCTAGGTACACTTCTCTCTTATATGCTACCAAGTGTAACTCATGGTATAAATGGGACAATAATATTAGACCCTAAGAAAACATAATAAAATATTGAACCATGTCTTCTACTACATCCCCAAGGCCCAAGTGAAACCATTACCCACTCTTGTTTGGTAAGAGTATGTCAATAACAAAATACATAACCATGAGAGTCAGGTGATCAATGGTCCCCTCTTGGAGGCATATATCTATTTCTACCTTCCTATTCCATACCCCCACACACAACCCTCCTACCAATATCTGTAAAGTGACACTAAGAGTATGAGACCTCCAACAAATCCTATCACCCAACATAGGCAAATGGAGAATATAATAGACATCCTCTAGAGTCATTATCATCTCACCTATGATAAAGTGAAACATACTAGTCTATGAATTCAACTACTCCACTAATGTTATAATAAGTGTCTAATCAATATGCACCACTAACATCATCATGATATAATGTAGACCTATCAACTCTAGTACTTTATAGTCTACATCAATTAATAAGTGCATCTCATGTAGCACCTCAAGTCATCAAATCCATGAAGCCATCACACCTAAGTCATCCTACACTATTCACCTTCAACTTATCACTACCACTATCACAAAAATGACTCCCCTATTGATAAATCAAGTTCCTTTCCCACTTTTAATCTATATAAACCACTTCCAACCCTAATATTCATGTCCATAAACCTACATTAATGTAATATCCACCTCTTACCCTTGTTACCATTCACCCTAATCCATCCTAATATTGATATAAATCCCCTCCAACCTAACCCATCCTACCTTTACCCATCCCAACCTAACCCAACTAATTGCATTCTATATATCCTTAATCCCTACTCATCTCTAACACACCCATATTAATTTCCCACTCATTTTCAACCTCGTTAACCCTAATCAACATCATTTTACCCCTTTTCCTATCTAAATAAACCACTACCCTAAATAATGCCCAAATAATTAACCCTAATTAACACATAACTCATTTCATCTTAACCATTCTTACACACCACTAAACCTATCTAACCACCCATTTAACCACCTAACAACTTTATCCCTACCTTAACCTAATCATAACTATCTAGTAACCCTCTCTAAACCCCATTCAATAATCTAAATCATCCTATACCCTCCACACTTATCCATTTTTCCTACTATGGCAATATCATAATTTATGAACATGTCCTAATTGATGACATTAAAAAGACCACCATTTATGACCCATAATTTTTCTTAACCACATGGTTATAGAAAAATATGATTCCCTAACTCATGATTTTATAAAATCATGATTCTAAACTTATGGTATTGAAATATTATAGCTTTAGACTCATAGTATTGTAATATCTCCTTTCCTTTTGCAATTCCATAAGTCATGATTATAATATCAGGACTGAGGGCATTACCCTTAGCCATGGTATTGCACTGGTGATATGGGTAACATCATTTTATGATAAAAATCTCAAAACTTCAACAAAAAATTAACAAAAACACAAAGATAGGGCTTGTTACTCACTGGTGGTCCATCTTCTATCACTCTCTAGAATTCTTAGACTCATTCACCATGATGGGAGCTTGAGGAATCTAGTCCATGGTTTCTAGCTCAGAGTTAAATTTCATAATAAAAAAAGTACAAATGACCCTATTTTTAATATTTTATCCTATTTGACCCCCCATACCCTCCTCTTTTAATCCCCTTTACCCCTAATATACATTTTTTAATAACCTTACCACATGTAAATCCTATCAAACTATTCTAATTCCTCAATTAGTCATCCCTTATCATCCCTAAAGTCATCTAGGGAATGGGTTTTCCAACTCCCCACCATCTAACTTAATCCCAAGTTATAATTACATCAGCCTAAGGTCTCCTAAAACTATGTAAGCAACACCTAGTCTTGCTTTTGTTCCAATGGATAACTCATCCATCATTAATCCCTCATCCCTATCCTTTCACTAGACTAGTCACTCGACAATCAAAAATTATTTTAAGCTATGTATCTTACAAAAAGTGGCTCTTTATCAACAATAAACAAATTTTATCCCTTTTATCACTTTCCAAAACCTCCCTAGCATGTGTCTTTGATATGAGACTTATCATAGGTTTGTATCCATCTCATTTATTTTATTTCCTAAATAATGTCTTCATTTGGGGAAATTAATTTTATCAATCAAACTCCTTTCTAGACATTGATCATTTATCTAGAACCCATCTCACACCTAAGCCACTTTATCCTCTTATCTCTAAACTTGGTACATATCAACCATAAATATTTCATTACTTAGGGCATCCTAACCCCATTTTATCATCTAGGTGTTATCCCACGCTTAGAATTTCTATTTGAGTGACCATCCAGGTTAATTCTCCATGCATGATCCCTCAAGGGGGAATCATATCCACTAACATCATTACTTCTAAATAATTATGGTTCTTATTTGAAATAACATTACTTCTTCCACTCTAATCTACTTGAAATACACTTTTAAAGAGGGGAAAAATATATGCTCTAAAATATGCTCACCTTACTAATTACACTAATTTAACCTATACCTATATTTCATAACTAATATCCCATTACCCCATATACCATTTCTTACATCCTAAAAACCTTACTCCATCCTGTAACCAATTAATCCCATTCATTAATATACTAAAAAAACCCACTATCCACTAACCTACTCCCTAAACCACTTGCTAATTTAAAAATATAATTTATTCTACTTACCCATCTACCACCCTATTCCTAGCTATTCCTAAACTCCTAATCCCTAATAAGAGATTTATATAATTTTAGGATTCTATAAATATCCTCCATTTTATCCCCTTGTCCTTTATAATTTTACACTCTAGATATTTCTAAGGAATTTTAAATTCATTGGAAATATCCTAGTTATTGATTTCAATGGCTCAAAATCAAATTTGAGCCATTGATTCTTCCCTCTACTCCCTATATAACTAAGACACCTTCCTTCATGAAAAATAACTAGAAAATTAGAAAATTTATAACTTTATACCATTATACTCTATCTTACATTCATAATTATCCTTCTTTCATCCATCAAGACCCCTAGTCAAGCACAAATTATCCATCGGAAGCCATTATCAAACAATCCAACATCCATCAAATTTGGAATCAAACATCCATTTGAAAATATTAGAGAGGAGTTATAAAGAGGTGAAATGATGGTAATAATCCCTCTAATAGTCTGATTATCTCTTTTATCCCCTATTATTAATGTGTTTAGATTTTAGTTTTTTAATGCTAAAAATAGTAATAAGAGGTGAATCTAAAATTTAGACTATAGTAAGCCATTGCCTAAATGAGATAAAACATTTTTTCCTTATATTTTGCATAACCTAATTTAAATGAATCTTATTGAGACACTAGGTCTTGTCCAATATGATTTATTCCCTAGGGTTAGCACCTGATACTATAATTATTACATAGTCTAACATCAACACTATGATAAGACATGAAGTCTTTTGCTCCACTCTAATTCCCTATCTCATAATAAACTCTTTGACTACATTAGATGAATAAGAGTGAATCCTTAATCCACCCATTTTCATCCTTACCTAGAATAGATGTCAAGATAATAAAATTTAGGACTATCTTCCCATCCACACCTCCTCTTTATCCTTGAGTCTAGCCTCATCATATATCATTCACATTTAGTGGATGACATTGATCAAGTAGAGTCAACCCAATAGAGTATACATTTTCCCATGAATCATTCAACCAAATATTCCTCATTTATATTTGTGTACTTAACCTTCTTATGATATCAAATATTTGAAGACCTTGGAGCTCTATTTTAGCACATCTTAATGCTCTCAATGAGCATCAAGACATGACTAAGGTATTTTGGTTCAATCATGAGAACCCATTACAAGCACCTATCCTGAATCCCATTCCACCTAACAACCAACAAAACCCATATCCCATCTGTTACTTTGACTACCTCAACTAGACCTCAGGGAGTCAAATGGATAGTTTAGCTTATGCTTTTCATGTGCATACAAATTTATGAACCCAACATGAAGTAATTCATCCTTTTCACATTAATTTATTCCACTTATAATTTCCTTTATCCATATTCCTTTCTCATTCCATTTATTTTGTGAGTATACATATACCCCTAGAATATGTTTGGATAATACATTGGTGGATCTCTTGGCCTATAGGGCTATAGGAGAATTTAGCTTAGTTATAGTGAGAAATCATTGATGAGTTAGAACAAACCAAATTTTGACACCAATATAGATTACCAATCCTATTATTACACTCTTCCCAACACTTAGACAAAGAGTGTGTTTATCATTTAGTAGATACAAGATGCATCTCAAATTATAAGTAACCACCTCGACTCCAACACTATGTCCCTTATTAGGGGAGGTGTGTCTACTCTTAATTTGTCCACAAGTCCATTTATTTGCCTATAAGGCCTAGATATGGAAAGTGTATCTAAATATTATCATTACTTAGGGAAGATATATCACTTAAAATATGAGGTCAACCATATGCAAGATTTTATGAATCTTCTCAATAGGATTCAAAATACCTCTGACTTACCAACATCAACCAAAAAAACTAACCCCAAGGTTTTTTTCTTATACCAACCTCTCCATGTTACCCCATCTCATGCATTTATCCCTCCTACATCAGAGGCCCATAGGCATAATAAAAAAACTAGCCCAAACCAAAACATTAATAGTCTAGTGGGTTATATACATGATTAAGATAACAATCAACAATCCCTAGGTTAAGGGATATGCCCAAAACCTCTTACACCAACTCATCCATCTCCATCTCCTATTAAAATGACAACTTAACCAACATCATAATAAAAAACATACATTCCTTGACCATAGAAGGAGTATATACCACCGCATAAAAATATCTCTCACCAACCCTTCAAGGATATCCTCACTCATAAGGTCCCTAACCTCGACACATCTAAAACCCATTTATCTTATCGAGTACATATTTAAAATCCAATGGGGATTATATACACATACACTTCACCATTACAAAACAATGTGGTAGTAAATAATCTATCATTATTTACACCTCTAATCCATATACCTCACATGTACAATCCCCTTCTATAGAAATTTTATATCCTACCCTATGTAGCATCAGGGTAGCCATAAAATATGCATACCCTAACACAAAAAATCAACACACCTCCTATATCTAACAACCTCCCTTGTTACTTTCACATGTATTCTAAATCCACTTTCTAGCTTACTCTACTTGATCTTATCAAGCTTCCACTAATTCTCTTAGTGGATACTAAAACAACCCCTACATGACTCCCCCCTTTCACCTTAGTCCCACTACAATGATGATAAACATTAAAAACATGGGGACTGATGATGAATAGCTCAAGGAACCTCTTTATGCTAGTATATGGTGGGTTATTCTTCCACATCCCCTACCAGACCTTCCCAAATTTAAAGGGGATGGGGATCCCAATCCACACATAAAATACTATGCTATAGCCATGAGAGAAATCCTACCTTAGGATGGGGTTGTTACAAATAGCTTTCCAAAAAACTTAGAGTAGATAACACTTGATTGGTACTACCACCTCTTTGATGGGTCTATACTTTTTTTCTACCAATTTATGTCTAATATTGTTAAAGCTTTTGACATGAACAAACTACTAAAGAGTGGCATATGTGAATTTTTACACATCAAGAAATAATAGAATTATTTGGATACCCATTTCATCATGAGATCATGGTAGGTATTATATTCCTTTACAAGTGCACCCAATATGGATCAATGAGAATTATGTAATTAAATTATCCATTATCTTAATAAAGAGATAAGAGAGGATGTCCATAAGTAATTATATTAGTCCTATGAATAATCCCTCAAGATCACTCTATGAATTAACCAAGTAGCCATTGATAGTGGTTGGTAGACTTATGGGACTAATGGATGCATCGTCACCCCAAGTCGAAATAAGGGGGGATATCAAAACACAAGTTAAAATATCACAAATAACTAAGATCCCAAAATACTGAATTGTATTAAGAATTCCACTAATGATGGTGTCATTGATCAAAATAAGAAGCAAAACCCTATAAATAATAATATATATCAACCTACAAACAACACCAACACTATTAATAATATGGAGGTGAGAAACTAAAACCCTCCTCATACCATTCATATGTTTAATTACAATCAATCAATTCCTTACAAGATGAAATATTATGACCATAACCAAAATTAATACCAATCAAGTGAATAATACTCCTAGTTTCAAAACCAAACCTATTACTCATGAAACAATCAATAAGGGTTTAGGAAATAAGGACATAATATGAGACCTAGGATTATGATCCCAAAATTTATTACCTCTTCCATATAGTCATGGGTCATGACACTTAAAACTACAAAAAATATAAAAAATCATATAAAGACTGCTAGAGGATCAAAGGCAAACATTCATAGACATATTCCTAAGAAATTCTAATACAAACACCCAAACATTTTTAAATGGTCCTATTATCCCTCAAAAATATAATCTATAGATCTACCACAATCCATTCCCAAACCACCAAACACACACCAGTCAAAATCAATAGCATAGTATCCCAAAAGGTCACCCCATTAAACACAACCAACCCATGTTGATGGGTAATCATGATGCTAAATCCTCCACCTCTAGGATAATGAACACTAATATAACCCCTCAATTAGGAGTGCAAGGTAGAACTAAGATGATAATATTCATGGAATTGGAATTCAAAGAGGAAGTAAATAATATTACTCATACTAGAGAGGATCATCTTATATCTCTCTACCCCTCAAACATTCAATAAATAAAATCCATTCCTAAGCCCAAGGGGAACTATGATTTAATCTCTAACTTAACCAAAACATTCTCATACATCTCATTCTTATATTTGATCAAGAACTCTCCCACTAATCAGTTGGTATTGATTAGCACCCTAGGATTGGGACATTTATCTGGTATTACTTCTCCTTCACAAACTCATATTAACCACATTGATTTGGACATGTTCCTTTTTGGCTAAGAATAATAGGACATGAGTTATTTATTTGATTTATGAATCCTTTCACTTGACTCTGAGATGGTGAGGAAGGGAGATCTAGTCATATTTTCATAAATATGTGTTTTAATTAGTACACCCCACCTTAGAGTTTCTATGGACAAGTGGGGACCCCTTTATTTTTATAACGATTTTTCATCATATGGTTATACATGCATGTTATCCTATTTCATTATTATAATGGAAATTTGGGAAATTTCAGCATTAAATTACCTTTGTTACATTTATTTTCCTCTTGTAATAGATTTTTATTAAAATGAATTTTTGGAACTAATCTATTAATGAAAATTATGGAAGCTTACTATGTATAACATGTATTCAAATTATTTTTTTTGGATTTATTATTTGATCTTACTTATTTAGTATTATGAACATTTTAGTCTTCAAAATTTTAGTCTTTGGAAACCTTTTGATTGGTAACTTTATGTTGGCAAAATATTCTTTAGATTCTTTCATTCAGAAACTTTATCTTCAATAGATTTATTGTGGGAACATTTTTTTCTTTGAGAAATTTTCTTCTAAAGGTTTCATTTAGAGACATTTAGTCAGGAACTTTCTCCTCAAAAACTTTCTTTAACGAATCTTCTTGAACAAAAATCTCCTCAAATTTTTTTTAGGTCTTTAGAGTTTTTAATTTGGAACTCTTAGCTCACCAAATCAAATGATTTAGTTGGAATGCAAACACTGACCCTGCATAAACTACACATTAAAAAGTGTAAAAAATAATAGCACTATGGAACCCCTAAATCAGTAAACATCCTTATATGGCATGCCCACTAGGCCAAGGTGGTCAAGTTTTAATTAAATTAAGGTGACAAGATTGTATACATTGGTGATTAATGGTGCATGAACTAAACATGAATGATAAAAGGCTATAACATGTTAACTAAATCCACATCCTTTGATTTTTATTAAACTCAAGCATATATTGTTTTCTACATATTTAAATCACTAGTTACATTAAAAAAATCTATAATTCATGTAACAAACTACCAATAAACCATTACTGAGAGCTCAAACTCTACTAGCACTTAGAACTAACAATGACATCTTCATCTAGAGCATATGAGGGAGCCTAAGCACCATACATAATCTCTATCAAGGCTTCAACAAATGCATGGATATAATTTTTTATGCAATAGTATTCGATAGTATCTACGCTAATTACTAAGTTTTATGGGAGGTCATAGAAAGCATCGACCCATTCACTTATGAGGAAGGTGTCTCCACAAAGGAATAACAAGTTGTAGCTGACTTATTATAATTTAAATGCCAAGCATTCCATTATCTAGCTACAAAACCTAAATTCATGCCATGCATTGACTTATTTCAAGATTTATTATTCAAAGGGAGGATTGGAGATGGTAGGTTAATACACTAGGTCAAAAACAACACCATCATTGCCTACATATTAGGTAAAGATTTCTAAAGGTACTTAAACTTGTACACACCCAATTCTAGCCACAACTGGCTTCTAAATGGACTTTAAAATGATTCTTACCAACCATTACAAATTAAGCCTAGGATGTACTAAACATCCCAAATTTAGTTGTGCATCACTCATCAATGCTTAAAATCATGTTTATGTATCCCTATTTAGGATAATATCCCATATGCAACAATAAACTCTCATATATTCAGCACTAATCACCTTGTAACATAATAAATGTCAAGTTGGCCTATGGACCCAGTGAGTAGGGCACTTAATCAAATCTTAAAAGAGAAAAAAACTAATCAAAATCAATTAATTGATTAAATAAGATTAAATGATTAGTTAAATTATCTATTTGCAATTAATGAATATTTAACAAAGGAAATTCTAAAAATCAAAATATAAATCCTTTCATCATTACCATTATGAATTATCAAAATATCTCAAAATATCCCAAATATCCCAAAATATATAATTTGAAAACTATGACTAGTAACTAAAAGTCATAATTCATGACTTTTAACTCAATTAGAGTTAGTCTCAACTCAAATTTAACTCACCATGGATGGGAGTTAATTCTTGAAGCTATAAATACAAGGCCATACCTATTGATGTTTACGATATATTGATATAATGTTATAATGAACAAATAGATGTAAAGAAGCCTTGCATGTAATGTTAACATGCCAAATTCATGAGCCAAGTAGCCAAACCAAGGTGACAGGGAAAGGTGAAGCCAACAGAGCTCTATTGATGAAGATTTCTTAATGCACAAGATGAGAAAGACATTTTTATAGGCCAATTGGAGCTCCATGAATGGTATAATAGGATTTTATTTTATGTTTTAGTTGTGTTTCATATGAATTCTTGTTAGCTATACTCTCACTAGTGTCTAGGCTAGAGGTGTTATTGTTTAATGTGTTTATTTGGATTTGATTTTATATTACTAATACAATACTAATCTCCCCTCTTGGATTCTTTTTTAACATAATGGCACACTCGGTGGGACTTTATTTCACACCCCACATATTCATCTTCTTCCCTCAATTATTCTCTTCCCTTTTCTTTCATTAAGAAAAACAAAAAAAATTTAGTTAAAATGGCCTAGATTCAAACTAGCAAGATGATGTTTGGATGGGTGCTAGTTACGATTAGGCAAGATGACTAGATGATAGAGACTAGATTGATGATTTTTATATTTTAGATTGAAAATGACAAAATGAAAAGATGCTAGCAGGATACTGACTAGGTATTATATCTAACTAAATAATGAGTAATAGTGGATTAGAGTGATAAGATGATACGGATGGGTAACAAGAGGACTAGCTCAAAAACTTAAGACCAATTTTCTCAAGATGGGAATGGATTATGTGATAAAGGTGATAGGATAATGGTATTAAAATAAGGACAAGAATATATATTTGATGATGGAATGATAAAGGGGTAATATGGATGAGATAAGGTTAGCTTGGACACATGTGTGACTTAAAAGGCCAACTAGGACAAGGTAGGATGAGGTTAGTCTAGATAGGGGATGAGATGACTAGGTGAAGGCAAGGTCAAGACAAATGATTGATTATGGATAGAGTGGAATAAGGTTGATATGTAAATTAAAATTTATGATTAGGATATGTGAATGGCTAGGTATGATCAATGATGAGTGGATATCACTAGACTAGGATGGGATGAAGACAAGATGGGAGATGGGATAGGATAATGAAAATGATGTACTACGATAATATGCATAGGGAGATGATGAGATGTAAAAAATTATAATGAGGTAAGGATATACAAGATGATATTTACAAAAGGACCTAGATAATCATGTATAGGTGTGGGTGAAAGGCTAACTTGGTTCAAAAAACACACCCAAGTAAGTAGACAACAATCCTATAATTAGTAAATTGATGGGTGTATAACCTGATGATCATAATATCTAATGGATTCAAAGGTGAGGTTGTAGGCTAGTGACCCATTACAGAACCTCTCAAACCCTCTCAACCCCATCTATACATGATGGTCACTTGGGAACTGATACTTACACTAGCAGCAGATCACCTATTACAACTAAGAGGTCTTATGCTAGGATGAATGGAATATCTAGGCGCATCCCTGATATATACAAAGGTATGATTAGGACCAAGTATATGTAGGATTTTATCTAACCCTTTTGTGTATTGGAGATAAAATTCCCATCACTCCATGAAACCCTTTATGGGGAATTCTATTTTAGCACCTAAGGATAACTCTCCTAATAATTATACTCTATTGGAACATAGAGTTGTTGGAAATTTGTCAATTATGTCATGGTGATGTCATAGAAGTTTCTACGTTAGTAGATGAAGTGAATTGATAGTCTAAATGATAATGACAAAGTGTGTAATGTGCTTGTCCTAGAATGCTTGAAGGAGGCTTGGTTGATATTCAATTTTGGCATGGTTGGAATTTTTAGGGATGTGTATGGTGATTTAAAGATGTTAAAGATTTCATATAATAGGTTTTATATGCTTTTATTGATTGTGAACATGAGTGGATTTAATCTAGTTGATCATTGTTTTCATCTACACATTTTGGGTCTAGTGGCAAAAAAATTGAGTAGGTAGTTTGCTAACATCACCATTTCCATATGTGGATGAGTCAGGGGGAGTCGATCATATCATTATGATCAAATTTTTACCTAGTTTATATGCACTAAAACTTAGGTCATGAAATTAAGAGTGATAAAATATATGCAAGTACAAAGTTAAGATCTCATGCAGTTTGATAGTGTTTTCCCATATTTAGCTAAATTTGTAATGTGGCAAAAAAAGTTGAGTACACATTTTGATGGTGTTATATTGCACATGTGTATTAGTTTTAGGAGAAGTTGATCATATGGGTTTAGTTAGTTTTATGCCTAGTTTATTTTTGATAAATTTTAGGTCATGTAATGAAGTGCATCAAAAGTATGCATGTGCAAAATTGGCTTTCTAGAGTGTTATTGACATAGTTGGCTCTGTGGTATAAAAATTTGAGTGAGTATATTAATGTAGTTATATCTCGCACATTAAAAGGTTTAAAGACAAGTTGATAAATGTTGGATTCTCCTATGTGAGGAGATCAGATGGTCCAAATTTTAGATCATGCATCTAAGTGAAACAAAAGTTATCAAGGTCTAAAGTTGGCCTTCTAGGTAGATTGCAATGGTTCCCATAGTCAATTTTTCAAGAGATAAATATTATGAAAAAATGAAGATCCAATAGTTCACAGGTGATTATATAGATTGATCTAATGGTACATATCAAGTCAAAGAGGTCAAAGTGATAATTGCTTAATGATAGACAAAGGTAAATACTGAGATACTTGTAATATATGATGGTGAGCAGGTGTTCATACTAATCTAGATCAATGGAGTGTATTAAGAAAAATGATTTCAAAGTGTCAAATTTTTAAACATAGATAAATATCAAGCTATGTACAAGAGATTAATGGAACATGTTTGTTCTAGGATGTCAAGAAGAAGTGAGATGATGCAAAGTGTTTGAAGTTTAACATTTGGGTCGTGGTGTGCTATGAGTTAAAGTTCAAAGAAGATTGACGATACATGTTTAATCTAAGAATGTGTAGACATGAGATGTGAGTAAAGTTACTAAGGTTTAACTATGATCATTTGGATTTAAATATTCAAAATTTTAAAGGAAAAACTAGTGCTTATTTTTTATGCTATCTTTCAATCTATAATAATTTTCTCATGGTTTAAAAAGAAAATTTGTAGAGGAATCCAAGGTGCATCTATAAATATAGATTTTAAGATATAAAAGTGTGTATAGTCAAATATATTTAGGTTCAAATTTGACTTTGTATTCATGTATATTATACAAGTAACCCGAGAAGGGTGGTTGAGCTTTGCTTGTTGGTATTTCAATGTTTTAAAATGAGATATTGATCAGAGTGTGATGTATAATCCATGAGGATGTTTTATGTGAATTATGAATATTTGACCAATAATATCCAATATTAACAAAGGTTTATAAATTGACTATGTGTTCAATAATATGGTTGTTGTACAAAATGTTTTTTGAGAAAATTGTGTTTAAGTAGAAGGGTACTGTGATGGTTGTTGGCACTTAAGGAGGACCTATAGATCATGTTCCATGAGTCCATGAGTTATAAAGTGTTTTTATGTTCTTATTTTTATTTTAGAAGTGTCAAAGAGGTGAATGGGTAATCATATGACCTAAAAAGTGACTTAGAATTATTTGAAAGAGAGTTGTGCTTAAGTGTAACCCATTTAAGATGCCTTAAGGGTGAAGGCATGTGTTTTAGGAAAAAAGGAAGATTATGGACATGAAAATTCATAAAGGCTCTGTAAATAGTGAAACCAAATGTGATGGTTTCTATATTTTTTGAGAGTGGTTTATGTGAGTGGAGTATGGATTGAAGAGAAGAAGAGAGGATAGGTAGTGTACATGTTGGATGAGTTGATGAGCAGAGTAATTTATTGATTGAGTGTATGACTTATAGGTCATATTTATGATGATATAAAAGTGCTCTTGTAGGTTTGTAGTTTGAGGATATGAAAATAGGTTTGAGTGTGCATATGAGGATAGTTTGAGTGAAGAAGGAGAGAGATTGTGGCTTGCCTCTGTGAGAGGAATGTATGAGATAGAGAGGGAGTTTGTGTAGGGGTTAAAAAATCAGATATTAATCATCAGGTGTTGAATACATTAGTTCTATGGTGGAGGTGTTAATTTTAAAGGAGGTTCCAAAGGACTTGAACTTCCTTAGGGGAAGTTAATACTTGCAAAATAGGTGTTTCACTAAAGACCCTTGGTTAAGAGGACTTGATCAAGGTTTTTGGTCTAAAGGACTTGACTAGTATCTTGTTTGTATTTTTTTTATATGAAAATTAGTCCATGTGTTTTAGGCTTGAGAGTGGGTTTTTTCTCCATGAAGGTTTCCCATAGGAACTATGTTATGTGTTTGATATTTTATATGCATTGAGTGAATGATCTCTCTTGTTGATGTTGTTTGATCAAGTTGATATATGTTGATTATTTAATATTTTGAAAGGATTTGAATTAAAATTGAAATATCTAGGCTCATTGATTCAAACCTCCCCTCTTAGTGATTATACATCTAATAATTAGTATCAGAGGAGGTCCTTTGGTAAATGATTAACAAATTGAAGCTGATCCAAGGTATAATATGGGTAGCCATCAAATGCAAGGAGGTTTCTCTACCAAGCAAGAACCAATGTTCAATGGATCCAATTATTCTTTTTGGAGTACAAGGATGATGACATACATTATGTCCCTAGGGTTTGATGTATGAAAATAGATTGTGGATGGCTATGTTATTTCTACTACTCATCCATCTAGTGCTACAAATAAGAATCTATTTGATAATAATTCTAAGGAAATGAATTCCATCACTTGTGGTCTTAAAAAGATTAAGTTTACCAAGGTAATCCATTGTAAATTTTCTAAAGAGATATGGGAAAAAATGTAGATCATTTATGAAGGAGATTCAAAGGTCAAGCTTGTTAAGTTGAAACTCATAGAAGGTAATTTGAAAGTCTCAAGGTGAAGGAAGAAGATTCTATGGCATCCTTTCTATAGAGAGTTGATGATATTGTGAAAATCATCAGAGGTCTTGAAAAGAAACTTGAAGAGGCTACTGTAGTTCCAAAAATATTAAGGTCTCTATCCCTAAAGTTTGATCCAAAAGTACCTGTTATAGAATAAAGTCATGATATTACTCAATTGAAGATGGATTAATTACATGTCACCCTAATTTCCTATGATATGAGAGTAAATGGTGATATACCACCAAAGAAGGAAATGGATTTTAAGACTGAAATGAAGATAAAGAAGAAGTTAAAAGGTAGGAAACCTAAGGAGGATGAAATTTATGATATAGATGAAGATGAACTAATTTATTTGATTTCAAGGAAATTGAAAATAGGTTCAGACAAGTATAAGGGTAAAATACCCCTCAAATGCTTTACTTATGGAGAGGTAGACATTTTGTTAATAAGTGTCCTCATAAGTATAAGAAGAATGATGAAAAAGAGCATGATAAAGGTCATGATGATGGCAAGAGATCATTCAAGTTTTATAAAATCAAAAAGGGATTGATAAGGTTTGACAATGACAAGTACTTCAAGGACAAGAAGAGTCTGTATACCAAAGAAGGTTTTAGCTCATCAGATGAGAGTGAACTCAATGACTTAGAGCATGATCATGAAGATGATGTTCTAGTTGAAGATGAATCCCTATTCATGGCTAAGGAAGGTAGTTGATCACATCAAAAGGAGTCTACTTGGAGTGATTCAAATGATGATGAAGTTGAGGTGGACTATGAGACTGCATTGAAAAATGCCCTTAAAGAACTAAATATTGAGAAAAAGATTAACAAGAAGATGAAATCTCAACTCAAAGACTACAAGGACAAATTTAGTGTGTATTAGTCAAGAATGAATGAAGACACCAAGGAGCATGAAGATATGGGCAGGAATCTCAATTATCAATTAGAAATTATGTCTACAATACTGAAAGCTAAAGAAGATGAATGTGTAAGGTATGTAATTGAAAATGAGTCATTAGAAGATAAGTTAAAGAAGACATCTAGTAAGGTGAATTAATTAATGAGATATAAAAAGAGCTCAAGTTATCTAGACAATATTTTGAGTGGTCAAAAGCATGCAAGTGATAAGATTGGTCTTAGATACAAAGAAGAATCAAAGACTGCAACTCAAGTAAAGATGAAGACTAATGTGAACAAGGAAAATCATAATTTGAAGATAAATCATTAGATAAGGAATAAAGGTGATAGAGAAATAAAGACAAATAAAATTAGACAACCAAATGTCATGATTTATGTAAACTTCAATGGTTACAACTATACTTGTAATCAGTTTGGGCATAAATCTAGAGAATGCAAGAGACCTGTTAGAAATGAGTATTCATGGAACTATGATGGGGGTCATTAGTAAAAAGGTGTGAGTAAGGTTAATTGATTTAAATATCTTAATGAGGGACATTTTACAAAGCATTATCTAAATAAGAAAAGGCAAGGTAAGTCTTCTTTAAAAATAGTAGTTTATTTTAGTTGTCATGACATTGGATACATTAATAGTTTTTGTCTAAACAAGGTAAGACAAGATGAGTTTCCATCAAGGAGTATGGTTTTCTACAACTATTAATAAAGAGGTCACATTACTATATTCTGTAAGCAAAGGCCATTAAGTCAAAATAAATTCAATCAGGCTCTAAGAGTGTAAGGAAGAAGGTGAGTTAGCTCATGGAAACTAAAGGTGTTAAGTGTGAGTCATGATGAGTCTACAAGTACAAGTAATCTATTTATTATGGTGGATAATGCTTTAGAAGTTAAAGAGTGCCAAGGGTTCTCATTATCTACTCATATTGTGAATGAAGAGACCAAGACCAAGAAGAACACCAAGGTACTAGTTGAGGATAGTTTTGAGATTTGTATGGATCCAAGTGAACATCTTACCATTGTTGATAATGTATCATACAAATAATGTCAACTTTTAGTAGCTAGTGATGAGGTTCCTAACTGCAAGGTGGATTATTCAGATGCAAAGGTATGTCATGAATCTATGTTGTCTCCATGTATTATCAATATAATAAAAGAATATAAGGAGAATGATTTAGAAAAGGAACTAGTTTTCATAGTTTAGACTAAGAAGAAAAAAAATCAAGAAATATTATATCTATAAGAGTATTCTAGTGGTTACTGAGGAGATGTGGGTTACTCCTAGCTTCACTTTGTTTTAGAACATTATGGTGTAGAAGATGTCTTTGTCTATGATTCTTAAGAGACTCATTTCAATAGAGAAGGAAGTATTTTTTTGGTGTTCTTTATATGGTCTTAGAAGGCTAAAGATGAGTGTTTTTAGCTAGAGTAGGTATGCCCATGTGGAAGATATGTTATGGTGATGTCATAGCTGTATATGGTTAATCTATAGGTCAGATTAAAGGTTTTCAAGTGGAAATAGAAGACTTATGATTTTTTAAGATGATATTTTTTGCATATAAATGTATGTTAAAATTATTCTAGCATGCTCTAGGTGGTTTTGTGGTCTGAAGGTATTTTGAAGTCAAATTAGAGTTTTTTTGAGTATTCTCAATTTTTTTAATTTTAACTTAAGGGAGATTAGGCCTAAAATTGGTTATAGGATGTATGGGTTACCAAAGGTGTGTAATATAAAATAATGGTCTAGAATTATGTGATGGGTGTCTCTAGTTTTCCAAGAAGTTTTAGTGGTGTGCATTAACTAGAAGGAGGTTTGTTGACCTTATTTATTTTGAGATTCTAGGGTTTTAAGCTTTGCTAGAAAAGTGTTTGGCCTTATAAATTGAGGTTTGAGGATTAATAATAGGTTGAATTGGACAAATGGGATCTCAAATAATGTTTCATAGAGTTTTGAATGTTTGTGGTTTTCAAATTATTCATGTTTTTATCAAGATGGAGGCCTAATTGAGAATTTGGTTTGTGAAGGAAGTATATTATAGAGGATGATCTAGGTGATGAAAATTTATGTTCTTGAATGGGAATATAATATTTCTTTAGATATGATGTCTTAGGTCTTGAATATGTGTCTATTGAAATTTATGTGCTCTAAAAGTTTTAGGTAAGGCTACAAGGAGTCTAGACATGCCTAGTATGAAGATTTGATGTTTTTATTTAGTTTCTCCAAAAGAACAAGGCATGAGTTTTTCAAGGTGAGTTACAAAGATTGTTTTAGATCGTTTTTAAATTTCATGAGTGGCATGAAATTCTATTGGTGGTCCTTGAGGTGGTTTGAGAGAGAACGCTAATAAGCTTTTATGGTGGTTCTTCATGGTGTGTGGAGATCTAAAGATGCTCAAGAGGTGTAATTGTTGAGAAATATTAGAGGGATTACCTCTCAAATGTTTCTTGAAGAGTTCCATCAGATTATAGTGCATGGTTGAGAAGTACATGGTGGTATGCAAAGAGTTAGGGGGAGCTAACCTAGATAACTTGAATGGCTTGAGGAGCTTTGCATAATGTGAGGGGAAACATATGTGAGATTCTTCAATAATTTTGAATATGTGGTGATATCTACTATAGATGATATTTAAATAAGGTTGGTTGACTTGATCAAACCTAGTCATAATTGTGTGTTCTTTCTTCATTAGTTGTAGTGCTTGATTAAATAGAGTATTGGCATGAAGCAAGAGGAAGTTGTCAAGGCAAAGAAGAGGTAGGATCAAGATAAGGGGAGTTTGTATTATCCTTATAGGTGGTCCTCTATTTTTGATGGTATTTTTAGGTCCTTAGTATTAATTGGTATCCACTTTGTCATTATATCAAAGGGGGATAAAGTTCTTATTATGAGAATGCTTGAAGAGAGATAAAGAAGGTGAGTTGTATATTGATAAATGATGGTTGTTGACATCAATGAAAAAGGGGTATATTATTGGATATTTTTAAATGATGTCATATATGGAGTGTCCAAGTGAGTAGATGAAGTGCCTTGATAGTCTAAGTGATAATGATAAAGTGTACAATGTGCTTGTCTTAGTATACTTGAAGGAGGCTTGGTTGATCTTCAGTTTTGGCATAGTTATAGATGTTTAGGGATGATTATGGTGATTTTATAAAGTTAAAGATGTATTATAAGAGGTTTTATATGATTTGAGTGCTTGTATTCATGAGTGGATTTCATCTGGTTGATCATTGTTTTCATCTAGACATTTTAGGTCTAATGGTAGAAAATTTGAGTAGGCAATTTAGTGAAATCTCTATTATCACATGTGGATGAGTTAGGGGGAGTTGGTCATATGGTTGTGATAAAATTTATACCTATTTTCTATGCACTAATTCTTATGTCCTGTGAGTAAGTGTGACAAAAGATATGCAACTACAAAGTTGGTCTATCAAATAGTTTGATAGTGTTTTTCCATACTTAGCCAAATTTACAATGTGGCAAGAAAAAGTTGAGTAGGCATTTTTATGGTGTTATATTTTTCATGTGTGTAATTTTAATGAGAAGTTGATGATATGGGTTTGTTCACTTTTATAACTAGTTTATTTTTACTAAATTTCAAGTCATGCGATGAATTGCATCAAAAGATATGCATGTGCAACATTGGCCTTCCAATAGTTATTGACATAGTTGGCTTTGTGGGAGAAAAATATAAATAGATTAATGGAGTTATTTATTTAATGTGAAAAGGTTATAGGAGAAAATTTATATATGGTCGGATTATTCTATGTGAGGAGATCATATGGTCCAAATTTTAGATCATGCATTTAAGTGCAACAAAAGTTATTGAGGTCCAAAGTTGGCCTTCTAGGTAGATTATAATGGTTCCCATCCTTGGTAATTTTTCCAAGAGATAACTTTTAGGACCAAATGAAGATCCAATAGTTAATATATGATCATAACTATTTATCTAATGGTGTGTATCAAGTCAAAGAGGTTAAAGTGATAGTTACTTAATGATAGGCAGAGGTAAAGATCAAACTACTTCTAAGATCTGATGACAAGTAGGTGTTCATACTAATCTAGATCAATAGAGAATATTGTGAGAAATGAGTTAAAAGTGTTCTATGTTTAAACATAGATAAATATCAATCTACATACAAGATATCAATGAAGTGTGTTTATTCTAGGATGTCAGGAAGAAGCGAGATGATGCCAAGTGTTTGAAGTTTAACATTTGGGTAGTGGTGCACTATGAGTTAAATTTTGAAGAAGATTTGATAGTGCATGTTTAATATGAAAATGTGAGGACATGAGATGCAAGCAAAGTGACTGAGATTTAACTATGACCATTTGGATTTAAATATTCAAATTTGTAAAGGAAAAACTAGTTCTCATTTTTTATGTTATATGTTTTGATTTATGAAAAATTTGATCATGGTATAAAAAGAGAATTTGTAGAGGAATTTAAGGTGAATATATAAATATAGATTTAAATATCTAAAAGTCTGCACATTAAAATATATTTAGGTTCAAATTTGAATATGTGTTCATTTATATTTTACAAGTAACTCGAGAAGGGTTTTGAGTTGTGCTTGTTGGTATCTCAATGTTTTAAAATGATCTATTGATTAGATAATGATGTAGACTCCATGAGGATTTTATATGTGCATTATGAATTTTTGACCAATAATATACACTATGAAAAAAGGTTTAGAAAATCATTGTGTGTTTGCTCATAATGGTTATTATACAAAATGTTGTTTGAGCAAATTGTGCTTAAGCATAAGGGTATTATGATGGTTGTTGGCACTTAAAGAGGACTTATATATCATGTGGCATGGTTTGATGAGATGGAAAGTGTTCATGTGTTCTTAGTTTACTTAGATAAGTGTCAAAGAGGTGAATGGGTCATCATAGGACCTAAAAGGTGAGTTAGACTTATTTGAAAGAGAGTTGTGCTTAAGTGTGAGCCATGTCAGATGACTTAAGGGTGAAGGAATGCATTTTGGATAAAAAGGAAGATTTGGTACATGATAATTCATAAAGTCTCTATAAATAGTGAAACCAAATGTGATGGTTTCTAGATTTTTTGAGAGTGGCTTGTGTGAGTGGAGTATGTATTAAAGTGAAGAAGACATGATAGGTAGTGCATATGTTGTATGAGTTGATGAGAAGAGTAGTTTGTTTATTGAGTGTATGAATTATAGGTCATATTTTTTATGATTTAAAATTTCTCTTTTAGTTTTTTAGTTTGAGGATATTCAAAGAGGTTTGAGTGTACATATGAGGATAGTTTGAGTGAAGACGAAGAGAGATTGTGGCATGCCTATATGAGATAGAGAGGGAGTTTATGCAAGGGTTATAAAATTAGAGATCCATCATTAGGTTTTGAATAAATAATTTATAAGGTTGAGGTGTTCATTTTAAAGGAGTTTTAAAAGGACTTGATCTTCTTTTGGGGTAGTTTCTCCTTATGAAATATGTGTTTCACTAAAGATCTTTGGTTAGGAGGACTTGATCAAGGTTTTGGCCTAAAGGACTTGACTAGTATCTTGTTTATAATCTCTTATAGGATAAATAGTCCATGTGTTGTAGGTTTGAGATTGGGTTTTATTCTCCATGAGGGTTTCCCATAGAAACTATGTGTTGTGTGTTTGATCTTGTGTATGCATTTAATGGACGAACTCTTTTGTTAATATTTCTTAATCAAGTTGATGTATGTTGATTGTTTAATGGTTTGAAATGATTGGAGTTGAAATTAAAATATCTAGGCTCACTGATTCACCCCCCTCTTAGTGACTTTACCTCTAATAAGAGTTTGGTCTAGTGCATGGTGATGAAATCCACAACACCGACCACTAAAAATAAAAAAATGGAGAGGGTTTGTTGGTGGTTTTTTATCCTCTAATAATTACCACAAGGATTTAAATAGGAGAGCATACACCACTATAGCCCTTGAGTGACAAATAATTATACCAAAAAAGAGATTAATTAATTGATTTAATTAAGATGTGAGATTTATACAAGATCAAGACAAAATGATTAAAGACACATATACAAGATGTAGGAAAAGAGGAATAAAATGATTAAAAAAATGATTTTCAAAATGAAAAAAGGATATTTGATAGGTGTCCTATAGTAAAATAGTTAGTAGTTTTATTGGCACTTTTAAAGAGGCAACTTGAAAGGCAAATTATTAGTAGTTTGATTGATATTCTCCAAGGAAAACCTATAAAACAACCTTTTAGACCAAAATAATGACCTAAAAAAGAATTTGTTATACAAAAAAAATATCCTCTAGGTTCACCCCAAAATTCTAGTCTAATAGGCCTTAAGAAAACACCCTAAAAAAATCTCAATTTGGCTCTATAATTTCTTTGGGTTTGGATTGGTACCACGAGGATGAATTCTACAAATATCACAAAGTCAAATGTCATTATACAAAAAGGTGTATGAAACTAGAGCATTATATTCAAGACCTAACTGAAAGAGGTAATATTTAAATAAAAAGGGAGACTACTCCAAATCAATCAATGAATGAGTAGCTAGGCATCTATTAGGACCCCCTACCCAAGCATGATCAAAGAAATAGGAAGACACCAAGAGACTAGGGTTAGTCCTCCTCTTCTAATTTCACTATCATGTCATGCCATATCACTATGTGAGCACCACTAAAATATATAGTCCCAAAGATCCCACTTTACCATCAACCACTATAATAAAAATCAATTGAGCTACTATTGATTATGTGGTTACTACCAGACATAATAAAATCATAGTTCATGGGGTGCCACTTAAGGACCCATCCACCTCTATAAATCAAAATGGGAATACCTCTAAGAAAGTTTTTAGTATCCTTAGATACAAGTTATGATATAATTCATCAACTTGAGAATACACGCACTCAAATATCATTAATGAAACTTCTCAAAACATCCCCCTTACATCAGGAGATACTCAACTAAGTTTTGAAAGACCTCAAGTTCCCTAGTAATATTGACACCAATCACTTCTAAGCATTAGAGGGGAATTTATCCCCTTCTCAAAAAATTAATTTTGGTTCCTGAGACATGCATCCCATTTTCCCCCATCATAACTATCCATTATTTATAGAAGTCTCCATATCCCACCATCACATTCTTTGGGTACTCATAAACAAAGGGTTAGCATTAAATTTGTGTAATCTAGTTTTCTTGAAGAAACTAGGGTATTTAAAATCTTCTTTAGGGTATAGTCTAATTATGATAAAAGCATATGATGACAATAAATGGCCATTTATGGGTATTATTTACTTTCCCATTACCATGGGACCCATGGTACATCAAACCCTAATTCATATTTAAGATGTTGATTTACCCTATAATATGCTTGTAGGTCCCCCTAGATCCATGAGATACAAGCTGGCCCATCTACCCTACATCAATGTCTAAAACTCCCCCACTCAGGTATGGAAGCCACCATTCTTGGAGAAATTACTAATTTTCATAGTTGTCAAATGGATCAATCCCAATCATATCATTGTCTTAGCATAGATAATTCTAGGTATGGAAGCCACCATTCTTGGAGAAATTACTAATTTTCATAGTTGTCAAATGGATCAATCCCAATCATATCATTGTCCTAGCATAGATAATTCCATTTTAAGCCCAACAACTGCTAAGTATATATGCCCTAACAAGTTTGAACCTACTACAAATACATTACCTAAATTCACTCATTTAAAAATCACATCCATGGGTTTTAAAGAATATGAATATAAAACCTTTTGTGTAGGTGACTTACCTCTTTCCCCACATAGTTATGGGTCCCTAGATATGCATAAGACCAATCCTATCAAATATAAATTTGAACCAATAGAATTCTCTAGTATATGTCTATTATCGAAAGAGTATATTAATGAATCATATGAATCATGGATTATTTTAGAAGATGAGGCCTTCACATCTTCTAGAAAGTGACACCCTCACATCCAAAAAATGTTAAAAAACATGCATTATCAAGGGAAAAGACTAGGGAGACATGATTAAGGTAGGCTTGAAACCATAAAAATTCAAGAACATCCATAATATATTGGTTTAGGATACAAACTACTTGAAAATGAATTAAAAAATATTATTATGGATACTAATTTGGTCCCTGAGGAGTCTCTCTCCAATGAAGAAATCAAAATGGGTTCCATTTATAGTCAGTTCAAGTTGATTGCTACCACAAACCTTTTATTAGACACCATTGTCTCCACCATCAACATATCCCTCTACTATTGCACTTTAATTAATTGGGATCAACATCAAGATCCATCCTTTAATACATTTAAAAATGATGAAGAAATCTTAGAATTTTTGCGAGACCAATATTTTATGCCTTTAGGTGATCATAAGAAAGGATTTTATATTAATATTTTCAAATAAACTTATTTTGGGGAAAAAAATATCCCCTTAACCAAAGTGAAGAAGATTATTTTGAAGAAGAAGAGCCACCTCAAAGTCTGGAAGAATTTTTGTGTTATTTAGCTAAATTAGAAGACTATACAGAAATGGATACAAAACTCCTAGATGGTTTCATTTCAAATATCCTAGATCAATCATTACTCCCTTATCTCCAAGATCAATCACCTTCTCTCATTCCTAAAATTGTCAAACTAGGGTTAACTCTCACACTTGAGGAGCATCAAATTATTATTAAGTTGCTCAAGGAGTTTATAGATGTTCTTACATGGTGTTATTATTACACGCTTGGGCTTGATACCTCCTTAGTATTACATCATTTGGTTATGAATACTAATGCTAAACCAATCAAGAAAAAATTATGAAAGATGAACCCCAAAGTAGCCTTATTAGTTAAGGAATAACTACAAAAATTCTTAGAAGTAGGACTTATCTGACCAATTGATTATTTTGATTGGATATATAATATTATTCCTATGGCTAAACCACAAGGAGGAATTTAGATTTGCATTGAATTTCAAGACGTCAATAAGGCATGTCCTAAAGATGGCTTCCATCTTCTAAATATTTATATGATCATGGATTGAACAACATGATATGAAATGTTATCTCCCATGGATGGTTTTTTTGGGCTACAATAAAATCAAAATCATGCCCAAAGATCAACATAAAATAACTTTCATCACTCCATGGGAGAGCTTCTATTATCAATTCATGCGCTTTAACCTAAAAAATGTCAGTGACACTTATCAATGGGTAATGATAGTTATTTTCCACAATATGATGGATGATATAGTTGAAAATTATATGAATGATATCCAAGGGAAGTCCAGACTCAGATCAAAACATCATGTAGTCTTGAGAAGAATATTTTAGTGGCTACAAAAGTATAAAGTTAGATTAAATCCTAATAAATGCATACTTGGTGTTACCTCAAGAAAGTTAATGGGATTAATATTTTTTAGGAGAGACATAAAAGTGGACCTAGCCAAAGTTAAAAAAATTATGGAAAGGCCTCCTCCTCATAATTTGAAGCAACTTAGGAGTCTTTAGGGAAAGTTTTAAGCTATTTGGTGGTTTATATCTCAAGTTGTTGATAAATGTCACCCATTTACTCACCTATTAAATAAGGGGATCAATTTTAATTGGAAATATAAGTGATAACATACCTTTAATAATCTCAAGAAATATTTGGAAAATCTACCTATGTTATCACCCCCCTAAAATGAGAAGGCCCTTGCTCTTATATATTTCCTCAACTCCATGTGAAATAGGTACCCTGCTTGCAAAACATAATGATGAGGGAAAAGAGAAAGAAATTTATTATCTTAGTATCACTTTAATCTCCTATGAGACTAATTATACTCTAATTGAGAAAGCTTACTTAGTCATAGTCTTTACCTTGTAAAAGATTTGGCATTATATGATTAACAATCAAGTGCAACTCATTGCTAATGTTGATCCTCTCAAATATTTACTATTAAAATCATCCTCATAGGACAAATAGCCAAATGGATTATGTTACTTAATGAATGTATCAATAAAAATTCCATTAAGGGAAAAGTTATAGCAGATCAACTGGTATAAGCACCTCTAGTTATGATTGAGCCTCTTATCATAACCTTCCTAGATGAATCCATAATGAATACTTTGGAATTTAATGGTTAGAATCTATATTTTGATGGCTATTTTACCACACATTAATCAGGCATAGGCATGTTTTTAGTCACCCCACAAGGTAACCTCATTACCTCACTTTTCCATGCACTAACAATCTTTTAGAATATGAGGCTTTAATAGTTATCCTTCAACTAGCTATCCAAAAGAATATCTAACATCTTCCAGTGTTCAGTGATTCATAGATTATAATAAAATAGGTCAATGAAGAGTTATAGACAAAGGATGAAAAATTACTCCCTTATAAGTAATTGGTAGATCAATAAAAACAAAAATTTCAAACTATTGCATTTGAACAAGTACTAAGAAGGACTAATAAAGAAACTTATAGGATCTTTAATTGATCTCCCTGAAGACATCCTAGATGGGAATTTTTTAATTGAACATATTATCCTACCAAATCATCAAGCTATGGATCCTTTACAAATTTTCACAATCCCTGATCCCAATCTTCCCTAGTAACATGATATCTACGCCTACCTCTAAGATAACATCTTACCACCTAACCTTAATCATATTCAACATAAGTCCTTCATCCACCATACCTCTTGTTACATAATCATAGGTATAATGATATATTATAGAGGCTATGATGAGACTTTGTTAATATGTCTAACCTCATAAGAGGCCTCTCTCATGATTAAGGAGGTCCATGATGGTATTTGTGGTGGTCATATCAGTGGAATGGCCTTATCTAAGAAATTACTCTAGACTAGATATTATTATCCTACCATAGAATAGGATGCCTACAAGTATGTGCAGAAATGTGTAGCTTCTTAAAAACATGGTAATTTTATCTATGTACCCACATAATAATTATAACTTATTATGAGTCCATGTTCATTCTCTATATGGGGACTATATTTGATTGGTAAGATAAATCCAACATCATCTAATGGTCATAAGTTTATCATTACAGTAACATAGTATTTTAATAAATGGCTAGAAGTAATGATGATTACCTATACTATAGGTATTTATATTTATAAATTCATCCTCAATCAGATCATTTGCCATTTTGGCATTCTTATCAACATCATCTCTGATAATGACAAGTCCTTTAAAAATTAATAAGTTGAGGCCTTATGCTAGAGGTATCAAATCAAGAAACATTCTTATTCTCCTTAATAAACCCAAGTGAATGGATGGAATAATGTAACAAATAAGACCCTTAATAGTTTTTTCAAGAAAATAGTCAATTAGGTAGGTAGGAATTGGCAGCTATAATTATATCCTATACTTTGGTCCTATCAAAAAAGTATCCAAACACCTACTTTAGTATATGGGAAAGAAAATATCTTGCCTATTTAAGTGGAGCTCCCCTCCTTATGAATCTCATTATGGGACATTATCACTGATCATAATTTTATACATGAGTGACTACATGAATTGGAGCTTTTAGATGAGAAACATCAAAAGGCACTCAGTCACTTACAATAATTTTAGAATAAATTAGAATATCAATATTGAAAGAAGATCCAATCCAAAAAATTTGAGGTTGATGATCTATTCCTAAATGAGAATAAAAACATACTATACTTATGTTGACAAGGATAATAAAGACAAATTTGAAGCTAATTGGCTTAGGGCATATATCATAATTGCCAAATTTGGATCAAGAACCTATAAGTTAGCTAAAATGGATGGTGAAGAGATTGATGACCCTATGAAATAATACATCTAAATCATTTTTACACTTAAAGAGCTCTATTTTACCTCCATCTATGGGTCCCCACTCTTGGGGGCATATTCTTTTCCATTTCTTCTTCTCCCATTCCACTCCATTTTTTTCATTCTTGACCTTGGTCTTAACAGTGGGCATCCATTACAAGTTTTTATAAGACAATAAGAGACAAGTGTTTTTAAAAAAAATAAAAGAATACATTTCTCGTAGGGTAAAGGGAATGTTTATGGGGAAGTCATTTAGAGTCTCTTTTTCTATATCTATATCCCTATAACACCCCCAATCCTATCACATCCTTATAACTCTCCTTCATCATCCTAGCCCCATCACATCATCTTTGGAAATGTGTCTCCTTTTAGCCTCAAACTAATCATATCCCATTTGTATCTTGCTATCCCAAAAACATGGTTCACACTTTCCCACTAGCATTATCATTATGGAAGGGTAAAAAAATAGGTTTTTTATTCTAGGGTCTTGCATACATTATGACACTAAATCTTGATAGATTATCTTAAACCCCATATATGATTGCCCTTGGGAATTGGTTGGAATCTTGTGCTAAAAAAATAATAGTTTTGGGCACTACATACCCCATGTACATATCCCCTTATCATCATTAGGCCCATTATCCATATCATCTTATATTCACCTCATTCTTCATTTTAATAACCTTGTTATCATCCCTATCTTTAGTCTATGTTATCTTATGGTTGTTTTGAGTGAATGCATGTGGATGTTTAGTTAATCATGTAAATATTAATGGTCTTATTTATTTAATAGTATTATTATCACTTTGTATATATTTTATTTTGTTAACTTTTTAGGGAATAAAGATGGTCTCAGTGTCCCTTGAACTTGTTTTGGGAAAGGTCACTTTAAAATTAGATTTACCTCATGCATTGGATGCTTAATGTGTCTTTGAATTTTCTCATGTTATATGACACACATTTACCTACCAATGTAATATTAAAATGGATTAAAAACATTATTACTGGATTATAAAATCACCACCTATCCCATTCTCATTAATCCCATCACTTATCTTATCTAACCTATCCCCATCCCATCTACCCTATCACCATTCCATATAAACTTAATTATCCCCTTATCCTATCATTATCCTACCTCCGTGGTGTAGGAGGATTCCTAACCAAACCATGTTACAAGTACAATCCACTAAGATGAGGGGGTGAATTAGTGAGCCCAAATAATATAATTTCAATTCCAATTCCTTAAAACTCTTAATCATTCAATACATACATTCAACATGCATACCCATCATTCATAGCAATGAATAAGAAAGACAATGCAAGATCAAACACATAATACATGACATACGTGGGAAACCCTCTTAGGGAAAAAAATGCACTCTCAAGCTTGAAAACACTTAGACTATTTTTCCTATAAGGTATTACAAACAAAAGACTAATCAATTATTTTTTACAAGGATTTAGTGAAACACTTGTTCCACAAGGAACAACTGCCCCAGTCCTTTAGACCCTCATTTGAAATGAACACCTCCACCTTTAAACTAATATATTCAATACCTGATGATGGACCTTTGATAATAACTTTTCACCTTCACTATTTAATCCAACACTCCCTATTTTCCAAATCACATTACATACTTGAACCAACACACAAAGATCAGTTAGGACACATTACATTTACCAACTAATCCCACTCTTCAACTCTTCACTCATACTTAATGTTCAAAGCTAAAAAATCACTATTATGACATAAAAAATATTAACTATAGGTCATACACACCATAATAAACCTACTTTGTCCTTCAACCCATCCAATAGGCACACACATCCTTCACCTTACCTTTGTTTACCATACACACTTTCTCAAATAACCTCTTGAGCATACTCACTCATTCTCCCTCTTCTAGGCTTATTAGGTCCAATGACCTATGTGATCACTTCAATCACCTTGATTAGATAAGAATTTTTGATATTTTTCACTCTCTATTGGTCCTCACTAACTTTTAACTTCTCTTTCAAAGGTTGTCTCCTTTACTTGGCTCCACACATACACAACTATAACAAACATGCCAAATATGCCTTGTACATATACCATGCTCTTGGTATAACCCATCTAGGTCTAACAAGATGATTAACACTCTTGTTACACCTTTTAAATAGGTCCTCATACATGTTACATGTAATAACCACATACTCCATAGGTTTTCTAATGCCTCATCAACCCAAAACCATCATTAGGTCTTGGTGAGACCTAAAACAATTAGGCCTTTATACTCACACATTACATATAAGACTACTTAGACCACCTTCATCCTTTATAAATGATTAAAATACATAAAAAATATATCTAATATCCTCTTTCTCACTCTCACATGGGTCCATGCCACATGGAACACCAAATCCATATTTGAACCTATCAATTAGGTCTCCTAGCTCTTCAAGTCTTAATACATAGAAAACATAGTCTCAAACTTTTGGACCAAGTACTTAAATATTTATCATATACATATGATTATATAACATGGGTGAAACATTTATGACCTTAGCTATACTCCATGTGATTTAGACACATTAACACATTTTTAATCACTTAAAATAATATACATAAAATGACCACTCAGACTGGTCATATACAGTCAAGATATCTAGACTCTCCATATCTCATCAAAGGCATATCATGAAAAAAATTGATTTTAATAATTATTATATACTTATATAACATATCCATGTTAATTTTCTTCTTTAACTATACTCATAACATATTTAACTTGCCTTTGCAAGATGGTCATTCAAAATGCCAGTGTATTCAATAAACACAATCAACTTCTATGTCTTTGTTCATATATAATATAGATTGGTCAAACCTTAAATTACAACAAAAATTATAATTATGTAGTATACAACACTTTTAGATAGATAATTCATCATGAGACATCTAGATATCATCAACACAAACTTAATTATCCTTCTCGAGTCAGTTACAGAACATAATAAAACACAATCAACGTTGGAGATCAATATCTTTGACTACAAAAATATTCAAACCATATAACTAGGTTCAATAGATGTGACTTAGACTCCTCTATAATTTTTATTTTTAACTCATCAAGGAATTCATCCTTTATCAAAAGTTATGGATAAAATATTAAGCACTAATTTTTCCCTTTACAATTTGAATATTTAAATGCCAATGATCATAGCTAAACCTTAGATGATTTGAAATCATCTCATGTCCTCGCATCTTAGATAAATCATTAACCATTGATCTTATTATAAGGATATTTATCTTTACCTTTCATCACTCATCCTTAGATCTTCATCTTGACTATTTGACTTAATGTGCTCCATCAATCTCCTATACATAGCTCAATCTTTATCTATGTTAAACATTGGACAGCTTGAAATCATATCACTCAATATACACCATTTATATGTATATGTACAAACATATTCTCATAATTATATCTTAGAAAAAGCTTTATCTTTATCTCTTCTCAACATTAAACATAAAGCACTTGTCCTCATCTCACTACTTCCATACATCTTAGAATGAACATGCTCCATCGATCTTCTAAAAATAGCTTAGACTTTAACTTCATTAAAAATCTAACACTTTGACCTCTTTGAATTGATTCACACCATATATATTCATTATATGATCATTTGTGAACCATTAGATTTACATTTGGTCTTGATCTTTAACTTCATGCAAAATAGACTAAGTATGGGGACCATTGCTATCTGCCTCAAAGGCCAACTTTACATAGTCATATCTTTTGCCTCGATCCATCTCATGTTCTCAAATTTGCATCATATAAACTAGGTATAATACTAAAAAATGCATATGACAATTTATTCTAAAACCTTCTTGCATATAAGATATGCTCTTACAAAAATAATCACTCAACTCATTCTTGAACTTAGATAAATAACTAAGATGAGCTCAAATTCATTTCATGTCATCGATATTCGATGTGATGAAATGTAGACTATTAGATCTACCTTTGAAAATTGACTAAGTGTTATAAGTTAGTAAAATTTTGTATAAGGGACTAAATCTTCACCTTAATAACTTTGTCTACACTTTATTAAATGATTTAAAACTTGAAACATATGATCTCCTCACATAGGAGAATCAATCCATATATCGATTATCTCTTAGAAAGCTCACACATGTGAAATATGATGTCATTAATATGCCTCTTCATATTTATCTTTCATAGTACCAACTATGCCTAGATGAACATAATGAAGAACTAGGTGAATTCCACTCATGCACACAAGCTCTCCAATCATCATTGACCTCTGATAGGACCCTTTTCACATCCTCAAATCACCATACTCATTCAAACACTAAAGACCCATGTAGGAACATTGAGGCACATTGAAGCACACTTTGTCATTTTCATTCTATCATACATGACACCTCATCAACATCCTTGGTCACTTTGGAGACATCATTGACAAGCCTCCAACAAACTAAAGTTATGAGACATAATAAATTAAAATGGATTAATATTTTTATTAGCACAGTGATTTACATTTCATTACATATCTCATTGCCATCATATCCAATGTATAACATGCATCCATATAAATAAACCACTATCTCATCACAACTCATCATATATTATGTCATATAATTAACTACTTACATCCCATAGTAATAATCACATCATTTTTAAAATATTTATAATATTAATCAACACTAACCACATCTAAACCACATCCATCACATCATTATAAACATAAAATAATGTATATATCAAAATTCATTACATCATAATCATCTCACGTCATCTAAATCCTATATATCATAAATAAATCTAACACATCATCATATAATCATGCACATATCCATCATTAATCTGACAAGATCATAAGCATATAAATCCATCACATTGCCTCATCTAATATCACATATAGTAAACTAACATACAAGTCCATCAATCACATGCAATATCATAAATCTAACCAGCATATATCTAATCACATCATTAGTAAAACTCATCATATAAACAAAAATCATGTATTCATCACATCCATCTAATCAAATAATAATAATATATATAAATCAATACATATCAAAACACATAACCCATCACATCATCAAAAATCTCATCATATATATATCAATAATCCACATAGATTTCATGTCAAAAAATAGATACAATACATGGGCCCATGGGGAAAAATGTGATAAAATACAAAAATAATCTAGACATATCATGTCTCAATAATGATTGTGGTCTTGGTGGTCCTTTCAGTGGTTAAAGCATTGAATGTGAAGAGCTAGTCCTAAATGAAGCTACACATTATCCTTGCATCACTACTACCTCATATAAGGTCCTATAATACAAGGACTCTCATGTTAATCTCATAATGTTATTTATCATAATATCCATCCCATGATCACTCATTACCATATTAGCCTCCTTTTTGGCCTTCTCAGCCACCTATACCCCTCCCATCAGAGTCTAAATCTATTCTTGCATCTAGGTGATCTGACCTTAATACCCTATGATTTGTGCATATCAACTATTGATCTATATTTATAATGTGACTATCTACACTCATAATGTTTTAACCTTCCCTTGTAACCCAGTCACTTATGTATGTGATGGTGAATTACCCATCTCTTTACACCATCTAGGCCTATAGTTGTGCCTATAACTGATCCCTCTCTTGAGTGATCCCAATAATCTCTGTAAGTCAAGCCTGAATATCCATCTAAAGATGCACAAGTAAATATGTCTCATCCTATGATAAAGGATACTATGAGGGTCCTATGTCATCTCCATCACCACTACCCCCAACCTATGTACCAACCTATACCTATGCCTAATCTTAGGGCCCACTTCCTCTAGCTTGCCTTGTAGCTACTTCTTGAGCTTCATCTAATCCAATTACATCAATAATATCCCCATCTTACCCATCATATCCATCATGAGATGGTACCTACATCTTCCTCTTCTATAACCTCATTCATGCCTACAACACTTTACTCACTACCCCTCTCTTAACCACAACCCTAAGATAGAGCAATCTTAATGGAATCCTCTAGGTCCACCATATTGTGTAATTTATTTTAACTCTAGATTAAGAATTGGGGTTTGAAAATACCATTGCATTGGGGTAATTCTATCATAGTATATAGGGATTGGGACTTATCCACTGATCTCCCCCACTATGCCCTATCCCTCTCACTCTTAGAAAATAGGTGTTCCTCTCTTGACATGTCAAGTATAAACCCAAACTAGCTCCGTATATGATCATGCCTATATTACTCTATCATAAAATCTCTACAACCTATCAAATAACACTCCATCAACATATACTATGTCATTATCACCTCATCATCCTAGCCAAACTATAAACTCCCATAGGGAATCCATGTAATATGCTTAGGTTGTAAGCTGTCATAAGCCTATCAATAGAATCTCATCTGACCAGCATGGACCCACTACACACCTAATAAAATGTACCACCCAAATATGATGGGTTAGTGAGGCTACCTCACTACAAAGGTACCCATAAGTCACTAGATCATAATATTCTCCCAACTTCAAATATAGAATAATAAGGATGGCACTAGGTGCGTTACTCCCTTTTATGCTCCTAAGTGTAGCTCATAGTATAAATGGGCCAATACCAATAGACCCTAGGAAAACATTTTAAAATATTGAAATATATATACTATTACATCCCCCAAGAATAGGTGAAACCACTACCTATTCTTGTTTGGTAAGAGTATGCCAATAATAAGAGACATAACCACAAGAGCCAAGTGATCAATAATCCCCTCTTAGAAGCATTTATCTATATCCACCCACTTATTGCATACCCCCACACACAACCCTCCTATCAATCTCAGTAAGGTGACACTAACAATATGAGACCTCTAATAAATCTTATCACCCAACATCAACAAATGGATAATCTAATAGACATCCTCTAGAGTCATTGTCATCTTACCTATGATAAAGTGAAACATGCTAGTCTCTGAATGCCACCACTATAGCAATGTTTTGATAAGAGCCTAATCAATGTGCACCACTAATATTTTCATGATATAATGTAGACCTATTATCTCCAACACTCCATAGTCTACATCAATCAATAGGTGCATCTCATATATCACCTCAGGTTGTCTAAGCCATGAAACCATCACACCCAAGTCCTCTTACACCAATCACCATCAAGTTATCACTATCACTATAAAAAAATTGACTCCCCTATCCATAATTAGAGTTCCCTTCCCATTTTTCATCTATACCAACAACCTCCAACCCTAATATTCATGCCCATAAACCTACATTAATCCACTATCCACCTCTTACCCTCATCCTCTTTACCCTAGTCCATCATAATATTGTTATAAATCCCTTCCAATCTAACCCAACTAATTTCATCCTATACATCCCTAATATTTACTCATCTCTAACACTCACCTATCCTAAATTCTCATTCATATTCAACCTCATCACCACTAATCAACTTTATTTTACCCCTTCACCTATCTAACTAAACCACAACCCTAAACACCCTTGGCTAATTAACCCTAATTAACACTTAACTCACTTCATCCTAACCATTCTTACACACCTATAAACCTATCTAACCACCTAACAATGCTATCCCTATCTTAACTTAATCCTAACTATGTAACAACCCCTTATAAACCCCATTCAACCATATAACTCATCCTCTACCCTCCACACTTAACCATTTTTCCTACTATGGTAATATCACAATTTGAGAACATGCCCTAACTAATGGCATTGATAAAACCACCATTTATGACCCATGGTTTTGCCCAAACACATAGTTCTATAAAACCATGATTTCCTAAATCATGATACTATAAAATCATGAGTCTAAGCTTATGGTATTGAAACACCATATATTTAGACTCATAGTATTGTAATGTCATCTTTCCCTTTATAATGCCATAAGTCATAATTGTAATATCACAACTTAGGGCATTGCCATCAATCATGGTATTGCATTGGTGACATGGGAAACCTCATTTTATGCTAAAAATTCCATAACTTCAACAAAAAATTAACAAAAACACAAAGATAAGGCTTGTTGCTCATTGGTGGTCTAGCCTCTATCACTCTCTAGAATTCTTGGACTCGTTCACCATGATGGGAAGCTCAAGGAAGCCAGTCTATGGTTTTTAGCTTAGAGTCAAATTTCATAAAAGATAAAATTTCAAATGACCCAATTTTTAATATTGTCTTATTTAACCCCCCACCACTATTTAAATCCCATTCATGCCTAAAAACCCTTTGCTAACAACCTTGACACATCTAAATCCCATCAAACTATTCTAATTCCCCAATTAGTCATCCCTTATCATACCTAAAGTCATATAGGGAATAGGTTTTCCAACTTAATCCCAAGTCAGAACTACATCAGCTTGAGGTATCCTAAGACTATATAGGCAACACCTAGTCTTACTTTTGTGCCCAAAGACAGCTCAACCACCATTAACCCCTCATCTCCATCCCATCACTAGACTAGTCACTTGACAATCACATAATATTTTAAGCTACATATCTTATGAAAAGTGGTTATTAATCATCAATCAATAAATTTTATCCCCTTTATCAATTTCTAAGCCCTCCTTATCATATGTATTTGCTATGGGACATATCACAGGCTCATATCCATCTCATTTCTTTTATTTCCTAAACAATGTCTTCATCTTAGGAAAACACTTTTATTAATCAAACTCATTTCTAGACATTAGTAATTTGTTTAAAACCCATCTTGCACCTGAGCTAATTTATCCCCTTATCTCTAAAATTGGGACATCTCAACCATAACTAAATCATTACTTGGGGCATCTCAACACCATTTTATTATCCAAGTCTTATCTTACCCTAGGACTTCTATTTGAATGACCATCCAGGTCGATTCTCCTCACATGGTCCCTTGAGGAGGAATCATATCCACTAACATCATTGCTTACACATGATTATGATTTTTATTTGAAATAACATTAATCATTCCACTCTACTCTACTCATAATTCCATTTCAAAGAGGGGCAAAATGTATGCACTAAAATATGCTCACCCCATTAATTACACTAATTCTACTAATTTAACCTATAACTATATTTCTTAGCTAATATCCCATTGTCCCATATCTAATTTCCTAAATCCTAAAAACCTTACTCCATCTAATAATTAATTAATCCCCTTCATTAATCTACAAAAAATACCCATTACCCACTAACCTACCCCCTAAGCCACTTGCCAATTTAAAAATATAATTTATTCTACCTACCCATCTACTACCCTATTCCTAGCTAAACCTAAACCCTTAAAGCCTAATATGAGATTTATATAATTTGAGGATTATATAAATCTCCTTCATTTTATTCCCTCCTCTAAAATTTTCCATTCTAGATATTTCTAAGGAATTTTAAATTCCTTGGAAATATCCTAGCCATTGATTTCAATGGCTCAAAATTAAATTTGAGCCATTGATTCTTCCTTCCACTCCCTATATAACCAAGACACATTACTCCATGTAAACTAACTAAAAAACTATAAACTTTCTAACTTTATACCATTATCCTCTACCATGCATCCATAATCATCCTTCTTGCATCCATCAAGATACTATATCAAGCATAAATTATCCATTGGAAGTGATTATCAAGCAAATACAAGAAATCTAACATCCATTAAATTTGGCATAAATCATCCATTTATAAATATTGGAGAGGAGTTATAAAGAGGTAAAATGATGGTAAGATCCCTCTAATATTTTGATTATCTCTTTTATCCCCTCTTATTGATGTGTTTATATTTTAGGTTTTTATTGATAAAATATTAATAAGAGGTGAATCTAAAATATAGGATATAATAAGCCATTGCCTAAATAAGATCATACATTTTTTAATTAGATTTTTCATAAAATACTTTAAATGACCCTTCTTGAGACACTAGATCTTGTCTAACATGGTTTATTCCCTAGGGTTAGAGTACTCAATACCACAATTATTACACAGTCTAACATCACCACTAAGATAAGACATGAGGTCTTCTTCTCCACTTTGATTTCCCATCTCATAGTATACTCTTTGACTACATTATATGAATAATAGTGAATCCTTGATCCACATATTATCATCCTTTCCTAGAAAAGAAGATGTCAAGATAACAACATTTAGGCCTATCTTCCCATCCACACCTCTTCCTTCTCATTAAGTCTATCCTCATCCTATATCATTCACATTTAGTGGATGAAATTGACCAAGTAGAGTTAACAAAATAGATTATACCTTTTCCCATGATTTAGTTAGTCGAATATCCCTCATTTCCATTCAAGTGCTTCACATTATTATGGTATCAAATATTGAAAGACCTTGGATCTCTATTTTAGCAGATCTTAATGCTCTCAATAAACATTGAGACACTGCTAAGGTCTTTTGGTTCCATAATGAGAACATATTACCACCACATATCCTAAATTCCATTCCACCTAAAAATCAACCAAACCCATAGCCCATATATTGCATCAGCTACCTCAACTAGACCTTAGGGAGTCAAATGGATAGTCTATCATGTGATTTTCATGTGCATACAAATTTATGAACCCAACATGAAGGACTTCATCCTTTAAATATTCCATTTATTCCTCGTCTCATTTCATTTCTCCATCTTCCCTCCTTATTTTATTTGTTCTGTGAGTAGTCATATGCCCTTAGAATATGTCTAGATAAGACATTGGTGTATCTATTGGCCTATAGGGCTATAAGAGAATTTAACTCAATTCTAATGAGAAATCATTGATGAGTTAGAACAAACCAAACTTTGAGACCAATATAAATTACTAATCTTATGATTACACTCTTCCTAACACTTAAAAAAGGAATGGGTTTGTCATTTAGTAGATATGAGATGTATCTAAAATTGTAAGTAACCACCCCAACTCTAATACTATGAACCTTATTAGAAGAGGTATGTCTAATATTCATATGGACACAACAAGGCCATATATTTGACTATAATTATTAGACATGGAAAGTGTAGTTAAATATGATCATTAATTAGGGAGGATATATCACTTAAAAGATGAAGTCCATATGAAAGATTTTATGAATCTTTCCAATAAGAGTCAAGACACATCTAACCCACCAACATCAACCACAAACACTATCCCCAAGGTTCTTATCTTGAACCAACCTCTCCATTATACCCCATCTCATGCATTTATCCCTCCTATATCAGAGTCCCATAGACCTATCAAAAATACCAACCCAAACTAAATCATTAGCACTCTAGTGGGTCATATCCATAATCTAGATAAAAATCAACAATCCCTAGGTCAAGGGATGGACCCAAACCCTTTTAAACTAGCTCATCCCTCTCCCTCTCCTATTCAAATGAAAACTTACCCAACATCATAAAAACAAACATACATGCCTCCATCATAGTAAGAGGATATACCACTACATAAAAATATCTCTCACCAACCTCTTAGGGATATCCTCACTCATAGGATCCCTAAACTTGACACCTCTAAAACCCATTCATCCTAACAATTAATATTTAAAATCTAATGGGGAGTATATATGCATACACTTCACCATTACAAAACAATGTGGTAGTAAATAATCTTCTATTCTTTACAACTCTAGGCCATATTCCTCACATGTAAAATCCCCCTCTATAGATAGGCTATGTCTTACCCTATGTAGCATTAGTGTAGCCACAAAGTATGCATACCCACCACAATAAATCATCACACCTCCTATATATAACAAAATCCCTCCTTGCTTTCACATGTATTTTAAATCTACTTTAGGGATAATCCACTTCACCTTATCAAGCTTCTTTTATTTCTCCTAGTGGATACTAAAACAACCCCTATATGACTCCCCCCTTTCACCTTAGTCCCACTACAATGATGATAAACTTTAGTAACATGGGGAACTATGATGAATAGTTCAAGGAGAATCTTGATGCAAGTATATAGTGGGTTCTTCTTCCATATACCCTACCAGACCTTCCTAAGTTCAAAGGGGAGGGGGATCCCAATGCACACATAAAATACTATACTATAGCCCTAAGGGAATGCCTATTGGGTTGTTACAAAGATCTTTCCAAAAACCCTAGATAGGATAGCACTCAATTAGTACTACCACCTCCTTAATGGGTCTATACATTTTTTTTCTAACTTATGTTTAAGTTTGTCAAAGCCTTTGACATGAATAAACTTGTAAAGATTGGCTATGCAAATTCTTGCACACCAAACAAGAATATAATGATTTAGTTACCCATTTCATCATGAGATGGTGGTAGGTATTATATTCCTCTACATATGCACCCAATATGTATCAAAAAGAATTATGTAATTTATTTATCCATTATCTTAGCAAAGAGACAAAGGAGGATGTCTATAAGTTATTATATTAATCCTATGAAGAATCCCTCAATATCACTGTATGAATTGACTAGACAACCATTGATAGTGGTTGCTAGTCTTATGGAACTAATGGATGCATCATCACCCCAAGTGAAAATAAATGGGGATCTCAAATCACAAGCCAAAATAACACAAACAACTAAGATCCCAAAATACTAAATAACAATAATAACACCACCACTAATGATGTCACTGATTAAAACAAGAAGCAAAACCCCATAAATAACAATAGATATCAACCTATAAATAACACAAACACTATTAATAATGTGGGGGTGAGAAACTAAAACCCCCTCATTCCATTCATATAATCAATTTCAATCAATCATAACCAAAATTAATACCAATTATGTGAATAATACTCCTAGTTTCAAAACCAAAACTATTACTCATGAAACAATCAACAAGGATTTAGGAAATAAGGACATAACATGAGACCTAGGATTATGATCCTAACATTAATTACCTCTTCTAGAGAGTCATGGGTCATGAAAATCAAAACTATAAAGAATATAAAAAATTCATACAAAGACTCCTAGAGGATCAAAGGTAAACATTCTTAGACATATTCCTAAGAAATGCCAATATAAACACCCAAACCTTTTCAAATAGTCATATTGCCCCTCAAAACTAGAATCTATAGATCTACCACAATCCATTCCTAAACCACCAAACACACACCAATCAAAATCAACAACATGGTACCCTAAAAGGCCACTCCATTAAACATAACCAACCCATGGTATTGGGAAATCATGATGTTGAAGCCTCCACATCTAGGATTATGAACACTGATGTAGCCCCTCAATTGGGAGTGCAAGGTAAGAATAAGATGAAAAGAGTCATTGAATTGAAATTTAAATAGGAATAAAACACTATTACTCACACTAGAGAGTATCATAATATAGCTCTTCACCCCTCAAACATTAAATAAATAAAATCCATTCCTAAACCTAAGGGGAACTATGATTTAATCTCTAATTTAACCAAAACATTATCACACATCTCATTCTTAGATTTGATCAAGAAATCTCCCACTAAGAAGTTGGTATTTCTTGACACCCTAGGAATGGGACATTTATCTAGTGTTACTTCTCCTTCACGAACTCATATTAACCATATTGATTTGGATATGTTCCTACTTGGCTAGGAATCATAGGATATAAGTTATTTATTTGATTTATGAAGCCTTTTTATTGACTCTGAGATGGTGAGGAAGGGAGATCCAGTCATATTTTTACAAGTATGTGTTTTAATCAACACACCCTATCTTAGAGTTTCTATGGACAAGTGGGGACCCATTTATTTCTAGAAGGATTGTTCATCATATGGATATACATGCATGTTAGCCTATTTCATTATTCTAATGGAAATTTAGAAAATTTTGGCATTAAATTACCTTTGTTACATTTGTTTTCCTCTTGCAACCCATTTTATTAGAATGACTTTTTGGAATAAATCTATTAATGAAAATTATGGATTTTTACTATGTATGATAGGTATTCAGATTTACTTTTTTAGATTTATTATTTGGGCTCACTTATTTGACATTATGAACATTTTGGTCTTCAACATTTTGGTCTTTGGAAACCTTTCTATTGGTAAATTTATGTTGGTAAAATATTCTTTAGATATTTTTGGTTGGGAACTTTCTCTTCAACAACATTATAATGGGAAGATTTTGGTCTTTGGGAACTTTTTCTTCAAAATCTTTCATTAAGATACTTTTAATAAGGAACTTTCTCTTTTGAATCTTTCTCTAAAAAATATTCTCAAATGACAATCTCCCTGAAGAACATTTATGTCTTTAGAGTCTTTCATTTAAAATTCTTAGCTCACCAAATTAAATGATTTAGTTTAAATACAAACATAGACCCCTGATTAAACAACACATTTACAAGTGTCAAAAATAATAGCACCATGGTACCCCCTAAATGAGTAAACATCCTACATGGCATGACCAATAGGCCAAGGTGGTAAAGTTTAAATCAAATGAAGGTGACATGCCTATAGATATTGGTGATTAATAACACATGAACTGAATATGAATGATAAAAGGCTATAGCATTCAGTTGTTAACTAAATCCACATCTATTGATTATTATTAAACTCAAGAGTATATTGGTTTTTACATATTCAAAACCTTATTACATTGAAAGAAGCTATAATTCATGTAAGAAACAACCAAGAAACCATTACTAAGAGGTTAAACTCTACCAGCACTTGGATACAACAATGGCATCTTCATATAGAGAATATAAAGGAGCCTAGGCACCATCCACATTCTCCATCAAAGATTCAAAAAAATACATTGATATAGTTTTTGATGCAATAGTATTTGATATTATATACCCTAATTACTTAGTTTTATGGGAGGTCATAGAGAGCATCGACCCATTCACTTACAAAGAAGGTGTCTCCATAAAGGAAAAAAAAATATAGATATCCTATTGCCATTCAAATGTTAAGCATTCCATTATGAAGCTACCAAACCTAAAGTCATCCCATACATTGACTTATTTCAAGATTTATTCTTTTAAGAGAGGATTGCAGATGGTAGGTTACTACACTAAGTCAACAACATCACTATCATTGCCTACATATTAGAAAAAACATTCTGAAGGTACTTAAACCTATAAATACCCAATTGTAGCCATACATATCTTTCAAATGGACTTCAGACTGATTCTTACCAACCATTGTAAATTAAGCCTAGGAATAATTAAACATCCCAATTTTGCTTTTGCATCATTCATTAATGCTTAGAATCATGTTGAGGCATCCTTATTTAGGATAATATCCTATATATAATAATAAACTCTCATGGATTCACCACTAATCACCTTGTAATATAAAAAATGTCAATTTGGCCTATGGACCCATTGGGTTGGGCATTTAATCAAATTTTAAAAGATAAAAAAGACTAATCAAAATCAATCAATTAATTAAATAATATTAAATACTTAGTTGAATTATCTATTTTCAATTAATGAATATCTAAAAATGGAAATTTTAAAAATCAAAATATCATTCCTTTCATCATTACTTTATGAGCTATCAAAATATCTCAAAATATCCAAAAATATCCCAATATATCTAATTTGAGAACTACGACTAGTAACTAAAAGTCATAACTGCATGAAAACTTTTAACTCAATTGGAGTTAATCTCAACTCAACCTTAACTCACCTTCGGTGAGAGTTAATTCTTAAAGCTATAAATAGAATGCCATACCCATTTATGTTTAATCCATGTTTGTATAATGTTATAATGCAAAAATAGATGTAAAGAATCCTTGCATGTAATTTTAACATGCCAAATTCATGAGCCAAGTAGCCAAACCAAGGTGCCAAGGAAAGGTGAAGCTAAGAAAGCTCCATAGATGAATATTTACTGATGTAAAAGCTAAGCAAGCAATTTATATAGGCCATTTGGATCTATATGAAAGGTAGAAGAAGGTTTTCTTTTATGTTTTAGTTTTTTCTCATATGCATGCTTGTTACCTATACTTTCCCTAGTATCTAGGCTAAAGTTGTTAGTGTTTAGTTTGTTTATTTGGATTTGATTTTATATTACTAACATAATACTAATCTCCCCTCTTGGATACCTCTTTCACATAATTTCATTCCCAATGGGACTTGATTTCACACCCCACATCTTCATCTTCTTCCCTCAATTCTTCTCTTCCATTTTATTTCATTAAAAAACAAAGAAAAAATGGTTGTTAAAATATTTGTTTTTAATCTATTTATTATTTTTTATAATTTTTTGATAGGTTTTTCTTACTATTTTTATCCTAATTATATCAAAATTTCATTGAAATATAGTTTTTAGGTTAGAATTTAAGACTCTTTTAGTAACTATGTATTCTTTTTTGAATAAATGGTTGTTAAAATAATCATATTTTTTAATCCAAAAATTTTTTGTTTCTAAATTTTTTATAGGTGTTGAAAATTTGTGTTATATACATCAAATATAAATTTCAAAAAAATATGAATTATATATCAATATTTTACTAACTATCCCTTTTATTTGTTAATTTTTATTTTAGTTGTTTTCTATTTTATTATTTTTGGGAAACTAGTGTGTAGTTCCTAAATAATAAGGGGTCTGGAGTAAGGGGAAAAATCTAGTTTAATATGGAAAAATATAGATTTTTATCTAATAATTTACATGAGGAAGAGAAATAAACTTATCTAAAAATGAACTAAAATGAATGAATTAGGGGCTAGAAATTGAGGTGCAGGACTAGGACACTATCATGAATCTAGATCTAGCCTTTGTTTTATGATTGGATAGGAGTGCCAAAAGTGGACATGAGTGGCACTAATGTTGTATTCCACCTCTAATGTTATTTTATAGTAGATCTAAATTTTTTGTGTTTTATTCATTTCCTCTATGTCAACTTATTTACAAACCAAAAACCTTTTGTGGATCCCAAACTATCTATAGACCCTTCATAACATGGATATACCCTTCAACCCACAAAACCAACTTTCATAGATAGGGCTTGGTCTGAGATAAAATAGTGGGTATAAACACTATTTGTATATTCAAAATGAAGGAATTTATACCTTTAGTTAGTCATGATGAAAATTCTTACTAAATTTGGATACTTTTCCATACCTATAAAGGCCTCAAACTATCATTTTGGCTCATACTAGATGTAAACTGCCTGTTGACTGTGTGCTTGATCATGAACATTCTAAGTATGGCCTTCATAATTATTTCTTAAGGCATTTTTTAAAATTGAATTCCCATAAAATATCCTATGGATTAATATACTCTCACAAGGTGACTTTCAAACTCCCTCTATGATTGAATACACTAGCCTTCTCATAGCTTAGGGCTCATGTCTTAGTATGTGTGTGTGTTTTCAACCCTATTTATATGTTTATTTGCCTTATTAGATGTGATAAACACCAAGTTTTAATTCTCATTATATATTAACCCTATTCATCCTTTTATTATTTCTACCTTTTTACCATAAACAAGTTATGGTCCTTGATATGCGTTGATCTTCTGTAGGTACACACTCATATATACTCACTATGTATAGGGTTTGAGTATCTAGTTTATGTGAGATAAGAGTGATAAATAGATGATAAGCCATTGGTAAAAAATTCATATCTTAACTAATCCCCTTATAATTCATAATGTTTTATGTTCACACCAATCTCCATGCCTTTGAATGGTATACATAGTGCCTTTTGGATACTTTACTACAGTAGGCCTAAAAGGGTTGGTTATAAGTTATCATTTACCTTCTCAATTTACTATATGACCATATATGAACAAAATCCCATGATATCATTGATTTTGAGGGTTTTAAAGGAGTATAAAGGTCTGTTGGAATGGTTTGGCCTTGGAAGGAAGGGTGGAGTGAATAAAGATGACTGTGGGGTGGAGGGTGAAACATAGATAATAAGGTTAGGATATAATATGAATGTCATTAAAAAAATTATTAAATGATAGGACCATGAAAGTGATATTAAATGGAGGGTAAAAAACCTTCCAAAATCAACCACATGAACATTGTATACCCTTACATATATACCTCAACAAACATGGTAGTTTAGAGGCATAAATGAAGCATACACAACCAAAAGATGGAAACTATGAATCTCTGAGGAACCTTAAACTTTGTAAAAAATCCTTAAACTCTATTAAAAATAGCTATGTGAGTATGGAGGAAAGGGGGATGGTTTATAAGACTATGAGGTTGCCATAAAAGCTAGGAAAGTTTCTCATAAGGGCATGATGATTTTCCATTATCACTTCAGTACCATTTTGTCATGTTTTTGAGTTACATTTGAAGCTCTATAGATGTCACTAAGCCATACAAAGTACTCACCATATAGTGGCCTAAAATTATGTATACTACCTTTTATTATTGAGATATTTTGAGTTGAGAAGAGTCCATTAGACCTCCAAATTGAGTGAGGAGGTGTGAGGGAACATGAAACACTCCACCCACTCTCCAACTCAACCCATAACTCTTGATGAAGACATTGAACCCCTATCCATTGCATAGACTTGTCTGAAGATCACACAAAAGAGATAGTATTGAAGGTTTGTTAGTTATATGAGCTTAAACATGTGAGTCAAGTGTTAAGAATGCTATAAGAGGCTCCTTTAAGACCCAAGGAAACAACATCCACCATTAGTTTGAGTAGGAAAGCTAAGAATCCTTGAAAATCATTCAATCCAACTTAGCCTATGTAGATGAGGATGGAATACATAATCCTTAAAATTTTAAGGAATGTTAATAAATATCATGAGAGCAATCATAAGACATATTCCCATGGGTGTAATTTGACTAGAATTACTTTCTCTAGTTATGATCTTAGGCCCTCATTCTCTCCCCTTTGTATGGCTTGAGTTTAAACTTAAGGAGCTCTCTGAGCTTGCCAATTATATAATGGGGGAGATGGGATGTTTTTGAGCTTCCTTTTCATTAAAACACATTAATTTATTTTCCATTTGATAGTGTTGACCTCCCTCTACAAAACCATGACTCCACCTAGGCTCGTACATACTATATAGAATCGTACCACTTAAAAAATCTTTGAAAATTACCAGTTCTCTACAATTATTATTTGTTTAAAGACAAAGAAATCATTATTAGCTGTTATGGATGGAAAATAGGGGTCATGTGACATTTTTAACATGATGGTACAAATTGAGGGATTTAAAAAGTCATTATTTAACACGTGTGGGTCTCATTTGGGAAGATTTAGGCATTAACTATGATGGTAATGGACTCAATGAGGTATGAAACAATATATTAATGGCATAATGAATCTTATGGAATATATTGAGGGCATGTGAGGTGATTTAGTGGTCTATCAAGGTTAAATTAGGTCCCATTATGACCAAAAACATTAACTTTGGCACACATATATGACCTTAAGAGGCATATCAATTGAATATTATGTAAATATCATATGAAAAGACCTTAATGACCTATTAGAAACCTCAAATTAACTCTAAGACACTTCCCATGATGTTATTGAAAGATGAGAGTGAGCATACCTCATGTGACTAAGGAAAACCAATGTGTTTATGAGCCTTTATTAAACTTTCTCCTCAATTAACCTTCACCATGGCATTTTTAACTATTGGGACTCCATCAAAGTGAACAAGGACCATATAAACATGTTTAATAATCATGAAAACACTTGTTTCAAGTTGAAAAAAATGAATTAAGGATCACAAATCAAAGCTATATCATGACAAGATAATGGTCTATTTGAACAACCCTCATAACTTACAAGGACAAGATGTAATCATGAGACTAATGATAGATTAAGACTCAAGGCATTAGGTTGACCCATTTCTAGGTCTGGGACAAGAATGTGGTTAATATTCTATCTTAAATGTGCCCAAATTTCCATGTATTTTTTCAAATGATCGAGTGTGTGTTTAAAATCCAAATGCCTAATTTGTGTCAAAGTGTTTTAAATTTGTTAGATTAAAAATTCTTACCTTTTACACCTTGTTTTGTTTAAAGTCTAGATTTTGTGCCTTATTTTCCAAAATAACTAACAACCTTCATTTCATTAGATCTAGATTAAACTTGTTTGAAACAATTTTTACCTAAGTTCAACATTTTAGTTTTATTTCATCCACTTGACCCTTTGTTTTAGACATATGATGTTAGAATTTAAAAATGACCTTTTTAGAGATACAAATCCATTCCCTTGACCAAGTTATCCCAAGTTTGGACTATTTATATTTTAAACATTATTTTTTAGAGTTTGTATAACTCTAGGCCTTTTTGTGAAATGTTCATCATTGATTTAGATATGTCTCATTACACTCATAGTGGATCCATGTACAATCTAGGTTATAATAACATTGTCTCATAAGATGAATTTATTCAAGATCCCTATAGTAATGATGTGGTTTGTGAGATGGATCCTTATCCCCCTTACAATACTCATTCTAGATAACAAAGCCAATATCTTCAAGTGTAGTATTTGATGATATCTTCTTTCGGATAATTAATGTACCAAGTTATCCCTTTCAATGATACCTAATCCCCTACCTATACTATTATCTCTACTTTGGATCATGATAGCAACCAAGCTTCAAAATTCCATACCATTACCATTCCAAGACCTCATCTTTTAGATTCTATGAGTAACTAAGCTCTACAACACCCTACTATTACTATTAAAGGACCTCATCCTTTGGCTCATGATAATAATCAAGCTTCACAATGACCTACCATTATTATTTTAATACCTCATCCTTTATCTTGTGACAACAACCAAGCTTCAAAATTCCCTACCATTACTATTCTAGAACCTCATACTTTAGCTCATGATAGTAACCAAAATTTCAAATGCCCATCTATTACCATTCTAGGTCCTCATCCTTTGGTTTGTGCTAGAAACCAATATTTTTAATGTCCTTATATTACCATTCTAGACCATTTCAAGTATGGTATCTCATTATCCTAGTAAGGTTGTGAAATTATGACTAGATGGGTCATAATTACCATCCTAGAATAGTAACTTGTCTTTGTTAAGCCCATCTTAGATGAGCCTATTTATAAAGAGGTCATTATCCAACCACCAACAATTATTCATTAATTGCCAACCATCCCCCATTTTTTATGCCAATATTCAACCCACAATAGAGCCAATTAGTATCTCTCCAATAAAGCCAATAATTTTAAGACAAAGATGTGTTCAAAACTGGTATTTTACAACTACTTGTAAAACAAGTCCAAGAGAACCAACTAATCCATGATGTTTTTGTTGAAACACCTATTTGTGACAAGCAAACCTATGATGAATCACGATTTGATCCTTTACCTATTGTCAAGGAGTCTCACTCTAACAAGCATGTACTTATTGAGTCACTTCTTAATGCTTATAACCTCTTTTGGGCAAATCATTATCTCAACCATTGTCTTATTTTTAAATAACCTCCCTTTGACAATCTAGTCTCTGTGGAGTTATCTCTTGACCTTTTTCCCATTGTTGAGGGGTCTCACTTTGACAATCTAGTCTCTATGAAATTATTATTAGTTGATCCTATTTTCAAATACACCATTATGACATCATAGGCCATTACTTATCCAACACCAAACATTCAACAAGACATATTTGTAACAACATCCAAACCAAATAAAAAATCAACATCATTCTCGACATCAAATTTAGAGTCCCTTAGGTCAAAATCAACTTCATAATCAAAATACATTTGTGGTTGTTACAATACTTTTTATGCATGCCTTGGATATCAATTTTAATAAATTTTTATCCTTCTATTATTTTTGAGGATGATTACTTCAGCATTAACACAAGTTCTCCTAGTATCTTATATGAAAATTGTGTTACCTCTTTCCATTCCATTACCATTCCACATGCCATTAACACCAACCAACATAGACATTATATTAACCTTACACTTACCAAACGTGTCAATTAGGATTGATATTATCATACCTTGTTGAACCATATTCATGGTGACATATCAGTTGTAGAATATTAGGGAGACTAAGAACACATTTACATAGAAGAAGAACAAACTCGTAGTGAAACCTTTTCTAATGCACTAGGGAATAATCAAAGTACAAACTTAGCATCTTAATGAAAACTTTTCAAAGGATCTAAAAGAAAATCAAGGTCAAAAGTCAACATTCCCTTGTGAAACTTTCTTATAGGCACTATAGGATAATCAAGACAAATTCATTGGTGAAAACCTCCTAGAGGTACCAATCATTGACCATAATAGTTATTCATTTCTTGATGAAGACATTATTAAAGATGACATCAATATAGATTCTAATATACACCATAATTATATGGTAGATACTTATTGGTAATTTGGCTTGTCAAGGCCAAATACCAACCCCTATATTTAAAAAACTTTTCATGGTCATCATAATGTCTTAACTATCAAGTGAAGAGTGAGTTGTTCAGTGTCATGTTCATAGTGTCAAGTGTCTTTCCAAGGTTTTGACATAGTTTCAAGTGATTATGTGATCTAAAATGATTTAAAGAAGATGGTGAAAAGATGATAGTTGATGACTTGTCATGAAGTTTTCCAGCATATTTCAATGTATGGAAGGTATGAAATGAGTTATAAACTTGAAAATGTGATATAAATTCATAAAAAATATATTTTAATCCTTTTATAATGTTATGATATACTATATGACATTCAATAGTAGTTATCCTTTGAAAAACTATGCTTATTTTGCCTAAAAGGATAAATTTTAATCTTTAAAATGTAAAATATGGTGTTAAAAGGTGCACATTTTTTATATTAGTTTATATTAGTCATAAAGTTTCATATTTGGAAAAAGTTAAGGATATTTTAAGTGTGAAAAGGGTCTTTTTAGGCTCCCACATGACAATTTTGGCCATATAAAGGTGTAAAATGTCTTGATATTTGTCTTAACATGATGTTTGACTCGTGAATTCCTTATCATGCTATAATTTTGGTGGTGTAAGCTTAAGTTGTGAATAAAAAGCAAAGAAATGTCATATTTCATGTATTTTACATGGCAAAGTATGGAATTGTATGAATTTTCTATACAACTGAGGCTATGAGTAGGAGGAGGAGAGAATATCATGTGTTCTATAAGAATTTTAAGTTAAAAGTAATCAAAATAGGCCTAAAACTTGTTCCTTCCAATTAGCTTACTTGTTTGGACATAGGGAGAGCTCTTCAGATTTGTAGGTGGTATGATCATGAGAGAAAATATAGGTCTAAAATTTTGGTCAAATGAATTAGACTCAAGGATATTCCATTTGGAACAAGTGGTTCTAAATTTTGTCTAATATCCTTCATGAATCATCCCTTTGAAGTTAAGGCATACATTAATAGTCTTGCATCTAGGAAGGTAGTCAATTTTCTACAATTTCTCCTCATCAGGGCATAAAATCAAGAAAATTAAAGTTTATGGATATTCTGAATGACATGAATCACCTTTACATGTTAACCATTAGTTCTATTCCACACATGTGAGGGAAAAATAGAGCTCAAAAAGGAAATATAGTGCAAATCTATAATATACAAGCATGTGAAGGAGAATTGTATGGTTCGGGAGAGAGAAAGGGTTTCAAAGATTTGTTAAATTCTTATTTAGGGTGTCTCCTTCATGTTCTTATAGTTTACAAGAAAAATTCTCAAAAATTCTCTAAATATTCATAGAAAAATATCATCAATAGTTAACAAAAACATCTCAAAAGTCCCTATTATCATATGTTAAGGTTTTTAGCATTTGTTAAGGTACTTAGCATATTCCCAGGTTATAGTTTCACCATCTTATCATCCTTGAATGGCCTCAAAATTGACATATGTAGTAGAGGATATTATTAGGATTACATTGGACCTTCAAACTAGTCTTGGTATATTGATCTTGTCCCTATATCACTCCATCTTGGTTCATCTCTATTCTTACTCTTTTACACTACCATTATCACTATGTCAAGCTTATTTCTACCCTCCATTCATGTTTTCACACAATCCATTCACTCCTTACCACTTTCATTCATCCCCACTCCATAAATCCAATATAATGAGTCAATGGGTAGAAACCATCGTAAGTTGTGAAGAATAGGATATGCACACCTTGAAACCATGTTGAACAACTAATAATGAGGACCTAAAGTCATCAATACACCAACAATCATGAGTTACTCATGAAGAACCTTGTTTAATAGGGAATATAAGGTGTTTTATTCAAGATATTTTCTCAAATATATCTTCCCAAGCCATATAAAGAGAATATTTATGTTTTTATCCTTCCTTAGGGCCGAATTTAAACTCTATCCATATAGATGATACAAACATAATCATCTATATTGATAAAGGACACAAAATTTTTAAGATGTTTGGTCATAACAAAGAGAACAGTCTGTCTTCAGAATGGAAGAATGTAATGGAAAGGGAAGAGGTTTTTTGGAAATAAAAATCTCGTGTTCAATGGTTTAAAGAGGGTGATAGGAAGACTACTTTTTTTCATCTCTCAGCTATGAAACATAAAAAATCCAACTTAATAACTAGGCTTGTCCCAGATAATGGAGACATTATTACTAAGGATAATGAAATAAGGGAGCAAGCTAGGGTGTTCTTTGAGAATCTACTTATGGAAGAAAACAATATTGATAGAATTGATAGATCTATGAGTCAATTCATTGATAAAATACCCTATTTGATAACAAAAGAAGACAATATAGAAATGTTAAAGCCTGTATCTGATGAAGTACATGCTATTTTATTCTCCATGGGCACTTTTAAAGCCCTAGGTCCTGATGGCTTTCCTCCTATATTCTTTTAGGAATATTGGGAGATTGTTGGAGTGGACCTCATGGCTGCAGTTCATAATTTTTTTAGATCTGGAAAACTTTTGAAACAAGTCAATAATACCTTCATTGTACTTGTTCTTAAAAAATCTCAACCTTTACACCTTGCTGATTTCAGACCCATTAGCTTATGCAACACTGTGTATAAGATATGTACTAAACTGTTGGTTTTGAGAATTTAACCCTTGATTGACAAAATTATTTCTCCTGCTCAAAAAGGTTTCATCTTGGGTAGATAGATTCTTGATGCTTTGATCACCACACATGAGACTATCCACTCCATGGATAAGAGCAAAATCTTTAGGATGGCCCTCAAGCTTGATATATCCAAAGCTTATGATAGAGTCTCATGGAATTTTCTATTCCAAGTGATTAGAAAATTTGGGTTTAATGATAAATTGTCTTGCTTATTATGGAATGCGGTCTCTTTTGCTAAATTCTCAGTGCTAGTTTATGGTGTTCCTAGAGGGTTTTTCTCTTCCTTGAGAGGAATTCCCTAGGGAGACCCTCTCTCCTCGTACCTATTCATCATTATGGATGAGGCACTAGGAAGATACATACAAGCTGATATAGTTTCAAAAAAGCTAGTAGGCATCAAACTTGCCTTTTCCCTTCATCCTATGGTTATACAACAGTTTGTGGATGATACCATCTTATTTGGCATCTCATAAGTGATCGAAGCTAGAGGATGGAGGAATATACTTAACGATTATGCTAGAGACTCGAGACAAAGAATAAATTTATAGAAAAGCAATGTGTACTTCTTTAACACTCCCAATGAACTTAGACATATAATCATTGATATCTTAGATTATGCTGAGGCTGGCCTACCATCTACCTACCTAGGTCTCCCACTCTCGATCAAAGAGGTATCTTTAGGTTTTTGGAATGGTATTGTGGAACGTACACAGAGGAAACTTCTTGGGTGGAAGGGGAAACTACTCAGTAGTGCGGGCAAGCTGTAACTTCTTCGAGCATCCTTGCAAGGTATTCGTACTAACTTCATTTCTCTTTTTAAAATTCCTATGTATTTTACTAAAAAGCTAGAATAGATCCAAAGGAAATTTTTATGGATGGGAGTGGAAGACAAACAAAGAATGTCTTTAGTCAGATGGGAAAAAGTGTGTCTCCCAAAATCTCATGGTGGACTTAATATAAGATCCATCAAGAAAATGAATAAAGCCCTCCTCTCAAAAGTTAGTTAGAATCTGATTCACAACAACAGTGAGTGGGGGAAATAATGTATGCCAAATACATGCATAGCATTGATGATTATAACTTTCTTCAATAGGTAGGGTTACCCCAAGGGTCTGTGATATGGAATAAAATACTAAAAAGTAGAAGTCTTCTCAAACAGGGAATTAGGTGGAAGCTTGAAAATGGCCAAAATATCAAATTTTGAGAGGATGATTGGTTAAGGGAAAAGCCTCTCATCTCCCAAGGAAACTATGGAGAAATTATAGACCTGACTACTCAGTTCTTTGGTGATAGGGTTAGTGATTATATGGAAAATAACAATGGGATAAGGAGCTGGAAAAACCTTTTAGATTGCTGTGTGCATAGGCCTAAGCTTATCCCAAGAATTTGGGAGATCTAGTAATGTGTTCAAGAGATCAGAATCCCACTCTTCCCTTAGGAGTATGAACAATACTGGTGGCTGGATAAGAATGGATCATTTTCTATCAAATCCACCTATCATCTGCTTACACCTGAAGCTTAGAGTAAGGAGGTATGGAAAAGGGTTTGGAATCATAAACTCATTCCAAAGATTAACTTGTTTTGGTGGTATTCTACCCATAACAAAATCCTTACTCAGGACAACCTTCAAAAGAAGGGATTTACTTTGGTCAACAGATGTTTTCTATGTGGTTCTAGAGAGGAATTAGTTTCACACCTATTCATACACTATGAGTTTACCTGGGATTTATGGGGCACAATACTTAACAACTTTGGCATTTAATGGGTTTGCAATTCTAACCTTAAAGAAGTAATTCTCAGCTAGAACTCAACCTTCACACATCCCTAGATTAAGGAATTATGGAAGGAAGCTCTGCCATGCTTGAGCTAGACTTTATGGAAAGAGTGAAATCACAAAATTTTTAGGGACACTGCTAGAAATGCTGCTCAGGTGTTTAAATCCTTTACTAGGACCATCTTGGAAAGTGTTACAATAACTCATATTAGTGTTGAGGAGAAACCCCTATCTAAATTTCAAAGTCAAATTGCTACCAAATGGAAGGTTTTAAACCTTATCCCTGGGCATGATAATTCCAAAATTCTTTAGAGAATTCATATCAAATGGATACCACCTAAACCCAATTGGATGAAACTCAATTTTTATGGGGCATCCAAGTTGAGTGGTAAAGCAAGTGGAGGAGGAATAATAAGAAATGAAAAAGGAGGGATGTCTGCTATCTATGTTGGTGGCATGGGTTGCCAGAGTAATAACTATGCTGAAGCTATGGCCTTACTTTGGGGATTAAAGTTAGCTATATCCCTAAGAATTAGAAATTTGAATATTCAAGGAGATTCTAAGTTGGTCATATATGCCATTAATAAAGAATCTAATGTTGGTATCCATCTAAAAGACATCATTACGGACATCCATTTTCTTTTACAAAAGTTTTCTGAAGTTGAGATTACCCACACCTATAGAGAAGGTAATAGGGTCACTGATGCTTGTGCTAACCTTGGTCAGCAATTCTCAAGATGGAGGGTATGGTGACAAGGGGCTCATATACCCCCAAACATTAGAGAGATAATTTAGAAGGAGATGATGGAGCATGAATGATGCACATTGATGATGAAGATAGCTTTCAAAGGTGGTCCACATGGAGAAGGCCATTGCAGATCATGGAAAATGATAACCTTAGTATTTCCTTGATTTTCATGATTAATTCCTTGTATAATGAGGTGGAGGTGTGAGAGTCATATCATGAAAACCAAGGGGGAATTATTTTCAAGCATGAAAGTAGACGTCACTGTGGTGGGCCATTTTTAAAAATGAGCCTTCACATCTACATTCAGTGCAAACAAAATCGAGGGCTTGTTACTTATTCAAAGCTCAAGGTAGTAATTGGGGTATGAAGAGCTATAAGTTCAAGAAATTTTAGAGGACACTGGTAGGAAATAGGCTTCTCAGGTTTTTGATGTCACTGAAGAGCAGGGTGCTGAGTCTAGGGGAACTACTGATAATAAGGAGAAGATGCATGTAAAATAAGTTGGTGAGGGTTCAGAAAATGAGAATGAGTGGAAAATAGATATTAGGGCCTTGAAGGTCCACATTTAAAAGCTATAAAAGGTCTTTGCTAAAGGCCTTCAAAATAACATTCTGCTAAATATGACTATGTTGGAAGCGATGGGTAATCCAGGGAATGCTGACAATACAGACAATGAGAATCTTAAGGATCTTGTTAATTCTATACTTATGTAGTTTCATCCTTTCTAACTCTAGTCTTTCTAGTGTTTTGTTTTGCTTCTAACTTTGTTTCTCGGCTGTGCCATTGGTTCAATGCTGGCATCTTTTGTTTGCCAGTGTTCCTATCTTTTTTTACTGTATAGGGTTCAGCCCCTGGTTTACCACCTTAATTAATCAAAAACATCATTGTATAAGTGAATAATTATATTATAAAGGGTTTTTAATCCATTTTGTTCCTTTATTCATGGAATAATCCCAATAACTTATCCTTTAAGTAAATAATCAAGTGTCTTTAAGAGACCTAAAGGCTTGGTTTCAAGTCAAAACATGATACGGTCTAAGGTCTTAACAGTCATAAACAGTCATAAGGATTGTTTAAGTTTAAAGAAGGATAATTTTAATCTACCAAATTCATGACTAATTGGATGGATAAAAATTATAGGGTAATCAAAGTACAACACATGTCAAGCCTTGAATGCCTTAAGTTGCTTACATAGGGACCTATAGTCATCAAGAATGGACACAGTCATAGCTACAACTAAGAAGAGATATAATGTTTTAAGGAAACTTCAAGGGTATATACCATTTCAAGGAGGTAATTAATGTTGTTAAGAGATCATCATTATAGTGAAGAACTTTTCACCTCTTAACTATGTTTTAAACTCCCAAATCATCTTTTAACTCAAGTATAATTTGTACAAGGACCTACAGTCATCATGCATAGTTAAGAAGGATAAAAGAGAGGTCTACCTTCATAATGATGGAATGGTGGTACAATATGAGATAGAAATAGATTGATAAAGAAATGATTATATACTTGGATCAAAAATCATACCATGAATAAAAATCAAACTCAATTAGACATCCATTTCCATGAATACATACCTACAGCTAGGTAAAGAACTATTTAAGCATGATTAATAGTCAAGCAAAAGAATAAAAGGGTCTTGTAATATTGTTAAGATTCATAAAACTTATACCATTATTGAGAAACCTCATAAATTATTTGAAATATCTATATTAGGATATAACTTCTAATGACATAAGATTCAACCAATGATCAACTGAAACACTCACCTATAATCTACAAGAGCTATTAGTACACAAGCATACTTTCAATATCGTGAAGGTTATGAGGGAAAAGTATTGGTGTATATTCATAGCAAAAGTAAGGTAATAAAAAAATTATGATGAAATGAGGTCAAGATATCATGATGAGGCATGAAAGGTAATAGTAAGGAGCACACATATAACCATACATAGAAATTCCTCTAGTAAAGTCATATGCCTAAAGTGAAAAATCAAAGAATTTTCCCTTAAAGGATTTTAAATATGAATTTAAATATTAATTCACATTCAAGTGATCAAATGGACATCATCTAAACCTTTTTGAATATCTAAAACACTACCAAGCATGAATATGAAGGTATAATAGACTGTACAAACTATGACTATGTACAAGGCCTAAAAACCTACAAGAAGAGTGAATGTGCCAAGGGAAGGATAAGGAGGAGTTTTCAAACTACTAAAGGGATATTTAAGGCACCAATTTAGGATGAGATGGATACTAGACACCTATAAACATCATGAACATCACCTACAATAGTGAGGGCACATAGTCACAATGATTTTTCTTGAGGAGTTAGGGTATTGAGAGAGGTGACATGGATATGAAAGTTGACCAATGGATGATGATAAAACTATAAGGAGGATTGTAAATAACTATCCAAATAATATTAACCATGTTCAAGATCAAATAGGGTAAGAAATAATAAAATCACAATCATATGCCTTATGAGATAGAAAATGTAGGTAGTTAAAGCTAAGTTTTAGTAAAAAGAGCATATAGGCCAAAATATGCATCCTCTATGCATGAAATTTGGTGGAGTTGGTCATTAAGACTGGATCTACCTATAAATAATATTTTTAAGGTAAATTAAGAATTAGAACTATTTTCACCAAATCTTGCACCCTAGAGGAGGGTGTTTAAGCCTCTAAATTTGGGCAACATGGGAATACTACTAGGTATGTGGGTGTACCTATAGTAGAAGTATACCTATAATTTTAAGGGATATATCCCTCCTTGAAGTGATTATCACATAACTAAATGTTTTCTTATGGGAAAAGGGATAGAATTTTTCATAAAAATAAACCACACTAAGGGGGTGATATACCAAAAGGGTTTCCACAAGTCCATCATACTTATTTAAAAAGTAAATAAGATATAAAAACCAAATTCAAAGTCGTAAAAGGTTATAACATAATTATTTATACATAGAGGTGATATGCATGAGATAACACAAGGTAAGTGAACTAGAGGGTAGATTGCACACTCTAAGAATAATTCTACACTTGAAAGGAACCTATCACATTAGCTACACTCTATATGAACTGTTAGGATAGGAACTCTTTCATAAACATGAGAGGATAAGTAGAAGAAATGATATAATATTATCACTTAATAGGAACCATTCACTATTTTTACATAGTCATATGCCAGTCTAATCATAATCAAAGTTAGACCAGACAATTATATTAAGGTGCATACAGGTGAAAAGAGGGTGAAAAATTCATTGGAAAGTATTTTAAAGAATTTGAGGATGTTTTTAAATCTTAAAAATTCCTTTAAATAGTGATCACACTCAAAATATAAGCAAACCATGCCCTTGAGGGCTAGGGCAATAAGATAGACACCAAACCCTCAAGGCACATAGTCACACTTTTGGACTATTTCATTAACTTTTTATTAATGAGATGAACATTAAGGCATGGTGGAGGGTCATTTAAACCTTTGAGAAGCTATTGGAGTGAATAAAAATTCATAAAACTTGTTTTGACACCACTCCTAAGGCTCCTTCCTTGCATACATAGTCTTGATAGCCTCTTGAAGTCTGATTTCACCATTTAGATATCTTTAAGAGAAATTTGCATGGGAGCTCATGATTTTAATTTTGATTAAGGGTTAAATATACTACATTTTCATGGCAAGTGGTTTCTCATTAGAGGTTTGTACATTATGAATAATCCTTAAGAAGGTTTGGACCTCTAAAACCCTTACAAAACCCTCATAACCACCCAATGGATAAAAGGAGATAAATTAATGTATCTAGATGGAATGTTTGAGCCATGAAATTAATTTTTTATTCTTATAAAATCCCTTGATCACTTACATGATTATTTTCTTGGCACGTGTCATACCTTAACTATACAGACTCAGAAAAATAAGTTAATTTTGAGCTAAAAACCAAGGGAAGAAAGGGTAATTTCACATTAAAAGTATTTTATAAGATATATACGGTATTTAAATATCTAGAAAAACTTATAAAGCCATAAAAAAGGTCATTTCATTCATTCACATGAGCAGATAGGTGTACTAGTCAAGACAAGGAGTTATTTATGTGTAGGGTGAAGAGGAATGGCTTGATCAAGCCAAAATAATGACTATAAATCATATTATACATGTAATTCATGTTTATAAAAATAAATCTAAGCTTATAAATTCATCATGAAGTTAATATATTAAACAAACTAGGAAGACACCTATGCTTGTTCTTGACATCATACGACAAGGCCATCAAAGGAGGGTAGTAAGAGCCAAATTAAGGTCATGAGTACACTCCAAATCATCATGAAAATAATAATAAATTCCTAATAGACATGTATAAGAAGTTTGAGCCACATGTAATTAGTATAATTGATCATCTTGGCTAAGGAGTAACAAATACTGCATGAAGAGCTTGTTTTCCACTTTGAAAGAAGATTTCACATGCTCAACCTAGTATACACCTTTTTCATTGGAAAATGAGGAATTTATGGGAGTTTAATGGAATAATAAACTAAAATTTTATGTCATTATTTTACTATTTTAAGGCCCAATATTTATGAACAATCATTAAGATCCTATACCACTCTTAAACCCTTACAAAACCCCACTAATAGACCTATTTATGGAAAATTGGATAATTATTCATAAAAAATAATTGAAAATTCTTGAATATCAGTTTTATCATGAGTTATATTTTTATATATTCATGTCCATGGCCATTGGTTGTATGTATTTGGCAAAATAGGTTTTTGAGAAAAAAAATAATAAAATGAGAGGTACAAGGCAGTTTAAAGGAATCCCAATTCATATGGATAAAATATTGACACTTTTTATTCATCCTAAAATCATCATATAGTCAAAAATATTATCATAGGTACCTTTTAGAGATCATCTAAAATATCCACGCCATAGGAAATGAAGGAAAAGTTATCCTCGTCAACTAGTTTGACTAATTTACAGATGTTTCAAACCAAGGAAGACTATTTTCATTAGATAAGAATTTTTTAATGTCTTTAATTCATAATTTTTTAATGTTTTAGAGGTATTATATAGGTTATAATGACCACAAAACATAAAAATTTAGGCTACCAAGCTTATTTTGGCCTAGTAGGCCTATTTATTCAATCAAGTAGAGACGAGTGACATAGAAGTTTATTGATAAGAGATAATGTGGAGTTATCATGAATCTTCATTTGGTAAACATCATGAAAAAAATATCCTTGATGTCAACTATATGCTTAATTGGTCTTTGTGATGAGTTAACTAGTCTTCAACTAGTCCAATTACATGCACAACTTATCTTGAGTTCTAAATCATGAGCCAAATCACTTCAAAAATAGTTATCTAAATAAATAATGGAATGTAATTCTAAATTAGGATCTTTTATAAGATAAGAGGGGACCACCACCTTATTTTCAATGCCAAAATATCATGTAAAGATCATGTAATTAACATGCAAGGCAAAGACACAAGGAGAAGTCTAAATGACTATTGTTTGAAATTTGTAACTAAATATGGACTTGAGTTAATGTTTAGATATCTTATCCTTATCTCCTATGTGCCACATTGGCTAGAGTTCCTATCATTTGATATATATAGAGTATTTTAGGCCATTTTTTAGGATCCATATCTTGGGCATGATTAAATGCTACCAAGATTGAGCTTTATAAACCTCTTGAGATAATAAAATGATTATTTTTAGATTCCATGTATAGGTTTAGTATGATTATTTTTGTTTTATTTGCACATGTGGTAGTATTTTATCCCTTGGTAGGTCATAATCTAACCTAGTTACTAGTATGCCATCTTATGTCATATACAGTGTTTTATGTTAAATGACTAAGCTAATAGTGGATGTATTGATTGGTTAGTGCTTTGAATCAGGTCTATTCCATCATTTCCCTCATGCTTTGATCACTTGATGAACTTTTATATGAAATATTATTTCATAAGAGTCCTTTATAGTTATAGATTTAGTCATTTGCATTTATTATTAATATTTTATGAGATCAAATACAGTGGATTAACTATAAATACATGTGTATCACCATAAATAGAATATGATTTCCCATTTTAGTAAATCTCTCTAACCCTTTTCATCCCAAAAAGCACAATAGGTTTTAGTAAGCTAATCATTAGTGATACATCAAAGGATCTAGCCTCAAAAATATATAGGGTTGGTCTAAGTAAAGGTGTCTCACACCTTAGACCACTCCAATTTTAGTCTAGGTGTGAAGGAGATCAAAGCAACTTGCCTTCAGTAGGGTGCTACATGGGTTACTAACAATTATGGAATGTCTAATGGGACATATATATATAACCATTAGAGTACACATTTGCATAATATTGGTTTTCAAAATTAGTTATAGATACTCATATAATCCTCATATATAAGGTAAAGGGAAAATTTTGTTTATAATTTACTTATTTTCATGTGTTTTCTAGGCTATGGCAGCTTATGGAGAAAATTTTGGTCATTCATACTCCAATCAATATTCCTATGATCCATCCTAGTTCCAATATGATCCATACACATCTTGTTAACATCATTCTAACCCATCTAATCACTCATAGAAATCTCATGACATACTTGATTAACTCAATCCAATTCCAAGACAACCCATCTCAAGATTCAAAAAAGCCATGTTTGGCTATGAGAAATAAATGGTAAGCATAAACACTTAAAAGAGATATAGACAAGAGATTCAAAACCATTAAATTAAGAACATGAGATCCTCATTTCATCAATCTAAAGAAGTTTGTGCATATTTCATAAGACAAGGACATTCAAAATTTAGTAGTGATATCCATGACATAAGTTGTCTAATTATAAACATTGAATAGAAGTTGGTAGTCCATGAGAGACACTAGGGTCACCACAATCAGAAACATGTTCCCATTAAACTTCCATTTTCTCTTTATGAAAAATAAAAAATGTTTATCACAATCATCATGATTTCATCCAAGCCTTTCCAAGCTTTCCAACTTATAAATATATCCAAGAGAGATCTCATAAGAAGGAAGAAGTGTGTTTTGAGTAGGCTAATTTTCATGTTTCAAAATAGATCATACAAGAACCTTCATCTTCATATTTGAAGGGAGATATATCTAATTAGTTGGTTCATGAATTTGAGGCTCACTTAGCTAAACTAGTTGAGCTTATAAACTAACATCTTTATCAATCAAAACAAGCTACAAAAGCAACATAATCTTAGTAGAAAATTACTTCTTTCACACCCAGGGATGTAATAAGTGCAAAGTAATAATTTCCTAAACCCAAGTTCATGACTTGGAAAAAAATTAAATAGTTAAGGGAGAAAGAGTAGCATCCAAGCATAAGTCAAGATATTAAAATAAAGAGCAAGCAGGAAGTCATTCAGCCTCTACTCCTCCCTCCTCAAAATACCAAGGCCTTTTTTTCATGGAAATTTATTCAAGAGAACTTGTAGTAGAGAGAGGAGGTGAAGGTGATTAAATTTTAGCATAATCATGAGTATAATCAATCATTTATGGAAGAACCTTTGGAACTTTCTCATATTCTTGAGTATTTTTAGGGATCCACCATGCTAATTCTTTAGAAGGATCCTCTCCTTTGTGAGATAAGTAAAGAAGATTTTTCTAAAGAGATAGAAAATGAAGATAAATTGAGTGATCAATAAAAATAAATCATTATTGTGACACCAATGAAAGGATAAGCATGATTCAATTTTTCATAATGCCAAAGAAAATGAGTTGTAAGATGAGCTTCAAATGAAAGATGAAACACATCAAGAAGAGGTTTTGGTTGAACATCAAAGGTTGTTTATCTAGAGCTTCTTGATCACATAATAGTTATTTTTCATCAAGATGTTTCTAAATAACTTGCATTAGATGATAAATATGAGGTAAAAACAAATCCTTCTCTAGAAGGTAACCATAAAGATAACTCACATAGAACCATTACCGAGATTGAGAACAGTCTTAAAGTAAATGATCATTGGTAGCAACTATACCATGAGTTTTTGAGTGAGATTAAAGAACTTATGATGGAATATTTGGATGATGAAATAGGGTATCAAGTTGGAGCTTCATATGAGTATTCCACCATTGTTTTGAAGCTTCAAGAAGGCAATGTTATTCTAGACACACCAATGCAATATGAGATGGAGCTTGATTGGATAGATAAGATGCCATTCTCTACTGAAGATGAAGATGAAATAATTGTAGTAAAATAAGAACCTTCATATGACTCCATCAAAAGGTTGGAAATATGTGACCAACTTAACTCTATGTATTTTTAAGTGATCATGAGGAAATAGACTTTTGGGATGATTTGGAGGGTTTTTGTTCAAAATTTGATAGTCCATCTCCATTTTATGATGAGATTGAAGAATGTTTTTTAAAGAACACTAATACTTCTATTCATTAAGAGAAGACTAATGATATGTTACAACCATGATTTTAAGAAGTTGAATGCCTTTATAAATCAGTACCTCAAAAGGATCATAATGAAGACAGCAATCCAAGTATACTAGCTAAGTTACCAATATAATCATTGAATAAAAATGTGAAAAACCATCATCAACCCATGAATGAGGTATAATTAGAATTATTAATGGAATACATAAGAATTTGGGAGGATTATGAATACTTTTTGAACTCTCATGATTAATCCATGTACCTGATAATGGAAATAGAGGGCCCAACTACTTCCCTAGCAAGTCATGAATGTTTAACTATTCCTATCTACAAAAGAGGCTATCAAAAGATGGAAATCATGTTTCAAAGTTCTATGGTGGATAATATAGATCTTCATTTGGCCCTGGAGGAAAGTTTATGATTTTAGGTTAGCTATTTTAGGTTATTTTTGATGTTTCAATAAGTGATTAGCATAAGCAATAGTCTTCTATCTTATTCTTGTTTTCCTTAGGTTAGATTGATTTTTAGTATAGTTATTGTCCTTATGTTATCTAATTTCAATCTTGTTGTTGTTATAGTCAAAAGAGGTGTCTCAGAGTTTAAAATTATATTTGGTAGCTAATAGAGTCATAAAGTCATGTTTCATATTGTCATCATCATATCAAGATTTAGTGTATTCTTTTGACCAATAGGCTGGTCAACCCCTGTGAGTCACTAGAAATGTTGGTAATTTGGCCTATTAAGGCCAAATACCAACCCTGATATTTGAAAAAAAATTCATGGTCATCATAGTGTCTTAACTATCAAGTGAAGAGTGAGTTGTTCAGTATCATGCTCATAGTGTCAAGTGTCTTTTTGAGGTTTTAACAAAGTTTCAAGTGATTCTATGATCTGAAAGTGCTCTAAAGAAGATAGTGAAAAGATGATAGTTGATGACATGTCATGAAGTTTTCAAACTTATTTCAGTATATGGAAGGTATGAAATGAGATATAAACTTTAAAATGTGATTAAAATGCATAAAAATTATATTTCAAGCCTTTTAGAAGGTTATGATATACTATATGACATTCAATAGTAGTTGTCCTTTAAATAAATATGTTTATTTTTCTTAAAAGGATAAATTTTGATCTTCAAAATGTAAAATATGGTGTTAAAGGGCCATAAAATTAGTCAAAATACCCTTTAACACATTTTCATATATGACTTTATATTAGTCATAACTTCTCATACTTGTAAAAAGTTACTTAAGGCAATTTTAAGTGTGAAAAAGGTCTTTTTTAGGCTTCCACATGCTAATTTTGTCCATATAAAGGTGTAAAATGACCTAATATTTATCTTAACATGATGCTTAACTTGTTAATTCCATCTTATTCTCTAATTTTGGTGGTGAAAGATTAAGTTGTGAATAAAAAACAAAGAAAGATCATATTTCATGCATTTTACATGGCAAAGTACAAAATTATATGGATTTTCCATATAGATGAGGCCATGAGTAGGAGGAGAGGGAATAGTAAGTGTTAAAAAATTATTTTAAGGTAAAAGGACTCAAAAAAATCATAAAAATAGGTTCCTTCCATTCACCTTACTTGTTTGCACATAAGGAGAGCTCTTCAATTTTAAAGGTGGTATGGCCATGAGAGAGAAAATACAAATCTACAATTTTGGTCAAAGGAATTAGACTCAGAGAGATTCCATCTAGAGTAAATGGTTATGAATCTAGTTTCCTCTCCTTCTTGAATCATCCCTTTGAAGTTAAGGCATACATCAACAATCCTATATCCAGGAAGGCAATCGATTTTCTATAATTTCTCCTCATCAGGGCATCATATCAAGAAAATTCAAGTTTGTGGAGCTTCTCAGGGATATGGCTCACCTTTCCATGGAAGCCATTAGTTATATTCCACACATGTGAGGTGAAAATAGAGCTCAATAAGGAAAGATAGTGAAAATTTATAGTATATAAGCATGTGAAGGAGAATTATATAGTTTAGGAGAGAGAAAGGGTTTCAAAGTTTTGTTGAATTCTTGTTTTGGGTATCTCATTCATGTTATTATGTTTTCCAAGAAAAATTCTCAAAATTTGTCCAAATGTTCATATCAAAATATCATCAATGTCTAACCAAATCATCTCAAAAGTCCTTTTATCAAATGTTAAGGTTTTTACCATTTGTTAAGGTACTTAACATATTCCTAGGTTCTAGTTTCACCTTCTTATCCTCTTTGAATGGCCTCTAAATTGACATATGTAGTAGAGGATATGATCAGGCTTGTATTAGACCTTCGATCTATATTTGTTATACTCCTCTTCTCCTGTTATCACCCCATCTTGGTTCATCTCCATTCTTACTCTTTTGCACTACCATTGTCACTATGTAAGGCTTCTTTATATCCTTCATTCATGTTTTTAAACTATTCATTCACTCACCACTTTCCTTCATCTCTACTTCATGAATCCACTATCATAAGGAGTCAAGGGGTATAAACCATCATAAGTTCTAAAGAAGAAGATATAAACACCTTAAAACCATGCTAAATAACCAAGAATGAGGATGTACAATCATCAATACACCAACAATCATGAGTTACTCATGAAGAACAATGTTTAAGAGGGGATAAAAGGTGTTTTGTTCAATATCTTTGCTCAATTATATCTTTCCAAGCCATATAAGGAGCATATTTATGTTTTGAGCCTTTGTTAGGGCCTAATTCAAACTCTATTTGTATAGATGGTATAGCCATAGTCATCTAAAGTAATAAAGGACATAATATTTTAAGATGCTTGGTCATAACATCAATGCATAAGTGAAGAATGATACTATAAAGGGTTTTTAATCCATATTTTTCCTTAATTTATGGCATAATCCCAATAATTTATTATTTACGCAAATAATCAGGTGTTCTTGAGACACCTACAGGCTTGGTTTCAAGTCAAAACATGCTATAGTCTAAGGTTTTAACAATCATAAGGTTTGTTTAAGTTTCAAGAAGGCTAGTTTAAATCTTAAAAATGCATGACTAATTAAGATGGATAAAAATTATAGGTATCTCAAATTACAACACATGTCAAGCCTTGAATGGCTCAAGAAGCATAAATAGGGACCTACAGTCATCAAAAATGAACATAGTCATAGCTATAACCAATAAGAGAGACAATGTTTTAAGGAGACTTCAAATAAACCATTTCAAGGAGGTTATTGAGGTTTTAAAGAGATAATCATGATAGTGAAGAGCTTTTTACCTCTTACATATTTTTCAAATTCCCAAATCATCTTTTAACTCAACTATAGTCTATATAAGGACCTAAAATCATCATACACAGTCAAGAAGGATAAAAAATAGGTCTATATTGATAATGATGGAATGGTTGTATGGTATATGTTTTAATGAAATTTAGGTTATATTTTGAGAAAGGAAGAAGGGGAAACTAAATATTGGTATGGTTTAAAAACTTGTTTGGTTATGTGCACATTGAATTAGGTGATTGTGAAGAACTCCTCTTTGGCTTGGGAGGATGACCTGTAAATAAGATATCACTAAAGCAAATGGTTGACTAGATATATATTTGGGTGGATTACCTAGCACTAGCTAGATACAAGAAGTAAGAGCTTCCTTCGGGGATATCAATACACATGTTTTAAATAATTAAGTTTATAAATAGAATGATAAAGTATTTGTATCAATAATCAAAAGGTACTGAAATTGAACATAAAAAATTCTTGCTAAAGAAATAGACTATAAATGACTAGTATAATAATAAGCAAGTCAATACTAATGATAAATGGATGAAGTGTACTTTATAAAATCAAGTATGGGTCTATGAAGAGGTAGGGACACAAAAAATAAGATTTGGTTGGGGTTAAGAGAGTGAAAATAACTTGTTATTTTCTACCACAATGATCTTCAATGGTTGAGATGACTATTAGAAGTCAAGGTGACCATTGATAGTTAGACATACCATCGATGGTTGAGAAAACCATCAATAGTTACTATGTGTAGGCTTAATCTATTAAATAAACTAATTGATAAGATTATAGAAGGCAATTTTGGGAGGTTGGCTTGTGCTCAGTTGACTAAAAAATACAAAAAAGCAATTCAATAATGGAAAAAAAATACTTAGCCTATAGAAGATTGATCAAATGAGTGGTTGAGATGGTTGGCTCATTGATAGAGTTTATTATGATTCTGGTAGAGTAACAATAGTTGGCTATCAATTGAGGGGTGGAAACAAGTTAGTTCTCTATCATGATGGTTGGATCACCAGATTACTAGAAAAACACTATAAAATAAATCTCTAAATGCAAAAGATCTTGATAGTTGAGGATGTGGTCCCTTTTCACCTCTTTCTCCTCTCTTATTATAGACAAAGAAAGAGAGGTGCAACAAGATGTTAACTAGGATTTATAATCATAATTCATGCATGTAATAGATCACATGTGGATTTAGATGAGCTAATTTTAGAAAATCAAGGTAAATGTTTTCATGTTAGTGTTTAGGATAGTGGACCTTGACCATCAATAGTCAAAGTGACCATCAATGGTCACCCTAATCATCAATGGTCAGGGTTCAAAGGTAGGGTTGGTTAAAATTTGGGTTTTAGTTAGTAGGTAAAATAACTTAGGTTAGATGGGTCAGGTTTAATTAGGGGTCAAGAAGGTCAAGGTGGGACCCAAAGGGATCCTAAGGTGGTCTAGGGGAATTTTAATGCTCAAAATCATGGTGTGAAAATTTATGGTGTCTACATTTTCCCCCTTTTTTTGTTATGCAACGTTTAATCAACAAGATATAAAATAAAAAAATAATGCTAGTTGAAGGTCAAGTTGCCTTGAGTATGGGAGGAAGTGTCTCCCCTCAAACTATGAGTTGATGAGGTAAAAAATAATCAAGTGTAGGTTTGATAAGGTAGATGAAGGTGATGATGAAGATGGATACAATGAAGGTGGGTCATAGTTTGGGTACTAAATTATAAATAAGTGCACAAAGTGCAACAAAAAGTGTGATAGCCAAGATTATACATTTATTAGGTTTCTTTAGTTAGTAAAAATAAATATTAGTGCTAGAAGGACAAATGACAAGTGGACTGCATGACCACCTTTAGGCATGGAAACTAGGTACACTCATAAATACAAGTCTCTAAGGTAATGTCTATGTTTTGGTGGGTATCTAAGGTAGGAAGTGATCTTATTAAAAACACAAATTGGTCAAGTGTCATGGGTATCCTAGGTAAGAAGTGCTCCTAAGAAGAGACAAGTGGGTCAGGTATGCACTAGGTGACACTAATTTAAAAATGGTCAACATCTCAATATTTTCACTATAGTCAAAGGGATAGGAAAAAGTCATCACAAAATGCATGCTAGTTAGGTTGAAATGGACCAATGATGAGGTGATGAGGTAGGTGGGGTGGGCAGAGAAGGTAGTCTCTATGGTTGGGTTCTTGAATTTGGATTTTATTTTTAAGTGTGCTTACTAGAGACAAAAGTATAAAGATCCACAACTTTATTTTTGATAGGTAGGGGGTCTAAAAGTGACCGTCAATATTCAACCTAACCATTGGTGGTTAGGGTCAAACCCTAAAATATCTATGGTCAAACAATTAAAAAAAGAGCTATTTAGACTCATTTACACTTGTCAATTTTTGAGCTCTTGGTCTTGTCATTTTGGGAAAATGGATAGAGAGTTTTTGCTAAGAAATTGCTTTGTTGAGGCATATTGATTGAGAGGATTGAATGGACTAGAGAGGATGCAAGGTGGGCATGGATACAGATGAGGATGGGTAGTGGGTCCCAAGATTCCTCCTTGATGATGGTTAAGGAACAAGGTAAGGGTTTCTATTTAAATTGGTAAAATGGTTGTCACTTGGTAAAGGCTTTCGATTTGTATCATGTGTTTTACTAGGTTGGGTGTGGGTATGGCCTAGGTAGGGTTTTATATCTTTCAAGTAAAATGGGTGGATGATTCTCAAATTAGAGAGAGTAGGTTAGTTAAGGGTTGGGTGGGGGTAGGATGGTAGTATTAGATAGTAAAAAATGGTAATTTTTAGTTAGGATTGGGTGGGTTAGGGTTTTGGGGGATTTCCACCATAGTCATGCATAGTGACCATCAATAGTCATCTTGATCATTGATGGTCATCTTGACCATCAATGGTTGACAACCATAAAAAAAAGGTTTCTTTACCATTGATGGTCATCTTAACCATCATAGGTCAAGCCAAATTGGAAGAGGGATATGCTTAAGTGTTTAACGAATTTGATAGGTTAAAATGTTAGGCTCGATATGTAGGAGTTGAATAAAATGGTTAGGTGGGTAAGGCTAGGTAGGTTAAAGGTACTTAGTTGATAGGTAACAATAGTATAGTTATCTAAGCTTATTACTATTGATTGCATGTAAGTATGAGAGTAGATACAAATGCATGATCGAGTTCCATGTATCTTCATAGAGGTTCACCAGGGGATGACCTTAGTAGATTAGACACACAAGGAGGAGGTGGTCATGGGAGTGATGTGACACTACTAGCATGTGTCATGTGATGTGTCCATGATCATGGACCTCATCAAGAGATAAAATCTAACCATGAACACATTCATATTTCTAATTGGTGAGATTATGATCCTACTAGAAACATGCACAAGATTACATGATTGCCCCTTTAGGGTGATCTAATTTACCACATTGAGAGGGAGGAGTATGACAATTTATTGGAGTTGATATATAGAGATGACTAAGATCATGTCAAGGGATATGCTAAGGGTTTTACCTAGTATACACTCTATCAGAAGTTGAGGGGTAAGAGGATATTAGTGAAGATGATGATGATGATGGTAGTGTCATGCTTTACCCTTCCTAATTTGAGAAATGGTAGGTTATTATACTTGTTATTAGGGGTTTTAGTTGAGATTTTATTGGGGTGGATAGTGTTTGTATGGGTACCTATGCTTTTGGTATATATATACAAGGAGATATAGGGTTTTAGGTCTCATATAAGATATAACATTAGTGTCAATTTGGTTCTAAATTATTTTGCCTATAAGCACATATGAGTGCTGAGGTTGATGGGGTTATCATGGGTAGGTTATGACAAGATAGAGTTCCTAGTTGGATTCATATAGTAGAGAGGTGAATTTGTCACATCAGGTGTAAGAAGAGGAGCTCATGATGTTGATTGGCTCAAGGGTGCACTAAATGCACTAGTTATTAGAGACATCACCTAGATACCATATGTTGGGTTCCTAAAGTGGGTTGGATATAGGAGATAAATTTTCTCCTTACAGAGTTATAGGTGGATTCTTAGTAGGTAGGATGGAGAGGTGGAGTTCATCTTATTTTATAGGGTACATAGGTAGTTTGGACTTGTAAGTGCATTTCTTAGGCATAGGTACATAGACTCTAAGAACATAATACTAGAGCCACATCTGGTGTGTGTATTGCTATATCATGAGGAGATACCAACCAAGACATAGATAGATGATGTAAGTTTTCTTTGTGGATACCGTGTATGGTATCAATCTCTATATATATTAGAAATTTTTGGTGGGAATGATGGTGGTAAGAGGTTCATGGATGTGGAACTAGTTGGGAGAGCGAGCCAAAGGGCACATGTATAGGAAGGCTCCATAGATGGATAGGTAGGAGTGGCTCTAGCTACTGCATAGGCACATTTTGTAGCACTAAAAGGTCAAGTGACTACTTTATAGGGTTAAATTACTTATCTTACAAGTGATAGGGACCAAGATAGAGATTCACTAGCCCTGGTTACATAGGAGAGAGACTTCTTGAGGTAGATAGGAGAAGGAGCTATGACATCTACAAGACTACCTGACATCATCCCCATGGCACAATACCTAGCCATAGTGGATGAATTATGGTATTAAGAGGCTATATTTTTTAGGTGGTGCCATGATGAGCCCTGATGAGGTGAGTATAGATTGATTTTAGTAGGTGGAGATAGCATGGTGACAGTAGGTCATTGGGATGTATCTATAGGTACTGTAGGGGGATAAGAATTGGGACCTAATGGTGCTCTAGGAGATAGTGGTACCTTTGGGACATAACTACAACATGCTTTATGACATACCATCTATTGTTGTATATCATTTTGATTCTAACCTATAAGTTAATGTAATGAGATGTATATTTTGAGAAAGACACATGTATATTTGTTGTATACATTATGATGTTATTTGACTCATGACTTATATATACAATCCTTGTTTATTACTCATACTCATGGTCTATGGTTTGCTTTGATGTTCATGATTATGATGTGATGTGTATATTGATTAGTTTCATGTTATATTGATTATGCTTATTTTAGAGATATGGATTCAAATGCACCTAGTTAGGCGTGTAATGAGATGTAACATGTTTTATTCATGGTTATGCTTTTTGACATGTATGTTAATGACATGCTAAATTTAATGAGTATATACTTTATTTTCTAGATTTAGACATGTGGTGGAAAATGGTTGGTTGCTTTATTGTTCATGGATGCTATGGTGTTATTATGCTTTTGATGGTTATGATTATGGTTATGCATTTGTTTATGACACAGATTGATATGATGTGATAATTATGGTTATTGTTCTTTTTCTTAGGGTAAAACACATAAAGTAAGTTAATTAACAACACTAGAAATGATAAAAAATGATATAATTAAGAGACAAACTTCTTTAGGGAAAATATAAACCATTTATGAGAGGATAAGAAGAGGCCATGATGCTTCTTCTTTAACAGAGACTAAAATAGAAACCAAAGTTGGATTGGCTTAAGGAACATAAGCCCTTCAAAATCTTTGCATTAGAATTATTTAGTTGATTAAAAATATGTCTTTATCACATAATGTCAAGTGAGCTCAAAATACCTTGTTTATAGGGTATAAAAGGGAGATGGATGTAACTAGAACCTTCTTGTGACACTAGCATGCTTCTTCTATGGGTTTCCAAAGAGTCAGTATAAACAAGTCTATGTCACATAAGATGTAGACTAATCGATGTAGGAAGTATAATTATGAGATCCAATTGCATTGTTTAAAATTAATTTGATTATGAGAGATAATTATGGATTTAAAAATTATTTCAATTTTGTTATTACTTGATAATGGGTCTTTTGCTTATTGTTGTTGCTTGGGGGTTGGGGAAATTGCTCAACATAGATATCTTCCAATAAATTTCTTGGTTTGAGAAGTGATTTACCCATCCATCCTTTAAGGGAGTGGTATAATTTTTTATTCTTTATTTAATGTTCTTTATATCTATCCTTCAAGGGAGTACTTGACCTTAGTTTGATTAATTTCAAATATGTTTTCAATAGCTATCTTTCAAGAAAGAAATTTGTAAATGATTAGGAATGATCCATGATTGCTATTGGTTTGGATTTTAATTTTTGCTTATTTGATTTTTGTTTGACATAGAAATGATTATATAGGCTTAGAGTTTCACCTTTATGAAGGCAAAACTAAAAGCACAAGAAGCTTAATTAGGTGTGAAGAGGTTTAGGTGACAATGATCATGGGGATCCATCCTTGTGAAAAGAGGTAGAAAGTACCATGAGAATCATGCCCTGGGTAGAGCCATGGTACCCATTATTCAATATTAGGCTTTGAATATGATGGATAATCACATGATTCAATTTTAATTAGTTTCCGTTAAAATAGGGAGATGAATGTGGTTGAAATCAAGGGATGATCTTAAGTTAAAACAAAAGGTGAATTTGATCCTTCTTAACAAAAGAATGGACACAAATGCAAAGTATTGAGGGGATTAGGCTTTGGGTTTACCTCAAGAGAGGACAACCAATAAGCTCTTGATCCATACTTATGTATTATGATATAGGGTATAAGTCAATTAAAAGCAAATTTGCCCTACTTGATTTTCTCCGTATTAGTGACATGTTGATTTTCCTTTAAGATGAGGTCTTTGATGTCAAATTGTCATCGTCTAAGGTGTTTGTTATAGGCATGTTTAATGTGATCCTGATAGACATGAATATGGGTAAGGGTTACTAAGTGATCCTTGTTAATTAGCTCAAGCTAGGCTAGATGATGTTAATGATAACCATCCTCAGTAATTAGATCTTGCAAAGATATGTAAATATATGGGATTTGGACTTTAAGAGGAAAGATAAACTACACTCCAAACACAAGAAAAAAAAGGGTAGCATTGGTAAGGGTTTGAATACTAGTGTGATATACCATAAGGTGAAGGGGATGTGTAAATGCCAATCCTGACTAGATGCATTGACCATTTTAGTGAACATATTGTTAAGAGTTTTGTTAGAGGCCATAACTTGTCCATTTGCTTGATGATGATAGGGCAAGGAGAAACTTAAATTAATCCTCAATTGATCACAAAGACCCTAGACTTACTTGTTCTTAAAATATATACATTTTTAGTGATAATCTTGTGAAGAAAACCAAAGTGAAAGATGATGTGATAGTTGATAAAGTTGATAATCTTCTCTATTTTGGTCAAGACTAGAGGAATAACATCTACCCATTTGGTAAAATATTCAGTTGTAGTGATGATATAATGGTGTCACTACAAATAATGGGGGTTAATTTCACCAATAAGGTCTAGAACCCATTATGAGAAGGGCTAAAAATTAGTAGATACATGAAGACTATGGCTAGGTGTGTGATGTAAATTGGTGTGTTTTTGACACTCAACACACTTTTTCACATAATCACAATAGTCTTGGTTAAGGGTAAGCCAATAATAGGTGAGGTTAAGGATGAGTTTAGCTATGGTAAGGTCACTAAAGTGTCCTCCATAGATACCATCATGTGTTTCCTTGATAGTGTGAGAGGTTTTATGAATGCATAGGTAATAGAAGAGGAGACCATGAAAGTTACATTTGTACACAATTCCCCCCATAATGGTATAATATGAGGTACTCTAGATAATCACTCATTGAACATTCCTAGAAATCATAGATAGAATGATGGCAAGGTTGAGATAGTTGAAGATCTATTGATACCAAAGGTCAGGTTGGGTCTCTTCCACATTGAAAATGGTGGGAGAATCTAGTTTAACATAAGAGGGTATGTAAGTCTATAGATAATGATAAATATCCTAGATTCAAAGGGTGTATATGGGATCTAAGAGGCAAGAGAAGCCATGGTGTTGGTAAACTTGTTAGTAGATCACAAGGTTAACTGGATGCAATAGTGTTCAAATGATGCTAAGAGTTCATCAACTAGATATTTGTACAATTGAAAAACATCATTCTTACACTGGTAAGAACCATTTATTTGATTCACCACAAGTTGGGAGTCACCAAAGATATTGATTACTTTAACACCCAAGTCTAATGTAGTTTGAAGGCCTATGACTACATCTTCGTACTCAACCATATTGTTGGTACATTCAAAGTTCAAATTAAAGGATAAAGGAAGAGGTTGACCATTAAAGGCAATAAGGATTATGTCAACTTCCCCACCACATTGACATTTTGATCCATTAAAGAACATGGTGACTTGATAAGTGAATTCTACCTAAGAGAGGGTCATGATGGACTCATTAAGAAACTCAAGAGGAGGTTGCTTATCTGCTAATGCTACTTTGGCCAATTGGTTAGTGATGAATTAGCCTTTAATTTAATTATAATATAGGAACTCAAGGTCAAAATATACTAAAATCATGATCCACTTGGCCATACATTTGTTTTGGTATGGCGAGTGCATATACTTGAGTGGGTTGGTATTAATTATAACACAAGTTTTGTGGTTAAGAAGGTAGTGGTGAAGTTTGGTGTCCACAAAGACTAAATCTAAGAAAAATTTATTATTATGGGTGTACTGAGTCTCATACTCTAAAAGTGTGTGGTTGATGTAGTAGACAACTTGATCTCTATGTTGTTCATCCCAATGAGCAAGCATTGCCCCTAGGGAATGGTCAGTGGTAGAGATATAAAGGTAGAAAGGTTGGTCATCCTTGGGAAAGATGAGAATAGGTGGAGACAAAAGGTACTTTTTGAGTGAATAAAATGCCTCTTGATAGTCACTATTCCACTTGAAAGATACATACTTGTTGGAAAGGTGGTGGAAGGGTTGGCATCACTCTGAAAGTTGGGAGATAAAATGATAAATGGATTTGAGATTCCCCTACAAACTATGGATTTTATTGAGGTTAATAGGAATAATCATGTTGAGGATGGATTTTATTTTAGTAGGATCAACTTTAATCCCCTAAAGATAAATTATAAAGCTAAGAATCTTTCCTAACAATACCCTAAAAATGCACTTCTTGGGGTTAAGTTAAACAAATTAATGGTTAAGCCACTCAAATATAATCTTGAGAATGAATAAATGATATTTATGATATTTGGATTTCCTAAGGAGGTCATCTACATAGTCTTTGGAAATATTTTGGATAAGGTCATGGAAGATGTAAATCATGGCAGATTGGTAGGTTGCACCAGCATTATTTTGTCTAAAAGGCATGACTCTATATCATAAGGTCCCTCATGTAGTAGTAAAGTTAGTTTTGTGTTGGCATTTAAGGGAAATTAGGATTTTATTATAACCCAAAAATTTGTCCATGAGAGATAACATCTCAGGGCTAGCTATAATATCAACTAACTGGTCAATGCTTGGTAGGGGAAAGCCATTTTTAGGGCAAGCAAGGTTGAAGTCATGAAAGTCCACACAAATGAATAGTCCCCTTATGGCTTTGGTGACAAGTATGACATTCAAGATCCATTGGGGATAGTCAATGGGTTGAATGAAATTGATAGATAGGAGGCATTGAAGCTCTTTTTTGATGAGAAGGGTTATGCAAGGGTGCATTCACCAAAGTTTATATTTGATAAACTTAGCATCATGGTTGGTGACTATGTTATGGGTGGAAATGGTAGGGTTAATTCCTAACATGTCGCTATAAGACCAAGAAAATGCTATGCTTCAATTTTAAAAGAAGGGGAAGCCCCAACATTCCTCAACATTTAGCGATTGGCCAATTTTGACAATATAAGGGTTGGTCAGAGTGCCCAAGTTGATATCCATGGTGGATTCATTTAACATGGTCAAATTATTGGGAGGAAGGGATTTATGGATGGAATAATCTAGGGCACTAAGGTAGGTGATAATGGAATCATCATCCTGGTACTAAATAGTGTTAATAGTAAGAGAGTCATCTCTTATAATCTTAGGATGGGTCAAAGGGATGGTGATGGTTTCCCCCTAATTTTGATAATTCAAGGGTTTGAGGCTAATCATGTTGATGAAAAAAAATTTAGGTGGAATGATGTCATCATCTTTACATGTAGGGGGGAGAGGTTGGTGAGGAAAGGGTGTCTTCCTCAATAATGGTGGTGGTAGGTGGTTTGATTTGCTTCATGGTGGGTAGAATAAAATTTATGCCATGTTTATCATGAGGATTTTTAGTCTCAATGGAAATTATCTCATGTAGGCCATGCTCATATCATCCAAGACCAAATCCTTTCCAAGCACACTTATGGATGTATGTCTTGTAAAAACTTATCTTTTCTAGCTAGGAGAATCTGAAGGTGAATGGTAGAGGTGAATAGGAGGTGATATAAGCATCAAGTGGTTTTTTGAGTCCCCCATAGCTTAAATGGGTTTGATAGTGAAAAGGTCCAAAGGGAATAATGGCTCTGACATTGGGATCATACCCAAGTTGGTGATCAAGTTTCCCATACTCATAGGGAGTAGGGAAAGTGTCAAGGAAGAGGAGGTGATATTCCCCTAGTGAAATATGTTAGAATGTGGATTCCAAGTGGTCTAAGGTGGTGATATAATCAAAGGGGATGGATGAACTAGTTGATGCCTCATTGGTAGAAGAAGGTATGGCTTCTTATTTTGTGGTTGAGGGCTTGTCTTTGACTAATAAAGGTGTGCTAGATAGAGGTAAGAGGACATCATTGGGTTGATAAGTCATGTTTCGTGATGAAAAGGGATTTGGGTCTACTTGTATAGTGACAACCTAACCTTCGTGCTCAAATTTAATGTAAAAATGAAGGGTAAAGGGCACGTAATCCATGGAGCAAATCTAAGGTTGTCCTAGTAAAAAATTGTATTTAAATTTGCCTTAGACTACATATAAGAGTTTAAGAAGCATGTGGGGCCATTAAAAAAATGAAGGATAATAGTTCCTAGGGTAGTGGCCATGGCGTTGTTGAAATATTAGAGTATGACTGAGGTTTCAGATCATCTAACAGGTTGAGTTGGTTATAGGCATGGGAGGAGATGATGTTAATACTAGCTCCCCCATCAATCATGAACTATTTGATGTGTGTTTGGTTGATGTAAGAAATAATAAAGAGAGGGGTATTTGGGTCATCAAGATGGATATAAGGTATTTTTGAATCCTTGAAGGTGACAAGGTTGGAAATTTAGAGAGCACCAATAAAGGTTGTCATAGGTTGAGGGTATTTAGGTTAGGCCTGTACTGACTTCAATGACTTAATAATTTCTTGGTAATGATGAGGTGAAGTATTAATAAACTCATATTCACTAAGGTTTGGTTAATTTTTTGAGCACCACTTTCTTGATGGATTTAAAGGAGTTAGATTGGGAGGAACCCAAGATAGATATCTTGGGTTTGGTTGAAGGTGAAGGTGTTTGATTTTGGTTTAGTTAGGAGGTATAAGATGGGTATGTCCATGGAATGGACACCTTGACCTTCCCCTTATCTTTATATTGAGTTTGTGATCATGTGACCACATGGATAGTATGGATAGAGGGAAGAATTGGGCTAAGAGATGGGTTTGGTTCCTCATCACTTTGAGGTGAGAGTGGGGGAGTAGGTAGGTGTTGGGTAGTGGTTGTTGGTTTTATGATTGGTAATGGGCATATGGGATGTTCCTCTATTATTATATTGTCCTCATCATAGATCTTATGGATAATGGTCTAGAGATCTTTGCAATTCTGCATGTCATGCCCCAGTGTCCTATGATAGGAACACACTTGGTTGTCATTATACCAAATGGGTTTTGGACTGAGAGGGTTGAATGGTCTAATGGGAGGTAAGGTAAAGTAAGAGGATTGAAAAAACCTTTAAAATATGATTTAGTAAGGCTAAATTATAGGTGGAGAGGTTTTAGATGTTTTGGTCTTGGTTGGTGAGATGGAAGTCTTTTTGGTAATGGGCTTAGTGGTAGGATGTTTGGGTAAGGTAGTGTTCTTAGCTGATGGTTTGGGTTTTGGTATGGTGGAGGTTGATATGTTGGAAGTAAGAAGTTTTAGGGTACATATTTTAGTGTTTGATGGCATAGTGAAGACATGTGTGTTAGAAAGCAAGTGTGCTAGTGTAACCAACAATGGCAATTGGGTTTTGACTAAAATAATCAACTTCCTAATCAAAGTGGAGAAATGAGGCCCCAAGATAGTGGGAAAGGTTAAAGGAGGTATAATTTTGGCCCTTTGGCCTTTTGCTAGCTTTATTTCCTTGGTATATTTGTTTTTTTGGTTGGTTTTTGGGTCTGGTGAGGTAAGATCTACTTTCAAAGATGGGTGATTAAGGCTCTATGTAGGGAAGGTGCCAAGGTTTTTGGTTGGTTTGGTCAATTTGGTTAGAGAAGGTGATTTAGTTGTTTTGGGTTTAGGTACATTATATGGTTAAGGAATTATTGGGTTAGTAGAGGTTTTTATCAGTTTAGTTGGTAAGATAGGGGTTTGGATAATAGGAGTGGTGGGTTGGTCTGTCAAAGGTGTGGTTAGAGGTTCTTACTTGGTGATGTAAGGTAGTCCTAACTTATATGAAAAGGTGGCTTAATCCATGTCAAGTTTGGAGACAAATTATAATTTTTTCACTAACCTAGAGAATGGTTTGTAGATTAGTTTTATTCCGTAGGTAGTGGACTTGAAATATAAGTCCATAGGTTGAGAAAGGGGAATTGTGACCTCATAATTTTCTTCAATCAAAGGATGCAAGGTTTATATGGGTGACTCCTCTATGGGAGGTGTAGACATGGTGACTTCCTCTTATAGAATGATCTCCAAAGGGGAAATAAATTGCTTGATAGTTAGGGGAGAAGATGAATTAGTGATGGTTGTTTACTCTAGTATGGTAGTTGATGAAGGGGTTGAAGGATCCAACACCTCAAAAAGTGGAGGAGAAAGGGGTGCTTCCTTAGTTTGGGTTTCAAAATGAGGAGAAGGTAACTCTACTACCTAAATAAAGGGAGATCATGAAGAACATATAGATTGGGTGATAGGTTCTTCAATAGTGAGTGTGTTAAGAACCATATTGACAGTATGGGCATCATGAGAATACTCAACCTTTTTGCTTTCTTTCTTATTAGGTGCATGATTGGTAAAATGTTTCCTAAAGATGTCAAGGGCTTAGTTCTGAGGTGCATTGGGGTTATCCAACATGAGCTCCCCCTTATTAATGAGAAATTAGAAAATTCTCTTGAAGGTATTACACCTATTAATATCATGCCCAACTACTTCATGGAAAGTTCATAGGTCATTCTCATTGTACCAACTAGGTTTAGGATGAGAAGAATCAAATTGCTAAGGCGGTTTGATAAAAGGAAGCTATATGATGTTGGCCTTTAGTAATTTCTATAAAATTGAAGAATAAGATTTTCCAACTAGAGTAAATTACTTTTGGGTGTTCCACTTTTGGTTTCTCATGTTTTGCTTTGAATAACTAGAGGAATTTGTTTGGTTGACAAATGGTGGAGGAGAGGTTTTAAGGACAACTACATTTTTAGTTCCCTTGCTCTTGGCATTGGTATTGGTTTGGTTACTCATTTTGGAAGAAGATGACTCATTGGTATTATAGGTAGAGTTATTATTTTTAAACTTTAGCTTTCCTTCATCGATGGCTCTATTTCTAGCTTACACACCATGGTAAAATCTTTGTCAAAAGTTTTGAAGCTCTGAACATGCAATGTAGAAGAGATGTGTTTGATGCATGCTCAACAATTTTTTTTTATCAGTTTAGGTTGGGGTAAGGAGAAGGAAAGCTAATTGATTAGGCTCCTCTAATGATCTAAAAAATTAGAAATATATTCATCATCAAATTTATGAATATAGTAAAGGTCAGTGATGCAAACCTTCTTGGAGATATTTATTGAAAAGTGATCTAAGAAGGTTTGGGCTAGTTGGGTAAAGGAGAACAAAGAGTGTTTGGTTATGGAAATATACTAGTCTAAGGCTAGACTGGATAAGGATATAGGGAATGTATGAATAATGAGGGAATCATCATAGGAAATCAAATAACATTCATGCATAAATTCTTTGAGGTGATATTGGGGATCTTCCTTACTCTGAAACCTAGAAAATTTGGGGAGCTCCCACTGAGGAGGATATGGTCTGATAGTGATAGATGGGTGGATGGGTTCTATTAGGAATAAGTGATTAATAAATATGCATTAACATGTAATATGTAATTCATTCCTCAAAATCATACCAATAGAGACATAGGAAAGAAAATTCATATCTAAGCAAATACACACATAACACCAATATAATGTGGTTCACACAATGTGGGCTATGTCCACCAAGAATCTCTATATAATATTATAAACAAGAGTATAAGATAACTCTAAACAAGAAACCTATCATAGAGATAACATTCTCCAACCTTAATTCACACTAGAATTCTCAAGATGGTAAGCTACACCTCAAACCTGATCACACCAACTAAAGAGATAATACAAAGCTAAAAAATGAGATGTAAAATATAATGCTTAATGTGTTCCCCCTCACCCCTATTTATAATTCCTACAATCCCTTTAAAAATGTCCCATACCATGGAGATAATCATATCCCCACCAAAATGGCAACAAATAGGGGAGGTTACAACCAACTGGGATAAAGATAATCCATTGATTCTCTCAACACCTTAAATCATGCTCACTCCTCCATTAAAAATGCCAAAAATGTGGGAATTGGTTGGTACACGCAAAAAATGTAACCCACAATTTGTGAAAGTAAAAAATTACATGTTAAAAATGCATTGTTAATTTTATTTTAACCTTAGGGATGTTGAAATGGGCTCCACATTCAATAATCTCTCACTTGGAGTTCGTTTCTCCTTGAAAAAAATTTAACACTCCTCCATGATTTTCATGAAGACCAACCAAAGATGAACACAACCTCAAATTCTCCAATGTGACTACCTTGGTCATCATATCTACAAGATTTTGGCTCATATGTATCTTCTCTAGCTTCACCATCTTTTCCTCTAAAGCTTTCTTGATGAAATAATACTACAATTGTATGTGATTCATCCTCAAATGGATAGCAGAGTTCTTGGCTAAATGTATATCACTCTAACTATCACTATGTAATCCCCCAAATTCTTACTTATGACCCAAGTAATTAAGTAACTATTGTAACTAAAACATATCCTTACTAGCCTCTATAACAACAACATACTCATTCTTTATGGTTGATAAAGCCACAACCTTTTGTATCTAGAAAATCCAACTAATTGTTGTATCCCCAATAGTAAATACATAACCTATCATAATCCTCCTACTATCAACATACCCAGCCATATCTAAGTCTAAATAACCATCTAAAGTGGTGTTTAATCCACCAAAACATAATGTTATACCCATGGTTCCTCTCAAATATTGAAGAATCCACTTCATTGCTTGCCAATGCTCATAACCTCGATTACTCATGTACCTACTTACTAGTCCCACTGCATGGGTAATATCTAGCTTAGTAAAAATCATAGAATACATTAGGCTACCAATCACTGATGAGTAAGGTAACTTGGACATCTTTATCTTTTATTATTCTATCTTGGGATACTACTCCTTTGTTAATCTAAAATAGCTTGCCAAAGAAGTTCCAATGGGCTTAACATCTTGCATACTAAACCTCTCCAAAAATTTCTTCACACACTCTTCCTAGGATAATATTAACTTCCTCTCCTTATTGTCCCAAATTATCCTCATACCAAAGATTTTCTTCAATACACCCAAATCCTTTGATATGGAATCACCAAGTTTCTTCTTGAGTACTTGAATCTATTGCATGTTCTTTCCTACAACCAACATGTCATCTACATACAAGCATAGGATAATATAATGACCATCCTAAAATATCTTAACATATATGCAATGGTTATAATGATACCTAGAGTAACCCTATTCCAACATAAAATTTTCAAACTTCTTATACCATTAATGTGGAGCTTATTTCAGGCCATTTAAGCTCTTCTTTAGTCTACACACCAATTTCTCCTTTCCTTCAGCCTCATAACTGTGTGGTTTCTCCATATATAATTCCTCTTCCAAATCACCATGAAGGAACATTGTATTCACATCTAATTATTCTAAGTGCAAATCCTCTACTACAACAATACCAAGAATAGTTATAATAGAAGTCACCTTAACAATAAGAGAAAAAATCTCATCAAAATCAATACCCTTTTTCTATGCAAACCCCTTAACCACCAATCAATCATTGTAAATTTTACTTCCTCCTTCCTCATCTTTGATTTTATATAACCACTTTTTGTTAATGCTCTCTTTCCATTAAGTATCTTCACCAAATCCCACGTCTAGTTTTCCATGAAAGAATTATGTTCCTCTTCCATGGCTTGTTTCCACTTCTTCTCAGCATTTGTCTACATTGCCTCCTCAAAACATTCTAGTTCTCCACTATCAGTAAGTAAAAAACAACTCAATGATGGGGGAAAATGTTTAGGATCTTTTCTTGCCCTAGAAGACCTTTTACTATAGGATTTTGGGGTTCCTATGTAGGAGGTTCTTGAATTATCTCCTTGGACACCTTACCATTCGTAATATCATCCAACACTATGTACTATTTTTGTTCCTATTACTATAACTAATATTTATAAATGAATATTTATTTAAAGACAACATCCCTAAACCAAAATATTTTCTTGTCTCTAAGACTCCAAACCTAGAAACCAAAGTCATCCTCACCATAACCAATAAAGGTGCATCTCTCAAATTTAACATCTAACTTGGTCCTCTATTTCTTGGCAACATGAACAAATGACTCACATCCAAAGACCCTAAGAAAATAATAATAAACTTTCTTACCAGACCTAGCTTCCATAGGTATGCCTCCATCCAAAGGCACTAAAAGTCCTTTGTTAATTACATATACTACTATGATAACTACTTCCATCCAAAACATTAGGGGCAGACCCACATGCAACCTCATGCTTTTAGTACAATCCATGACTTTCTTGTTCATCCACTTTGACACTTCATTATCCTATGGCATCCTTAGAACCACTCTTTACCTATGAATTCCATTATGTGAACAATAATCATTACATTATTTGCTATAACACTCACCTCCATTGTCTGACCTAATACATTTCAAATTGAGACATGTTTCATTCTCAACCAAATATTTCCATCTCTTGAATGTTTCAAAAAAATAATATTTATTCTTAATGGAATAATACCAAAATTTCCTAGTTGCATCATTAATAAATGTAACAGAATAATTTAAACCGCCAATAAAAGATACCTGAGCTAGCCCCCATACATCTGAGTGAACCAACTCTAACTTATTCTCTTTCTTCATAGGTCTAACCCTCAAGAACTTAAATTAATTAAATTTCCCATACACACAATCATCACATAAGTCCAAATTAACCTATTTCAATTTGGGAAACTTGTATTTCAAGATCTCCATGCCCTTTTAGCTCATATGATCGAGCCTTTAATGCCAAAAAGTTGCATCTCCATCTATAGAAACTAAATTATCCATCATTAAACAATCCTCACTGTCCAAATACCCCACTAATATTAAATTTTTCCTTAATTATGGGACATGTCTAACATAATTTAGTATCCATGTGTTCTCATGCTACATATTCACCTCAACAAAACCTTTTCGTACTATACTACATGGTTCATCATCACCAAGATAAAAATGTCCAAAATCTCCTTGAACATAATCAATAAAATGATGCCTATGTGGGGTGGCATGAAAAGAAGCCCCTGAATCTAATACCCAAGATTCATAAACATTATCCAAGGAAAGAATTAAAGCATCCTAGCTAACAATACCTATTTTCATATTTACCTCCTTGGTCTCCTCATGTTTGGTTTTCTTGTCCCAAAGTTCCCAACATTCATTCTTTGTGTGTCCACTTTTCCTATAGTGCCAACACACCATCTTAGCTCTAGATTTAGATCTTCCCCGACCCTTTGAATTTCCATGGTTTCCTTTATTTCTATCTTTTTTCTCCCTCTAGTCTCCATCATCAAAGCATTCCTTGAAGATGATTCCTTTATTCTCTTCTTTCGCATTTTCTCTCTAAGAATCACACTTATAACATCCTCAAAATTTAAACTTCCCTTAGTAGGGATATCATTACTCACAACCATAATTAGGCTATCCCAACTATCAGGTAAGGAGAACAAAATCAATAAAGCCTCAAATTCATCTTCAAATTTAATACCAACATAAGTTATCATACTCATAACCATATTAAAATCATTCAAATGATTATCTATAAAACCATTTTTAGACATTTTGATATTAAATATCATTTTCATCAATAATATTTTATTAGAGGCAAAGGATTTTTCATATAAATCCCCCATTTTCTTCATCAAACTAAATGTGGTCATCTCCTCTAAAATATTGAAGGCAACCGAAAATGCAAGGCATAATCATATGGCTCCCATTGATTTCTTATCAAGAAAATTTTAATCTACCTAATGCATACCTAAAGGTTGGCCTACTTTCCCCATAAAAGGGTGATGAATATCCTTATGAAATGAGTAATCCTCCATCTACATCTTCCATAATCTAAAATTTTGACTATTGAATTTTTCAACCCTAGATTTACCATTATTTGACATAGCTCCCACTCAAGCTAATATCTTTCCTTATGATTCACCACTTTAGCAAAACAAATAAAGCTAGCTCTGATACTAATTATTAGGAATAAGTGATTAAGAAATAACAATAATAATTATGCAATAACATTCAATACAAAATTCATTCCTCAAAATCATTGTAGTAGAGACATGAAAAAACATTTAGATCTAAGAAAATACACACATAATATTGATATAACATGGTTCACCCAATGTGGGATACATCCATGAAGAAGGTATATATAATATTATAAACAATATTACAAGATAAATCTCAATAAGAAACCTCTCACAAAGATAACATTCTCCAACTTGAATTTACACCAAAATTCTTGAGATGTTAAGCTACACCTCAAACTTGATCACACCAACCAAAGAGAGAATACAAAGCTCAAAAATGAGATGTAAACTATAATGTTTCATGTGTTCCCCCACACACCTATTTAGAATTTACAAAATACATTGAAAAATGTGCCATACCTTGGATATAAGCATATCCCCACTAAAAAGGCAACAAATAAGGGAGGTTACAATTAGCTGGGATGAAGATAATGCCTTAATTCTCTCAACACCTTAAATCATGCCCACTACTCCATAAAACGTGCCACAAATGTGGGAATTGGTTGGCACACTCAAAAAATTCACCCCACCATTTGTGAAAGTAAAAAATTACATGTTAAAAATTCCTCATTAATTTTATTTTAACCTTAGGGGTGTTGAAATAGACTCCACATTTAATAGGTTCATTACAGATTTGATCATATGATAAGATGTTTTTATCTCCATAAATGGATGACTCTAAGGTAGTCATATTATTCATGAGAATATTAATTAGGTTTGCCTAGGGTTGTGCACCTAAAGGTTCTTAAGGTAGATATTTTTTTGGAGGTTAGGTGACATATTGATAACTAGTAGGAGGTTGAAGAGTGGCCACATATTGGTACGTGGACACCAATGGTTGGGTAGATGTTATATAGGGGTAGGTGGATGTAGGTGATTATGTAGTAGGTAGAGGTACATACCCTAGTGGGTTAGGGATGTAACCTAGGATTGGTATAATAGACACCTATTGGGTGGGGGTAGTGAATAGGTTGGTGACCTTTGTGTTGATGGGTGGTAAGGTATAAGGTATAAACACCACAATATTTTAAAGTGGTATAGTAGTTAGAGGATTGGGGGTATTTAATGGAAGGTTGGTATGATATTAATTAGGAGAGTATAGGTGGATAGTGGTTGGGTTTCTCCTAAGGTAGAGAAGTTATTGGTGGGGGTGGAATGTTAAGGGTGTTTGTAGGTTAGGCAAGTTGGTTTTCCATAGTAGTATCAAAGGGATTGTTCATAGATGAGGAAGCTTGGGTAGTCAATTGTTTGGTGGTGAAAGTGGAAATGTAAGTGTTTCCCATAATATGGGAAGGCATTCCATAAGGTGGGTCCATGGATGGAACTAAAGTAGGGGTATGATGGGGCATGATGTTAAGATAATGATGAAGGGATACAGGATTGTTATCTAAGTAAGAGGAAAATTATGTATACTCTTAGGGAACTTCCTAAGGGAAATGAATTATCTAAGGATGAATAGAGTTTTCTAGTTTAGAAATGTACTCCATGGATGAGGAGGTAAAATAGGTTGATCAATTTGGTGATGGGTTTTGTTTTGCTAGATTCTTTTGCTTTTGGTAAGTTAGAACCATCCAAGGTAAGGGAGAGATAATGCACAAAAAATTTTACCACTTAAAAAGAGAGAAGACAATAATTGCTCAAGATGATAAATCACACTCTAAAAATTATGTTAAATCCTAAAGGTTCTTTTTATTCTCTCTTTTGGCTTATGCCTTAAGCTTTCAAGAAATTGTGTGACTAAAATTGGCCTATAGAGTGGGTACTAGAAAAGAAATATATAGTTAGTTTCAAGTTGTTTACGATCTTAAAAATAATATATAATGGGAATAAATATGTGGCTTGGTATTTTAGCCTATCCCCTCACTTCACACATTGTAGTGATAAGGGTGTCAGGTGCTTAACCAATATATACTAATTTCCAGAGTTTATACTCAACTAGAGAGCTGAGTTGGTTCCCCCCTTGGTAATGACATCCAAATAAGATCATTAGGAAAGGGTAAGGTGATCTATAGGTGATGAAATACTATTTAGACTTTGTCTCAAGTTGGTTTTATGTTTAATTGATGAAGGTGTTTTGGTTTATTATGTGTAACAAAAGTGATGCTACCATCAAATAACTTTGCCTCAATTTAAATTATGTGAGATAAACTTACAAGCAACTAATGTATGCAATAAATTTTAAGAAAAAAGAAACTTTGATGTCATTTATGAGCATAAAATAGAGATAAAATCATATAGATGCAAACAAGAGAAAACTTGAGTAAAGACTCAAGGTCGTACTAGGTGTGCAAGAATGTTTTAGTGAATTTCAAATTATATTTTGAGAAAGGAAGAAGGGGAAACTATGTATAGGTATGGTTAAAAAACATATTTGGTTGTGCATGAATTGAATTATATGATTTTAAATAAATCATTTTTAGATTGGGAGGATGACCTATAAATAAGACAACACTAAAGTAAATAGTTGTTTAGATAGATAGTTGGGTGGATTTCCTAGTGCTAAATAGATACCAAAAGCAAGACCTTATATAGGGGCTATCAATCCACACATTTTAACAATTAAGTTTATAAATATATTGATAAATTACTTGCATCAATAATCCAAATGTACTAAAATTGAACACAAGAAATTCTTGTTAGAGAAATAGACTAGAAATGACTAATATAGAAATAAGCAAGTCAATACTAATGCTAAACAAATAAAGTGTGATTCAAAATATTGGCTAGGGGTCTGTGAATAGGTAGGGACGTAAAAAATTGGATTTTGTTAGGGGTAAGAGGGTGAAAAATAATTTTTTATTTTCTACCATAGTGACCATTGGTAGTTGAGATGACCATCGGTGGTTAAGGTGACCATCGACAGTTAGATAGACCATTAGTAGTTGAGACAACTATCATTAGTTACTGTGTGTAGGCTTAGGATAATAAATAGACTGATTAACGAGATTCCAAAAGGAAATTAAGGGAGCTTATCTTGTGTTGGGCTGATTGTAAAATACAAATAAAGTAATTAAATAATGAAAAACAAATATTTAACTTATAAAAGATTGATTGGATGAGTGGTTGAGGTGGTTAGCTTGTTGATAGAGTATGGCATGATTATGGTAGAGTAAAGGTACTTGGATATCAACTGAGGGGTGACATCAATTTATATCTCTATTGTGATGGCTAGATTACTAGATTTATAGAAGAACACCTACAAAAGAAAGTTTGGGATGTAAAAGCTCTTGCTAGTTGTGGATGCAGTGCATTTTCACCTCTTCCTCTCTTCTTATAGGTAAGGAAGGAGAGGTGAAAAAATATTTTAATTAGAATTTATAATTATAATTAATTCATTTAATGTATTTTACATGGATTTGGATGAACTAATTTTATAAAATCAAGGTAGATATTTGCATGTTAATGCTTAGTATGGTAGACCCTAACTATCAATGGTCAAAGTGACCATCGACGGTCACTCTAACCATCAAAAATCAAGGGTCAAAGGTAGGTTTGGTTAAAAATTATGTTTTACATAGTAGGTAAACTAACTTAGGCTAGATGGGTTAGGGGTCAAGAAGGTCAAGGTGGGGCCCAAGGGGGTTTTTAAAGTGGTTCAAGGGAATTTTGATGCTCAAAATCATGGTGTGTGAATTTTCAATATATATAGTATGAGGTAGAGATAACCTTATAAATATATGCATATATCTTTGGATCAAGAAGAACACCATGGATAGAAACTAAATTTGGGTGGACATCTATTTTCATGAATACATATCTATGACGAGGTAAAGAATTATTCAAGCATGATTGATAGATAAACTAGAAAAATAAAAGGGACTTGTCATCATTTTAATATTCATTAAGTTATTACATGATTTATAATCCTCATAAATGATTTTTAATAGATATATCAAGCTATAACTTCCAATGACATAAGATTAAAATAAATGTCAACTAAAAAACTCACCTATAGTCTATAAGAGCTATTAGTACACAAGTATATTTTTAATCTCTTGAAGGTCATGAGGGAAAAGTATATGGTGGATATTCATAGCCAAAGAAAGTTCATAACAAAATGATGATGAAATGAGGTCAAGAGATCATTATGGGGCTTTAAGCACTCAATCACATAGGAAATCTTAAAATAGTAAGGATCACACCTACCACCATACATGGTAATTCCTCTAGTACAATCATATGCCTAAAGTGAAAACTAAAAGACTTTTACCTTAAGGGAGTGTACATATGTAGTGAAATTTTCATGAAAATTAAAGTTATAAAATGGAAATTCTATAAGATTTGGCCAAGATCTAAAACACTACCAAGCATGAAGATGAAGGTATAATAGATTATACAGATTATGACTATGTACAAGGCCTACAAACCTATAAGAAAAGTGAATGTGACAAGGAAAGGATGAATTTTCAAACCAATAAATAGATATTAAATGGAAAAATTCATGATGATATGGATAAAATACACCTATAAACCTCATGGACATCACATACAATAGTGAGGGCACATGGTCACAATGAATTTTCTTGAGGAGATAGGGTCTTGAGAGAGGTGACATGGATATGAAAGATGAACAATTGAATATCATACCAATTAAAAGAGGATTTTAAATACATATTCAAATAATATTCACCATTTTAAATCTTAAATCAAAGTAATAAATAATAAAATCATAGTCGTAGGCCTTATGAGATAGAAAATGTAGGTAGCTCAAGCTAAGTTTTAGTAAAAATATATTATAGGCCAAAATATGCATCCTCTAAGCATGAAATTTGGTGGAGTTGGTCATAAATACCTGATATACCTATAAATAATATTTTTAAGTTAAATTGAGGAGTGTAACCATTCACTAATTTTACATAATCATCTGCCTATCTAATCATAGTCAAAGTTAGAGTAGATAATTTTCTTAAGGTACATACAAGTGAAAAGAGGGTTCAAAATTCATTATACGGTCTTGTAAATCATGGTAGGATGTTTTTAAAAATTAAAAATTCCTTTAAATAGTGATAGAAGTTAAAAATTTATGTAAACCATGTCCTTTGGGGCTAAATCAAGTAGATAAACACCAAACCCTCAAGGCACATAGTCACACTTTTGGACTATTTCATGAACTTTTTATTTATGATATGAGATTTTAGACATTATGGAGGATAATTTAAACCTTGGAGAAGATATGAGAGTTAATAAAAATTAATAAAACTTGTTTTGATAACATTCCTCAAGTTCCTTCCTTGCATAGACAGTCTTGACAACCTCTTGAAGCCCAATTCACCACATAGAAATATTGAAGAGACTTTTGCATGGGAGATAAATATTTTCACTATTTATGAAAGGGTAAATATAATCAATTTTCATGGAAATTGATATCTGATTAGAGTTATATACATTATGAACAATCCTTAAGAAGGTTTGGACCTCTAAAACATTTGCAAAATCCTCTTAACCACTTGATGGAGAAAAGGAGATAAATTATGCATATAGATGGAATTTTTAAGACATGAAATTAATTTGGAAATATTATCTATTCCCCTAAGCACATCCATGATTATTTGGTTGGCATGTGTAGTACCTCAACTATATAGACTAGGTAAAATGAGTCAATTTTGAGATAAAAAGGAAGGGAAGAAAGGGTAATTACAAATTCAAAGGATTTTATAAGATATATATGGTATTTAAATCTATAAATAACACTTATAAAACCATAAAAAAAATTCATTTTGTTCATTTCCATGAGTAGACAGGTCTGCAGGTGAAGATAATGAATTATTTCTATGCAGGGTGAAGAGGAATGGCTTGATCAAGCCCATACCATGACTCCAAATCATCATATATAGGTCATTAATGTTGAAAAAAGTACATATGATCCTTTAAAATTGTCATGAAGTTAATATATTGAACAAACTATGAAGACACCTATGCTAATTCTTGATATCACTAGACAAGGCCATCAAAATGGGGTAACATGAGCCAAAGCAAGGTCATGAGGGCACTCCAAATCATCATTAAAATCATAATCAGGTATTCATAGATATATATTATAATTTTGAGCTATAGGGAAGAAATATAAATGATCATCTTGGCTAAAGAGTATCAAACACTGCCTCAAGAGCCTATTTTCCACTTTGAGAAAAGATTTCACATGACTACCCTGGTACATACCTTTTTCATGGGAATATAAGAAATTTTGGGGTTTTTAATGGAATAATACACTAAATTTTTTGTCATTTTTTTAGGCTTTCAAGTCCCAAGATTTATGATGAATCGTTAAGAGCCCATATCACTCTTAAACCCTTATAAAGCCCCACTAGCATACCTATTTGTGTAAAATTTGAAAATTATGCATAAAAAATCATTTAAAATTATTTAATATCACTTGTATCATGAATTAGACTATCACATATTCATTCCCATGGCCATTGGTTGTATGACTGTTATACAAATTTGGTATACAATAGGTTTTTGAGAGAAAAAACATAAAAGGAAAGGTATAAGGTAGTTTAAAAGAATCCCAATCCATGTGTATCAAATATTGGAACTTTTTATTTATCATAAAATCATAATATAGTCAAAAATATTCCTAAAAGTATCCTTGGTATCTCATCAAAAATAACCACTCTATAGGAAATGAAGGAAAAGCTAGCCTAGTCAAATAGTTTGACTAATTTGTAGATGTTTGAACCCAAAAAAGACTATTTTCATGTCATAAATAATTTTTTCATGTATTTAATTCATAATTTTTACAACTTTTCAGGTATTATGTAGGTTATAATGGACACCAAACATAAAAATTTAGGCTACTAGGCCTATTTTGGCCTACTAGGCCTATTTATTCAATCAAATGGATAAGACTGGTGTATAAGTTTGTTGATAGAAGATAATGAAAATTTATAATGCATATTAAGCTAGTAAACATAATGAAAAAATAACACTTGATGTAAACTACATGCTTAACATGTCTTTTTGATGGTTAACTAGTCTTCAACTGGTCCAATTACATGCACAACTCATACTGAGTTTTAACTCATGAGCCAACTCACTTCAACAATAGTTGTATGAATAAATAATGGAATAAAATGATAAATGAGGATATTAGATAAGAAAATAGGTGCCCACAACCTTGTTTTCAATGCCAAAATATCATGCAAAGATCATGCAATTAGCATGCAAGGCATATACATAAGGAGAAGTTTAAATGATTATTGTTTTAAAATTATAACTAAATATTAACTTGAGTTAATGTTTAGATATCTTATCCTTATCTATTTTAATTAAGTTATTATCAATTAAACTTATGTATAAGCTATTTTTGGACTCATCACACCTAGGTGAAAACATGAGATTGTATTTATGTGCTCAACATTTTACACTCAGTTGTGTCGGCATCAATTCATATAGGGCATAGGTCTTATGCACTCACCTAAAGTGAAACTAAGGAAGAAGTAGGGCATGAGTTGGGATAGATGTACCATGGCATAAAATATCAAATATAGGACTTGATCATTTCAAATAAGGCTTAAGTATATCCCTTGGCCAAGTCTTTAATGGACTAGGTTTGGTAGTCTATTGGTGCAAGACTTTAGGTGGATTATTCCTAGTAATAAGGGTGAAAGCCTTTTTTGAACTAAACCTTGTGTCATACTGACATAAGAAGGTTCAATAGGATGCCTTTAGTTAAAGTGTTCATACTAGGCTTATGCTTCTTAGCAAGAGTAGGACCATTTGGCACAACCTCTCTTCACACTTAGTCTATTCTACAAGTTACAAATGATGTCATCATCAGTTGTAGGGATGCCATTAATGACATGATCCCCAAGATTTCAAACAACATTATCAACATATCTATATTGAAATTATAACATTATAACTACCATGAATTCAAATATAAATTCAATACATATATAGACCAAATTCATCATGTGTACTGTAACCATTCTCTGCCATTAATTAGAATTCAAATACAGAGCATATAGTTCATGATATGTAAAATAGAGCAAATTCCTATCTTAAGCTACTTAGCCACCCAAAGGCTCATAGTTGAGATCGGGAGTGTATAAATGAATCCTTAATGGTGTTAATGCTACTCCTAGATCTAATAGTGGCCATTGTAATGTATATAGAGCATTATAAATCTACTAGAGCTTTAATGCACCAATTTCATGTCTTTTACTTCACTAGTTTGAGCTCTTTTTATATCTCTATATGAACATATTTGATAGTGTGGAGTGTGCACAACAAGTCCCAAGATGGATCCTTTGTTGATCATTCTACTAGCTCTATCACCTTGTGACCTTCACACTATAGTCATCACATATCACCCAACCTAGAAGATACCCCAAAAATATTGGAATCGGTTAGCCACCTTCCAATTGGTGTAAGATCTATGCTAATTCCTCCAACTGGCACCAAGATACCAAAATAAAAATAATAATTCAAAGTGATTGCATTGCATTGATGTGTCTATCATGATGGTATGAATTGTTACATACCAAAATAAGGGGCCCAACATTACCCCATAAAAAATTTCTAGTCCATCCTCAGACTAGGTTATCAAAGTATTTGATGCAAAAAACTTAGGTACACTCTCCTTAAGATATATGATAAATTCCTCAAATACATTGATAATTATCTTGATTTCCTCATTGGTGATATCTATTTTAGTGTAGGTGGTGCTAAGTGCAAGCATGCTAGTATTTTTCATATCCTTTCTAAAGGACTCTAGATTATCCTTAGTAGTAGTTACACCCCCATCTAAGATTGCTCCTTGCTTGTGGTCCTTAGTCTATAGAACATGGAAGAGTTCCTCTAAGTTTTTTTCTTGGTCATTTATCTAGGTACTTAAAATATTGACATTCTCCATTATCTACACATGTTTTGACCTACTCATAAAGTTCACCTACACCATCAACTTCTCCTTCTCTTCCTTTGCCTACTTGAGGCACATATCTATAAATGATGCTTGGTTAAGGAAGCTCAATAAGATGGAATTGGTTGAATTTGTGCCCTCTTATAGCTTATTAAAGAGGTATTCCACCTCTTTAAGATTAACAATAAGCTCCTTTTGTAGCATGATGCTAGGATATTCTTCTTCTTCTTCTTCTTACACTAGCTCTAGTTTCATCTTTAGGAGCATCTGATCCATTACCACACATTTTATCAACCTCAGGGAGGTTTAATGTATTGAAACTAAATATAAGGGATGGTTCAACCATATTCATGTGCTCACATAGTTGTGTAGCTTGAGATTTGTGTCCTATGTTTCATCTTCATCATCCTTGTAGAGTTTTTTCCATTTTCATGTCCTACCATCATTGATGATATTTATGTGCACCACTTAAGTCTCCATTATAATAAGCACATTCCAAAACCATAATGGGTTTAATGCATGTGAGTTTATTATGAGGGATTCATGTCCTCCATTAGGTTCTTTTGGGCCCAAAATTTCCTTTCTAGGCACCTCAAAGTGTGGCTCATCCATATAGTGATTAAATGAAAACATAAATTGTTTATGCATTCTAGATGTGGTAACCTCAGGGGACATAAATTCAAACATGTATAATTCTTCATCCATTAACCCATTCTACACCTTTTCTCTAATTATCAATTTAGTTCCATCCTTCTTGGTGATGGCTATCTCCATTTTCTCTTCTTCCTCTTCACTAGTGCCATTGCTTTCTTTGGTGCTTTCTTGAGAGGACTCATCTTCTTATTCCTTAAGGGGTTCTTCCTAAAAAATTTCCCCTTCATTCACTTATTCCTCTTGGGGATTATTAATGTTACATCTAGGTCTATTCCCTCAACACTAATGTAAACTTATTTCTATTTGGGTTCCTCTTCAGTATCCTTTTGTTATTTTGAGGTGCTAGTATCACCTTCATTTTATCCAAACACCCCTTCACTACTTAGGCATGCATGTTGTGTAGTTTGATCTAGTTTCCTAGTGGGGGTGTTAGGCACCTTCTTGGACTTATAAAATATTGGTCCCATACAAGAAAATTATTTATCTTCTTCTATTTCTTGGCCTTGTCTTCCTCAGCCTTAGCCTTCTCAAAATATGCCTCACTTAGGCCCATTTCCTTCCACAACCTCATATTCTCCTCATCTTTTCATGAAGTATATATGGAGGGCTCTTTTCTAGATGAGGAACTCACTAACTTTATTATTTCTTCAATCATGGTGGTTGTGCCACTTTGTATGGCCTCCTATACATCTTTGACACTAGGCTCCTCCTCTTCTTCAACCTGCATGATGTAGGTTTTTGTTCCTTCTTCTTCCTCTAGTCCACTCTTGAGGGAATTTTACTTCTCCATTTATTCAAGAGTTATTGTAAGGAACACAATGGGTCCCTTAGACTTCTTCTTTTTCTACTTATTTCTAGATGAAGGAGTCTCTAACATGAAGGTTATGTGATTCTTGGAGGTTGGATGTGTATCTTACTTGCTAGAGGTGATCCTCAACTTGATGCACTCCTCGATGTCCTCAAGTATCTCTCCCTATCTATTTTGGGGGAATTTTTGCTACATCTTTGGCATTGGGTTTCCTTTGTCACCCATCAAAATGGGGTAATTATCATATTTCTAAGGGTTGGTACCCTTCTTCCATGGCTTCATATCATTATATAGATTGAATATACATCTAGTTATGATTTCCCTCTAGAGGGGATGGAGTTTTGTTTTGTTAGAGTCATCCTCCTCATCCTTTGTGGCCTTTTCTCTTGGGCACACATAATAACACCTAAACATTCTTTTTTCTTGGTCCATGACCCTCATTGGGATATCCAATTGCTATGCATTGGGAATTCTCCTTAGCTCTCTATGAAATATTTAGCAAAAATTATATAAGGTAGTTTGAGATAGACGAATAGGTTCTCATCTATGAGTGATAGGCACATTACACAAAAAAGCTTCATGATAGTAAAGGTTTACATTCTTAACATGTGTTAGGGGATCTCTTGGGGGATGTTCCATTTAATCTCAAATGCTTTAATCTATCAATTGCACCACCCCTTTACTCTTGTCTTATACTTTTGGGATAAGCTAGGTGGGTAGATGAAGTCTTGATAATTTAGTGTCAGGGAGTCATTATGTGGTGGGAACACCTAAAGGTTGTACTCATCACCATCAAGCATGCTAATCTCCTCCATCATAATCAATATCAATATGGACCCCCACTAAAATGTCTCATGCACCTTGTGGAAATCTAATGAATTCTTTATAGTCTCCTCAATCGTAAAGTTTATGATATTGAACTTCTACCCTTGAACCATGTGGTAGGTGATGTATAAGTAAATATTACTAATGTCAGACCATCATCCACCAAGGAAAATATTAGAGCTCATGAAACATTCTACTAACCTCATGTCTAGGTCTTGAATTTCCTTAATATGTAATGTAAACCCTACCTTGTAGTATATTAGGAGTTTCACAACCCTCTCCACCTCCACATCATCCTCCATCATCTAGTAGATATTTGCTCCTAAACTTGGAAGCCCTATGATCCTACTGATGAGGTGTATTGATATCCACATACACCTCCCTAAAAAATAAAGCCTATCACCATGGATGTGCAAGAGGAGGAATTTCACCAATTCTTCTAGCTTACCAAAAATTGATATCTCATATAAATGGGTCATGCTAGTGGTCTCTAGTTTATCTCATATGGAGACATCAAATAGCACTTCACCTACCTTGGTCTTCATATTTATGTCAACCACCTAGTTCTGGTTGAGCTCCTATGTATTACTCAACATTTGATGGTTATATTACTTAAATCTACATGTTTACATGAAGGATACCCATGTCTCCCCCACTATGAATTACAACAAGGGGGGTAAATACATCTCCCTATATGAAAGCTTTGTGCTTATTTCTAGGTCTACCTCTAAAACACTAACACCTTCAACCAAATATTCCTCTTTCTTCATAGTTGTTGCTTATTTTAGAATTTGTTCCTTCTTGGCATCCATATGCCTGTACATTGGACCTAAACTTAACCGTTTCTTACCCATTTTGAATTGTCTTCTATTAGAGCATGGTTTATTGATCTTGATGAAGCTTATAATGTTGTTTTATACTTCCTCATAGTCATGGGGTCTATGACTACAACTTCATCTCTCAAGCTTTATTCATCATTAATGGTAGCCTTAGTGTCCTATAGAATTAATACTACCTAGTTCCCTCAAAAATTTCTCTACACATGCCTTCTTTCTAATACCAAATATAATGTATTCTTTATCTCTATTCCATTATTTTGTCTTGGGACCTATGGCTGCCTGGTTCTCACTATGGTAGCACTTTGTCATTCTTGTTGAATTCAAATCTAGTTCTATGTTAAATTTACAAAAGGTTTATAACCTTTCAAATTTTTATCTTTGCCCCTTTATAGCTTAGTTTTAGCTACCCCATTAATGTCTAGTGAGTAATGGCATGGTGGTGCATGGATTTTTTGAAATCTATTAAACCTATGAAATTTACAAAAATCCACCACCACATTCACATTTATTGTGGATCTTTGTGCCTCCACCATCATAGTCATTAAATTCTCTTAATGGCTTATTCAAATAAGTTACAAGTGATTCAAACAGTCACTTCCCACAAACCATTAGGTGGGTGTCAACTATCTCAATGATTTCTCTCCTGCACTTCATTCACCTTGGCACAACTTTCACCTTTCTTATGGCAACCTAGACACAATGCTTCACATGCACATGATTCATCCTCCTAAACTACATCTCTCCTTTATGTTGTGCTTCCTTTCCATCACTATTTCTTGGTTAATTTCTTTTAATTTTGTCTATTCTTGCTTTGGCATCCCCCTACCCCATAAAACTTCCTATGTTAGTCCTCTAATGCTTTCTTATATTTTCTTGATTTCTTCTACATGCTCATCTTGTGTGCCCTTTCTTTGTAAACTTTTCTTCATATCCTTCCAAGTCTAGCAAACTTCATGCACCTATAAACTTAGGTGTCTATCCTCAAGTGTTTAAAAAGCATCCATGTTCAAGTCACCAAACTAGAGTTATGCATGTACACACTAGAAGAATTATTCTATAGGCTTAAAAACACCATGCTTATTTAATCAACACAAGCAACACAAACATAACCAAAGATTTGGCTTGTGCCAAATTTTATTTTAGTTAGCACAACACAACTAACTTATGATTTGAAAGTTGGTGTCTGATGGCACAAATGCCATCTTATTAACTATAGGTCTTTAATCTGTTACTATTGAAATACCCAAGGAACATGTCACCCATCAATGTGTGAAAATTTCATGTGTTAGTCTCAAATATGCTATGGATGATATAGGATCTCATCCACCTAATATATATCTTGCTTATGTTCTTGAGGTAATTTGAGTAATATATTAAGATAAATTCTCCTTCAATAAGTACCTTGCACTTGATCTATTTGTCATGCTAGAGATTTTGGTGTGCCTTTTCTACTTGTTTTCTCCATTTTTCTTGGGCACATGTCTCATCCAAGGACTCCAAGTCTTCCATGTATGCTATCAAAGACTCTTGGTCATCTATTCAACCAATAACTATGATGTATAATGAGGGTACTTATAATTCCATGGGTAGAATGATCTCTAGGCCAAATAATAGTTGAAATGGTGTAGCCTTGTTTAGGTGTTTATACATTATGTGATAGGACTATAATATTTCTAACACATGGTAATCCCAATCCTTGTGATCAATGTTATATATATTTATGAGGTGCATTCCCAATATCTTATTAAATGCCTTAGTGATTCCATTTGACTTAGTATGATAAGGTGTTGTTTTATGGTACACCACCATGTATTTAGCTAGTAGGATTCAAGTGGTCTCTTTGATGAAATGCATGCCCTAATCACTAGTCAAATTGAGTAGGCACCCATAGTGACTAATGATGTTATCCCATATAAACCTTGTAGCTATGGTAGTTGTGCAATCTTTGGTTAGCTCTACTTTGACCCACTTGGTGAAATAGATTATGGCTACCAAAATGTTTCATGCACCTATGCAACTTGTAGTGTGACTAATTGGCCTAACAAAGTCAATGGCCTATTTTAAAAATGGTACCTAGGAAATTATGGGAATGAGAGGCATCTCATATTGGTGGTTGGGTTTTCCTACGTGATAGCATATGTCACATGATTTGGCATAATATTTAGCATCTCAAAATAGGGTGAGACACCACAATCCTAATTATAGTACCTTATGCATCATTGCATCTCCAGTATAATGTTTTCCAAAATTTTATTCATTTACCTCTTGAAAGACTAAGTCCCATTCATGTTCTAAAACACATCAGCACATGACCTTATCATGGCTCAATTTGTATAGTTCCCTACCAATGAACTAAAAGCAAGTAGTTTGAATTGAAATTTGTGTCTTCTTTTTAGTTGTCATATTCTAGGGTGCAGACCTAGATGTCAAAAATGTGGTGATATTTACCAAGTATTATAGGATGTGTTAGACTATATACTATTACATATCAATCATATCATCTTTTATAGGTGCTACCACATTGCCAAAATTAATGAGGGATAGATGATATAGTCTTAAGTTTTTCTTCTTAGGTTTGATTATAATAGAGAATTGAAACTCTTAAAATAAAACTATCCATTAACATATTCACCCATGGAAAACATGCTTATTAACTAGGTACTTAAGCACCTTGTGATCAATGAAAATGATTAAGGGGGTCACCAATAGGTACTTCTAAAACTTCTATAGGATGTAGACCATGGAAAACATCTCAAACTTAATTATGGTGTAGTTTTATTCTACCTTAGTTAAGTTTTTGCTTGTAAAATAAATGGGATGGTCCATTTTTCATTCACTAGGTTACACTAGAATGGTGCTAATTATAGTAATAAATGGATCAATATCAACATGGAATGGATTCATCCAGTCAATAAATTAAAATATTAATGTGATATCTAATTTGAGTTTTAGGGTTTGAAATACATCTTCTTTCACCTCATCCCAATAAATGGTCTATCCTTTCACAAGAGTTCTTTTAGTAGTACTACAATCTTGGCATAGTTCCTTATGAATTTCCTATAGTAAATACAATGGCCAAGAAAGGCATGAACATCTTTCTACATTGATGGGATTTGGAGTTGAAGGATGATGGTTATCTTTACTAGATCAATGAGTAAACCATTTTTGTATATGATGTGCTTGAGTAAAGTGATAAATGGTGTCATGAAGACACACTTTTTAAGGTTTAAAGAGATCTATAACTACCTACACCTCTCAAACATTAGGCGTAAGTTATCTTAATGATCCTTTACTAACCCATACATAATATAGTCATCTAAGTACACCTAAAAGAACTCATGAATTAATTACTTGAAAGTAATTATCACCACTTAGGAGAATATGGCTGGTTCATTATTGAGTCCAAAGGGCATCATGTTGTATGTGAAATAACCCCATTATATTGAAAAGCTCATTTTTGGATTTTCCTCCTCATCAATTTGGACTTGATGTTATCCTAAGAACCCATTAGTGAAATTTTATATATCACAACCTACGACACCATCCAATACTTCATTGGTGAATTGAGTCATAAATGGGCTAATTACGTAGGCAACATTAAATAGTCTATAGTTGATGCAAATCTAGATACACCCATCCTTCTTGATACTAATAACCATGTGGATAACATATTTAGATTCTTGCACATGGTAGATGATAACTATAGATAGCATAAAATAAATCTATGTTTTGACCTTGGTGCAAAAGTTTAGGTTCAACCTATAAGGTCACTTATTTACAAGTCTCATACCATTAAATAACTTTATGCTCATCTTTCCAAGGGATGGGTGTGTTCCCTTCATGTATCTATAGTTCCTAGGTAACAAGTATTAGAATTCCTTTAGGAGGTCCATAATGCATTCTAGCTCTATGTTAGATCAATATGCACTTAGAGTAGCAATCTTTGGTTCCACTTTTGAGTTGATATCTACCTTAGAAGTTTTTAGTGATGTATGTTAGGGTTCATTATTTTCTTAATGTGAATCCTCAACTTTCATGATACCCTCAGATGTTTCTATACAAAGGTGGGTATGGTCTTCTTCTTTTAGAGTGTTATCTTCAACTTGGGGCACTAGCTTCTTTTTCCCTACATCTTCATCATTGGAGTCATTATTGAGGGTTTAATCTTCCAATAAATTCAAGAAAACCAAACCATTTTCACAAAACATGTCTTTTAGGTGCTCCTCCAATATTTTAGTGTCCTCAAACATCAACCTCTAAACTATCTATAATGTCTCAATCAGTTTAAGGTTTTGTGAAGAAAAGGAGGAGTGAATAAACTTCATCTTAAGTATATCCCAATTGATTGTCTCATAGCATGTCTCATTGATAAAATTCCAAGATCATGCCCATGTATTCAAGGTCTTATAGAAGGCATGCACCCATAGGTACCTTGGGGTATTTTTCCACAGACAATACATGTTTCTTCATAAAGGAACACATGCACTATAAGGTCAGAGTTACTAGAGTAGGTTGAGATTTCCAAATACTCATTGCTCTTTTTTAATCTAGTGAAAATTAATGCCTTCACATCTTTCCAAGTTGCCAAGATAGGATTTTTAATTTCCCACAAACAAGAGTTAGTGATCTTTAATGTATACACTAGTGCACCCATTCTATCTACTTCTTTTGGGATGCATGATTAGAGGTCTCAGACATAGTCTTCTACTAGATTACTCCCTACATATCTTAGATTGATGCAAGTTTTACCTTAGTAATGAAAAACACTCTCTTTCCCTTATTCTTGGTGTAAAGGACCCACCTTTAAGAAGTGAGATCAATTTGGACCCAAATTATCTTCACTAGTTTTAGCACTTTTTCATGCACCAATTGGTATCTTTGACTAGTGGTCTCATATACTTCCTCAACCCATCGATCACAGGCAACATTAGTAGTATCTAAGACTAATTTCCCATCTTCCTAAGAAATCACTCCTTGATAGTTTTGGTTTAGTGTCTTGCCACCTTATGCCATGATTTCATATATGTGGTTAATCTCATCCTCAAGGTCCACACTCTTAACATAGGGGGTTCTTTAGTCCTGTGAGAGGGGTATAACTACCCTCTCCTTTTTATTCTCATATGTCATATAGAATTTCTTGAAGTGCATTTCTACATTATTTGTATATCACCATGGCCTTCTTAGAAGCACTAGGTAGTTGTTTTGTTCTGCCAAATTGATCACCTCAAAGTTAGCATGGAATCTAACACCCATGATGTCTATAACTATGCTCTTAAAATTTTTGATGGGTTTCACTTGGGTCTTTTTGACCATGAAAAGTACATGAGGGGAAGGCTTCAAGGCCATCCTAGCCATTCTCTCCTAGGCATTCTTGGTTAATATGTTGACCTTGGTACCTATGTCTACAAGGACATCATAAATAAACCATCCATAAATAGTGGCATCCATGAGGATTTATTGGTCATACTCTACATTTTGTGTATGCCTAAATTCTCATGCCTTCTCCATGTGTGTCATAATGATTTCAACTAGATTTTATCTTACATGCTCCAAGAGTGAGTTATTCAATAGGGGTAACATTCATTATGCTTGCAATAGGTGTAAGATCTCCATTAATTCTTGTATCTCAAACTCTTATCTATTCTATTTCTTTTTGGAAGTAACAACCTACACTTTTAGATCTCATACTAGTTAGACATCCCCTTATAGGTTTTGGATTACACTCATGGTATATTTTAATATATCTTTTTGACACATTGGGTATGGTTAAGGTGTAACTTTGGGTTTAGGCCACATTCCATTTTTAATGTGACCCTTATCCCCATATTCTATGTGTAACTCAAGTATTGGTATAACTAGCAGCTGAGTGGTGAATCCACTTTGAGTAGTTGCTTACACTTTGACTATCTTTATGTGGTTCAATTACACCTTTGGGATCCACTTATCTATTTTTAGATGAAAATTGGTTATTCCTTCACCCTTGTCTATGCCATTCCTACCTTGGGTCAAATTTTTATACAGGTTAGTGCATTCCTTAACCTTATGGGGCCTTACACATTACCCACATGTGGGATGTGTAAGGTAGTCACATTGGTAATGTTCTATGGAACCACACTAATAACATAAATAGGGTGGGAACCTTCCATAATCACATCCTCTACCTTTCCCTCTAGTGCCACATTGCATCCCATATCTTGCATTCTATTGATTATATCCTTTATTTCCTTTGCTAGCTTGCCCTTCAACTATTATAGTGGCCTGCCTTGCACCTCTTTCCATGTTCTCCTTCATCTCATAAATGACTCTAAAATTATATTTGGTATGTGTTTAGGCATCATATAACTAATAATATATGGTTATGTTGACCTAACTGGTGAATTATAATAAGGGGTTGTTGTGAACATCGTGCACCTCTCGACAAATTTCATAGCTTAGAAGTAATGTGTGCACATTTATTCATGGGTATTTATTCATATTATGGACTTTTTATTCATATTTAGTGCACCATAATCCATTTTGAGCATATTGTGATGAGTTAGCAGTAATATTTTTTATTTTAGAGGCCATGGATGCAATTTATGCCTCCATAATTGGACTGACCCTAGTATCAATGTTTCTAACTACCTTGGCTTGGAGTATAAATTCAAAAAATTCATGATGGTATGTAAAAATTTTCATGGAAATTGATCTCAAAAATGATACCAAAAAACCTCTAATGAACCACTATGCATGCTAGGAAGGGTGAATGTAATATGGGAACTATTGACCAAATTTGACCTTACAGGTCAAATCAGGACCCCTATAGGTACAATTTTGATCTTTATATGTTTTATGGGTCTAATATTATGTCTTGGGGTATATCATAGTATTTTGATGTAGTTAAATGTCATATTAACCTTGGTCATTAGTCATTTTAGTCCTTATATCATTTTGAGTCATTTTGAAGGTCATAAAGGATCATTTAATACTTGTAAAACCTCCTTGAGGAAATTTGAAGGTTTTAAAGGATGATGTCACATTCCATGTGTCCTAATATTCCTTATTAAACTATTTCTAACTAAAACATGGTAGGTTCCTCTAAAAAAGGGTAGTTTTCTTGGATAAAATTAGCATTTAATGAGGTGTACAGAATTACATAGACTCCTATAGATGAGGAAATTTTTAGAGTGTCCCTTGTCCTTCCATACACTCATTATACTGATCAATCTAATCATAATCTCAAATAAACTAAGAAAACCACTCCTCTCTCCTTTCACTAGGCTTGGTAAGAAAAAATGGTATTCATGTTTGTACTTGGTATGGTCAACAAAAGAGGTTTTAGGTAAAATTATCTTGGAATAATCTTATAAACATAGCCAAATTCCATTTTATGTTTGGTTGTAGATGAATGGTTGTCTTTGCTTTATGAACCATTCCTAGGAAGTTTGACTATCCAATTTGCTTGTTAATCTGTGCACCCTATAGGTTTTACCTTGGTTTGGAAAAGTATATACAATTAATTTGCTGATTTTGTTTCCAAATGATGTTTACTCCCTCCTCAAATGACCCCAATTATTTTTTTAGTGTTTCAAGGTGTTTATATATGCAAACCATTTTAAAGTTTGCAAATTTTTCTCATTTGGGATGATAGGCCTATTTTTACCATTTCCAGATCTTCATGCTTTGAAAATGACTTCAAAGGGTTGTGATAGGTCATTTTACATGTTTTAAATGTGATCTTGATTCCATTTACCTTTCAATATCATTATAAAATCAATGTTTCATGAGGATGTAGTCTCAAAGTACCATATAATTAGTCTACTATATGGCTATCATATACATTCATCTAAATTGGCTATGTTAAATCTTGAACACATTCATAATATATTTAAATAGAATTACATGGTGGTGTAAACATTTTTATATCATGGGTGATTAAGTAAATTTCATCAAATAATGTGTGGATAACATGAGGCAACCTTTTTAGCACTTAACACAGTTTCTTGCTATTAATATGCATCTACAAGTGCTCTCATGAAGGGTTCAATGCTGAAAAGAGGTTTGAGATATTATTTTAGGTTTTGAAACATATTGAGGTTTCATTTCAACACCATTAATAGGATAAAAATTTATTGTGAAGATATATAATTTTAATACATGGACTATTTCATGCTCACTATCTATATACAACTCATAATGCACCTACATCCTCTCATGATGATGTCATGATAAGAATCAGAGCCTTAGTGGTGATTTAATTACATTTAAATTGTGAGGAGTTCATTTGAAGGCTTTGATATTAGGATTAGGACCCATTAAGATCAAATGTGATGAAAACTACCTAAACTCATGATTACTACCTACACATTAGAATGTCTACCTATAGGTTACACTAGTAGAGCTATGAAAATACTTGTTTAGAGGTGTTAAAACAAGTTTTGAAAACTTTATTGATGACCTAGTGTGTGATGTAGACCATGGAAACCCTATTTGAAGGGATATGTTAGTATATTAAAGTGGATACTACCTTAAAAACATGAGATGACCGTATTTAGGATTTTTTTTCTTTAAAAGCACAAAATAAAGGTCTGAGGCTTCTTATCAAGGTCATATTATAAGGATACAAATGCCCTTAATGCATCTTGATGATTGGAATTTGAATCCTCCATCTAGGACAAGGACCCTAAAAATTTTAAAGGGTTGATGATAAATGGAAGTTAATCTTTGGGAGGCCCAAATTTATGCTTTTATGCACTAAACTCAGGGAGTGATCACCTACTAGTCTGAGTTCAAAAGAGACCTTTTTTCACCCAAAGTTGCAAACTAGACCTTGTCACCATATTTGAATGTTTCATAATATTTTAAAAGATTAATTATGACAAAATAGATCATATAAATAGTAAAATAATATTATTTAAATCTCACATACACCTACATGTGTCTTGAGCCTTGAAATACCCACCTACAACTAACTGTAGGTAGCCAATAGATTATACATGGTATATAAGTGATGGTTTTAGGAATGTTTTCATGGAAAAAGGTATTAAATGGTGAAAATTAGCCTAATTATGTTTATGGGTTATATATATATATATATATATATATATATATATATATATATATATATATATATATATATATCAATATGTAGGATATGAACCCATTATACACCTACAGGTACACTCCAAAATAGGAAATATAATAGAAAATAGAACTCAGTCTAGGCTAAGCAGGATGTATGAAAGAGTATGTGAAAGGTTAGGGAGATACATGAATAAATGAATCCATCCAATATTATAATTATGGTATTATATAACTCTCATGGTAGATAGGGACTAGAGGAAAACCTCTCTTCAAGTAAGGCATAGTCCATATCTGGAAACCCTACACAGTATGCCTTCATAGATGTCTACCTTGGATTTTGAAGGGGTTTAGAGGTCAAATGACCTAATAAAAGGAAAATTTAATTTAAATATAATATTTATGGGTTTTATAATCCCATATAATATATTTTTTGGATATACAAATGGGGGAAGTGCCCTTTGTTTTATCTCAAATAGAGGACACTTCCCGAGGTGCACAAACTGGCAGTTTTGGAGAAGGGTGATAAAAGGATGACCATGAGATGTTTGAACATGTATATAAGGTGTGGTAATTTTAGTTAAATTAAAAAAAAAAACATGATAAATATATGATATAAGGAATAATACCATCTTGGATGTCTAGACCCTCTACTTACAGTTAGGCCTACTAGGCATGGCTAGGCCTAGAAGCCAAATGGAGAGTCACTTTCAATTTTCACATGAGTTGAGATTTATAATGTATTATATCATGAATATGGGGGTAAAATAGATGTTTTTGGGTTATTTATATTCAAATTAAGCCATGAAAAGGTCAATTTTAGACTTTAAGACAACTCAAGCTTGTGTAAAGTGGAGAAAAGGCTTGATAGACCAACTTTAATTGCTCACATCTCCTCTGAGGATGTGTATGGAGGCCAATGGATTTTAGGTAGGTAAATAGGATAATTTAAAATCATTATTTTGATATATTTTTTATTTCTAAGGTTTCATCTTTATGAATAAATCTTAAGAGTAGAAACTACCTAAAACCCTTGCAAACCCTTAGTCAAGACTTGATGAAGGAAATGAAGATGGTAAGTTACCAAAATGGCATAATTTTATTATAATGATGATTATAGGATGTATAATACTTATTCAGGATCCCTACCATTAGGATGAGTTGTATGGAATCTATATGAATAAGGTATATATAGGGTTTTATTGACTATTTTGTGCATTATGTAGGTTATAAGAGGTTTCAAGAGATAAAAATCACATGAGAAGTAAGATTAAGACTTAATATAACTCCCCATGTCAATTAAAAGCATCATAAAAACTCTTATGTGACTCAACTAAATACTTCATCTTAGCCAATTAGAATTTGCATAGTGAACATGGTCATGATAACTATGAAAACTTCAAGTAGAAGTGATTTTAAGGTGTCCATAATGCCTCTAAGGACATGGAGGGTCTGACCAAGTATCATACACTAAATTTTATTAATTTTAATGGAAAAATAATTCCTTTTTGGAAGCCAAGTGTGAGGGGTGACTGAAAGAGGAGTTTTATTTGAGTGTAGGTAGTGATAGCTCATTTTTAGATGATTATAGATGACCAAGATTGAAACAAATACATGGAGAAGCATGTATAAAATCATAAAATATCATTAAATTAATTATACTTATCCGTAATTAGTTTTGGGATGTTTAAATATGGGTGAATGATGAAGGTAGTTTCTTTATGCAAAATGAGAACTTCTACACCACATTTTAAGAGCTTCATGACTCGGGGTGACATTTGTGCTCCCTAACTTTTCATTATTAGTTTAAAACTCTCTTCCCATTCACATGTAACTCATATCATCATGAAAATTGTACTTTTTACCTTTGGACTCCCTTTTCCCCACTTCTCTCTCAAATGCTATAAGTAGTTTCCATTTTAGCCACACTATATATGGTGAAGCCCAACTAGTTTTGACATTGTAATTACCTTATAAAATAAATTAAATATGGTTTGAGTTCATATATTAGATTTTAAAAATTTGTGAAGAGATGTATAGTGAATGGCTAAGATATATTCAATTATCCTTACTTTTTCTCAATCCTTCCATGTTTGATACAAGTGATTCCATGCCTAACAGGTCAAATGAAGTGTTGTTAATTATATGTATCTATTATTAAGTGTATAAGGAAGCCTTAATATATTAAAATTATCTATTTTTTTACTTACCTTGGATAGTCTTCATGCATATCACCTTCATATTCAAATACTGATGTTAGTACATTCTTAGACTCTTAGACTAGTGTTGTCTGCCTTATCTTTTTGTGATAGAGGATGATATTCTTGTGGTAAACATGTTGGTTAATCACACTATATAATATGTTTCATTTCATACAAAATCTAACCCTTTTTACCATAAATAATTAGTTAGTATAGGTGAAACCATTTCAAGACACATTCAGGGAGCTAGCCCTTAAATCTAGAGATTTATCTCACCTATTGGTTACCCATTGCTTGTGAGATATTTCCATTGTTCCACTTATATGAGGAGAGATTATAATATTAATCCAATAATTTAAAATAATTTTGGTGTTTTATTTTAACAATCATCCTTTAGTGGCATCTACCTAAACATCAATGGTGACTCAGATTACATCAGCTGGTCAAGCAACCTAGTTATTCCTTTTGAACATTATTGATAATAATTCCTTGTGTTATTACTTCCTAATGAAGTTATATGGATAAATTTCGTGTTTAGTATTTTTTTACACAAGATCATGAGGTTTATAAAGCTTATGGTACTCATTATCAGCCTTGGTATTATCCTTACCAACCTAGTTATGAGCCTGATACAACTCATAACAAGGTTGGTAATGATCATATTGGAGATGGTAATACTAATCTTCAAGAAGGATAGGATGATAATAAAAAATAGGATGAATAATTTTTTCAGCCTTATAAACCTTCATTTTCCTCTCCATATGGACACCATGTTGTTGGACAACCGTATGAGGAAGGATACCAAGAAACCTATCAAGAAACACCTCTTTATCAATCCTAATATGATCCTATCATTCATACCATGATTCATATCAGCCTCAAGAGTACTCATATGAATATTTTATTATTTAATTAGATTATTTCATTGATTATACATAAATATATTATTGGAAAGATGTAATTCTTGCTTATGTAGATGTTCATCCTTCTAATCAGTCCAAGAATTCACTTTCATATGAGCTTGCTAGTGTTTTTATCTTTCCTAAATCCACTTATAATGCTTATCATACCCATCACACTCCATATTAAATTCATAAAGCTTATACCTCACCTCATATTACATCTCTTTCACATGAGCCTATTCATCAACCTCTCACATCACCCCTTTTTTAGGAAGAGCCCATCTTAAGAGAAGAAAATGAAGAAGAGCAAACTTAATTCATGGTTGATAAAGTAGATATAATGAGTGAATATGAGGAATAAATCACCATATGGACTCCCCTTGGTGTAAAAAAGGTAAATAATACCTTTTTGAATGAGGAGAAACATATTGAAGACTCTTTTGCTTTTCTTCATGAGGAATGTGGCCAAGACTTGAAGAGAGAGGTATTTGAAAAAGACTCCATGTTTGATCATGAAATTATGGATGAATATCTCAATAATGAAATGGAGTGTACTATTAAAGATGAATTTCAAGTCACTCCTCAATAAGTGAAAATACTAAGAGAGTCTCATGAGACTAAGGTAGAGGAAATTTCTCTTGAAGATGACATTCATGAGGAAGAAGATTTATGGTAGAAGTTTAATGCCATATGCAAGGAATTTGATAAGTTGGGTAAAGTTTTTTCTTATCCAAAATATTAAATATATTATGAAAAGTTTGTTGATGAGTCTAATAAAAATGATCTTGAGTGTTTAATCAAACATAAAGATGAAGGTCATTTTGTTGGTCAAGTACCTACTGTCATGAAGCCACTTGATGATGCTAGTGTACAAGAAGTTGTAGACATGGATAATGATGTAGGAACATGGTAAAGGAAAGCTTGGTGCTTCCAAACATAAAGCACATTATGTCAAGGAGGAGAGCAAGGCTAAGAGGATTGTCCTATTTTCAAACTTGCACATTAAAGGTTAAGTACATGAGAAGGTTGAGACTATTTAGATAAAATAATATTTCATTTACATATCCAATCTATATGTATCTACTTGGTTTTAATTGAACATCATGTTAATGAAGTTGGCAAACATCATGAAAAAGGTGGAGGCATCAATCTCAAGGATCAAATGGATATATGTCTCATTCATTACTTCATTTCATGAAGAAAGAGAGATTTAAAACTTCCCATTTTATTTAGGAGGGAGTTTTAATATTAGGTTAGTTAGTGTTTGAGTCAATTTTTTAGTTTAGTGTGTGTGTTCCATAAGTGCTCATGAATCACAAGTGTGATATTGCTTAGTTTCTTGTCTTGTGTGTTGCTTCTTGTTTGTTTTTTATGTGATATAAAAGTCAAAGTGTGTGTAAAACCTATGTTTGTATGACTCTAATACCAATGGACTGATAAGGATCTTGATCCTTTAGCATAACAAGCATGTTACCCCTATGAGTCACCAATTTATTGACCAAATTTGACCCTGTAGGTCAAATAGGGACCCCTATGGGTAGAAAATTGATCTTTAGGTGTTTTAGGGGTATAATATTATGTAATTGGGTATGTCATAGTGTTTTTATGTAATTTAATGTCATATTAGACTTGTTCATTAGTCATTTTAGTCCTTATATCATTTTGAAGGTAAAAAAGGAGCATTTAATGAATTGTATAACATCATTTGGAAATGTGAATGTTTAAAATGATGATTTCACATGACATGTTTCCTAATATACATTATTAAATTGGTTTTAACTAAAAAGTGGTAGGTTCTTTAGAAAAAAGGATAGTTTTCTTAGAGAAAATGAGCATTTAATGAGGTATAAAAAATTATATAGACTCCTAAAGATAAGTACATTTAAGGAGTGTCCCTTTGTCTTACATACACTCATTATAGTGATAAATTTGATAAAAATTTCAAAGAAATGAAGAAAATCACTCCTCTTTCCTTCAACTAGGCTTGGCAAGCAAAAATAGTCTTCAAGTTTGTACTTGGTATATTCAACAAAACATGATTTATAAAAATGATCTTGGGGGTGTATTTTACACTTATTAAAGTTCCATTTTATGTTTTTTTGGTATAGTAATGGTGGCCTATGCTTTATGAACCATTCCTATGAAGTTTGATTATCCAATTTGCTTGTTAATTTATGCACCCTATAGGTTTTGCCTTGGTTTGGACAATGCCATACATTTAATTTGATGATGTTATTTATAGATGATGTTTAATCCATCATAAAATGGTACCAATTCTTGGTTTAACATTTAAAGGTTTTTTGATATGCAAACCATCTCAAAGTCTGTAGACTACTTTTATTTGGGATGACAAATCTGTTTCTACCATTTTTAGATATTCATAATTTGAAAATTAATTTAGAGGGTTGTGATAGGTAACTTTCCATATTTAAAATGTGATATTTATTCCATTTTCCTTTCAATCTCATTCTCCAAGCAATTTTTCATGAGGATGTAGTCTTAAAGTGCCATACAATTAGTCTATTATATGGCTATCATATACAATCATTTAAATGAGTTTTATTCAAGCTTGAACACACTAATAATATAGTGAAATATATTTACATGGTTGTGGAAACATCTTTATCACATGGGTGATCATGTTAAGTTCATCAAATAATGTGTTGATAACATAAGGCAACCTTTTCAGAACTTAACACAATATCCTACTATCTATATGCACCAACATGTGCTCTCATGAAGGGTTAAACATTTAAAGGAGGTATGAGATATTGTTTTGGGTTTTGAAAAATATTGAGGCTTCATTTCAACATCATTTATGGGAGATGAATTTATTGTGAAGGCAAATTCTTTCAATACATGGACTATTTCATGCTCACTATTTACATACAACTCACAATGCACCTAAAGAATCTCATGATGATGTCATGATAATAATGAGAACATTAGTGGTGATTTAAACCCATTATAAGTGTGAATATTTCATTTTAAGGCATTTAAATCAGGCTTAGGACCCATTAAGATCAAATGTGATGCACACTACCTAAACTCATGATTACTGCCTACACATTAGAATGTCTACCTATAGGTTACACTAGTAGAGCTATGAAAATACTTATTTGGAGGTGTTAAAACAAGTTTTTAAAGCCTTATTTATGACCTAGTGTTTTATCTATACCATGAAAACCCTATTTTAAGGGATAATTTAGTAGATTGAAGTGGATACTACCTTCAAAACATGAGATGATAGTATTTAGGGTTTCCTTCCCTAAAAACATAAAATAGAGGTTTGAGGCTTTTGGTCAAGGTCATATTAAAAGGATTCCAATGCCCTTAATGCATCTTGATGACTATAATTTTAAGCCTCCATTAGGACAATGACCCTATGAAGTTTAAAGGGTAGATGATTAATGGAAGTTAGTTTTTTAGAGGCCCAAAGTTGTGCTTTTATGCACTAAACTTAGGCAGTGATCACCTATAGGTCTGAGTCCAAAAGATAAGTTGTAAACTAGACCTTTACACCATATTTTAATTTTCCAAATGGTTGAAATGAGTAATTATGACCTAAGAGATAATTTAAAAATCACAATATACTATTTTTTGAATCTCACATACACCTGCAAGTATCTTAAGCCTTTGTAATATAATACCACACCATGTATGGCAAAGACATATTGGTTTTTACATTTTAATTGCCTTAGATAATAAATAAATTCTAGTTTGAGTTCATATATCATCTTTTTGAAGTGTCTGAAGGGATGTATAGTGAATGGTTAAGATATATTCATTATCCTTGCTTTCTCTCAATCCTTGCATGTTTGATGAAAGTGATCCATGCCTAGTAAGTAATATGAAGTGTTTTTAAGTGTATTAATCTATTATTAAGTGTAAAAAGAAGCCTTAGTATCTTTAACTAATCTATGGTTCCACTTACCTTGGATAGTCTTCATGCATATCACTTTCACATTGAAATACTAATGTTAGTACATTCTTAGACTCTTAGACTAGTGCTTTATGCCTTGTCTCTTTACGATAGAGTATCATAGTCTTATGGTAAACATATTGGTGCATCACCCTCTAGAATAGGTTTCATTTCATGTAAAATCTAACCCTTTTCCATATAAACAATTAGTTAGTGTAGGTGAAAGCATTTCAAGACACATTTAGGGAGCTAGCCCTTAAATCTAGAGAATCATCTCACCTATTAGTTACCCACAACTTGTGAGATGTTTCCATTGTGCCACTTGGATGAGGAGAGCTGAGACATCTCCTCAAGGGGTATAAATCTAAGTGATAATAATAACTTTGGAAGGAGAGTCTTGAACCTTACATCATACAAGTACACACTTTTTGAGAGTCCTTGGGTTATCTCTTTTAGTGTGATAATGCTCTACTCTTCAAATTATAAAGTGTAAAATTCCTTTAGGAATGTTTCCTATAGAGTGTCATAATAATATCCTAGTTAGGGAAAAATTTACTATATTATGTGTGGGCATGATCAAGTAGAGTGGTCACAAATTGGGTTGCCTTGTACTCTGACTGGGTTATACCCCACACATGTCACTATAGTTCACACTTCAACACATGGTCTATGACATTTTACATGCTATAATACTCTGGAATGTGCATGGGAATTTTTTAATATATTTATTATAAGGGGGTAGCCAGGATATGAGGTGCTTGTCTCCCTAATGTCTATCTTGGTGGTGGTCCTCCAATGCCTCTAACCATTGGGTTAGGTATTGGTATCATCATTACTACTAGCACCATTGATGTCAAAAGCATTTTACTACTCATATGTGGTACCAAACCACTTCTTATGATCATTTCCCCCCTTTGTGAAGCTAACATCAGCTAAGCTGGTATGATTACAGTCAAATTATATTATGGTAAGCTAGCTCTTACTGGTCTAGAGGTTTTTATGCTTGCCTCCTCATAAGGAATAATTTTTACAATGATAAAATTACACTCCAAGTTTATAAATCATATAAAATCTATGTTGATAATAGGGTCAATTATCACTCTTGTTCTTTCTTCAAGTGGGGGATCTAACATGTGATCATGCACCATAAGTTCAAAGGGGTTAGGTACATCAAGTGAATCCTTGGTCACCAAGTCTTATGGGAACCCAATAGATTCCACACTTATTAAATATTTATCTCTATCCATTACTTCATCATATCTCTCCTCATCATGCTACTATATTTCAAGAGATCCTTCCCCATGCCCTTCCTTCTTATTAAAGGTTCTCTTGGCACTTCTAAGTTACAAACCTTCCATCAACCTATGCCATCTCTTATTGTAGGTTTATATTATAAACTCTTAGGTTTCAACTCATTTGTCTCCTTCCATTGTACCTCACCTACACATCCCCTTTTCCCTCTCTACACTTCTCATACATGAAAGGACTTTAACCTTCCATCTCCAAAGTCTCAAATCTATAATCCACCATTAGTTTTTGATCTCTACATTTAATCACTTCATAAATGTTCCTTTATATTCACAAAAAAATGATACTCTGATTCCTCAAGGCACAAGTATGTTGAAATTACAAACTCAAGCATGTAACTATTCACTGTTACTTGCCACCATTTATATGCTGATCTAGTCCAAGTGGCATCTAGGGTCTCAAGCCTCTCTAGGCACTCATTCATCCATTCATAAATTTATCCATATATTTTTATATGGTGAGTTGAATATGTATTCAACCATTAGTATACATGCTCAAAAAACTCACAAAAAATACCTTGTATAGAGCATCATATAGATTATGTTGAACCCACTTTCTTGGATTTTATCCTTTACAAGTTAGATGTTTTAGTACAAATCTATCTTTCACCTATTATAACCAACACTCAATGTTTTCAAGGGAGAGTTAGTACATTATTCTTCTACACCATTTCAACAACATAATTAAATATGGATCCTAGTAATGGAACCAAAATGTTGTAGTTAAGTAAGTATCACTTCAAGGTATCTCTAAGTTAGTTCTGGACTCAACACATTTAGGCATAAATATAGGATTATCTTTCTATGCTTAACATTTTACACTTAGCTACACCAAAATTGATTCACATAAGGCACATGACTTATGCTCTCATCTAAAACATAGCTGATAAGGAACCAAGGCCCGTATTAGGCTAGTTGTGCCATGGCATAAGATATAAAATATAGGACTTGGTCATTTCAAAGAAGTCTTAAGTATATCCATTAGCATAAGTATTTCATGGACTAGGCTTGGTACTATATAGGTAAAATCCTTTATGTGGATTATTCCTAGTCATAAGGGTACAAGACTTTGTTGAGTTATAGCCTTATGTCATATCAATGTAAGAAGGGTCAATGGGATAACTTTAGTTAAAGTTCTCATATTAGGCTCATAATTCTTAGCAAGAGTAGGAACATTTGGTGTAGGATCTCTCCACACGTACTCTATTTTTACAAGTTACAACTGACATCATCATTAGTTGCAAGGACACCAGTAATGACATGATCCCCAAGCTTGGAAACAACATTCTCAACAAAATCCTACACTAATAGTCCTAATATTATATTTAAAATATAACATTATAACTACTACACATTCAAATATAAATTCAAGATGTATATAGAATAGGTTCATCATGTTTACGGTATTCATTCTTTACCATTCATTAGAATTCAAATATAGAGCATATAGTTCATGGTATGTAAAACACAAAAAATGCCTAGATTAAGCTACTTAGTGACCTAAAGGCTCACAAGAAAGATTGAATGTTTAAAAATGGAGCCTTAATGGCATCCATGCTACTCCTAGACCTAATGGTATCTATTAAAATGTGTATAGAGCATTATCAATCTGCTAAAGCTTTAATGCACCAATTTTGTATCTCTTGCTTTATTCATTTGAGCTCCTTTTATAGATCTATATGATCATATATATTAAGGTGGAGTGCACATGTTGGGTGTCAATATGGAGACTTTTTTGATCATTCTACTAGCTCCATCACCTTTTTCCCTTTGCACTATCGTCTCCACATATTACCTAACTTGGAAGATGCCCCAAAAATTCTAGAATCGGTTATCTTCTTGCCAGCTGGCATAAGATCTATGTTGATTCCTCCAACTAGTGCTAAATAACAAAAAAATCATGCCCACACTCTTCTCAGGCCCAAACAACAAAAAAATATAATGGTCCTATTGAGATCATATTTAGAAGTCTTCACCCACACCATAACCAAAATTATGTTAAATTTGGAATCAACAACATTGTGCGCCTAAAAATCTCAATCTTAATTTATTACCCAACTATTATAAATTCCATTATGTTCCATCTTTCCATTACCAAATTAGACATATCATCATATATTTGTCTATGTTTACCATCCTTAGTCGCACTTTCCTTTATAAATGCTAAGAATATATCTTATCTCAAACTTTGGAGGAAATAGATTCAAATACCAATTAAGATCAAAAAAACATTATTGGAGTCCAAATCTATAGTAGATTTTTGATAGAGTATCTATTCATAAGAGGTGTGGGCTAGAAATTTACATAGCTGACTATTCTAGTTTGATCATATGTTGATGAAGATGTGAATCTCCACATAAATAGGAACAATAGAACCATATCTTTGACTTACCATTTATATTACATTTTCATTTGCCATTCATCTTGTCATTATTTCATACCCTACCATTTAACTTACCTTATCACTTGGGGGAAACCCTATTACCATTATATCTAATTATCATAACATCACCATCCTTGAACAATTCCTTATTTTATACCATTCTATGATACCATCACTATTGACCAAAATTGTTTTTAAATACCTTACCCAAACCTTTTGATCTTGGTTCCATTGGTTCTTTGGACACCTTTTGCAAGGGGGTTTTAATTTAGTCTAAAATTTTTCAGAATTATGTTGTTAAATGGTAGTTTATAAAAGTAGTTGATAGTGGATCTAACAATTACATATTTAATTTATTCTTGACTAGTGTTATTGATTATAACTACCTTTGGAAAATTTATTATTTCACCTTATGTTATTAATTATAATTGCTTATGGGTAAATTAATATCACTGACCTATGCTATTATTTCTTAATTATAACCACCTATGGGAAAATTAGGAACAACACTTTTACCATCCATTGCCACATCACCTCACCCTTACTATTATCATTTTCCTTGTCATTTTCCTAAATTCACAAACTTGTTGCTACTTGGTCTAATCTCACTACCTTTTGTGTTGGCACTCTATAGTAACATGAGGTCCTAATGGGATTCCTTAAGTAGTTCTTTATTCAAGTTTTGGTCATCATCAGTCACTACCTAAGCCAATGCTCTCACAATTTTACAAGTGGTATCCTATCAATCTCTAATGTGTTAAGACATCTCAAAAATTCTAAAAATATTTAAAACATTTCAAAATACTAAAAATTTGAAACTCGGCTTACCATTTCCTAGAGAAATATAAAGCCTTGAAATACAAAAAACATTTATCCTTTTTAAACCTAGTCAGTCATATTTGATCCACCTTACTAGGTCAAATCCATTTTTATTTCCAATCCATTCCACTACCATTGAGGGTGTGACCATCCCATTGCATGTATCCTTTCTTGGGGGTACCATTTATTTATCCTTATATTGAGGCCTTCATACGCAATTATTGACTTGGTTGATGACATGATGATTTATGTTGCTTTTACTTTTGATATTTTTGTGTGTTTATTTGCTTAGTTGTTTGTTTGCTTGTTTGTTTGATTTCATTGTTGTGCCTCAAATCTGTATATATGTATTCATTAGGTGATTACTTAAAAATAATTTATTTAGTCTATCCATATTCATACACCAACATTGTCATCATGGTTTTTATCATTGGTGTATTATTTTCAACTATTTATTGCATCAAGAGTCAGTCCTTATGTATATTATGATATTGTCATCATGGTGCATATAATCATGTGTTATATAAAACATTATCTTATAAAATATTATAATAAATGATGTCACAATAAAAATTCATTGGTCACCTTGGTAAATCATCCCACCCTCCTTGATTGAATAAAACCCACTGACTATTCTGGTTGTATCAATGCTAATAAAGATGAACATCTTTGCATTAGTGAGTACAACTGAATCATTCACATTGATCAATTCTTATTATTTTATTCTTCATTCCATTTTATCACAAATCTAGGTGAATTACATTGGCTTGAGGTCTATTTAGACTATGTAAGTAGTGCTTGGATACATGATGTATCTTAGGTTAGCTCAACCAAATTTATTCTTCCAATCATCTCTCTCATCACTTTGTGCATCCTCATGTGCCTAACTATTTATGGCTTCTTTATTCATTATACCTTCACATCTATGTTTATGCCCACACATATTTAATATATATATATATATATATATATATATATATATATATATATATATATATATATATATATATATATATAGGTTATATCCTTGAGTTATGATTGCTAATCTACCCTACTAGGGCATAATAAAAAATCATTATTCAATCTAGGTCATTTTATTGATTATAACAACGTATGGGGAAATCATTATTTTGAATTTCACCCATGTATTAATTTCATAGTTCTTCTTGCTTTTTTTTTAGGGACCATCCATAAATTATACATGTTAGCCACTCCATCAATGGGGAATCATTATAGGCTTAACAAACATTATTTGGGTCTTCTTATTCAATCATGATCTTCTTTCTTTCTTAACATCCCTTTTCATTCTTTGAGAATATGTTACTATGCCTATAGCTTGCAACATCTTCCCAAATAGGGGCAAACTATAGACACCCAATTCCAGCTACAACTAGATCCTAATTGACTTCATAATTATTTTTACTGACCATTGAAAATTAATCCAAGGAATCACTAAACATCCTAATTTTGGTCATTCATCATTCATCAATGCTTAGAATCATGTTGAGTCATCCCTATTTAGGATACTATCCCATATTTAACATTAACCTCTCATGGATTCACCCCTAATCACCTTGTAACATAAAAAATGTTAATTTGTCTTATGGACCCATTGATTGGGGCACTTAATAAAATCTTAAAAGATAAAAAATACTAATCAAAATTAATTAATTAATTAAACAATATTAAATGCTTAGTTTAATTATCCATTTGTAATTAATGAATATCTAAAAATGGAAATTATAAAAATCAAAATATCAAATCTTTCATCATTATCTCTATGAGTTGTCAAAACATCTCAAAATATCCCAAAATACCTTAAAATATTCAAAAATATCTAATTTGAGAACTATGAGTAGTAACTAAAAGTCATAATTGCATTATAAATTTTAACTCAACTAGAGTTAGTCTCAACTCAACCTTAACTCGCCTTGAGTGAGAGTTAATTCTTAAGGTTATAAATACAAGGTCATACCCATTTATGTTTAATATATCTTGGTATAATGTTATATTCCACAAATAAATGCAAATAAGCCTTGCATGTAATGTTACCATGCCAAATTCATGAGCCAATCAACCAAACCAAGGTGTCAAGGACATGTTTAGCCAACAAAGCTCCACTGATGAAGATTTATTGATGAACAAGCCAAGCAAGCCATTTATATAGGATATTTGGAGCTCAAAATAAGGTAGAATAAGGTTTTATTTTATGTTTTAGTTGTGTTTCATATGCATGCTTTTTACCTATGTTGTCCCTAGTGTCTAAGCTAGAGGTGTTAGTATTTAGTGTGTTTATTTGGATTTGATTTTATCTTAATAACACAATACTAATATCCAATCTTGGATTCCTTATTCATAACACCTACCCATCCCAAATGATACCTTTAATTTTCATGAGTATCTAGTTGGAAGGGGAACAACAATGTACAATAAATAGTGAATAAATGGCTTCTCCTGAGAGAGACTTTCTATTTCAAAGAAGCCACCAAGAATCCTATGCTCATCACTAGATTTCATAAGGGAATATACATTAGTATGGCACTACTAAACAATTTTTTTAGTCACCTCAACATCCAATTACTTCATTTAGAGTGGGTACCACTACTTGACCTATTGATCACCTCATAACACACCTTTATATTGGGGGATATTATCAGTGCTTGCCTATAGGAAATGATGTTACACAAGGAAAGGAGGCCATAAGGTGGAAATTTTTATATGATGTAATATATTTTATATGTGGTCATAGGGAATATTTATAGACATAATGAGGCTCTATGGGATTTAAAACGTGAATACATCAAGAATAAAATATATGATGCATACTCATTTGTCCATATTTATGCTTATACAAGGAACATATCAAGAATTGTAAAAGATTCGTATCCTCAAGTTTAGATGGAAATTCACGGTGAACCTCTAGCCATAATATTAAATAAAATCACCAACACACTCATGTCTTTGGGTGATTACTATTTGTACCCAAACTACACTATTATAATGGTCATTGGACACAAGGTCAACTCTTTTCACCTCCCAAAATACATCCCAGACAAAGTAGCTAAGCAATAAATTGCATATAAATTGTAGAATGGGATAGATAAGGATTTGACTAAGATAAATAAGAACACCTTTAATGGATCCAATATCATAATTGAGAGGATGTGCTACACATACTGTAGAACTTCATAGAGGCTAGCTATGCCAGGAAATCTTTTGTCCTTGCTACTTTTCCCCATATGGATTGGGACCCCCATGGGAGAGTGAAATAATGAGTTCACAATCTAGGCATTCCCTAAAAGTATGAGCCTTTTGATCATGACTTATTATTTCTCAATGTAAAATATGATGCAGAAGTCTAGGAAAGGGATAGGACTAATGGTGTGAGTGAGGACTTACTTAGGGTAATCCAAACATATCCTTCCATCATACTTGGAAAAATAAAATTCAAAATCCAACCAAAATGGGGATGGACCTCATCAAATTTATAGAGAAACAAACCTTTAAAATAACCATAAGATCAAATCTAGGACCCACAAAATCCATGCACTATGATGGAAACTATAGAGCAAGAGTGAGGTGGAGGGGAAATAATAGTTTCTTGAATACAAATGGAAGAAGAAACTCCTTAAGTTTAGGTTGAATTGAGGAAAGTAAAATAATAACAAGTAAAATAATTAATTTAGGTAAAGGATAAAACTATTGGGAGGGAAGAGGAAACCATTTTTCTAGAGTAGGCTGATGAAGATGACCTTCTACCTACTGTGGCAGCTCTAACAACCACAACATCTAGAATGACTCTCCCTCTTCCTACCCAACAAGTGACTTCCCCTCAAGAAGAGAATAAAATATTTTATTATAATAGAAAAACCAAGGTAGTAAGGTCTCAATTACTATTCATATAGGGACCAAGTGAGTAGGCAAAAAATTCAATTAAGGTTTATCTAAGCCATGAAGTGGATGAATAATAACTACAACAAGTTAAGGTTATAATCTTTCAAGGACTAAAAGGAAAGGCACCCATTATAAGTGGATAATTAGGTAAGGGTGTTTTATCTAATACTCCCTTAGATCATTCTCCTATTATTTATTTACTATTTGTCTCTTATTTTTATCTACCAATCATCTCTTCTTTTTATGTTGCATCATCACCTCCTTCTGGGCCTATTTCTACAAGTGTTTCTATAGTCACTCCTTTGGTCTCCACCTCTACTTCTACTACTAATATCAAGCCCAACACTCAATTGTTAACATATTATACTCAATTTGGCTCACTAATTACTCCTTAGGATAAATATAGACCACAATAGTGGTGGCCAAAAAGAGAGATCCAAAGATGAAACCAATCCACATTGTTCATCCAACACCACATATAGAAAAAGTAGACTCAAAAAATAATATGGCCTTCAATGCCCAATAAAACTCCTAAGACTGAGCTTATAAAATACACCCAAACAAAAGCACAACCACTAAAACCATCAAAGTTAACCCTTACAGACTAGGCTAAGGAGTTAAGAGTATCATCTTCTAAGAGGATAAACTTTATTATCACTGAGCTTTCCACTATGAGCTCACTCTTTGATAATTCAACTAGATATATGTAAAGGGTGAGGAAGAGGAAGATAGAATACAACATTGGGAAAAGTTTAATTTTGGAAGAAAGAGAGGAGATATACTCTCTTTCAAAGAGACAAGATAGAAATAAGGGTTAGTCCCCTTTCATTAAGGACTTTAAGTCATATATGGAGACCCACTTTGGAGCATTGATAGACATTCATGTAGGTATAGAGTTGGCAAAAGAAGAGTTGGAATAAGAATTGGAAACCCTTAGGGAACAACAACAAGTAATCCACATTCCTTCTGAGATAGAACAATATGTTCAAAATACAACATTGAGGCTATATTAGATATTAGATACTCTTTATTCTTTGAGGGCACAATTGGCTTCACAAGAAACTACAATAGCTAAAATATTTAAGGTTCTCAATGAAGATAAGAATAAGATGATTTTATTTTATTTTGTATACTACCAATAAGGAATTTATCCATTTGAATTTGATGTCCCACTGGAGGAAAAAATGCATTAAATATAGTGGTCATTAGGATCCAAGAAGCCTAGGAATGGGTAACTCTTATTAATGCTTTAGTCATGAAAATCACCAAGTAAGAGAAGCATGCAGTGCATCTTTTGAATGAAATAGAGTTAAAATGTGCATGGGATAGCATTAAGAAGTTGGTAGTGAGGTTTATTTTTGACCAAATGTTACAACAAGCCTCATATAATATCAAGTAGAGTTTACAAGGATTAACTTTAGAAGATATTGAGGCAAATCTAAGTTTAGTGAGGAAGAAGGCCACTGAAGTAAAAGTCTTTTGGGTAAGCTTCCAAACTACCATTATTAAGTATGTGACATTAATGACACAAATGAATAGGGTGAATATACTATCTCTTCTAGACATGAGCATAGTATGGGCATAAAATATTATTGGATATAAACACTATCAAGAGAAAGAGGCTAAGAATAATTCTGCTTCAACACCATCTACTAGTTTAGTATCCTAGACTTCACCCAATGTGCTAGTTATAATTATACCTACCACTTTAGTTCCAACCAGTTCAACAAGTGCACCAACTACAACTTCTAATTCATACCTAGCTACCACTTTAGTTCTAACCATCACAATAAGTAGTGCCATGCATCCACCAAGAAAGCCTTACATAAAGACTAATTTTGTATACAAATATTTACATGTATTTATTTGAGAAAATGAACAACTAGTTAAAATTTGTTTTATTCATGTTATAATTAACTAAATTATTTTTTCTAGTATGCACATATTACACGGCTGTTGAAATCTATGAGTTATAACATTTAATTTTGTATTAAACTAGATCTTAAGTTCTATTCATTTTGATGCAAAATTAATCTTCACTACACTTGGAGGATGAGGTGATACCTTCCCCATGTCTTTACATAATTTTAAAAACCTATTTCAAAGGGTTGTATTTTTTTTATCAACATACATGAAGAAGTCAATTCATTAATTGTCATGTAATTGTGTTTGTTCTCTCTTCTTATTTTTATGTGTGATTAAAATTTTAGCTTCCTTATTTGTATCAACTCAATAATTTTGAAGTGTGAAAATGATACAAATGAATCTATTTGTTATAATTAATGTATGTTGATCTTAGATGTGTAACAATGATTGAATATTAGTAAATTTCATTAATTTGAGAAATTATCTTAGACTATGTTGATATTTTTAGGTGTGTAGTAGTATTTGTTTTTGGTATAGTCTTTTAGGCATGTGATATAGCTACTCTAGATAAATTTATGGTCTAAATTGTAATATCTCTACTAAGGGTGCACAACATCAACTCTAAAGAGAGTAATCTTCAGTTGAGGTCACTAAGTTTCCTATACCTTTCTCCTAAACTACTTAGCTAAGTTTGTTTATAAGTTTAGAATAGCTACAAATGGAAAACATTGGTCTTGGAGATAATCATCCACCAAAGAAACAACCTTGGGAATGACCTTTTAGGAATGCATAACATTCTTTTTTACCTTAATTTCCCCTCCTTTCGATTCTCTTTGAGATATACCTACCATAGAGTAATTATCCACCCAACTAACTTACTTAGTGTTTGATTTATTTTATATTTCACACATCCATCCATAAACTTGGTTAAATAACCTGAAACCTCAACCTACTATTCCACCAACTAGTTATTCTAATCACATACTTATAACTCATACCTTAGAATGAAATTTCATTTCAATAGGTATCATAAAATGTTAGAGGCAACCTAAATTAATTTGTGTGGTCTACATAAAACCCACATCAATAGGAAAAGTTAGAGTTGGAATGGGGACACACTTGTGTTTTTTTATCAATAGTAGAGTTTAGTCACTATGTAGAGTTGTACTAGAGATACCTAGGTGAGTAACAAGGTATAAACCCCAAGATATCCTTTTGGTTTCACATTTTTTAAATCATAGGATGCCTAGACCAGTACTAATCACCCTTGAGGTACATTGAGCTAGAAAACCTTCCCCAGTGAGAAATATCTTACTCATCAACCATAATATGGATCAACCTTGGTTAGTTGGATATGCTATTATTTTTCCTAAAAAACAACACAATTTACCAAGGAACCCAAAAAAATATTTTCCTATGTTTTCCCAATCAAGTAAGAGAACAATGGAAGAGCACATTAAATCTTTCAAGGTTGCTTTAATATTAATGAATGTTATAGATGAGAATATTGCATGTAGACTTTTTCCATTCACTCTACAAGATTATACTTATGATTAGTATCTAAATTTGTAGGAAAATTACATCACCTCATGAAATGCATGTCAAAATAATTTTATTACATAGTTTGGGCAAGTTACTAATCCAAGTTTGGTGTATCAACATTTCACCAGCATGAAAAGGGTTCCCAATGAATTAATTATAGATTTTAATACAATGTTACAAAATATGTACACTATTATTAACATGAAATACAAACTACAAGAAGTTATAATACTCAAGAGTATAAGAATGCTTTGGATCCCATTACCATAGTATTTATGAGGAGAATTACCACAACCAATACTGTATCCTTGGCATATGAATAAACTATTAACATTGACAAGCAAATCAATTTGTAGATCAATCTTCATAATTTAGGGGGGCCAAACATTCAATAATGGCTTTCCATATTTGAATCTAGTTCTACATACTAATCAGAATGTCCCTACATTTAACCAAAATCAATTGTACGCTCTACCTCTTATGAGAAATCAAGTAACTAATTAGAATTATTATTTCTTAAATAATCAAGAATAAAGGAATATGAATCAATACTACCAAAAAATTAAAATTTGACTCACTCTAACACCACAGTCACCCAAGGTACTAAATCCACAAAAGTTGAATTAGGCTCTACAAAAAGAATGTCTAAAATTTGAGTAATGACTTATTGAATATAAAGAAAAGGATGGGTAATACCACCAATCAAAAATATAACTAAAATTATGAATTTCTAAGATAAAACAAGCCTTTCAATAGACCCAACAGTACTATATAACAATAATAGTCCACCAAACTACCAAAAATCAATATCATGGAGAGAAAATTGTCTAATTGGTGTAGTGTTCATAACACATCATAACATGGAGAATTAGACTATGCAGAGTTATGTTCAACCTTTGAAATCTTCCCTAGGAAAATGGTCAGACAAGATGAAATGATGAATCCTCCATATTTCCCTCATTAATTGGGCCCCTCAAGTTTATCTATGGTCATTAAAACTTACGCATTTCCCATCCTTGGTGAAGATGAAAACATTCTAGAGGATAATTATAATGAATTTTAATCTTTTCAGTAGTTCAATAGGAATAATTATAATCTAAATAATAGGTAGCCTGCCACTACTTCTACTCCTAATAATATAATTATTCCCCCAAATTCTAAAATTGATAATAATCCTCCTCCCCCAAAAGGGAATGATCAACCTTATCATAGCTAAGAATAGAGCAAGGGAGGATATAATATTGTTAAGGATATGAAAAAGATCAAGGATAATATTAGTCTTCATGAACTAGTAGAAATCATAGAGTATAAGGAACTCTTATGTAAGTCTATCATAGGGAAGTCTAGTATAGAAAAAGCCAAAAAAAACAACACAAATGTCATATAAAAATGCAAGGCTAAGGTCCCCTCTTTATTGATAACCATTTGGGTGTTTGGAAAAAAATTACACATTTTTTTGGTGGATTATGGAGCTTCAAATATAGTGATGCCAACCTCCATTTTCTAGAGGCTTGGTTTGACACCAAGTCCATCCAAGTGGATTATTTCATATATGTATAAAATATTACTTCTTGTGATAATAAATTTTAATGATGTACACTTCTAGGTTGCATTAGAACCTTGAGTATACATGACTATGAACATACTAGTGGTATATGTTCCTGAGGGGTATGGGATACTATTGAGTAGAGATTGGTCAAAGATGCTTAATGGATATCTTTATACATACTTATCTCACATTTGGCTACCATGGAGAGGTATTTCCAACCAAATTAGGATCGATTGGGAGCCAAAGATGAAGCACCCTATTATAGAATAAAACATCGCTAATGAATAAGTAATTTACAAATCTCCTAGTCTTAGAATTTATAAATTCACTACAAAATATGAAGTGCAATAAGATTTATAGGGCCCTTACCAATTATGGACCCTCTATTTTGATGGATCAAGGTCTAATAAAGGATTAGTTATTGGTATGAAATTACTTGATCCATAAGGAAATAAATACTTAGTAGCATATATGCTCTAATTTCCATGTACTGATAATAGATTAGAGTATGCAACCTTAATTTTGGGATTATAGTTTTCCCTCAAGAACAAAATAAAAGAACTATTGGTATATGGAGACTTAAAACTAGTGATAAACTAGGTAAAAATAAGTATCAATGTAAATTGTCATACTTAAAGTTAAACAAGCACAGAGCCTAGGATATAATTGAGTCATTTGAGGATTTGAATACAGTGGCCATTTTGAGTGAACAAAACCAAGATATTAACTCATTGGTCATTTCAACATCAAATTTGGCACCCCTAAAAGAGCTAAAAGTATAAAATATCTCCATCAATTTGGCACCTTATCCATCAGTGATAGACAATATTAGATTTTTCAAGTGTTTGATGATGATCAACATATCATCTAGTTTCTAACCAATTTAGGATATTTCAAGTCCCATGTAATTCATGATGATGAAATAAGCCATAGGTTCCATGAAGAATTAGATGAAGAGGATATCATCTAACTAAAGGAAAATTATCTCTCATTAGGGATGGTCACTTTGGAAAGAGCCTTTGATACTTATCCTCAAGCATAATAATAAAGGAAGCATAAACTTAAAGGATGCAGAGCTTAAATATTCCATGATTAACAAATAAATATTCACCCTTGTCAAATAATTGAATAATTTTTGACATTATATTCTTAAGAATAAGACCATTATTATTGTATCGGATCCTATTATCAAGCTTATGTTAGGACAAAACAAGTTGGGAGAGCATAGGGGAAAATGGATGGAGAAATTGTAAGAGTTTGACATTGAAATTAAAACTACAAAGCTCATTATAGGATAAAATATTGTTTATTTGATGACTAAAATAGACCTACACATCACCATTGAAGAATTCTACCAAATATAGGTTTACTAAGAGGAATGGTATTAAGGTATTTTTTAGTTTTTACTCATTGGAACATGTCCCTAAGAACTTAAGATAGAGAAAAAGAGAGCCTAGAGGCTCAAAGATGCTCATTATATGATCAAGGATGGAATTTTATATAGGAATAACTATGAAGGAATATATTTAAGATGTGTATCACATGATGAATCCTAGGATATTTTGTAAAATATGCATCAAAATATTGGTAGTGGCTATCCATCTAGCAATACCATAGCCCATAGAATACTCAGAATGGGATATTATTGGCCAACAATATTCAAGGAATCTCATTCCCATGTAAGGACATGTCATGAATTCTAAGTCTTGGTGAAAATAAAAGTGCACACAATAATGAAATTATAACCCATGATCTAAGGCAAATCATTCACCCAATGGGGCTTAGATTTCATTGGTGTTATTAACCCAAATTCTTTATTTGGTCATAAATTTATGCTCACCATTATAGATTATTGCTCTAGATGGACTAAGGTAGCAACCAATAAGAACTAAAGAGCATAAGATGTGATAAATTTCCTTTAATAACATATGATAACCAAGTTGGTACTCCCATTTCCTTAGTTTGTGATAATGGGCCATCATTTCAATCAATTGAATTTATAGAATGAGACAATGATAATCAGATAATAATTAGATCATATTCTAATAATTAATCGTAAGGGAATGGATTAGATGAATCAACCAATAATAAAATCATTGATACTATCAAGAATTATACTATGGATAAGCCTAGAGAGTTACATCTCTTGCTAAAATACACACTCTAGGTAGATTATACTCGATACAAGCAAGCCCTTAAAGCCTCACCATATCTACTAGTCTATGAGAAACAACCAGTATTTCCAATTATGATAGCTTTGTCAATATATCAATTCATTCATGAGTACATATAACCCAATGAGAGGATCAATTCTAGATTATTGGATATCTTAAAAATGTAAGACTCTAGGATTGAATCCCTACTGAACTTCAATAAGCATTAAGATGTAGTCAAAAGATGGTTTGATAAGAGATCAAAATATAAAGAATTTAGGATTTTTGTCCTGGTGCTTCTATGGGACAAAGCCCATGAAAATAAAATATAACATGATAAGTTCACCCCATTATGGATAGGACCTTATCAGATCTCTAAGATCTTTGGAAACAATGCTTTCCATTTGAAGGACTTCCAAGGTAACAAATTAACATATTCGATCAATGGACAATTTTTGAAGTATTAATTCATGGCTACTACAACTAGAGATGTCTCTGAGTAACAACAGATATTATGATAGAGGTAGGGGTAGGCTATATTTGATTTATTATTTGGTTTCCTATTTTTAGTCTTTTTTTTCATTAGAGTAGTTCATTCTTTTTAGAATAGTCATTTTTTAAAAATTTTGTTTTACTTAGTTTAGTTATTTGAGGTAGTCTCCAACTTTATATAATGGTTTTAATTTTTATTTCATGGTAATTTCATTGATCACTCTTGGTATAATCAAACAAAAACTTGTTTGTTTTTAATCCAACTTGAATAGGTGGGTGTTATGTCTTGTACATCAAAATTCCCAATCCAGGTAATCAATGAGAGAGTTAACCATGATAATGTTATCAAGTTAATGTTTTCACTAGGTATATAAAAGTTGATCCCATAACTCCATGAAAATTTTGAAAGATTTTCTTATCTCCTTGGTTTTAATGCACATTAAATGTTAACACTTGTTTAAGACAATGACCATTGATATGAGGGAAGTTGATAGAGATATTCTGATGAACCCAACTATACCAACACCAACTCAAAATGGTCACCTTCTTTTTTATTCCATTAAGAAAAAGGAAAAAAAAGAAAAGAGGTACAATACAAAAATTTAAAATAAAATCAAAAGGGATTAAAATCATACACGATGAAATAAGATCAATGTATCACACATCATAAAAAATATGTGATAGAAGGGAGGAAAGGTGATCAAAGGTATATATATTGGGGCTTTGGACACATGGCTAGTAGTAGAGTAATGCTTGAGCTCCTTAAATTTATGTTGACTTAAAACTAAATCAAAATGAAACCTATAACTCATCCCATGTCTTTTCTAAAATCCTTTGACAAGGAGTAAAATATATCACTTTCACACAAGGAGTAAAAGATATCACTTTCACACACACTAGTCCAAGGTATAGGTAAAGTAAGTATGTTTTATGTAGTTATCAAGATTTTATTTCATATTTTTGATCTAATCATTTATTTTATAAATTTTTTCAAGATCTATATTAGTATTACAAAACCATGGATTTTGGCTTATTGAAAACTCAAGAGTATTCATCCTTGTGAGTCACTATTTATTTTAATCAAAACACTCCACCTTGGAGTTTTTATGGACAAGTAGGGACCCCTTTGTTTTTATAAGGCTTTTTCATCACATATATGTACATACATGTTATCCTATTTCATTATTTGTCTAAATTTGAGAAATTTTGGCATTAAATTTCATTTGTTACATTTATTTTCCTCTTGCAACCAATTTTCATTATAATGACATTTTGGAACTAATTAATGAAAATTGTGGAAGTTTACTATGTATGACAAGTATTTGGATTTAATTGTTCAAATTTATTATTTTCACTCACTTATTCAACATCATAAACATTTTAGTCTTTGTAATTTTGGTCTTTGAGAATTTTTGGTTGAAAAATTTATGTTGGTAAAATATTATTCGGATCCTTTCGATCAAGAAATTTATATTTGGTAGCTTTATTATGAGAAAATTTTAGTCTTAAAGAACTTTGTCTTTGATAGCTTTCATTCAAGAAATTTTTAGTTGACAAATTTATTTTGGTGAAATATTCTTCAAATCCTTTTACTCAGGAACTTTCTCTTTAGTAACTTTATTACAAGAACATTTTGGTGTTTGTGAAGTTTATATTTGGAATCTTTCATTTAGATACTTTCAATCATGAAATTTCTATTTAATAACTTTCTCTGATAAATATTCCCAAATGATAATCTCCTCAATAAACATTTAGGTCCCTAGATTCTTTTGTTTAAAACTCTTGGATCACCAAATCAAATGATTCAACCTAAATGCAAAAATTAATCCTTGACTAAACCACACATTGAAAAGTGTTAAAAATAATAGCACCATGGAACCCCCTAAATGAGTAAGCCTCCTATGCGACATGCCCATTAGGTCAAGGTGGTCAAGTTTGAATTAAATGAAGTTGACAAGATTGTATACATTGGTGATTATTGGCACATGAACTGAACATAAATGCTAAAATGATATAACATTGAGCTACTAATAAAATTCATTTCCATTGATTGTTATCAATCTTGAGCATATATTAAATTCTATGTATTCAAAACCCTAGTTGCATTCAAACAAGCTATAATTTGCATAAAAAATTGCTAAGCCACTATTACTAAGATCTCAAACTCTACCAATAATTGGAACCAACAATGGCATCTTCATCTAGAGTATACAAGGGAGCCCAAGTGCCATCTATATTCTTCATCAAAGATTCAATATATTATAAGGATACATTTTTTGATGCAATAGTATTTGACAATATCTAAGTTAATTACTTAGCTTTGTGGGAGGTCATAGAGAGCATCAACCCATTCACTTACAAGAAAGGCATCTCCATAGAGGATCAACATGTTGTAAATGACCTATTTATCTTAAAACTCCAAACACTCCATTATGTAGCTAACAAACTTGAAGTCATGCCATGTATTGACTTATTACAATATTTGTTCTTCAAAGGGAAGATTTCAAATGTCAAATTCCTACACTACATAAAAAACAACATAATCACCTACATATCAAGCAAAGAATTTCAAAATTAATTTTACCTACCCATATTAAATGATACCTTTAATTTACCTAGTGTATCTAGTTGTAAGAATAACCACAATGTAGAACAAGCAGTGAATACATGAATTATCTCTCTTGAGACCTTCTCTTTTAAAAAAGACACCATAAATCCTATACCAATTGCCAAATTTTGGATGTAAATTTGCATTGGTATGGTGCAACTAAACTATTTTTTTGGCCACTAAAGCATCTACTTCCTTCATTTGGAGTGGGTACCACTACTTAATATATTGATCACCTTAAAACACAACTTCACACTGAGGGAGATTATTAGCACTCACCTACAGGAATTGATGTTGAAAAAGGAAAGGAGGCCCTAAGGTGGAATTTTTTATATTATATCATATTTTTAAGATGAAGTTATGTTGAATATATATATAAATAATGGGAATATATGGGATCCAAACCCTAAAGACATCAAAAATAGAATCTATGATGTATACTCATTTGTCCATATCTATGCTTATATGAGGAACATTTAAAGAATTACAAAGGATTTATATCCTCAATTTTGGATGAAAATTAATGTTTAACCTATGGCTATAATATCCAAGAACATCAGTAACATACTCATGTCTTTGGGTGATTACTAGTTGTACCTAAACTACACTATTGTAATGGTCATTGGATACAAGGTTGACCCTCTTTGCCTCCCCAAATACATCCTAGATAGAGTAGTTACGCAAGAAATTTCATATTAGTTATGGAATGGGATAGATGAGGACTTGAATAAGATTATTAATATCACATTCCATGGATCCCATATCATAATGGGGAGGATGTGATACACATATAATAGACACTTCAGAGAGATTGGTGGTGCTAGGAAAGCTTATGCCCTAACAACTTTGCCCCATAGGGATTGGGACCCCAATGGGATAGTGGAAAAATGAGTTCACATTTTGGGAATTCCATATAAACATGATCCTTTTGATCATGACCTCTTATTTTTCAATGGAAAAGATGATTCAAAATTCAAGGAAAGGAATAGAACTACTAGTGTCAGTGAGGACTTGTTTAGGGTAATCCAAGTGAATCCTTCTCTCATACTTGGAAAATAAAAATTTAGAATACCACCACCAGGTGGATGGACCTCATAAAATTTATAGAGTATTATTAGACCCTTACATAAACCATAATATCAATGTTAGGACCCCCAAAATCCACTTAATGTAATGACAATTATAGAGCAAGATCAAGGTGGAGTGGAAACATCAGTTTCTACTATACAAATGGAATAAGAAACTCCTAAATTTTAGGTTGAATTGAGAAAAAATAAATAAGAAAAATCATAATAATTAAATTAAGTAAAGGAAAACACCATTGGGAGGGAAGAGGAGATAATTTATCTAGAGTCATCTGATGATTAAGACCTTGCACCTATTATGGCAGTTTTAACAACCAGAACATCTATCATGAGTCTCTCTCTTCCTACCTAACAAGTGATTACCCATCAAGAAAAAAAGATAAAAATTTGTTATAAGAGAAAAACCAAGGCATAAATTCCTTAAATAATATACATAGAGGGACCAAGTGAGTAGGCACAACCTTCAATTGAGGGTGAACCAAGACATGAAGTGGATGAATAACTACAACAAGCTAATTTTCTAAGCTTGCAAGGACTGAAAGGAAAGGCATCCATTATGGGTGGCCAATCAAGTAAGAGTGTTCCATATATTACTCCCTTAGACCATTATATTATTATTTCTTTTCAATTTTTCTCCTTTATTTCTTTCGCAATTATCTATTTATTTTCCTACTGTGTCATTGCCTCATTTTGGGCCTACTTACACAAGTGTTGCTACAATCACTCCTTTGGTCTCCACATCCACTTATATTATTAATATTAATCCTAAAACTCAATTTTTAACATATTATATTAAATTGAGATCATCAATGTCCTCCTCAAGATAAATACAAACCACAATAGTGGTGGCCACAAATAGAGATCTAAAGAAGAAACTGGTCTAGATTGTTCATCCAATGCCACATCTAGGAAATGTAGACTAGTATAAAATAATATGGCCTTCAATTCCCAATCTAATCCTAATTTTGAGCCTATAAAAGACACCCAAATACAAATCACAACCACTAGATCCATGAAAGTTGACCTTTCTAGACTGGGCCAAGGAATTAGGAGCATCAACTTCTAAGAGGCAAAACTTGAAGATCACTGAGATGCCTACTATGATCTCACTCTTTGATAAGTCAAATCGATTCATGAAAAGGGTGAGGAAGATAAAATACAACATTGGGTAGATATTAATTTTATAATAAAGAGAGAAGATATACTATCTTTCAAAGAGATAAGACAGAAAGAAGCGTGATTCCCCTTTCATTGAAGAATTTAAGTTCTATATGGAAGCTCTCTCTAAAGCATTTATAGCCATTCATGAGGTAATAAATAAGGAAATAAAAGATTTATAACATTAATTGGAAACCCTTAAGGAATAATAAAGTAATCCATGTCCCTTATGAGATATAACAAGATTCTAAAAATGTATTATTAAGGCTATAGGAGATACTAGATACTATTTATTCTTTGAGGGCACAATTGTCTCCCCAGGCAACTACAATAACTATATTGTTTAAGGTTCTCAAAGAATATGAGAATAGGATAAATTTTTGGGTTTTATATACTAGAAATAAGGAATTAATCCATTTAAATATTATGTCTCCCGTAGATGTAGAAAATGTAATAAACTTAGTGGTCATTAGGACCTAAGAAGCTTGAGAATGGGTAACCGTTGTTGATGCTTTAGTCATGAAGGTCATCAATTAAGAGAAGCATGTAGTGAAAATTTTGAATTAAATATAATTAACACATGCATGGGATAGAAATATGAAGTTGGTAGTCATTTTTTTTCTTAACCAAATGTTACAACAAGCCTCATATAATTTTAAGCAGAGTTTAGAAGGATTAACTTTAGAATATATTGAAGCAAAGTTGATTTGGGTGAGGAAGGCCACTAAAATAGAAGTATCTTAGGTAGGATTATGAGATACTAAATTTTAACATGTAATACTGATGGAAAAGTGAATAAGGTGAGCAAACAATATCTTTTAGGCATGAGCATAGTATGGGAACAACATTTTAGTGGATACAAATACTATTAAAAGCTAGAGGCCAAGAAGTCTTCTTTAGCACCATATAATAGTTTATCAATCCAAACTCCACCCAATATAGTAGTTTTAACACTACCTACTTCTTCATTTCATACTATTTTAGCAACTGCGTCAGTTGTAACTTTCAATTTGGCTCTAGTTACCACTTTAGTTCTAACTATCACAACAAGTAGTGTCATGTAGCCATTGAGAAAGCCTTAGCTAATGGCTAATTTTATATACAAATTTTGCATGTATTTATTTGAGAAAAAAATTATAGTTAATATTCATTTCATTCATTTTATAATTAATATAATTTTTTTTCAAACATGCACACATTGCATGACTATTGTAATCAATGAGTTATAACATATAATTTTGTATTGAACTAGAACTTAGGTTTTGTTCATTTTGATGTAAATTGAAGCTTTACTACACTTGGATGATGAGGTAACCCATTCCCCAAGTTTTTAAATAATTATAAAACCATCTTTCAAATGGTTAGAGTTTTGATTAATATGTAATAATAAATTAATTTGTTGATTGTCATGCAACTATGTTTGTTCTCTCTTCTTCCTTTTCTATGTTATTAAAATTTTAGCTCCCCTATCTATATCAATTCAACAATTTTAAAGTGTGAAAATGTGATGGATGAATACTGTTATTATAATTAATGTATATTTATCTTATATGTACAAAAACTATTGAAGATTAGTAAATTTCATTGATTTGATAAATTAGCTAATACTATGTTGATATTTTGAGGTTTTCAAGATTATTTCTTTTTGGTATAGTATTTTAGGCATGTGTTTTAGCTACTCTAGATAACTTTTTGGTTTGAGATGTAATCTATCCACTAAGGGTATACAATAACTAATATGAAAAGAGCAACCTTCAACTGAGGTCACTAATTTTCCTCTACCTTTTTCCTAGACTGCTTAATCATGTGTGATTATAAATGTGCAATAGCTACAAACAATAAACATTGGTCTTGGAAATACTCATCCACTAAATAAATATCCTTAAGAGTGACCTTTTAAGAACACAAATCCTTATTTTTTGCCTTACTTTCCCCTCCTTTTGAGTTTTTTTGAGATATATCTACCATAGAGTAATTCTCCACCTAGCCAACTCACTTAGTGTTTACTTTATTTTAGATTTCACACATCCATCCATAACCTTGGTTAAACAACATACAATCTCAACCTGCTAATCCATCAACTTGTTTTTTTAATCCCATACCTAGAAATCATTCCATGGATTATAACTTCATTTCCATATAGATCCTAAAATGTTATAGGTAACCTCATTCAAATTATGTGGTCTACATAAAACCCACATAAATAGTATGGATCTACAATAACTATGTGATGAGAGCCATGGTTGATGATGAAATAACTATTAATATCATCCCATTTTATTTATTGTAAAAACTTGGTTATGGTAAAACCAATTATTATACAACACACAACACACTACAAGGCTATATAAATCTCAAATACACTTTTATAGGGAACCATTTTACTCTTGATCACCTTAGGTCCTAGGATACTACTTACAAAATTTTATGTAATAGACAAGGACACCAATTACAATATGATCTTGGAAAGACCTTGGATACATCACATAAAATATAGTTCCTACATATAAGAAAGGTTTTCATATCCCAAGGGTATTCTATACCCTTTAATATATTACAATATACCATGCACAAACAACTTAAGTTACACATCAATTATCACCTACCTACTTACTAATGGGGACACAAAGCCCACATAATTGGTTTATGTTATTGGATCCTCAAAACCAAAAATTCTCATCCTAAAGAAAGGGATAGAAAGACCCTAGGCTTTGTTAAAGGATAAACTAGAAGAAAAAGACACAATGATAACAAAAAACACCCCTAACTTAGAACCAATCATCAATGTGATAATCTCCATTATGTCTACTACTATAATCATTAGTATGTTAGATAAGGATACTCCTCTAGTCCTCCTATTCCATCCATGGGGAGTAAGGACCTATAAATTATATGGACATCAAGGCTAATAGACCTAAGAGAGGTTAGATATCATACCAGACATTTACATGGTAGAGGTATCAAAAGAACGAGGAAATTCCTCTTCACAAAAACTATACTAATGGATATCATCATGACCAACCTAGGGTCAACCATACATAAATAATCCACAATGCACATTTTACCCTTATCACTTTTGAATCACTTTGGAGTATGATTGAAAATAATCTTAATATGGATATACCTATTTTTTAGAGTACTTGATCCATCAAGTCTGCATCCTCTAGATGTGTTGGTCATTCTCCTTTAGCTTGCACCTAGTTTTGTCTCTCACCATATTCAAATTTTTCTAACATGCAACTATGTAATTCTTCCTCCCAGGGACACTCTGAATCTCAGGGAGAAGGTTTGCATAGTGACCATAGGTATGATATAATTAAATATATAAATTCATGATTAACCATGGATTCTCTAAGAGATATTTATTTTTCCTATCATAAAGGAAGAAGATCCCAAAAATCCACTCACCAGATTCCTACATGCCTTACCATATATAATGATGGGATAAAAATTAATATCCATTTCCTACCCATAGAATTTATATCTACATAATTATACCCATACACCTTCCACATTAAATCAATATCCTAACTATGCTAACATAGTCCTTATGCCTAAATTAAACCCTAACTAACCCAATATACTTTCCACCCAAAACATAGAGCCAAATAAATAATCTTTTGAGTTTTTAGAGTTTATGACCTACCTCAGCTTGTAACTTGGAAAACCAACTTCATATTCCTATAATTTATTCCTTTCATTCATCCAAAACACAAGACCGAGCCATCCACACTTTCATAAGCTCTTATATTCACCCCACATAGGCGGAATATTCATTATCTTCTTGAGCTTAAAAATTGGGGACCATAAAGGGGATTACTTGATGTTTAAAGTATTCATATGTTTGAAATATTAGAATACAAAGAAAACTTACCTAACAACTTCCCCTTTCTACACTCAATAAGTGGGTCCTTTACTATGATGGGACTGAATTCCACCTAGGTGCTTAGGCAAAAGTCATTCTTATTTATCCTAGGGTTGAATCATGCCTTTTGGATTCAAGTTAGAATTTGTGCTACAAATTATTTGAATGAGTATGAGTCCTTATTAATTGGCATGCTCATTTCTAAACACCTAAGAATTTAAAACTCAAGTATCTAGGGTGACTCACAGCTAGTCATGAACCAAGTGTCTAAGGTCTATTAGAATAAGGCCAAACACCTTTAGTTTTATAAGATTGTTGTCCACAAGGTTACCAAGGACTTCAAATTCATTTCTACACAAGTAGTCCCTAAGTAAATCAAACATCTTTCTGACTCTATGGTTACCTCATCTTCATGCTTCATTCCTCATCTGATGATGCCATAATATGATTTCATAGTCTCAATCATCACATAACCTCTTATGTGTAAGACTCCTAATGACCAAATTATTACCCATGTTAGATGGAGAAAGACCCCTTGGTCCTTGATCTAGCCAATAATGATGAGGCCATCATTGAGTTCCTATAATCCTATGATGATCTCCCCTCATTTGACCATAAGAGGGGCTTATCACTTACCTATCATACCAATTTATCTCGAAGAGATGATTTTTATGAGACCTACTAACACATGGAGGATTACATATATTCTAATGATGATCATGATGTATTCAACATTGAGGGTGAGGACCCCAATATTCCCTCAATTCTTGATGTATTTGAGAATGAAAACACATCCCTCATCAAGGAAACTATTTCCACTAATATCAAAATGGAAGATAAACTTAGTCTCCTTAAATTGGTGTCTTCACTCTCTAATCAAGAGGTGGAAGAGTATAGGTAGTTCCTCATATATCCCTAAAAATATTTCACTTTTTCTTATATCAACATGATAATAATCAATCTTAATTTAGTTGTTCAAAACCTAGTTACAACACCTGATGTGAAACCCATCAAACAAAAGCTTAGCCCCATCAAACCTAAGGTCACATTAATGGTAAAAGAGGAATTTATCAAACTTTTAAAATTTAGCTTCATTAGGCCTATTGATTAATCCAAATGGATGTCGAACATTATCCCCATTATCAATAATAACATAAAAAATTGGAATATGTATAAACTTTATAGATATTAATAATGCATCTCCAAAGGATGACTTTCCCCTCCCATCTATTGATGTCATTATTGATGCTACACCATGTATGAATTACTATCACTCATGAATGAATTTTTTAGGATATAACTAGACTCACATTTATGATGAAGGCCAAAGCAAGACCTTATTAAATATGCCTTAGGAGACCTTTTGATATGTTTTAATGAACTTGGTCTAAAAAACATAATGGAAACATATAAAAGTTCCATGAAACACAAATTTCATGATCTCATCAAAAAAATAGTGGAGGTCTATGTAGATTGTATTCATATAAAAAAGGAGACATAATAACCATGTATGTCTTATGCACCATCCTCACACATATGATCAAATATGACATCACTCTCAACCTAGAGAAATACATGTTTGGGGTCACCAGTGTAAAAATATTAGGGTATAACATATCCCAACATGGGATCAATATTGATCCTAATAATATTTGAATAATATTAGAAATGAACCCTCCCATAGATAAGTCAGGCATCAGGACATTTTAAGGAAAGTTAGGAGTCATTTGGTGATTCATTCCTGACCTTCTCTACATTGTTCATTTCATCAATAACATACTCAAGAGGACAAGTGGCCTAACTTGGATAAATGATTACCAAGAAGTGTTCAAAGTATTAAAATGCTTCCTCATGTCTCCTCATATGCTCATGTCACCCAAACCATATAAGCCTTTGATACTTTATATTAGATAAATTGAGGTATCTCTTACAGGTATGTTGGCTTAGAAAGATAAGATCGATAAGGAGTGCATAATTTATTTCATTAGCCAAACTCTCATTGATTATGCGATGTGATACACTCAAGTAGAAAGGGAATGTATATAGATATTATTTTTAAATAAATGATTATGAATATATATGATCCATTAAGAAACAAGATTCATCTTAAGTTATTAGGCCCTAAAAAATTTCTTGACCCAAGCTGCTCTTTCTATAAAGTTCAAATGTTTCATCACACTCCTAAGTGAGTTTGAATTGACATATGTCAATCAAAATTTTGTGAAGGGACAAATAATTATTGATTGGTTGGATGATTCACCCCTAGAATTTAATGACTTCATTGACACTAACTTCTCTAATGTATTGATATACTACATAGAAAGGCTTGCTATCAATTCCTCTTGGTATGTAGATATCATTTATTACTTGGTTGACCACACTTATCCTTAAGGTACTAATTCACAATAGAAAATTTATCTTCATGTCATCAAACACAAGTAAATTATCTTAGATATGGTATTTTATTTTAAGGCCTTTGATGGCATGTTGCTATGATGTGTCAACCAAGAGGATTAAAAAAGCATCCTCTTTCATTGCAATAGTGGCATGTGTGGTAGGCACTTTACAACCATGAAAATACTCAAAAAATTTATAGGATTTGATATTTTTGGTCCACTCTAGACCATGATGTTATTGAATATATACACAAATTCAAGAAGTGTTAGCATTTTTCACATGAGATACACATTCCCACTAGGGCATTATAATCCATCATTACTCCTTATTCTTTTTCCAATTGGGTTCTAGATTTAATGAGTAAATTTTTTTTACTTTTTTGGATGGTAACCACTTCATTATCATGATAACTAAATATTTCAACAAATGGGTAGAATTGATGCCATTGATAACTGTCACTAGATCAGTCATTGTAAAGTTTATCTTGAATCAAATCACTTGTCAATTTTGGGTCCCATAGGTTATCAATACTGATAATAAGTCCCCTATTAATAACCATAAAATTTAGGAGATATGAAAAAATATAGTATATCAAACCACTTAGTCTCCCTATACTATCCATAATTCAATGTCTAAGTCAAGGCTACCAATAAAACCTTGAAGTCAATTATAGTCAAACCTATCAAAGATTCTAAGTGAGTTTGGCATCTACAATTTTATCCAATACTATGGGTTTATAGGATAACTACCAAGAGACTTATGGGGTCAACCCCATATTCATTCATGTTTGGTTCTAAACTATTTTACCCTTAGAAGTAAAAATACCCAATGTTTGTGTTTCCCTCCAAGTCATCCTTGATCAAGAATAATATAGAGAGGGGTGACTAGATGAATTAGAGCTCCTAGATGAACATATGATCTCCACTAAAAAAAATTGCATTGATTATGTTGACCACATGTGCAAGTGATACAATAAAAACATCCATGAATGCCCAATCCATGTAGGATACCTTATCCTTAGACTCTATAGTTAAATTGATAAAAATAATGGAGAAGGTTGAACTTTTAGGCATAATTAGTTAGACCCCTACTTGGTGATATAAGAATTTAATAATAGAGCCTATAGGTTATTCAATCTAGAGGGAAAAGAGTTTGATGAGTCTATAAAATCTTTACACTTTAAATGATTATATATTTAATTCTCACATCACCTTGTTCTCATTTTCATTGAATTTTCATAGGTCACATATCCACTTACACATCAGATGTGTTGTTTCATGATTGTTTAGTTGGTTAGTCCATATAATAAATAAAATTTCAAAATGCAACATATCATAGCATCCTATTCTCATATTATCCTATCATCCCATATAAAACATTCTCAAATTTAGCATGTCATATTGGTATTTATCTTGGTTCTTATAAGTAGAGTACACTCCTTTACATCCATCTTATTTCACAACTTAGAAAATTACTAACCTATAATGGAGTCTAAAAGCTTATCCATGAGAAATTATCCCCTTATGATTCCTTTGAAATATAAAACATTATCATGCCTAAAATAAGGTAACTATACTCACCCATATTGGTCATCAGTGATGAGCCTTTGCATCTTACTAGTTTCATGGGGCCAAGGTTTGTAGGTAAAGTCCTTACAAGTAGAAAGGTAGACACTTATATGATAATCAAAATCTTATACAAATGTAAAATTCAAAATTACACATCCCTTACCCTCTAATAATCCTAGGTGTTGAGCCCTTGCATATTACTAGTTTCATGTGGTTAAAATTAGGGAAAGATGCCCTTACTCACCTATATCTATCCCATAGTAATGAGCCCATGTGTCTTCCTAGTCACATGATATTAGGTGTAGGGGTCACGAAAGCAAGTAGAAATTGAATGTAAAAGTAATAATCAGATCAAGAAAGTGTCTGAAGAGAAAGTTCTTCAAGAATATTGCCTACATGTATATGTTGAAAGAGGGTAAACTTTTCCCATTTACAAGTTATATCAGGGATAGGTATCTCTAGATGAAGCCATTAAAATTAGTATTTTATAATTTTAACAAAAAATATATTTTCCCCTTTTTATCATAAGGATTAGGTCATCTTCTACTTTCCTACAAAGTTTTGATTTATGGTTTTCACCCCTTTATCAACTCACATTTATTCTATTTATCCTTTCACTCCTTACTATAAATTTAAATTCATATGTTGTGTGAATAAATCAATTAATTAATCACATAAAAAAATAAATGTTAGCATAATAATATCATCATATAAACATCCATCACATTACCTCATTTTGCATACATTCTATTTCCACATATTCATAAGAATTTCCCATAGTAGCATGCCAAAAACAAAGAGATACATATACATATACACTATCACATGTCTAGTCATATATAGTGCATAAACTAAAAAGCTAAAGATGGAAAGTAAGAATCCACAACACACAATAATGAGTCATTAAGAGGTATTCCAAAAACATACAATCTTCATATATATATATATATATATGTATGTATGTATAGATATATATATATATATGTATGTATGTATATATATATGTATGTGTATATATATATATATGTATGTATGTATGTATGTATGTATGTATGTATGTATGTATGTATGTATGTATGTATGTACACACACACACACACACACACACATATATGAAGATTGTCAAGTTCATACAATAAGAGTATCTGATATAAACACATCCATAGAGGGCCAATGTGCCTCAAGGCATCTCAAAATAATCAACATATACAATGGTATAATAACAACATCTATAACAAAGTCTCAGGAACTTATCTTCCTCTTCTAGGAGGGTCCTAATTAAAAAGAATGTATGGGACTATGGATCAGGTGATGCCTCCTAATAGTGCCTCCATTTGAGGCCTCCACATTATTTACTAGTTGTTAGCTCAAATGTTGACTCCTACCTCATCCTCCCTCTAATTTTTTCCTTGCCATCTTGTGGATATAGGCTCTACCACCTACCCCACCCACCATGGTATTTATTAGGGTATATTCTCCCCTTGCCTTGGCCAATAAAGTTCAATGCCATCACCAAAATCAAAGCATGGTACACTAGGGGAAAGATATTAGTAAGATAACCAATATTTATGGGAATCCCAAGGTCAACCAAAATTTGGTCTTGAGTCTAATTAATGCTTAGATAAAAAATATTGATTAGGGTGTCCCTGATCATCCACCTCTAACCACCCAAAATATCTATAATCATAAAGTACATAAATGAATCAGATCTAACTAATATAAAAATATGATACATATAAGATCATATAAATAACTAAATTAGAATGAAATATAAGCTATAATGACCAATTAATAAAATTAATATCTTACCTAGGTCTCCTTCATGCCAACCTAGGCCAGAATCATCCTTTGTGGCCTCCTTCTCATCTATATATAATCCTCCTCTATATAAACATACACTTGAGCCTCTCCATGTTCATCTCCTAGCTACCACCATTGTGTAGGGTCCCCTTGAGTAGGGTCTTGTAGAGATGGTAGTGGAAGTATTGGTGATAGATGCAAGTAATTCTACCTAACTCTAACATGTGTTGTTCCCCCTCCTCTAGCTAACTATGGAATTTTTTGGGTAATAGGCACCCATCTCAGGAGTGGACACCATGCTGGTCACCCCAACCTCATAGATCTTACCTCTCAGATCCCCTATACATGACTTTAGGGATAATGAGGTTTTCCATGTAGGGCATAACAAAACACTAGGGAACCTAATCCACATGATGCACCTCAACATGTAATAACCTATCTCAAACTTGAGTGGCCCCATATTCCATTACAAGATAAGATCCCTCATTTTTTCCATTGCTAGACCATGTCTTAGTAAGGTAAGGTAATCAAGTATGCTATGGTAAAAGTAACCACAGCCTAGGGTAAGACATAAAAAGGCACCACATTAGTCCATCTAATTTCCTTGATATCTCTTGGTTCCAAAATGAACATTCCTATCTAATAAGGGATCATCCTCTCATAAACCCAACACATGACAATGGTCAGGTTGCTACTAAAAAGAGATTTTGGGTGAGCCACTTGGCATAAATATCTATATGTATGCACTAACACCTCTTGAATCCATGAGTAGAATTACCCTATCTCTTTGATCCACTACATGATTTATAACCAACTATACAATAACGTATTTATACCCTTATCCCCCACTAATATAGAAGAAAGGATACAATGATACTATTCCTCATATTTGTGATCTCTAAATATTAAACCCAATAAAGTCTCACCCCACACTTCATACCCATATTGGGTGTGTTAGGGTATCCAAACTGATCTACCTAGCTATGGCCTCATGATTTCTATCAACTAATCAAATGAACACCAATCAACTAATTATTGGAAGACTAGTGATATGATACACATCCATGAGAGTGATCATCTACTCTCTTGGGGCTTATGGGAACATGAAAGTGTTCTATTTGAGATCCTCGTAGGTTAAAAGGTCACATAATAGTCATATAGAGGTAGGAACAATCCCCACATGTGATATTCACATTATCCCCACTTGATCAAGGATGGCAAACTTATCATCTATTAGAAGTCATAAGACTCAAGGGAGCCACTCTCACTCTTATGCTCTCCTCCATCATATGTAATCACCTTGAAATAATGATAAGACCCTAAGTTAGCTTTACGATCAATTATCCTCTCTAAAAAAGTCAAAATACCTTCCTAATCCTATCATGTGGAACCACCCTTATTTATAGGCAATGGTTACAAAACCACTATGTAGTGGTTATGAAACTATCATGCAATGTACATAACCACCTTAGGTATTTTTATAACTATCCTAAGTAGGTGGTAACATAACCACATTGTGATGATTTACTACTATCATGGTGTTTACATAACTACCACCTTATAAAGAGAAGCAATTTTGTCACGTGAGTAGTGGTTCTATTTGCCACTCATGTGCCCTCCTAAATCCCCAAAAAACCCATAAACTTCACTAAAAACTAAAAAAATATCACAAATCCTTAATCTACCCCCTAAAAATCACTTAAAAGTTATAATTTTAAAAATACACTATATTTTAATTAAGTTTTTATAAAAAATTTAAATTTAGGGGGAAAATGGAAAAGTTAACAAAAATGACCTAATCATGCATGAAAAATACTCCTACTAGTACATTCACCATCCTCTCCTCATCTTTATATCATTGACTAATTTTGTACTCAAAGTATTTGTGGGTAATCTAGAGCTTAAACATCTCTCAAAGCAAATGACACAAATGAATTATTTTTGGTAAGGTTTTGAATAGATTAGACTCCAAACTAACCATTTTAGTTTAAAAACTTTCTAGTTTTGGTCTACTCTTTATTTTATGATTATTCTTATTCTTATATGTCATGTTTATTATATATTTCATTACTAACATTTCAAAGCTCACATTATAATCTAATCTCTATTCTATATAGCATGTTTTATATTTGTATAGGTACATGATAAGTTGCAATCAGATTCAATCCCATGAAAGGATGGTTTAAGTAGTATGTTCTTCCCTGCATGTATGGTATGCAATATTTTATATATTTCAATTACATAAATCATTTTTTATTTCAACAAAAATTTCACTTGATTCCCATTTTCTATTTGTAGGCTGTATGAAGTCTTGACTGGCTTCGCTCCTATGCTTAGGTAGGTAAGGTAAGTATTCCTAACTAATTATTTCCTTTACATATTCCTTACTTAGGACTACACCTTTCCAACTCATGAAAATTTTCCATATCAAGGGGGAAATATGTATGCACCCAAAATTTGCATGGTGTGACATTCTCAAGATAGATATGATGATGATGTAATGATATCCTGTTTTATGCTCCATAGGCAACTCTCTAGATGTCTTCCCTTTTTCTACTTCCTTATTCCTCCCTTGGACCCTTTCATCCCCTTTGTTTTTACTTTAACAACTTATTTCACCTTGTTTATAAAAAATTCCATTTGTGATGCAACTACCACTTTAGGTGATGAAACTACCTCCCTCCATTACAAAACCACCCCTTTAGTTACACAACCACCATGATAATTTTATAACTTAGGTGATAGTTCTACACTTAAATAGTAGTTGTGTATTAAAATAGGGCTAGTTTCATATTTTAGGGTGGTAGTTATATCACTTAAGGTGGTGGTTTGATTAATGCCCCTTTCATAAAGTATTAGTTCTATTACCTTATAAACATATTCTAAAATTAGCTCCTAAAACTGTAGCTTTGAAGCATTTTGTATGTTTAATATCACATTTCTTAATTTTATCACCTTGTTTTTCCCTCTAATTAGGCCTAAATCACTCCCTATTATATTTTTGATCCTTTTCATTTCATCTCAATTTAAACTTTCCATTGGAATTCGTTGAACTCCCCCATGTAAGCTCCTAACTCTTTCTACAAGAAGGTCATTTTTGGTTTGATTTCACATCCAAAAATTGCCATTAGAAGTTATTATTGTGAAGCTTTTATAGCTATATTCCTACTAAAATTTCATAAATACTCAATCTCTATTATTTTTGTGTTGAATAATATTTAAACCTAAGATGACCTCTCTATCAAAGGACATTGCCTACATAGCCAATACTTTGAAGAGGGCCTCAGACTGATGTAGTTTTCCCCTACATATTGGTTGGTGTGTGAATAATATAATATGTGAAAAATAGGTGCAATAATTACCTAACTTATAACTTATAAAATTAGGCTCTTGGTCTGCTCCTTTAGTACTTCATACCTGTATATGTGTTGTACCTATGACTAATATGAAAATAGGGAACCTTTGGTCAATTGAATCCTTGATAGAGTGATAAATTGCTTAATCTCTTTGGTCTTTTCAAGGTATTTGTAGGTGTTGTAGGTGAGAAATGGATGAGGGTTGATATTATATTTATATCAATCCATTTACAATAATAAATAACATTAAATAACTTATGCTAACCATTAAGATGTATTTCATTCATAAATTAGATGAATTTAGGGAAATGGACACTTGCATCAAGATATGGTAGTAACTTCAATGTTATTGTCTAACCTAGACATTAGTGTCTATGGATTAGGAGAATAGGTATAGGTTTATATCTTGTAGATATGGAAGATAAAGACATTTTAAACATTTTGTGTAAGATAAAAGACTTGTATTATCAATATAAGACTAGTCTGACTAAGAGATATAGGCAAAGGGGTAAAAAGATAGAATAAATGTGAGATTTACAAAAGTGGGAAAGGTAAAGAACTAAGAGTAATAACTAAGGTCTAAGTTTTTCAAGTGTACAATATTGAGGTGTTATATAATCACAAAATATCTACATTTTCCTCCCATTTAATCTAGTAATGGAATTACTAGTTTAAAGGAGGAATGCATACTTGGGTATGTATGCACACCTTATCTTTGCATGTACCCAACTTGAGTGCTTTATTGGTGATTGACCTAAAACCAAGAGCATGTTATAGTATAGAATTAGTTCATTTAATTTGGGTTAAAAGTACTTGAAACATATTTAAATTGAAAGATCAATATTTAGGAAGACACCTATGTGTAGATGTGATCACCTTGCATATTAACAATTTATTTTGAAAAATATGTATCATTGTAAGGCTTTGAAATTGAGATTATAATAAATTTAGATAATATTTAAAGTGCATATATCCAAGTATAAGTGTCTGTGTGTGTGTGTGTGTGTGTGTGTGTGTGTGTGTGTGTGTGTGTGTGTGTGTGTGTGTGTGTGTGTGTGTGTGTGTGTGTGTGTGTGTGTGTGTGTGTGTGTGTGTGTGTATTGTGTGTGTGTGTGTGTGTGTAGAGAGAGAGAGAGAGAGAGAGAGAGAGGACATGCCCCCAACTTTGGAGAAAATGTGATTTTCCACTTGTTAATTGAGATTAACTCAAATATGAATCCAAATGATACTTATAACCTATTGAGGTTAAATGATCAATTACAACCTAAAAAATTAGTAAGATTTATTGATTTTATCACCTCAACCATACCAAAAATGTAACCAACTAGAGTAGTAGATTGGATTAATATAAGCCTGTAAAAGTTCATAGGGTATCAATATGAAAACATCTATGACATGGTAATAGTCTATAAAAGAGTTATGGAATTTGAAACTAATTTTTATTTTTCAATATTATTCACATGTTAAATAAAATATACACATTAGATATGTCTCATGCTAAAATAATGTATAAAAATAGTACTAATATATAGAATTCTACCACAACGATGAATATAAATCATATAACTATGTGCTTTGGCCACTTCAAGTAACTATGTAAGTGTGGAGGACATGTTTCCAAATTATTCCCCAACTATATATGGAAAATTATGAAAATTTATATAAGTACCAATATGGAAGACATGTTTACAAAGCATTCACCCATAATTAATTGAAGATGTTGAATACTGAATAGGTATGGAGAACATGCTTTCAAAGCATGCCCCCACTAAATATGATAACTATGAATGTGTGGAATCCATGACCATATGACATGCCCATAATTAATATTAAAACTAATATAAGTTCCATATACTAAATTAATGTGAAGAACATGCTTATGAATCATGCCCCCACTATAATTTGGAAACTGATGTAGATACCACATACTAAATGAGTGTGAAAAACATGCTTCCAAAGCATACCCCCATTGCAATATGGAAATTGTTCTAAGTGTGGAGAACATGTATCTATGACATGAAACCACTAATATTCCCCCTTTTTATGTGAGGAAAATATAGGAACTATTATTTACCTCACCTCAAAAAGATAAGACAATTGTATACTCAGTGAATGTAACCATGTAGTGTATAAAAGGAACATGTCTAGGAAAATGTATCATTAAATATCATATATACATTGTGATCAAATGTATGCCTAAGTTACATGATAAATACCATGGAAAAATTTATATATTAACACTAAAAGTGTAATAACCCTATTGGGTTTTAACAGAATATAGTATTTAAAAAAAAATTAATTACACATATTCAGCAAATAGATTTCACCATGAGAAATATAATTAATGATATTTAAATAATTGAATTAATTTAGTTAACCTATATTTTTATAAATAATACACTTATCTAAAGATCACCATGAAAAAATATAACAATCGTAAATAATAATGAATAACTAATAAATACTACATCTAATCATAAATGAAATAGTATAATTTTAGCCATGGCTGATACAACATTACAACCACTATTATAGAAGTATAATGTAAAAATGTTATAATTTTTAGCAATACATAATAATATTTCAAATATTAAAACATGATACAAAGATTCGCAAAGCATAGTATCCATGTCTCAAGAGTCTCTACAGCCAATCATCAATCTATAATCTCAAGTGTAGTCCCTAGTATAGTACTCTAGTTTGGAGAGAGAGCATCATCTGAGTGATTTTTCATACAAAACATGGACCATAAAACCCATGCACTATCTCTCAAATAAGGGGATTGTCCTTACTTCATATATGGGTCTATAATGATGATGATGGAATCTAGAGTAATAAACTAGACCTCATATGTTGAAGATATCTAATACATAATGTGTATCATATTTAAATTTGTTTTAACATGATATCATACAAACATGAAAACTATATCAACATATAAAATGACAATGTTTACTTAAAATATTACTTTGGCCAAAGTTTTAAATAGTTAATGATCTCTATGATTAGTCAAATTCATACACACCACTCAACTAAATTACACCTCATCTTGTATTAATGGTGCTAATTAACCCAATAAAATCCATCTATTACTTATTTAGGGTCATGAATGTGAGATTTGGTACAAAAATATAATAATATAAAAACCAATAGATTCATTAAAAATATTTTCCATTATTTGATAACAAATAATGTAAGTATAAAAATATAAAATGCATTCATTTAGTCCATCAAATGAAATGAAATGAATCCATACATCTAGTTTATTAAAAATAATAAACAAAATCAAAATAGTCCATAGCATACCATCTAGGTATGATCACATCAAAACTGCCAATTACCCAAATTACAAAATAACTTATAATGTTATTTCATACCCAAAATAATCATTATAACACAAGATTATTATTTGTTTATATTCCATATACAAATAAAAGTCAATCCAAAACATATTAATATGCTATGTATTTAAAATCATAAATACATTATTAAATGCTTTAATCAAAATTAAGATACCAAAAAGTACCCACTTTCACACTTGTTTAAATAACATAGATACACACACACACATAAATGGTATAAATATTTCTAGGTTGAATACATAGTCAATCAATGTTTAACTTATACCATTTATATGTATATTTTTAGAATTCACAAGTATCAATTCAATAAAATATTATTAATTCATTATATATAGTATACTCTAAGATGACATTCATTATAATTTGTATTAAAGTATTCTATATACTCTAAGTATACATCTAGATAATAAACAAAATCCTCATAACTCTTTTATAAACTAGATGAATCACATATACTTGTATAATTATAAACACACACAATTTCATGTAGTTCAACATTCATACACAACCAATAGTTTATACCAAATCCTTTGAATCAAATTTCATAATTTAATAAAATTAATTTGATACTTAAATAAAAAGCATATGATCAAATATATACACTCAACCATCTATATCTAACTTGAGGAATTCTATTAAACAAATCAAAACTCTCCATATAAACCTCCTTATATAATTGTATAAATAAAATAGTATACCCATTCTTTCTATTGATTGTGCAAAATTATTACAAAAATATAAACCAATTCGAATATGTAATAGTAGTACATAGTCATAACTAAACAGTTTCATAACTCACATGTAATGAATACAATGAATTCATAACTCAACCATACAACATTTACCTTTTGTGTATATGCCTATATATAGAGCTGAGTTCATAAACAATAGTTCATTTTTCACTATTTATACCCAGGTTTATGGATTTAACCATTTAGTTTCCAAACCCAAATAAGTATGCATGTTATAGCCTCTATACAGAGTCGTACACAAATATAATGTTCTTAATTTAAAATTTGTGAATTTGTTTGAAATCTAAATCAAATAAATTTCATTAAAATACACACATCGAGTTCATCCTTACATGCATCCTATAGCCGATCTAATTTAACCCATATAATTTCCTTTAAAAACCCTATATTTCAAAAATATTAGTATATATATCAAAATGTGTATATACATACACACACATAAATATATATAGACACACACACACACACACACACACACACACACACACACACACACACACACACACACACATGCATATGCACATACATACATACACACACATCATCATTTTAGGCTGAGTATACGCGCGCGCGCGTGCGCGCACACACACACACACACACACACACGTGTGTGTGTATTTATCAGTACCATCCATTTTGTATAAATAACCCATTCATCTAAACCCAAAATCTAAATAGGTTTATACACAATCATTCCCAAATTCCATTCATATTTATTTTTAAATACCTTAATGAATATATATCAAACTGGTTCATCTATAAAACTAGTTCAAGCCAAATTAAAATATACCCATCAATAATAATCATTACATGTTTGAATAGAGGATTTTTAATTGAAATATAAGTTTAAGATATAGCTCATTTATATTCTACAATAACCATGACAATTTTCTATGGCTCTACCCAATTCCTCCAAGTTATGCTGGGTTGGATGTAAGGTTTTGTGGAGGCCAAGCCTTCCATAGGGCCCTATATAAAACCCTTATAATTTTATATGACATTTAAGCAAATGAAAAACCTTGAAACTATTTCAATTCCAAATCCCATCAAACATTACACATATAGTAATTTAATTACAAAACCAACCTATAAATATATGAATGCCAAGGAAACTAAATATATTACTTCTTCCTTTACTCATTCATACCTTCTGTTTTTATCTCCTATTCTCTATATTCCATGTGATGTAACCATGATCATATCCCATTTTCTCCTTTCTATTATCCTTCTTCATTAACTTACCACCAAATTCTCATTCATTATCAGCTGATTAAACTAATTGAAAATTATGCATGCAAAAATAGCTCAATAAAACTCTACAGTCATCCACTATCCAACCATATTCAACTCTCTCATCAATTTTTTAAAATTACTGTTAACTCAAAGTTAATGGGTGATTAGAAACCTTAATCATCTTGATACTTCCAAAATAATCCATAAAACAATCATTTTATAATCTATATAATATTTGCATGACATTGACTTATCACAATTCCAATTATTGACTTCAAAAACATAACCAACCAAACCAAATAAACCATAATTCACATATCCAATGTTTATTCTATGTAATTTATACATTTAATAAACAATAATCATTATATTTTCATGCAAAGACTATGTACAAGTCATTTAACATATTAAATATATAGCATGGTAATATAAATACATATTTAAAAGAATATAATTAATAGTTACCATGTTATCCACAAACAAACACTATGCAACATAATGATTTACCTAAATAATTTAACAATATAATCAATATATATTCATTATCTAATATATTTTATGAATATCAAACTTTTGTTCAACATTTAATCAAATACAAAGACATTTTAAAACAATGTCATCAATATCTTTTCTTTGACATTATATATTATAGTAATAATATTTAATTATTACTAATTTACTCTTATAGATCAAATAATAAAAATGGAATCCATTATACTTATTATAGTAATACATACATAACATCATATCATTATACTACACAACCATACCCAATAAGGTAGTAAGATAAGTAAAAACATATATGAATTTACTCTTTTAACTAAATAATTACATCGTATTAGATAAGCTACATATGATGACAAAATTAGTGAAATCACTCAAATAAATAAACATCATCATCAACAATAATTAAGATCACACTAGAAATCATATTAACAATCATCTAAAGGAAAATTAACACAAAACATGTTATGTTATCTTTCTCAAATAATTAATTATGAAACATGATATACTATGTGGTATGTACAAAGGTTTATAGATTATTTATCTATCATCCAAAAACATCTCCATCTAAACCACCCTCTCCAATGATGCTCTCCCTCCATCACACTTTGAGGGAAGAATCTATCCTTCATTTACCTCATAACAATGAAAGTAGTTATCTTGAAATATCATTATATCCATAAAATAATACATTATAATTTACAAACATGATCAAAATATACAAAATATAAAAGTACTACTAACTCATATAAAAATAATCATGTAAATTAAGAATTTCATAATTGTCCCATAATCAATATATGACATAAAACTTAATTAAATATTAGTTAATTAAATAATCAACTATAATAATCCATGGATCAAACATGTTATTTAGCCGAGAGAGAAATCAAGATGTGACATCTTTCCCCCTAAAGCTAGTCTTTATCCTGATGACACTTATTTAAACATAAATTATGAATTTAAAACATTATTCATTAAAAAAATAATATAATATACAATAGAAAACCAAGTAAATAGATGTGTAAATAGCCTATAAAACTCATGATATCCCTCTTTAGTGGCACTATCTTTAGAATATTGGTCCCATTATACCTTGCACTGAGACACTTCTCTATTATGTAAAATAAGTTTGTGAGTGTTAATTATTCTAATTGGATCTACCATGACCAATATGGGGTCTATAACTTGTAAAGAATTTTAATCCAACACATGTGAAGGATAACATACTTTTTAAGACACATGTAAGACATTATGCAAAAGAGATAGAGTTGGTGTTAATGTAAGCTTATTTTATATAGGATTGACGACTTCCAAAACCTTGAAGCATCCCACATATCTCAATGAAAGTTTTGTTGACTTCTTAATTTTAATTGAGATTTTCTAAGGTTTAACCCATGGAAATCCTTTATCACCAACATATAACTACCTAGTTGTTCTCTTGAAATTAACATAAAGTTTCTATCTATCATTGGCCTTAACCAATCTCTAACTAATTATCCTACTTTACTCTTCTATTTTTGATAGCATCTTAGGTCTAAAGACTACCCTATCATCTAACCTATCCCAAATGATTGGTGTTCTATACCTCCTTTTGTACTTGTTTGAGTTTTTATAAGCAAACTCAACCAATAGAAGGCACTCCTCCCACTTGTATTTCTAATCCATACAATAAATATGAAGGAGATCTTATAAAACCTAATTAACTCACTCTATCTGTCCATGAGTTTATGGGTGATAAGTAGTGTTGAAGTTCAAATGCATACCTAGAGATAAATTTAGAGTCAAGTAAAACCTATAAGTAATCCTTAGATATCAATTCAAAATGATCTTCTCTATAAAACCATGTAGTACATACACTTTTTTCATGAATCTCTTCACAAGCATAAGTGCATCATCTATCAAATTACCTATTATGAAGTGGGATACCCTAGTTAGTTTGTGAACTACAACCAAGAACATGTCATGTTAGTTCTATGACAATGACAAACCTTGGGCAAAGTCAATACTAGTCACCTTTCACTTCTATTTTGGTATATCATCTAGATATAAAAATCCATCTAAATGTACATGTTCAACTTTCACATGCTAACATTATAGATAATAAGACAAATTCCAAAACATCTTTCTTGATTCCTTTTCATAAATAGAGTGGTCTAAGATTATCCATGATATTGGTTACTCTTGGATGTCCTAAACATGGGGCATTGTGAATTTCCTTTAGCACTATGCTCCTAAAATTCTCTCTACCAAACACATACATCCTTTATTTGTATCATAAAAATCATCATTATCTCTCATAAATCTCTTATACATAGTATTTTGAGCATTCTCAAACAATGCTTTCCTAACTTGATCATAGAATTCATCTCTTAGTGATAATTTGATTACTTGATCTCAAAAAGTACTCCTAATAGTAACCATAACTAATATGTACCTCCTATGGCTTAGAGCATTAGCTAATCTATTATCCTTAATTTTGATATAGTTAATATCAAAATAATAATCATATAAGAACTCTAACCATCACTTTTGATGAGAATTCAAGTTTGGTTAGGTGAAGATGTACTTGGGTCCTAGGTTATAAGTCTTGAGATTAAATGGGTTTCCTAATAAATAATGCCTTCAAACCATAAGTTTTAAGTCATGAGGGCCATAATTCACCTCATATGGATTTAGTTTCCTAGACTCATAGGCTACCACTAAGCCATCCTACATAATAACTTGTCTAAGTCCATCCCTAGATGCATTAGTGATCACTAATAATTGACCATTAGGTTTGGGAACTCTTAGAATTGGTGCTGAAGTAAGCCTCATTTTTAGTTCCTAAAAGGCTACTTCACATTTATCTAACTAGACAAAACTCTGATTCTTCTACTAAATATAGTTAATTAGATTAACTATCTTAAATAAATTTAGAATGTATTTAATTTAATATCCCACTAACCCCATGAAACTCCTTACCTCATGTACACTCTTTGGTTATAGTAACTCCAATATGGTTCTTATCTTTACTAGAGCTAGTAAAATACCATCCATAAAGATAATATGTCCCAAATATTTCACTATATTTTGGATTAAATACACATTTAAACAACTTGCCATACAACCTATGCTTTTGCAAACATTGTAAAACCAATTCTTGATGTTGCAAGTGCTCTTCCTCATCCTTGGAATAAATGAGTATGCCATCTATAAATACCAAAAAAAATGATCTAGGTAATCTCTAAACACATTATTCATATGATTTTTAAATGCTACCAATGCATTTGTCAATCCAAATGGTAACATTGTGAACTCGTAGTACCTATATCAAGTCATGAACACTATTTTTATAATATCCTCTTCAGGGATCCTTAACTGATGATACCCTACTCTAAGATTAATCATAAAAAATATTATTTCCCCTCACATTTGATTAAAGAGATCATCAATGCATGGCAATAGATATATTTTCTTGATCATTACTTTATTAAACATCTTGTAATCTATACATAGGTGAAAAGTGCCATCCTTCTTCTTGATAAATATAACTAGTGCTTGTCATGGTGACACACTTGGTTGAATTATCCCTTTTGATAACAACCCCTAAAGTTTTTCCTTTAACTTAACCAATTCAATGGTTGTCATTCTATATGGCTCTTGAGACTAATATTTTGATGTAGGTATGATATCAATAGAGAAATCAAACTCATGCCTAAGTGGCAATCCTAGTAATTCTTATGGAAACACATCATAGAATTTTCTTAGAAAAAGATAATATTTGATATGTGGTTCCTTATATTCCTCTATCTAATTTATCTCAATGATAAATGCCTTATCTTTAACTCATTTTTCTCACCCTAAAGTCATGTCTGATTTTCAAAATCATCTTGACACTTAACCTTATTAAAAAAATATTCAACCTTGGATTTATGATGCATAAGCCAATTAAATCCTAAGATCACATCATATGATCCTAATAGTGGTGCAAAATATCTACTATTTTAGTGAACTATGGCAACCTAATCTATGCTTTGAATAAACACTTTTTAACTTTAACCTTATACTCTTTTCCATATTGTATCGACCATATATTTTCCATAATTATACCTTTTATAGATAATTTAATAAGAATTCTAGCAGAAATGAAGCATTTTATAGCTCCCATGTCAATCAAAATAAAAACTAGATGATCAAACAAAATAACTGATAGTTATATGGGAAAAGAGTGATACTTAACCTATTAAATGTCAACATCTACATGAATCCATTTCTTAAATGTACCTTATTGAGAAGATCCCTTTTTATTCAATATATCCTAAGGACATTATTGATTAAAATGGTCACCTCCACAAATGAATTAACCTCCAACTAGTCCTTTCTTCTTAGACTATTGGTTTCCCTTAAAACCACCCTTGAAACCATTACTAAGTTTTGTGTTCCATGAACCACTATTAATCTTGGTATTTTAATTATTCAACTAACCCTTTATGTCTCTATGCTTATGATTCTAGTTCTTCTTTCTGAAATATGTTTTGGAACTTCTAAACTTATTTTTGAACTTATCTCTAACTTATGCAATAGATTTTAGTTTTTTTTCTTGCTTGACCACCTTATCAAACACCTGATCTATGGTAGATGGACCATGCACATTTACTTCACAACCAATTTGGGGTTTTAATACCATGATGAATTTATTGATTCTAAACCTCTCATCTGTTTGATATTGAGGTACTTACTTAAGGATATTTGTTAATTATTCTTAATATCCATTCACTAATAAATCCCCATTAATTCTAAAAATACATAAGATTTTGATTAAAATATAGCTATAGAATCCATCATGACCTAAATAATGTCACAAACAATTCCCAAGTAGTGGTGGTTAATTTAAGGTTCATCTCAACTTTCTTGTTTGCCCACCAAGTCACTAATTTTTTAACAAGTTGATAAGCTCCCTAGACTACTTTCATGTCTTTATAATAATTCAAAATCTCAAAATAATTCTTAATTTTGCATTAGCGAACATATTAAGTCTTAGATTTTAAGCCTTACATATGATACCACAATGTAACAACCCTATTGGATTTTACCAAAATATAGTATTTCTTTTTAAAATTAATTACACATATTCATCAAACATATTTCG